>JARQOD010000002.1:589522320-589590827 GCA_033576555.1 Oophaga sylvatica | reverse complement strand
GGGGGTTTGGACCAATGCCCGGGGAGGCCCTTTCCCCAACTCTACATCCTATGATTCTAAGATTCTAGATAAGAACTGCATGCAAAACGTTTTTTAAAACACCCTACTTGTAAGTGGGGCCAAAAACCCCCTGTGCCGTGGAATCCTGTAGTTAAATGTGTGACAGCGCCGCCCGCAGGGGAAATTTAAGTTTTTGGTTCTTTTTGACCCCCCTTATTGTTGAAGAATACTATGGAATTCTTTTTAAAATGGAAATACGCCGGTTTTGGGGGACCTATCCAACTTTTCCCCCTCGGGGGCCCCCCCGTCATCCTTCATTTCCAATCAAAGTAAAATTTTCCCCCAAAACCCCCATGCAGGCAATGGATGATTGAAATGAGGACCCCCCCCATCGCTGTAATTAAACTATTTCAGGGAAAAGCAATCAGGCCCCATTATTTGACCCCCTGAAAAATGTTTCATTAATATTGCAACCCAAAAAGCCTCACTTCCCCCCCTTAATCATGTAAACCCCTTTGAAAGGGGGTGAACGCCAATGTTGGTGATGTGTCCGCAAATAGCGCCAGCGGGGCCCCGGGCCCCGGGTGGGGAAAATTAGTCTACTCCAATGGGTACACAACAAAAAGCGCAAGGGGAAAAAAGCTGGCATCCACTCTTTTAAATTACACTTTGGGTCCCCCCCCGTAAAACAATGGAGCGATAAGGTCGCCAATTAGTCTTTGGGGGGAAGGCTTATGTAGGTAAAAAACCTTGTCACATCCATATCTGAGATGGCAGTAAAGTCTCTGTTAAAGCTTGCGGAATTCCCCTGCTACCGAACTAAAGCTATCTCTCTTACACTTTTTTCTCAGTAAAAAGATTAAAAAAAAAGGTATAGAAAATAAAGATCCTAGTCCCCTCTTTCGCGTTTTCATTTAAAAAATAAAATAACCCCCTTTTTACCCCGGTTTTAAAAGGGGGACACTTCTAATTTTGGGAAAGGGTGGACAATTATTGGTTCGATAAGCCGAGATTTTTCCGCGGTTGGGCTTTTCCAGGGGTTTTTTAGCATGGCTCTCCAGGGATTGATGACATTTTTTCGACCCCCCCCACAATTGTGGATTACAGGGCAATGGGTACTCAAGCCGAGCCCATGGAAGTCATGGGGATTGCACGGTAGGGGGTGGCTCGGTCGTGGCCCCGGCGGTCGGGTATGTTGGGGGGAAAATTTACAGGGGATAATTTATAGTTCGTGGCCCCACCTTTTCGGTAATTTGTACAGCGCTGCTGTAGACTTGAGGGATGGGAGGCAGCTGATGTCGGGGCCCCACAGGTGGGACCTTCCCTCGGGGGGGTAGAAAAAAGGGGGTTTGGGAGCAGAAAAAAAAAACCCGTCTCACACCGTCAGGGGTTTTCCCCCCCTTTACTTGTAAGAGGAAAAGGAGGCCCCCGGGGGTGAGGGGTTGATGGAGGATGGGTTTTAGCAACAGTTTTTTTGGGGGGGTCCTTTACTGCCCCAAAGTTTTGAGTCCAACCACTTAAAAACGTTTTCCCCCCTATAATTCCGCATTTCCAAAACTGTTTTTTCCCCCCTTTTTTTTGGTCGGGCTTCCCGTAGAAGCTAATTCCAAACTTGTGGCACGACCAAGGCCCCATTCCTTGACCCCATTACGTACTGACTTTGGGGGGGTTTTCCCCCTCCCCAAGGCCCGGGAAGTTTTTGTCTTCTTACCCTATGCTTAAAACTAAGGATCCTCGTTCCCCTGCCGGGGGAGCAATGTCGGATCCATACCTAGGCATTCTTGCTCTCTTCCATTTTGCCCTTCATTTGCTCGACCTTTAAAAAGTATCTCATTTGTTTCCAGGGGGCACGCTTGAAGGGAAAAGGTGAACTAGGCCCCTGTACTAGCCCCCACTTTAACTGAATGGCTCAGAGGAACGCAACCTTTTCCAAGGACGGAAAATGACTGAAGTTCCCTCCCTTCCCCCCCTGCGGGGTGTCCGAAGTGTAGGATGTTATAAAAAGCCCTTAACTGTTCCCCCCTCCACTACCCCCCGTATGTGACCGGGCCACATTCCCCCCCCGGGAAACGCAGCACCCCGGGTTAAAAAATAAAGAGCATTTTGTTAGCTTAAAAAAATAACATTAAAATTAATTCGCCCAACCGGGAGGTAGGGGGTCTTAAAAAAGTTGCAAAAAAACATTAAAATTGAAATGTAAAAAATATTAATGAAAACAAAACATTAAAAAAAACCCCGTATTCTTGTGAAGGCCCCCCCCAAAAACCCTTTAAGTGGGCCCCGGGGGGGCTGCAGGACACCCCGGGCCCCCCATCAGTGCCCCCCACCCGGGGTTTTTTGTTCAGAGGTAATCAAGGCTTATGTGAAACCATTAAAAGGCATTTTGTGCAAATTTACAGGATAATTTTTTTTGGGGTGGTCAGCCCACCTTGAGCCATTATAAACAAAATAGGGAAAACACTTTATAGATTTTTTTCAATATTACTTAATTTTGTTATAATCACTGGGATTCTAAGGGAAATTCCCTTTTGTGATTCGCTTTGTCTCGGGTGAGCTTCGGTATATCAATTGCGATCTGTTTGCACTGCGAAAGGAAAATATAGAAGCCTCAATCTTTCTATGGATCTGGCAAGCGTACTGATGGGCGGGCGGGTGAGTCAGTTCCCCGGGGGGGGCCCCAAATATGGGGGGCTTAGATATCCTCTTAATTCCTGGGTTTTAGGGGTTGCGGGGTTGGGGGAATCCTAACGGGCTCGGGGGGCCCACGGGCACAACTGGGGAAAATTCCCCTTTTTGGGGTGATAAAACGCAACCCCGGAATATTACGCTTTCCCCGTCTAGGAAAAACCCGGAAAAATTTCCCCCGACGGTTGTATGACTCTTTTTTCCCCTTTTTTTTTTTTTATGACAGGGTTCTTTTCACAACGTTTAAAGGGGTTTTGGACACAATTTCAAATGGTCTCTGGACAAGGGTTTTGTTTCTGTCCTTTGACGACAAAAACTTTTCGTTGTCATATTTAGAATTTTTATGACGTAGGGTTTTTGCTCCCATTTTTTTCCCTTTTGTGCATCTTCCTTTTTTTTTTTTAATACACCTCTCCAGGATCAAAGGCTTGGCAGGAGCATTTCGTTGTAAAACATTTCCCCGTTTTTCCCCGTCCCCTTTTGGACTTCCCCACCAGACTTGCATCTTCTGTATTGCTCTTGCCATTGATGGCCCATTTTTTCAAGGGTCGTCTGCTCGTTTTACCCCCCAAGTTCTAGATATTGGTTTTTTTTCCGGCCTTTTCTCCCAAAAAAGGGAGTGAATTGTTGAATTTCAGGTATGGTTATACAAATCAAAAAATCAGGTGAAAGTTCGGCCATCGATTCTGTTTCAACGGTAGGGATCTCAACAACAAGGACAATATGGTTCATTTTTCGCAAAGACCGTTGGTTTGGGGGATATGGTTTGTTCTAATTTTCTTGCACCCTACATGGACAGAATTCCTTTAATAAATCCTTCGAAAGCAGGTCTTGATCGGTTAAACTTTTTCCCTACCCCCCGGTCTGCGGCTTTTCTTGAAAAAGGCTTCGCTGCCCCCCACCTGCGGGGTTCCTTAATGGAACAACCCCCCGAAATCTGGATAATTCCACCATGGTCAAGGCGTATGGTATCCATTTACTTGGCGACAGTTTACTGGTCCAGGACAATCTCCAGGGGAAGAGTGTCCGGATAGGTTGGGGGGCCCCTTTGACTACCCCGTCCCTTTTCGAACCACAGGGTACAGTTCCCCCCACCACCTCTCGATGGAGCGGCTCCCTCCCTAAAAACCCGGCTCCAAAGGGCTCCCCCTTCTCCAGCCAAAGTGTCCTTCTTTGATCGTGTATGCTTCCAACCCATTGGGACTTGCCTTGGGGCCCCGATTTTTCCCGACCATTATGGGTTCTGGGGTTGACTACTCCGCACAACTTCTCACGGTATGGAAAACCCCCTTTTTTCCCCTTCCCCCGGGCTTTGCTGACATAGGGCACCTTTTTTTAAGGGGGGAAACCTTTGTTTTAAAAAACCCCTTATGCGGCTGACCACTGGATCATGTCCGATCTCTTTACTGTGATGGGGTAAAAAGGGTTTAAGTTCCCTACTGCTTTTGTTGACTCGTGCCGTGGGTACCCCCCTTTTGATGGAACGCAGGAGTCAATTTCTTCCCCGGGTCCCCTTTTTTCCCCTTTAGAGTCATGGGGGGATTGGGGGCAACGGTCAGCATTAGCATTCTTTGATCTGGGACTTGATAGTAAACTGGTAATTGGACACCACCCCCCAACGCGCTCCATGGCCCCCCCTTGGGGGGTTTTCCCGGTGCGTTAAGGGGTTGTTGCTGTGTACGCCCTGAACTTTTTGGGCCCCATAGTGCTAAATCTTTCAGTAATGGCCCCCACCCCCGCCCCAAACTCCCTTAAGCTGCAAATTTTCCCCATTCCTTTCAGTTGGCCTGATTTTTGTGGCATATCGATGATTTTCTTGGGATTCCCTTCTGCTGAGAAAAAGCCCCCAACCCCTTATTACTGGCGTCGGGTACAAAAGGAAAACGGTTGGCTTTAATGGATAGGTTTAAATCTATACCCCTAAGGATTCTTTCTCTTTTGAATGCTTCAGTGTTTTTTTCCCCATTTTAAAAGGGGGTTTCTGCTCTTTAAGGTTGTCCTAAGGGGGGCCCCAAAGGAGCTGCCTTTTTTGTGTAACTTTCACGAAAACCCTGAGTAACCCCCTTTTCCCCGGAAAAGTCGCACTTTTTCCTTAAGGTTTTTGGTCCCCGGGCCCTTCTGGGGGGCGGGGGGCTTTTTTTTGGGCCCGGGGGACCTTCCGAACTGGATGGCCCCGTATTGTAAATTTGTTTTTGTAGAGGCATTTTTGGGGGTTTAACTTCACCCCCAAATGGACGAGATCAAAAAATTTGCCAGTGTTTGAGGGGCCTCATATTCTTGGAAACACGGACCGTCTAGGTATAGCACCGGTTTAAAAATTTTGGGTGTAGACAATTTTCTCACCTCTGAAATTTTCCCCGGGGGAGTGACCCCAAAAGGCTTCTGTCGAATCACAGACCCCCTTGGGGGGGGGAAAAAAGGGTTTTTTCCCCCATCCCCCTCACCCACCCCCTTTCATAACCCTAGTCAGATAAAAAGGTAAAAAGTAGTTACCCCTTTTCGAGCAGTAATGATTCCTCTAGCGGGGTAAGGTAGCATCCTTGTGTGTTATGCGGTTAAAGCCTGAAACCCCAAAAAATTTCATACTACCATTTTTTTTTTAAACCAAACAGAGGGGTGCCCAGGGGTACAACTACCCCCCATCACCCCCTTTCTTCATTCATAAAATTCTTTAGCCTTTGATAATGAGTGGGGTAGGATACCGTTTTTGATGGGAGGATGACTGCCTGTAGGGATATGATGTTGTACTCCCTTAATTATCCCAAAATCAAGTGGATTTTTGCTAAACACTTGGGCGTACTCTTGCACCACCCGTAATACCCCTTGCTTCTGGTGAGCGGGAGTGGTGTCCGTCCCAACATGGAGTTGCTGACACCATTCCGCCACCTGGGTTGCTGAGTCATTGTCCTCCGCTATTTGACAGGAGTCTAAGGACTCAGCCGGGAGAATAGAATTATTGTCGACAGCATGTAGTTTAGCAATGGTTGCATAACGGGGTAAGTTTACCTCATCATCTCCCCAATTGAGAAGCCGTACCGGTACTCTTCCATTCACCACTTCTACTACTCCTCTAGCAGTCATAAGTGTAGGTCTATGTTCTGAATGGTGGGGTTCTACTACAGCTTGGTAATTCTGTCCTCTCAGACCTATGGCTGCCCTGCACCAAATGATCATTTCACTCATTGGGGGTATCACAATAGGATCCGAGTCAGTGACCCGTACATTACCAATTTCGCCGTCTGTAAGCTTCGCTTGCTGCTGACACACCAGGGCCCGGATCTCTCTTTGGATTACTCCTCTCTGCCTTGGTCGGGCAATCTCAGCGAGCTGTTGGAGCAAGAACACAACTTCTCCCAAACAATTACCGATAATGTTAGTACCCAAAATTATATTTAAACCGTTCTCCTCATTTACAGTCTTTACTACCAGAAGCCCCTGGTCTTTCAACTCCTCTCTGCCCACCTTTACATCTACACATTTTGTCCCGAGTACTTCTACAGGAAGACCATTAGAAGCATACACGGTAAAGTCAAGGCTCGGAGGTTTAAGACTGTCCATTGACCAGTACTTGGTATATAGGGCATCAGGTATTAGGGTCACCTGCGACCCAGTGTCTAACAATGCTGGAACAGCAATACCATCTAGAATAATAGACAGGTAGGGTCGCCCGCCCACATACCTGCGGTTCCAGTCTAGGGGGCCTGACGGGTATTCTCCTGGGTGTTGGCCCTCGGACCCAGGTTCTGCCCGTTTAAAGGACACTGTGGAGACAGATGACCTTTCCGGTTGCATCGGTAACAGATGATCTCTCGACGAGGAGGGTGTTGATCAGAGGTCGCTCCTGGGGGTGGCGTTGTCCTCCACCGGGGGGCGACGTCTTCTTTCTTCTCCGGTGCATCCACGGGACGTCTTCTGGGCAGTCAGCTAACAAGATCTTCCCTTCTTCCTCTTTCCGCAGTTGCAGGGCACTCATTACAGCAGCCAGATTTTTAGTCAGCTGGCGCACCTCTGAGCGCAGACAATCCAATTCACTAGGAGGGGTCACCTGCGCTTTGGCTTCGGCCACTAGCGGGGAAAAGGGGGTTACTGCCGGTTCCAGAGTGACTTCAGCCTGATGATGTTGGGTTGCCACCTCAGGTTTGCCCAGGGGCCGCAGCCCTTTTATTGCCATGTCCTTTAGGGCATCAAAGGTAGCATCCGGATGATCTAAGGACCACCAATTTACAGTTCTGCGTTCCTCTTGGGATCTCAATCCCTGTATAAATTGTTCTTTCAGCATTTTATTCTCGTCGATAGCATTTAAATTGTTAATTTGCTTGAGGGCTCTCAGGGCTCCCTGTAGTCGGCAAGCATAGTCCCGGATGCTGTCACCTGGCTGTTGTGAACAGTGATAGAAGGCCATCCGGAGATCCGTTTCTGTGCGGTCTTCAAATATGGCATGTAGCTTAAGGAAGATCGCAGGTACCGACTCCTGATCAACGGTATCCCAAGTCTCCACTTCCCTCTCAGCAGCACCAGTTAGTTGCCCTATTAGCACAGCAGCTTTTTGTCTCTCAGGCATGGAGTACATTTCTAGGATGCTGCATAACTTCCGCTTGAAGCCTGCTAATGTGCCTGGCTCACCGCTGTACTGGGGAAGCCATTTCGCCCCAGGCATATATGGGAGCGTTAGTGGCATGATCGGGACTACCGGACTGGGTGCTGGACCTGCACCCCCATCTGGCGCTACAATACCAGGCGGTGCGGGATTGGAGCCTCCGGCTGGGGCCGCACTGTCAGCCGGTTGTTGTGACATCTTAGCGCCCCCTTGGTTAAACGGAGCCTACCGGTATCAGACGCTGCTATTTCACAGGCACCGCAGTGAGAGCAGGACCTTCGTCGCAGGCGCTCTGATGTCAGAGCGTTCACTTCCTGTTGCAGGACCTGCCGATGAGTCAGAGCCGGGGGTGTGTCCAAGACTTTGCGCGCTCTTTCAGGTACGCCCACCTTCTTCTCCAGCGCCTTAGGGCGCGAATCTGGCGGCAAATATGGCGGTATTTGGCGCCAAACAACAGCAACAGTCTTTTTCACCAAAACACTCCACAGGCACACAGGGCTCGCAATGCTGCAAGTTTCGTATCCTGTTCGTGACGCCAAAGTTTTGTGTCGACCCGCCACCACAATTGTGGATTACCAGGGCAATGGGGTACTCAGAGCCGAGCCCATGGAAGTCTATGGGGATTGTCACAGGTAGCTGTGGCTCGGTCTGTGGCCCTGGCGGTCTGGCGTATGTTGGGGGAATATTTACAGGGATAGATTTATATACAGTTCGTGACGCCACCTGTAGTCTTCTGGTAATTTGTACCAGCGCTGCTGTAGATCTCTGAGGGGATGGTGAGGCAGCTAGATGTCGGGTCCCCTACAGGTGGGACTCTTCCCTCAGGTCGGTAGTTAAAGCAGGGTTGTGCAGGCATGCAAATAAATAACTCAGTCTCACACCGTCAGCGTCTTTCCATACCTTTACTTGCAAGATGGTAAGGCAGGTCCCAGGGAGGCTGATGGGGTTGATGGAGGATGAGCTTTGAGGCAACAGTTAAGCAAGTTAGGGGCCTCCTTTACTGTCCAATGTTGATGAGTCCAACCAGCTTGAAGCGTAGTTCCCTCTATAATTCCAGCTATTCCAAAGCTGTTTTGCCCGGTCAGTTTTTGTGGTCGGAGCCTTCCTGTGAGAAAGCTGAATTCCTATCTTGTCGTGCACTGACTCAAGGTCCTCACTTCCTCTGACCCCAGTTACGTACTGACTATTTGGGGCTGCTTGCCGCTACCTAAGGTCCGGTAAGTCTCTGGTCTTCTTACCACTATGCTTGAAGCTATAGTGATCCTTCGGTCTCCAGTGACCGGTAGCAATGTGCAGGTATCCTATACCTATGGCACTTCTCTGCTCTCTTCCACTTTGCCCTTCGATTTGCTCGACTCTTAATAGATATCTCAGTCTGTCTTCCAGTGGGGCACAGCTCTGACTAGGCTGAGGTGAACTAGGCCACCTGTACTAGCCTCCACTTTCTGAACTGCTAATAGGCTCAGACTGGACACGTCTACTCTGTCCAAGGACAGGAAACTGACTGCAAGATTCACTCCCTTCCACACCCCTGCTGGGTGTGTCCGAAGTGTACGTGATGTTATGAAGAGCCCTTAACTGTTACCTCTCCACTCATCCTCCTGGTATTGTGTACCAGGGCTACACATTCTTATGTCATGTGATCACTGCGAGAAATTAGTGCTGGCTTCACTATCCTCTCCTACAAATGAAATTGACATCTGGAGGAAGTGAGAGCTGATGTCTTGATTTGTCTGAAGAAGAGGGAGTGAAGCAAGAGCTGGTTATAATGTCACACGAGCCCCTAGGAGAGCCAGTGTTGACACTGCTGGAATGACGCTCGTACTGGAGATGAGTATGAATGCGATTATTTTACTGGGGGAAACCTAGGGATTCAGAATGGGTTGTCTGAGTAGTGGACAACTCCCTTAACAGTGGACGTTCCCATTTATGGGGAAGTTTGGAGAGGTAGCTGATGGCCAGCATGTATGAGAAAAGTGGACACCAACTGCTGTAAAATACCTAAAATTACAAACAGAGCAGATCCTCAGCCTCCCTGGGTGCAGCACCGGCTCTCCACCACTGCTCCAGTCTCAGTGTTCTGGCTGCAGCCGTAATAACATGTCGGCAGTCCGTATCACTGCTGTAGCCAACTGTGGTCCATGAGTTTGGTGGAGGCACATGCTGACTACTTCGGCACAGCCACTGAGATCGGTAATTGCCTGCAGCAGTGACGTGACCTCTGAACATAACGTCACGACAGCAGCTAAATCACTGAGACCGAGCAGTGAAAAAAAGTTCTGAAATGATTCTTCTTGGTATGATTTTTTTTACATGAGTAAAATCTGGCATTTTATTAGAGATTTGTGGATTTTTATATCCATTCTGCATCCTAATGAAATCGAGTATTTGAACAGATCAGTATTGTGATGGATGGCTTTGTTCACACGGCGGTTTGAGGAGTTTTTGTGGAGCAGATTCTCTCTAAAATGCTCTTCGAAAACGATGTCCAAAACAGCATGTGTTTATTTCAATGGGAAATCCACTTTGTTGTTTATATGAAGAGTTTTTTAAAGTTTTTTTTTCCTAAACAGGTTTTGAAAAATGTCTAATAGAAGAAAACAAAAAAGATTATATGTCACGTCTTTGAAGCGAATCCTGTTGGATTTTGCTCCAAACTTGACAATGTCTAATCATAAAGCTGAAAAGAAAGCTCGAGAAAGAAACCTCTTCAGGATAAGAAAAACTTTTTAAATACTCGCCAAAAAGGAGAGAGTTTCCTGAAGCGGTTTCCACTTGAAAGACGCTGATTTGTATAAAGTGCATGACTCTGTACTGATCCCCTGCCAGCATTGTGAATGTGCAGCCTGGTGAGTACATATAGCGTTCCCTGTTTTACATAAGTGGTCAGCAGACTCTCCAGCCGCTAAAGAACTACAATTCCCAAAATCCATTGAATATTGTAGTTTTACAATCCTATATACCGGTAATGAACAATAGAGTATATTAAATTAAGACTAGAGAGGTTTTGGGTTTTTTTTTACAAAAACCCTACTCGGACAACCCCTTCTGAATCCTTATGTTTCCCTCAGTAAAATAATATCACTTAGGACAGAGACAGACTTCCGTATTTCTCGTGCGAGAATCACATAGTAAAACTCGTACTGGCTGTTGGCGCTCCTGACCTGAGCTTGACACCTGCATAGAAATACAGGTCAGGAGAGGTGCCGGGCCAGTCCGTTCAGTGAGATGCGATTCTCGCACAAGTTATGCGGCCGTCTGACTCTGCCTGCCTTATACCCATGTATGGTGCCGGTTCTGTTCCAGCGGTGTCAGCACTGGCTCTCCCAGGGATTGCATGACATTTTTATGCCATGCAATCACTGCAGGAAATTAATGCTGGCTTCACTCTCCCCTTCTAAAAAAGAAATTGACATCCGGAGGATTCTCCAGCAAGTATATGATTCGCATACATACTAGACGTGCGTGGCCTCACTCAATTCAAATGTATGGAGCGAGCTTGCATACAGTCTAGTTGGAATGTGGCTGGTGAATATACAAATCACATGCTTGCTGTCACATGACTGCCCGCTCCTAGTGCCAGAGAAGAATCCTCGTAGTGCGCAGTGTCCACGATGTGAGGAATCCAAAGTCTGCAGTCACATAGACTGCCAACTTATAGCCTAAGGCTGGACAACCCTTTAATAGCCTGACATGCTAGGAACACTTACTATACCTAATTATTGATGCAAATTAGCTCCATCCCAGAACAGAACAAAATCTGTCCCTTAAGTGCCACCCAGTAAAGGTAGCTACTGCCAATAAGTGGCACCTGTGAGATATTTTCTTTTGTTTTGTGAGACTGCTTATTTGCAAACTTAGTTTTCCTTTGAAGCATTGGCAATAGGATTCCATACTAGTCTGGACGCGTCTAAGAAATCTTGTGCCACCAAAGAGGGACCTAATTTAGATATTCTTTGTCCTGAAAAGACATTTGGTCCCCCCCAGAAGTACTGCGTAACTATTACTTTCTGACTTGATCTAAAAGAGGTTACTATGTTACTAGAGTTACATACCTTGTGAAAATCCTTGAGCTCCCACGATTCCGACAGCACTTTTCCGTTTTGCGAAGTGTCGCTCCATTGTAGAGATAGTCACATCTATTTCTTCCGGAGTGCAGTATGTGAAATCTTTGCTTACAGATCAACTGGGGGTCTTTTATGTGGGTATATGTGAATGGTTAATGTGAAGATGGAGCAGAGCTGAGTTAGTAATTTCATTGTATGGAGCTACTTTGAAATAAGTTCAAATAATGCAGTAGGTTTGGACGCAGTCCTATGTAAAACACATTATAATATATGTGTCCCAAATCCCAAACACAGCTTTGCTACAGTATCTGCATAGCGCAGGGATGACGATGTGCCGCCATGCTGCTATACCGCCACTATGTGCTATGGAATGTAGAGCAGGTGATTGGCACAACTAATTTATGTCTACACAAAAAAAAGGACAGAGAGAGTCTGATTGTGGGAAGATGGGATTTGTTCCTCTTTTAGTAGTCTATTTCTGTGTGAATTGTGCCCAAATCTAAAGGTTTTTTTATTCCCCAGAAGGATGGACTAGTGCACCTTTTGTGATGCTGATAAGTTGTTTGAAAACAGGAGCATCATTAGTGAGTCCGCGCACGGGGCCCGTTACATCACTGTGTGCGCAGAACACTGGGACCTGCCAGCTTTATATACAACCATTGTCTTGCCGGGCGAGCTGTCAGAATAGCACACAATGCTTTTGGTAATGGGATTGTAAGCATCCAGTTTCCCATCTATGTGGACGGAGCGAGGGCAGAGACGTTCCAGAATGGTAGGAGGTACCCCATACCCCCGTGACCCCCGCTGCACACAATGCTTCTTGCTATTGTTAAATAGTAGTCAGTTATAGGTACTGCTCCGTCTTATTTATTTTTGTTTGTCTCTTCTTGCTATAAATAAAGCTGTTTTGTTTTTGACACTTCCTGGTTTTTGGCTTTAACAAAACTTTATTGATACACTTAGGTGCGGATTACATGCGTTTTTGATGTGTTTTACACCGCTGGAACGCACTAAAGACGCATGTGCGTTATTTACCTGCGGATTTGTAAGTCTATGGGGAAAATCTATTCAGAAAATGTAGTGTACCCGCAAGAGAAATTGACATGCTGCAGATTTCAAGCACGCACCGCAGGTCAGTTTACACTGAGTATTAAAGTACAGAGGGCAGGAGATTTCTATAAATCCCATCCGCATTGCTGGAACTGTAAGGCTGCGTTCCCACCATGAGCTCTTGGTGAGTTTTTGATGATTTGTATTTTTGCTGCTTAAAAAACCGCAGCGTCTCACAGTTCCAGGATGGGTGGATGGGATTTATAGAGATCTCATGCCCACGGTGCTTCTTTTTAAAGCGGCCTATCCTGACCTGCGGTTTATGCTTCAAATCCGAAACATGTCAATATCTCTGGCAGATGCGCTGAGTTTTCTGCATGGATTTTCCCCATATAATCATATTAGATGCGGAAATTCCATAAGTAAAAAGCGCACATGCATTTTTAGTGCGTTTCCGCGGAGCAAACACATCAAAACCGCATGTAATCGGCACCTAAGTATAGAAATAAAGTTTTGTTAAAGTCAAATACCAGGAAGTATCAGAAATCAGAAACAAAGAAGCTTTATTTAAAGCATGACAAACGAAGAATAGACAAAAAAAAAATGCACAAAAAAAAACGCAATAAAATTACATAATGTGCAGAAATTCTGCAAAGTCAAAAACTCACCAAAAGCTCAACGTGGGAACATATCATTATAGGATGGGGCAACGATTGCTTTAGGCTACGTTCCCACAATGAATATTTGGTGAGTTTTTGATGTTGCAGTATAGTGCAGTACTTTGTGCACCTATTAGGTTACATGCGTCTTTGATGCTGCAGTTTTCGTCTCTTTTTGGTGTGCCATCTTTTAAGTGAAGCTGTTTTGTTCTTAATACTTCTTGGTATTTGACTTTGACAGAACTTTATTGATACAGTCATGTGCGTTTTTTAAGGCATTTTTCGTGTTTCTGACGGATTTTCCGCATCTAATGCACGTCTATGGGGAAATCCCGCACAGACAACTCAGCGTATCCGCAAGACAAATTGACATGTTGGTGATTCGATACATGCGCCGCAGGTCAGCTTACTGCATAAAAAATGTACAATGAGCAGGAGATTTGCTGGAACACGAAGACAATGTGTTTTTGGCTCAGCGAAAATATGCAGAATCAAAACCTCACAGGAAGCTAATCATGGGAACTTAACCTTAGCGAGCGGTCACAGTGCGCAAAAGACAAAGGGGGCAAATTATCATTCCCTGTATGTCAAAAAACTGGCATCAAAAAGTCACAAAATTTGTTGCATGTAGTGTTTGTGGCAAATTTGGTGACTTTTTGCCCTTTTGCATCAGCCCTTTTATCCAAAAAATGAGTGGGACAAAGTAAAAGGGACACCACCTGCCACCGAACCACAAAATTTACCATAACGTATGCCAGAAAACTTGCATACACTGTACTGAAATCTACGCCAGATTGTGGCTGCTGTAGATTTAATTTTCTGGCATATGCATATTCTAAAGATGCACTAAATGTATTAATAAATTACTCTGGAGGCAGATTCTCAGGGAGATCTATGTCCGGCACGTAGATCTTAACTGCTCATTTACATATAAGAAAAATGTGGATTTTTCTGGAATAAGATATTGGATCACAGATATCAAGGTATCATTCTATTCAGCTTCCTATAACCTGCATTCTCATATAGACTGCGCTTAAGAGGATTGATCATACTGATAGATTCCCTTTAAAGAGGATCTGTCACCAGGTTGTTGCTACCCCATGTGAGAACCTACAATGAACAATTGAGTCAAATGCCCCAATAGAATAAATCCAAATACTTAAACAGCCAGCTCCATGAACTAGACAGTTGCTAAACATGAAGGTGTAACAAAATATTCTTTATTAATGAAAGACAACATATAAAAATCCATAAAATGTCATTCTAGATGAGTAGATGTGGTGATGAACAATCAGACAAGACACCCGAGCATAATAATTAACAGATCAAGGGAAACATTAGAGACCAATGCACCATAAAATCTCAATTTGCTAAATAAGTCCCAAACTGTGCTGATACTTGGCCCATGTGAGCATGTATACATATCACTAAATTGTTGCTGCAAATTCTGGGCTCAACTAGTAATACATCAATAAAGTGCCACCAATAGTGCTCCCAATCAGATCTTTACTCAAGTGGAAACTCAGTGAGTCTTGCCGTCGCCCCGACGCGCGTTTTGCTTTGCAGGCTCCTTGGGGGCTGTGTGAGAGCAGCGTGATGAATTGGCAGAGACCCTGATACCAGCGATGTGTCACTTACTGGGCTGCTTACTTTATTTTTTATACAATCATTGTTTTCTCTACTGTAGATATAGCAGTTCTCTGAATTCTGAGCTCTATATAACCCCGCCCACATCACTGATTGGCAGCTTTCTGTGTACACTGTGCATAGGCAGAAAGCTGCCAATCAGTAATGGGGCGTGGTTATACAGAGCTCATGAATGTGGAGGACCACATGGCAGCAGATTTACTATTCCTCTAGTGATAATCTCCTGCTGATAAAACAGTGATTTTGTCAAAACTACAGCAAGCAGCCCAGTAAGTGACACATCTCTGGAATCAGGGACTCTGTCTCTACTGCTGACAGATTAGGTGGCGAAAACATGGTGACAGATTCCCTTTAAATTGATGATAGCAGCTGAATATCAATAGTTGCACACCGCTAAGGCCGCCCCGGTTTAAGAGCAATCTGCATGTATTTTTAGCCCTCCCTATCATCCATAATTTTCACAAACTGCACCTCGTCCGTGAATAGAGGGGGGGGACATTTTTGCTTGATCCCAAAGAAACTGCTGTGGCTGCTAGTCAGGCTAGTCGGTATTTGTCACCCATATTAGATTGACATGATTGCCATAGTGGCAAACCCAATTCCCAGATATCAGCTATTGAATTAGTTGACTTTGGAAGTAACAATAGAAGTTGTAGGAAACAATCCGGAGAGGAGTGGGAACAGTCTGGGTAAGACTGTTCTCAGGAGCTGGAGACTGGTACTAGACTGACAGCTGGACACAATACTCAAGCAATGAGCTAATGGTCCATGTGGTTTTAAGTCGGCCCAAACAGGAAACAAGATGGCATCCACAGGTTCAACATTACAGAACTCAATAACAGCCTCCAGTGGTAAGGTGTGGAATTGCAGCACAATTTAACAAAGTGAATAATAGCAGCCACTAGTGGTCAGTCCATAGAAGGACACAGAATCCTGACACTGACGTCCGGGCACCATGGTAGGATATTCACACATGGGTTTCTGTCTTAGCGAGACAACTTCGAGGTACAGATGCTATAGATTGCTTCTAAAATATAGTTTGGATTTTCCTGAATATTTATGATCGGTTTCATATCAGGAAGTTGCAGGAAATATAATTACCCCACGGTTTTTACTTTCCGTCAGTCACTTGAAGAATGAATGAAGCAGCAGTGCACATGATCGACGGATCCATCCAAAGAGGCCCGATTCTCCTTTGAGGGGGTCACAGTGGTCGGACCCCCAGCGATCGGGAAGTTATCTTCAGAAAAAGGGAAACTGTGATCAGGTTTTTGCTATATAATCTGAGAGCTACATGATGTAGGGGCTGAGACCCCAATTCCAACAATGTGTCACTTACTGGTCTGCTTGCTGTCATTTTGCTACAATCACTGTTTTCTCTAGCAGAGCTCTGAATGCTGAGCTCTGTATAACCCGCCCACATCAGCTTTCTGTGTACACTATATTGACAGAAAGCTGCCAATCAGTGTGCCATGGATGGAGTTACACAGAGCAGTTGACTAGGGGACACGAGACACCTAGTCCTGTAGTGATAATCTCCTGCTGAAAAAAATACACTGATTTTATTGAAACAACAACACACAGCCTAGTAAGTGATACATCACTGGAATCAGGGTCTCAGCCTCTACATCATGCTGCTCTTATATTACAGAGCAAAATCCTGCTGACAGATTCCCTTTAAATGTCACAATGTGACATTACAATCTCAATCTCGCTGTGACATCTTAAAGGCACCCAAGTGACCAAGGACCTTTTTTTCGTAAGGTGATAATGGTCTTTCAGCGACATTAAGTACAATTATCCCTCCAGTTTACTAATGATCTCCCAGCGTTTTTCCTAGAAGCTGATATTTTCGGTGCATGACACTTGTTTATTACACTGTACGGTGCTTCAATTAATCTAAGTGCTGTATGGCGTGGCAGGGGCGGCCGCCGGGGGCTCTGTTCATACCGAGATTCGCTAAGATACAAGACATCAACATTTAGTGGCCTTCGTCCAACCCTGAGAATATCGAAGCCAACAAACGTCCATCCCCACCTATTGCCTTCCACCAGCTGACCCTCTGCCCATCGTCGGGGCGGATGATCCATAACAATCATTTCATCTGTGTAATTTCATTAAATCCATTACCCTGATTAGACGTGTACCGACCCGCCACCACAATTGTGGGTTACCAGGGCAATGGGGTACTCAGAGCCGAGCCCGTAGAAGTCTATGGGGATTTTGTCACAGGTAGCTGTGGCTCGGTCTGTGGCCCTGGCGGTCTGGCGTATGTTGGGGATATATTTACAGGGGATAGATTTATATACAGTTCGTGACGCCACCTGTAGTATTCTGGTAATTAGTACCAGCGCTGCTGCAGATCTCTGAGGGGATGGTGAGGCAGCTAGATGTCGGGTCCCCTACAGGTGGGACTGGTCCCTCAAAGTCTATGGGATTTGTGAAGTCGGGTGCAGATAAAGAACACAGTCTCACACGGTCAGCGTCTTTCCATACCTTTACTTGTAAGATGTTCAGGCAGGTCCCAGGGAGGCTGATCCAAGGAGAGTGTATCTTGAGACAGCAGCTGGACAAGTTAGGGGCCTCCTTTACTTCCAATACAATGAGTACAACCAGCCTGAAGCGTAGTTCCCTCAATATCTCCAGCTAATCTATAGCTGTACCACCCAGTCAGCTTTGTGTTAGGAGCCTTCCTGCGAGGGAGCTGAATTCTTATCTTATCGTGCACTGATTCAAAGTCTTCACTCCCCCTGACCCCAGTTACGTACTGACTATAAGGGGCTTGTTTGCCGCGACCTAAGGTCCGGTAAATTCCTGGTTTTCTTATCACTATGCTTGAAACAGTAGTGATCCTTCGGTCCCCAGTGACCGGTTGCAATGTGCAGGACTTCTTCAATCCGTAAGCACTATTCCAATAAAACCACTGTGCCTTTCGCCTTGTCCACGCTGGTAACATAAGCACTCAAACTAGCCAAGGGTCGAGCAGTCACTTCTTTCTTTTCCTTCACTTCAAAGTTAGTTACAGATGCTCAGTTATCAATAGGCAGGAGCACGTCTCTGAACCTGATACCGTCCTTTAGACAGGATGCTGAAGACTTTCTGCACTAAACTTCTTCTTTCCTTCCAGTGTATGCTGATGAAGCACAGCTCTGACTAGGCTAAGGTGAATTACAACACCTATACTAGACTCCACTTTCCAAAGCTGGTGATAGAGCAATCTGGACTGCTTCCTCCCTCCAGACGTCCTCTCTCTCTGAAGTCTCAAACTGACTAAATCACTCCAACACATACTACCTTGACCACTCCCTCAAGAGTAAACTCCACTACCCTAAGGGTGTGTCTAGTATATGTTGAGTGAATGGATATTTAGCATTAAACTGCTGTCTCGCCACACACTCTCCAGGGTACTGCGTGTGCCTACCACCAGGGCTACACATTCCCCCATGGTAAAAGACAGCACTCCCGGGCTGTAAAATACAAAAGAGACATTTTGTTTATGCAATAAAACATTAAACAATTAACATTGGTTCGTCCCATCCGGGAGGTGAGGAAATCTTGAACGTTGCAAACATTATAGAAAAATACAAATATTAAATAGCATTCAATAAATATACAATATACTTGTGAAGGACCCGCACCAAACCTTCAACGTAGGTCCTGGGTGGGCTGCAGGACATCCAATTGCAGACCTCACTCAGTGCCACACCACACGGGTTTTGTTTTCAGAGGTAGTTGTACTGGTTTATGTAAAACCAAGATAGGGCACCGAAGCGCAACTATTTACAAGTAAGTTCTGGGTTGGCACAGTCCTCAACCTCCAAGTCCAATGTAAAACCAAAGACATATTATATCAAATCACATAATACGAAAGTGCAACTTTTCTGGTTACTGTTTATCATTTACCCAGCCGGGCATTCTACAGTTAGAAATATATATATTCACTATATAATTTGTGCAAAACTTTATAAAACATTTCAAACTTTCTACTTATGGTAGACCCGATAGGGATCTCACCACTTTTTCTTTTCTATTTATTCATTTTCAAATAATACACTTTCCACCCCGGGGGCTGGAACAATGCAATGGGCCCTAGATCCCAGGACTAGCAAATCATGTGCTGCGATTAGGGTCTGGGTCGCCACAGTTCTGGTGCGAACCTCTAGGGGCGCAACGGGTACATTTTCTTCACGTGACACCGATTGCGTTTCAATCACAGTTAGCGATATGGACCGCGTTAGGGATTGCGATTGAGACTGGGTCGCATGTTGCGATGTAGAAGTGGCTTTAATTTGCGATGAAATCTGGGTCGCTTGTTGCGATGAATTTGCAGGGGGCGATGCTGGGGCACGGCCGGATTCTGCTTGAGCTGGAGACGGGGACGCTGCGGTAATGGTGACGGTACCTGCGTCTGGGACGGGGTCACGGACGATGGTGACGTTAAGGGCATACCATCCCTTCATTCCCCAGTGCCGCGTATATGTGACGATATCTCCATTTGCTAAGTCCCTCCCGGGATGGCCTTGCGGCAGGTGGGATTCTACGTCACGCCTGCTGACAAAGACCCCTGGGTAGAGGCCCGGTTCACGGATAAAGCCCCAGCCCTTCCGGAGCTGGAACTCAGTCACACACCCCTGCCGCCGCGGTTCCCTCAGGGTACCTTTATCTCTCCGGACACTCTCTTTGTCCGCGATCAGCTCTGCATATTGTCGCTGACGGTTCCGCTGAGTTTCCCGCTCTTCCTCCTGCTGGCGTTTCTTCTTCTCCTCACGACTCTGCCATTCCTGTTCCCACTGGGCGGTATAGGCGACGTCATCCAGGCGCGCCATTTCGTCCCAGTCCACATCTGGTAGTGACGGACAGGACCCCTCCGGTGTCCCTGCCGGGGATCGATCATCTGCTGCGGCCTCTTGGCCGGGCGGGCGTTCCGGGATTGGCTGTACCTCCTCAACCTCCTTCGCTTCCACCGCTTCACCGGTGGGATCGGGCTCGGTACTTTCGGGGGCAGCCTCCGGTTGCTCCTTCGCCTTGGGCAGCAGACTCTTCGGTATCTGGAATCGTGGGGGTTCGTTGAGGGGAGAGATCACCGTGTCCCACAGCCTCCGCTGTTCCAGGGTACGCCGGCGTCTCTCGATTTCTTCAAAGCCAGGTTGGTACTGGACCATCTTCTTCAGGCGTGCATTTTCTTCTCTTGTCTCTAGCAACGCCTGTTGCAGGTGCAGGATCACGGATAACTCCGATGCTGGTGGCAGCTTGGCTGGGGCACGGGGCCTGCCTTCCTCCGCTTCCCTGCTCGGCTGCACACGTCCTGCTTCCATGATGTTCCAGAGCGTTCTCTCTTCTTCCTGCGGAGACATCCGGTCTCTTCCGTGGAGGTGGGGTTTGCGTCTCCTCCTCCTCGCAGGGAAGGTGAAGAGGAGGCGGACCTCCTTTGCTGTAGGGCAGGATCGCATGTTGTAATAGCACTTTGAGAGGGCAGGCATTTTCTTCGCGCCACAGGGGGGTAGACGCCCACGAAGGTACGCCCACCTTCTTCTCCAGCGCCTGAGGGCGCGAATATGGCGACAAAAATGGCGATTTTGGCGCCAAAAGTGCAAACAGTCCTTTTTCACAAAAACAATTCCTTAGGCACACAGGGCTCGCAATTCCGCGAGTTTCGCATCCTGTTCGTGACGCCAAAGTTGTACCGACCCGCCACCACAATTGTGGGTTACCAGGGCAATGGGGTACTCAGAGCCGAGCCCGTAGAAGTCTATGGGATTTGTCACAGGTAGCTGTGGCTCGGTCTGTGGCCCTGGCGGTCTGGCGTATGTTGGGGGAATATTTACAGGGGATAGATTTATATCCTGTTCGTGACGCCAAAGTTGTACCGACCCGCCACCACAATTGTGGGTTACCAGGGCAATGGGGTACTCAGAGCCGAGCCCGTAGAAGTCTATGGGGATTTTGTCACAGGTAGCTGTGGCTCGGTCTGTGGCCCTGGCGGTCTGGCGTATGTTGGGGATATATTTACAGGGGATAGATTTATATACAGTTCGTGACGCCACCTGTAGTCTTCTGGTAATTAGTACCAGCGCTGCTGCAGATCTCTGAGGGGATGGTGAGGCAGCTAGATGTCGGGTCCCCTACAGGTGGGACTGGTCCCTCAAAGTCTATGGGATTTGTGAAGTCGGGTGCAGATAAAGAACACAGTCTCACACGGTCAGCGTCTTTCCATACCTTTACTTGTAAGATGTTCAGGCAGGTCCCAGGGAGGCTGATCCAAGGAGAGTGTATCTTGAGACAGCAGCTGGACAAGTTAGGGGCCTCCTTTACTTCCAATACAATGAGTACAACCAGCCTGAAGCGTAGTTCCCTCAATATCTCCAGCTAATCTATAGCTGTACCACCCAGTCAGCTTTGTGTTAGGAGCCTTCCTGCGAGGGAGCTGAATTCTTATCTTATCGTGCACTGATTCAAAGTCTTCACTCCCCTGACCCCAGTTACGTACTGACTATAAGGGGCTTGTTTGCCGCGACCTAAGGTCCGGTAAATTCCTGGTTTTCTTATCACTATGCTTGAAACAGTAGTGATCCTTCGGTCCCCAGTGACCGGTTGCAATGTGCAGGACTTCTTCAATCCGTAAGCACTATTCCAATATAAACCACTGTGCCTTTCGCCTTGTCCACGCTGGTAACATAAGCACTCAAACTAGCCAAGGGTCGAGCAGTCACTTCTTTCTTTTCCTTCACTTCAAAGTTAGTTACAGATGCTCAGTTATCAATAGGCAGGAGCACGTCTCTGAACCTGATACCGTCCTTTAGACAGGATGCTGAAGACTTTCTGCACTAAACTTCTTCTTTCCTTCCAGTGTATGCTGATGAAGCACAGCTCTGACTAGGCTAAGGTGAATTACAACACCTATACTAGACTCCACTTTCCAAAGCTGGTGATAGAGCAATCTGGACTGCTTCCTCCCTCCAGACGTCCTCTCTCTCTGAAGTCTCAAACTGACTAAATCACTCCAACACATACTACCTTGACCACTCCCTCAAGAGTAAACTCCACTACCCTAAGGGTGTGTCTAGTATATGTTGAGTGAATGGATATTTAGCATTAAACTGCTGTCTCGCCACACACTCTCCAGGGTACTGCGTGTGCCTACCACCAGGGCTACACAGACGCATTGACTGCTAATTGGTCCTCACTTCTGCAGATACAGTGCGGGTGCAAAACAATTGTTCTCAGTCTCTCCATTAGTTCTTAAAAGTGTCCTTGAAGATGGATAATGCCTGGATATCGCGCTCTCATTATACTGGGGTGGAATACATATTGGAATGGAATCTTGTCCCAATACTCAGGGCACAATGGTCGGAATACATCAACTAATCGAGTCTCATCTATTCATCCGTGACAATGTGAACGCTAATAGTTTATGACTTCTCCGGTAAAGAACGAAGCATTGTATTAAATGCGGATAAAAAGAAGGCACCAGAAAAATGTTATATACGTCATAAATAAAGTAATGTCAGCACCAGAATCAGACGCTTACATTTCTTACATAGGGTCCTAAAAAAAACATGGAAGTCAATGCAGTAAAGAGGTAAATGATGGTAACCGAGCTTGCTGGGACTTGTGACATCAGTGTGGCACCCTCAGGACGCCTAAGATATGAGATAGTTGGCTGATCTCTACGGGTCCCATTTTCTCTGCCAGTCCCATAGACAATGAATGGAGTAGTGGTGCGCATGCACAACCATCTCTCCAATTGGGGCACATGAGCCCCGCTTTCGAGATTGGTGGATGTGCCAAGTGGTTCCGACTTCCTAATTTGTGACATTTCGTTTAAAAGGGGTCTTCCATTTTTAGAAACGATTCCAGTCATGTAAAATAACAAAGGCAAACAGAACTCAGCTTCGCCCACTCCAACGCCAGCTCTCCATCACTGCTGTGGTCTCTATGGTTTGGCTGCAGCGGTGACGTCACTTCGACAGCTCACGTCACCAATCACTGCGCCCACCTGCTCTGCAGATGGACAGTATGAGCCACTGAGCTCAGTGATTGACTGCAGTGGTGATGGGAGCCGTTGACGTGACGTCACCGCTGCAACCAAAGCATTGAGACGGGAGCGATGGCGGAGAGCGGTGATCAAGGAGAGAGAGTACAGGATGTCTTTGTCATTTTACATTACTGGAATCATTTGGGCTTTGCTCTTCTACAAGTGAAAAACCGCGTTACCTTAGCGTGCGTTTACAAGGGCTGACTGACGCTGTTACATGACCACCAATCAGCTACACATATGATCTCTCTATGCACAGAATATCATTGCTCTCGGCAGCACGTGTCTTATTTACAAATGGCAATGTGCTGCCGGGAATTTAGATTTTTAAGCAGACTTGAAGGGAATCTGATGCTGACCACAATATCAGCCATGTGGATCATAGCCATGTATGTCTGTCTCTGAAACGCTGCTGCATTTCAGAGGAAAAAATACTTTTAGTCGGGGATCGAGCCGCGCTATTGACTAACCGTATAAGCGAGTCCCTGGCGGCTTCTCCCCTCCCGCTGACAGTGACTGACAAGCCTCTGCCTATACCCGCATGCAGGCAGAGTCTTGTCAATCATTGTCAGTGGTCGGGGAGAAGCCGCCAGGGACCCGCTTATACGGTTAGTCAATAGCGCGGCTCAGTCCCCGGCAGCTATGGCTGAGATCATATAGCCAGTGGCTGATACGTGCTACTTTCAGTTTTGGGCACCATGAATCAGAGGTCAGGTTCCCTTTAAAAATCATTCACCGATTAAGGAGTGTTTTGCTCCTTTATTGAGCGATCGGTTGCTTGTTTAGACACACCAATAATAAATAGGGAACTGAACATCCCTAGGACTGCTAATTCCCTATTATTCCCCAGCACAAAACCATCCATGACCAATTCTTTCAGTGGCTTCTTATTTAGGGTTCGTTCACACTGCGTATAACACGGCCGAGGTTTTATCGGATAGCACTCTGCCCAATGTTATACTATGGGGCAGTGCAGATCTGTCATTATTTTCTCATGACGATTCGGCCTGCTGAGAGTGAATTCGATATTTGGATCACTCGTACCTAAACAAGTCTATGGGTGGGTGTGAAACATCGGACTGCACTCATATGTCATCCGAGTGCGATCAGACCATGGAGAAGATGGAGAAATTGAGTTCTCCATCTTCTCCACACCTGTGATACGATTCTATCATGGAAGAAAATCGAATCAGACTTGGACAGAGTTTGAGCCGAGTGTCATTAGCATAATCGTCCCGATTCTTTTGCATGAGAGAATCTACGTCGATGTGAGTGGTCGTTTTCAGCGAATAACTGATAACCTTTTTATTTTACTACATAATTTTAAAAAGGTGCAAAGTTTTTATT
Source organism: Oophaga sylvatica (assembly GCA_033576555.1). NCBI lineage: Eukaryota > Metazoa > Chordata > Amphibia > Anura > Dendrobatidae > Oophaga > Oophaga sylvatica. Next base: position 589,566,740 of record JARQOD010000002.1, on the reverse strand, counting down.
GCCTTTCGATCTGTGCTTGTTTTTACATGAAGGGTTTGCAGTAGTCATATTTGCACTGCAGCTAATAATCCTTCATCAAACATACTGTGATACGAGTGTGAACAGACGTAGAGGGATTAATAACCTTTTTGTCCAGTTAGTGGAGATGAAAGCTGTTTTCATGAGTCACGAGTGTTGCAGGCTATCCTCGGTCTACAATGAGCTTTACATTGCTCTCCGACCATGGAATCATCACACAACCTCCTTGATGCTGCCGGAGGCATTGCTGCAGATAGTGCGGGTCGACTGTAGATTTACTTATTGTACACCCCGGCCATCCGCTAATTGCTTACAACTGCCCCATGTTGTGCATCTGTATGGCGTGAAAACACAACAATATGTTTTTTGCTGATTTGTGGCAACAGATGGAGGACGGAAACTTTGCTTCCAGCTGGGGCTGCAGACGCAAAGCTCTTTTGTATTTGTGCCAGCAAGAGGAAAAAAAGTGGCTGGACCTTTCCAAATCAAATGATCTTTGGACTTAGCGCTGATTTAGCGAGTATAGTATAGTGTTGTGCGAAAGCGCCTTCTAAAGAATACGTTTGGCGTAAGATTTTAGACGATAAATGGTTAAATATCTGACCTTTTACATTTCTTTGATTCTAATTTATTTTTCTTTTATTAATTAGACTGATCATCTGAATGGTCACAGCAGCAGGACATGAGTGTGTTTATCATGTCGCAGGCAGTGACCTATGTATGACAGTGAGGACAAGGCTGTTTGTGGCAGTGTCATGACGGGCGCTATGGAGTAGAGTAAAGTGAAGGATAACAGGCAGATGGATTTATAATATTTATAGAGGGTTAATTTACAGGTCTAAGGCCATGTTCAGTATTTGGTCAGTATTTTACATCAGTATTTGTAAGCTAAAAGGAATGGAACAATCAGAGGAAAAGTATAATAGAAACACGTCACCACTTCTGTATTTTTCACCCACTCCTTATTTTGGCTTACAAATACTGAGGTAAAATACTGACTAAATAACTCAACATGTGAACGTGGCCTAATAGTGTTAGAATAATGCCCAGACGCCTGACTGAAAGTGGGACTACCGGGAGATAATGAACATTATTCCTCACAGAAGACGCTGACTTTCTGTCATAGGCCGGGGTCAGACACAACTACAAAAAATCGGACCGTTTTAGTCGGTCGATTATCTGAACAAAATGAAAACATCACACATCCGCCTGGCATCCGATTTTCCTTCAAAGATGCGATTTAGTCGCATGTGTGTGTAGCTTGTAACATCCGATTTTCGTCCGACTTGCGAGAATTTCTCGCAGGCTTGCAAAACTGACATATAATGGATCCAAAAGAATAGTATTTAAATCACAAAAGAAAGAATAGATATATACACATAGAACACATATATATATATATATATATATATATATATTACATGTCATTGTGACATGTATATATATATATATTTATTGTTCTTACACTTCTACATACTGTAATAGCCGCTAATTCAATTGCCGGCCTTTGTGAAATCACAGAAGCCGACATGAAATGATACATTGTTTAGACACAGTTAACCATGTAATTTCCTGTATTTTGATATATGGTTTGAACTTACAATTACATAAGTGTATGTGTGCAAAATTTCAGACATGTAGGGGTTAATTAAAGGTGTAAATTTGTTGAAAAAAATTGTGTGGGCTCCCGCTGTATTTTCTCCACCAGACAGACAAAGCAAGCGAGTGGGGGCAGATAATAATAGCCTAGGGAGGGTACATTTTTTTGGTGCCCCCCCTGGCTACTAACATCTGCCCCAGACACCCCAGAAAGGGCAAATCTCTAATTAGATTTGCCCTTTCTGGCACTTTGCCCGTCTATTCCCATTGCCCTGTAGCGGTGGCGAATGGGTTAATAAGGGGTTACAGCCACCTTGCAATTGAAAGGTGACTGTAAGCCAGGTTAATAATTGAGAGCTGTCAATTAGACAACTATCAATTATTAATCCTATTGTATGAAAGAAAAATCAAACACACACAGTTTAATTAAAAAGAAGTTTAATGAAATAATCACACAGTTTTTGACCATATTTTATTTTCCTGATAAAACCATTTCCTGTAATAAAAATAAAATAAAAAAGCAAAAATATTCTTACCAATCCGATGCACAGTCAGGTCCCACGCTGTAATCCATCAGAAAGGGTTAACAGGTTACAGCGAGCAGAGAGCTAAATGCTGTCTCCGAGCTCTAACCCCCTGAATGAATAACTTACTCTCCCAGCGAAAGGAGAGGAAGAGATGAATGAATGAAGCTTAATTGATTTATTGCCACTTTCACTTCAGTGACCTGACCTAAGGTGAAAGTGGGACACAATCAATTAAGCTTCATTCATTAATCACATTCTCTCCTGTCGGCAGGAGATAAGCTCATTCATTCAGGAGCTATCAGCTGAGCACCCAGCATTAGATGCGCTGCTTAGCTGATTGCTAGTTAACCCTTTGTGAAGGATTACATCGTGGGACGTGACAGATCGCCAGATAGGTAAGAATAATGTTTTATTATTTTATATTTATTTTAGGAGATCAAGGGCTTCGCACGGATTAAGAGTAAAATAAAAGATGGTCAAAAAAATTTGTTTTTATTTCATTAAAATTATTTATTCTTAAAGTGTGTGTGTTTTTTTATTTACTTCAATAGGATTAATATTTGATAGTTGTCTAATTGACAGCTCTTAATTATTAACCTGGCTTACAGTCACCTTTCAATTGCAAGGTGCCTGTAACCCCTTATTAACCCATTCGCCACCGCTACAAGGCAATGGGAAATAGACGGGCAAAGTGCCAGAAAGGGCAAATCTAATTAGAGATTTGCCCTTTCTGGGGTGTCTGGGGGCAGATGTTAGTAGCCAGGGGGGGCACCAAAAAATGTACCCTCCCTAGGCTATTATTATCTGGCCCCACTCGCTTGCTTTGTCTGTCTGGTGGAGAAAATACAGCGGGAGCCCACGCATTTTTTTTTCAACGAATTTACACCTTTAATTAACCCCTACATGTCTGAAATTTTGCACACATACACTTATGTAATTGTAAGTTCAAACCATATATCAAAATACAGGAAATGACATGGTTAACTGTGTCTAAACAATGTATCATTTCATGTCGGCTTCTGTGATTTCACAAAAGCCGGCAATTGAATTAGCGGCTATTACAGTATGTAGAAGTCTAGGAACTATAAATATATGTATATATATATATATATATATATATATATATATGTATTCTATGTGTGTATATCTATTCTTTCTATTCTTTATTAAAGCTGTCAGTGTGATTTTACAGTATAGCCGGGGATGAATTGCCGGCTTTTCTAAAGGACATCGATGCGATTTCATCGCAAGTCACACATGCGGTCCGTTTGTAATCCGATTTTTCATCGCTCCCATAGACTTGCATTGGCGATAGTCGACCCACAATCGGTGACAATCGCAGCATGCTGCGATTGCACTCGGACGATTAAAACGGACCACTAAAAATCGGATACTGGGAGCTGCTCCATAGATCAACATAGGGCAGACTGCAATGCGATATTTCATCGTATTGCAGTCGTCCGATTCTGTCGCCAGTGTGACGCCGGCCATAGAGGCGTGCTGGAGCAGCTTTACCGCCCAGTACACAGCGAGTGGCGGCTGTCAGCACACCCCAGCACTTTAATTGACAGCTTACACTGTACAGATGCACTGCAAGGCCAGCTGTCAGTCCAAGTGCCAGGGTGTGTTTACAGTCGCCGCTCACTGTTTAGTGTACAGTGACTGTAGGCTCTCCGGCACACCTCTATGACAGAAAGCTAGTGATTTCTGGGAGAAAAAAATTTAATTTTCTCCCGATGGCTGCACTCTTAGTAAGGTGGCTGGACAGCACACACGACAGCTTATCCGGAGAAGTTACCGTACATGAACATATAATTACCCTTTCATTTCTGCAGCCTTCATCCTCAGTCCTGCATCTCCTCGGAAACTTTGTCGCTTCCTAGGCCCTGCATTGGCATGATGTTGCTTGAGGCCTAGTCACCAGACCTCATGTGATGTTATGATGTGCGTCACGCCTCAACCTCTTGACATATTGTGAGTCAAGGAGTTGACAAAGGAGCTCAGCAGATGCTGGGCCGAGGATGTAGTGAAATGAAGTCCAGCTGCAACACAGGACCGGACCACATGTCAGAACTGGATGCCACTAAATTTTTTTTATCCATCTATATAGCAGGCACCTCTCCATTCAGAGCAACTGCAAGTCAAGAACCATTCTCGATATCAATAATGGTTCCAGAGGTGGGAACCCCAAAAAAACAGAAATACTAATTCTGGCTATCACCCAAACTTTGACAAACATTTTTGTTTAAACCTACAAGAAAAGAATATATCATAAACATAGAAATTTAATGGATAGTAAAATGATTAAGAACCTACAAAAAAATTAATAATCACTCTGGGAATAACTATGAATTCAATGTTGAGTGGTCCAGGTAACTGTATATCATCTAAATGAGGGTGTACGATGACAGGGCCAATTGAATTAGTTCTCGTACTGTCTATGTGTATGTTGTGTTGTGTGACAGAGCGTGAAGCAGTTTATCTGAATCCTCCGAGTGATCCTTACATGCTATTTGTGTTTATGTTCCCTGGGGCGTGTGCTAATCATTCTATAAATGAGACAAACATCTCAGGGCTAATTAAAGTCATAGTTAGCATCAGATAGGATCGTACGGTTGCTTAAAATTGCATCTACCGTTTCACCCTCATTTATAATTGCTCTCGTTAGTCTTGCACTCTCCTGATTAGACAGTATTACTCTTAGGGAACCAGGAAAAATATCTAGGGAGTTGACTAAAATGCTGCGTGAACCAGAAACAATGAGTCACAAATGATTTATTTCAATTTCTGATGTGTGGTATTAATGTCAGGATGGTTTGTTTTTCTCCTTATTATACATGCATTGGTTACTTAAAGAGATTTCAAGTCCCCAAAATAAATTGGCTATAAATATTGTCTTAAGGGTATGCCACACTAAACAAGGTTGTTAACGAGATCGCTAAAATACGTCACTATTTAGCGATCTCGTTAGCGACGTAGTTGTGTGTGGCATGTAGTAACGACGTGGCCCCTGCTGTGATATCGCTGATCGTTCACTAGAGTTCTGGACCGTATTTTGATCGTTGGCGTCCCGCTGGTGACGCTATATCGCTGTGTCTGGCACCTTTTGTGAACGATGTGCGACCTCGTTAACGACGGCGGCGTCAGCGGCGCAGGCGGGACTTTGTTTTCTTTTGTTAACGCCCTACAGCTCTGATTGGTGACCACAACATCGCCTCAGCTATAATAACTGCGCCCCCATCCATTGTTTCCAGAGCGCTTTGTGGGTGACTCTTTGTGCGTTGTTGCGAGGATAGTATCATGTGTTGGAGTTTTGCGATCCTGTTTGTGGCGCAGTGGTGGGTTTTTGCGATCCTATCTGAGTCGCTAGAGCACCATCCATCCTCATTTGGATCTTCGGGATATTTTTATTCAAGGTACATATTATTTGTGATGTTGTTTGATAATGTTTTTTAACCTTATTTTTTTTTTCGTCTGCTTTATATATTTAACACCCCTGACCTTATTTTTTTTTTTTTTCGTCTGCTTGATTTATTTTACACCCCCCACCATTGTAGACACTTGTAAACTGTATATTAAATGTTAACAGAAAAGTTCTTTTTTTATATATTTTTTATTCTATTCTTTATTTTATTTTGTTTAAACACTTTATTAATAGTAATTAATTAGTAATTAACTTTTCTATTTTTTACCGTACAGGTTGCACATAATGAACCTGTCCACCGCGGAGCGTGTGATTGTGGCAGTTGCACTATCAATGGAGGCAGATCGTCAGGAAGAGGCGCGGGTGGAAGAGAGGCGCTCCAAGCGAAAGCGTCGCATGTGGACCAGGGAATGGCTGGAGCAGAGGTCCAGATTCACCCACATGCATCTAGTGAGGGAGTTGCAGGAGAAGAATCCGCAGGATTTCCGGAATTATCTACGGATGTCAGAGGATTCATTCAAGCTCCTACTGGAAGCTGTGAGGCCACTCATTGAACGGCAGGATACCCGGATGCGTGCAGCTGTTTCAGCAGAGGAACGTTTGGCAGTAACGCTTCGATTTCTGGCAACCGGACGTTCAATGAAGGATTTGCAATATTCTGCTGCAATTTCTCGGTCGCTGCTTGGAGAACTAATTCCGGAGACATGCAACGCCATCGTCCGCAGTTTACGGAGCTACATGCCTTTTCCCAAATCAGTGGCGGAATGGCAAATAATTGCTTCTGATTTTGAAAGGATTTGGCAGTTCCCAAACTGTGGTGGTGCCTTGGATGGAAAACATGTGCGGATCACGCAACCAGCCAACAGCGGATCCTTTTTTCATAATTACAAGGGCTACTTCAGCACGATCCTCATGGCCCTTGTTAATGCCAATTATGAATTTATTGACGTTAATGTTGGCATTAATGGAAGGGTTTCTGACGGTGGCGTTTTGGAGCACACAAGTTTTGGTGAACGGTTGTTTAATAATAAACTTAACTTGCCAACCAACATGGACACCACCGCCAACCTAAACTTTGTGTTTGTGGGCGATGAAGCCTTCCCCCTTCATGAGCATCTTGTTAAACCATATCCACAAAAGACTTTGACAGGGGAAAGGCGGATTTTTAACTACAGACTGTCTAGGGCACGGCGAGTTGTGGAGAATGCCTTCGGCATAATGGCCAACCGCTTCAGGGTTTTCCACACTCCAATCAACATGAAGCTGGAATCAATAGACTCTGTGGTGTTGGCCTGTTGTGTGCTGCACAATTTTCTAAGAAAACGCGATGCTGGTACTTACAGTCCGCCAGGATTCATGGACTCGGACAACAATGGTGACGTGGTGCTCGGAGAATGGCGTGACAATGATCCCGCTATTGCAGGCCTTCAACCTGTCAATCAAGGCAGGAGCAAGGACAATGCGAAGGCCGGCCGAGACAAGTACTGCCAATACTTTAATGGGCCTGGTGCAGTGAGTTGGCAGCATCAGGTCTAGTTTGATTTTGAGAATGTTTTACTTTACCCTTTTTTTTAACTATGTTTTGATAATAAAATATTTTTATTTAAAAAATGCATTCGTGTTTTTTTCGATTATTTTACCAATATGGGAGAAGGGCTAATGATGGGTGAGATGTGGGGAAGGAGTAATAGGGATGGCAACGAGACATGTTACCAGCTGCTGTAGTTTTTAAAATCTTTTCAAAGGCTTTTTTGTTGTCTATTTTTTGTTTTACATTGTATCTACTTGTCACACACGTGCTCATGGGAGTACCATCAGTCATAGGAGTTAATTGTTAAAAAATAAAAAGAAAAAAGTTTCAAATATTTTCAATTATTTTAAGGGCCTATGGTCTCACTAGCGTTCAAACATTATAATTAAATATAACAGATAATACACCACAGCTGCATATATAAAGTTTAAATATATAATATATATATTTTAGTCATAATATGAAAGATAAAAAAATTGTTATACATATATTTGAAAATTCTTGGGAGGTAAAGGTCAACATTCACCAGGGAATCAGCTATTCACAGATATGCGACGTCATTGTGCTCGCAATGTGACTACTCACACAGCTACACAGGCATACAGATATGCAAAAAGCCATTGTGATTTGCAAGGGGATTAGCGAGCCCCTGCCATCTAGATATGCGCCGTTATTGTGATCGCAATGTGACTACCCACGCTATGCAAAAAGCCATTGTGACTTGCAAAGGGGATTAGCGAGCCCCAGCCATCAAGATATGCGCCGTTATTGTGATCGCAATGTGACTACCCACGCTATGCAAAAAGCCATTGTGCCTTGCAAAGGGGATTAGCGAGCCCCAGCCATCAAGATATGCGCCGTTATTGTGATCGCGATGTGACTACCCACGCTATGCAAAAAGCCATTGTGACTTGCAAAGGGGATTAGCGAGCCCCAGCCATCAAGATATGCACCATTATTGTGATCGCAATGTGACTACCCACGCTATGCAAAAAGCCATTGTGACTTGCAAAGGGGATTAGCGAGCCCCAGCCATCAAGATATGCGCCGTTATTGTGATCGCAATGTGACTACCCACGCTATGCAAAAAGCCATTGTGACTTGCAAAGGGGATTAGCGAGCCCCAGCCAAAAGATATGCAACGTCATTATGATCGCAATGTGACTACTCACACAGTGCAGCTACACAGATATGCAAACATATGCAAAAAGCCATTTGTGATTTGCAAGGTGAAGATTGTCACGAGCCCCAAGCCATAAAGACATGACACGCCATTGTGATCGCCTACCTTGGAACAGTGGTATTGCGATTGCAACAGCATCTCATATCTGTGCTTGGCTGCCGCATGGCTGCTGCGGTCACTTTTCAATCGCAAAACCGTTTTGCGTCGCGGTGCGGCCGCACGTAACGTGCGCACGCTGTGACGTCATGGCACTGGCGTCGCCCAATACGCTGTTGTTTGTAATGGCGGCAATGGCGGCGGTGAGACAGCGCGGGCCCAAATGGTCCGATGAGGAGGTCCGTTATTTAATAAAAAAGACGGACCTCTGGGACTACCACTGCAGGCTACCTGTGGCGCATCCAATGCGCCACAAAAGGGTATGCCTGCAGAGGATCCAGCGGGGCCTGCAGAGGAGGTTTAATGTGCTGTGCACAAAAGCGCAAATTAGGAAGAAGCTGGCGGACCTGCGATACCGCTCACGCGATAGGGTCGCCAGCATCCGGGCCCAGCTCCGCAGGCCTCTGAGTGAGTATTCATGAGGGTATATCTGGAGAGCGCAGCGCACGACAAACGCACATGAACGCGTGCAAGCGCGCCCGCCGTGGGAGTACCGCCAGTGATGTTGCATGTTGCAGGCAGCGATGGGAGTACCGCCAGTGATGTTGTATGTTGCAGGCAGCGATGGGAGTACCGCCAGTGATGTTGTATGTTGCAGGCAGCGATGGGAGTACCGCCAGTGATGTTGTATGTTGCAGGCAGCGATGGGAGTACCGCCAGTGATGTTGCATGTTGCAGGCAGCGATGGGAGTACCGCCAGTGATGTTGTATGTTGCAGGCAGCGATGGGAGTACTGCCAGTGATGTTGTATGTTGCAGGCAGCGATGGGAGTACCGCCAGTGATGTTGTATGTTGCAGGCAGCGATGGGAGTACCGCCAGTGATGTTGCATGTTGCAGGCAGCGATGGGAGTACCGCCAGTGATGTTGTATGTTGCAGGCAGCAATGGGAGTACCGCCAGTGATGTTGTATGTTGCAGGCAGCGATGGGAGTACCGCCAGTGATGTATGTTGCAGGCAGCGATGGGAGTACCGCCAGTGATGTTGTATGTTGCAGGCAGCGATGGGAGTACCGCCAGTGATGTTGCATGTTGCAGGCAGCGATGGGAGTACCGCCAGTGATGTTGTATGTTGCAGGCAGCGATGGGAGTACCGCCAGTGATGTTGTATGTTGCAGGCAGCGATGGGAGTACCGCCAGTGATGTTGTATGTTGCAGGCAGCGATGGGAGTACCGCCAGTGATGTTGTATGTTGCAGGCAGCGATGGGAGTACCGCCAGTGATGTTGCATGTTGCAGGCAGCGATGGGAGTACCGCCAGTGATGTTGCATGTTGCAGGCAGCGATGGGAGTACCGCCAGTGATGTTGCATGTTGCAGGCAGTGATGGGAGTACCGCCAGTGATGTTGCATGTTGCAGGCAGCGATGGGAGTACCGCCAGTGATAATGGGGATTCTGAATTGTATATTTCATTTACAGCACCACCTTCACCAGCACCAGCTGCTCCACCGTCCCCAGCTACCCCTCCACCTCCATCTCCTTCCCCGGCTACCCCTCCACCACCAGCATCACCTCATGTCTCCACCCCTTCACCGGCAGCAACCCCCTCTCCTGATTCGGGGTCTTCCAGCCCTTCCCCCGACGTTGCCTTCTCTCCAGCATCATCCCGTCACACGGATGCAGGCTCCCCATCAGGTAATTAACGCACATTATATAAGCTTCAGACATGTTTGAGAACTTTGTAAGGTCTTATGTGTAATGGCTGTTGTGATATAATTTTTTTTCTGTGTTTCCCTAGCCGGCGGAGCAACAGGTTCTGGGTGGGCGGTCAGCGGTTCCTCTGAGGAAAGCCGTAAGTGTTAATTAACATAACATGTACATGTTGATGTTGCAACAGAATTCACTATTAACTGTTACCTTTACCTCCACAGAAATCCCGACTGCCCAGGACCTGTTGGTGTCCCACCGCCGGCTGATGGCGAAAATGTGCAGCGCTGTGGCATCGATGCAGACAGCGGTGGCAGAGCTGCAAAGTGCAATGGGATCTCTGCATCAACACGGGATGATGCTGGAGAGGGCAGCGGCTGGACACCTGGGCCCTCATTAAGTTTTTTTTTTGTAATTTTTTTTTATTATGTTAATAATTAGTTTATAATTTTTTATTTTATGTTTTTTTTTTTTTGTTTACATTTTATATCTTTATTTAAAAAAAAAAAATATATATATATGAATATAATATATATTTTATATTTTACGTTAATCTACGCAGGTGTGGTGTATTATTTTTTTAGTATAAGGTTTTAGCGTAGTGTGACCAGGGGCCTTAAAAAAAAGTTAATTTTTGAAATTTTTTTCATTTCATTTTTTCCCTATGATGGAACACCTATGATAGCTAGTACTCCCATGACCCCATGTGTGACAAGTAGATGTAATAAAAATACAACATTTTAATAGTTGACATCACATAAGAAAAGACCACAATTCATTAGATAAATAAGTTTTTTATTAAAAAAGGTATCAGGCTAAGTGCACACGATCAGGAATAATTGCGTTTTTTTTCGCGGTTTTTCCGCGGTTTTCCGCGGTAAAAACGCGATAAAAACGCAAGCATTAAGCATCCTATACATGTTAATTGATTCCGCATGTTTTGGCCACATGTTGCGTTTTTTTTCCGCGAAAAAAACGCTTTGCGGAAAAAATAGCAACATGTTCATTAATTTTGCGCAATGTAAGCGGTTCATGTGCGGTGGTACCCAGGGTCTGGAGGAGAGGAACTCTCCTCCAGGCCCTGGGTACCATATCCCTGGTAAAACAATAATTAAAATAAAAAATAATGATATTCTCACCTTCCGGCGGCCCCCGCAGCCTTCCCGCGGCCCCCGCAGCCTTCCCGCCTTCAGCGACGCTCCCGGCAACTTCCGGTCCCAGGAGTGCTTTGCGAGAATCACCCAGATGGCATAGCGGTCTCGCGAGATGCTACGTCATCGTGTGATTTGCCGCAAAGCATCCTTGGGACCGGAGTTGCCGGGAGCGTCGCTGAAGGCGGGAAGGCTGCGGGGGCCGCCGGAAGGTGAGAATATCATTATTTATTATTTTTACATTAGATCTTTTTACTATTGATGCGACATAGGCGGCATCAATAGTAAAAAGTTGGTCACACTTGTCAAACACGATGTTTGACTCGTGTGACCAACCTGTCAATCAGTTTTCCAAGCGATGCTACAGATCGCTAGGAAAACGCTAGCATTCTGCAAGCTAATTACGCTTGCAAAACGCTATTATTCTGGCGGGAATCAGCACACAAAAAACGTGCGTATTTCCTGCGGGAGAAGTGCGGGATTGCCGCGGAAATTTCCGCGGCAATTCCGCAACGTGTGAACTTAGCCTCAATGTAAAAATATAAAAACAACCAAAAAAAACTTTAGTAAAACATTTTAAAAACTACAACTGCTGGTAAGATGGATCATTGCCATTACCACGCTGCCTCTGGGGTGAATAAAAATAAGGGGGAGCACCAGCGTTTGGGTTTATCCCAACTGGGTTTGGCACAGGATTGTGCGGCCATGAGTAGTCCGGGTACTGCTGCGGTCTTGGCATGACGACATATCTGTTGTCCAGGTTTCCAAAAGACGCTTGATTCAGTACCTCTAACATCAGTCTCTCTGCATGAAGCCGCTGAACTGGATCCAGAGTAGGCAGCCTCTCATTCGCAAAATATGCAAAGCCAGTTATTTTAGTTTCTTTTTCTGCCGTAAGAAGTTTTTTTGCAATTTCCACCAATTCAGGAGTAGCCGAGGTGGGAGCCGAGGTGGGAGCCTTCCTTTTCGTTCCTGAAAGTGAAAGCCGCCTCCGCACAGATGATGATGGCTCGACTACTTCGTCTATGTGATCCGGCATGCTGTCTTCTTCAGTTGCAGGTGTGGAGACCGCCTCTTCTGTGTCCTGCATGAACAAAAAACAAATGGTAAATCACAAAGAAAAAGAAATTAATCTTCACACTATAACATCCATATACAGCAAAATTGTGAAAACGACACTTTTTAATGGAAAGGCCTCAACCGTTGAGCTACATAAATTATCAGTACATGAAGGGATATATTCTGCCATTTTATCTACATTTCACAATAATATTTTTTAAATTTAAGTCCACTTTGGCATGGACATTAAAATGTGTTGTAATACAAAGGTACTTACATGTACGACAGGGGAGTCCGGCTGGATCACTGGGTCTAGATCCGAAATGGATGTCCCTTCTCTGGGTACTTCCTGGTCCCTTGTAAAAGCAAACAGATCAAAGTACCACAGTTGGGGACATAAACTTCTTCGGCCCCGGCTCCAGATTTGGTTGAATTGATAACTTTATTGAGCTCCTTTTTGTAAACCGTGCGGAGGGCCTGAATCCGTTTTTAACCGTTGACTCATCCGCCGGTTCATCAGGGTAACGGCTCCTGCAGAGCTCCACCAGTTTTTGGTAGGCGTCCTTCTTTTTCAACCGGTTACAATAATCTGCAGACTTAATTTTCCAGAGGCACGGCATTGTGCGGTACAGCTCCATAAAATCACGCAAAAACTCCTGCTTATCAGCCATCTGTAATAAAAAAATGATTATGTGAGAACAGCAGAATGGTTAAATAAAATGCTTACATAGTCTACAACATAGAACACAGCAGGGATCACAAAATGGTGGTTGTGGGCGACGCAGGAGTAAACATAGATAGAGCTGGGATCACAAAATGGTGGCCGTGGATTAGAATTAAAGACAAAAGAAAAATAAAATGTGACAAAAAAAATTACCTACCTTACAAAACTTGTGATTCTGAAAAAAAAAAAAAAAAAAGGGAAACTAGCGTCACAATCTGGATCGCAGAGGATATGCCACAGACTGGATCGCAAAAACTCCAACGAAGAACGTAGCAACCGAAATAGTGGCGTAAACCGGATCGCAGTAGCTACCAAGACTAGCAGGACACACTGGGTGATTTGAAAGAACCGCTTCTGCTCGAGAGCAATGGAGAGGAGTGCTGATACGTCGTCTTTTATGACGCGGTCATCCAATCACAAAGCGGGAGAGCTGTGATAAATATCTATGACATACATAGTGACCACCAATCTGTGATGAGGGGCGTGCAAAAGGTCGCGCTCAGTCACGCCTATCGAGGTCGTGATCTTTCACAGTACATGCAGTGTGGCACATCCCAACAACCGCCAAAGTCGTTAAAAAGGTCGCTAATCGCTGATGCGTCGTTAATGAGATCGTCAAGTATGGCAGCTACTAGCGACATTAAAACGATCACACCAACGATAGCGTCGTTATCGTGATCGTTAGCGGGAACGTTTAGTGTGGCAGTACCTTTATTCTTCTTCATAGCTGTTATGGTCCTGGTAGCTTCAATTTTGGTAATGTGTCCGGATTCAGCACATGATTAGAGCAATAAATGTAAAGGGGCTGGCTGATTGCTCATTGCAATAGCTAAGCCAGTGCCCTTCTGTGTGTCCACAATCAGCTATGGAAATGAGAAGTCATCCAGGACAGTCCCTTGTGAATATAGGTGGACAGGGCGTCCTTACAACAAGGGAACATTTTGCACATTATTGAACTGAGTTGATCGTAGGCATTAAAGGTGTTAATTAGGGAAATCACTCCAGTCAGCAATTTCTGTAACTAAATTATTTCTATTAGGCCGGCGTCACACTGGCGACAGAATCGGACGACTGCAATGCGATGAAAAATCGTATTGCAGTCTGCCCTATGTTAATCTATGGAGCAGCTCCCAGTATCAGATTTTTTGTGGTCCGTTTTAAACGTCCGTGTACAATCGCAGCATGCTGCGATTGTCACCGATTGTGGGTCGACTATCGCCAATGCAAGTCTATGGGAGCGATGAAAAATCTGATTACAAACGGACCACACTGTGTGACTTGCGATTAAATCGCATCAGTGTCCTTTAGAAAAGCCGGCAATTCATCCCCGGCTATACTGTAAAATCACGCTGACAGCTTTAATAAAGAATAGAAAGAATAGATATACACACATAGAACACACATATATATATATATATATATATATATATATATATATAATTGTGACATGTATATATATATATACAGGTCCTTCTCAAAAAATTAGCATATAGTGCTAAATTTCATTATTTTCCATAATGTAATGATTACAATTAAACTTTCATATATTTTAGATTCATTACACACCAACTGAAATTTGTCAGGTCTTTTATTGTTTTAATACTGATGATTTTGGCATACAACTCCTGATAACACAAAAAACCTGTCTCAAAAAATTAACATATTTCAACCGTCCAATAAAATAAAAGTGTTTTTTAAAAACAAACAAAAAAAACATGAAATAATAAAGTTCAGTTATGCACTGAATACTTGGTCGGGAATCCTTTTGCAGAAATGACTGCTTCAATGCGGCGTGGCATGGAGGCAATCAGCCTGTGACACTGCTGAGGTGTTATGGAGGCCCAGGATGCTTCGATAGCGGCCTTAAGCTCATCCAGAGTGTTGGGTCTTGCGTCTCTCAACTTTCTCTTCACAATATCCCACAGATTCTCTATGGGGTTCAGGTCAGGAGAGTTGGCAGGCCAATTGAGCACAGGAATACCATAGTCAGTAAACCATTTACCAGTGGTTTTGGCACTGTGAGCAGGTACCAGGTCGTGCTGAAAAATGAAATCTTCATCTCCATAAAGCATTTCAGCCGATGGAAGCATGACGTGCTCCAAAATCTCCTGATAGCTAGCTGCATTGACACTGCCCTTGATGAAACACAGTGGACCAACACCAGCAGCTGACATGGCACCCCACACCATCACTGACTGTGGGTACTTGACACTGGACTTCAGGCATTTTGGCATTTCCTTCTCCCCAGTCTTCCTCCAGACTCTGGCACCTTGATTTCCGAATGACATGCAAAATTAGCTTTCATCAGAAAAAAGTACTTGGGACCACTTAGCAACAGTCCAGTGCTGCTTCTCTGTAGCCCAGGTCAGGCGCTTCTGCCGCTGTTTATGGTTCAAAAGTGGCTTTACCTGGGGAATGCGGCACCTGTAGCCCATTTCCTGCACACACCTGTGCACGGTGGCTCTGGATGTTTCTACACCAGACTCAGTCCACTGCTTCCTCAGGTCCCCAAGGTCTGGAATCGGTCCTTCTCCACAATCTTCCTCAGGGTCCGGTCACCTCTTCTCGTTGTACAGCGTTTTCTGCCACATTGTTTCCTTCCAACAGACTTCCCATTGAGGTGCCTTGATACAGCACTCTGGGAACAGCCTATTTGTTGAGAAATTTCTTTCTGGGTCTTACCCTCTTGCTTGAGGGTGTCAATGATGGCCTTCTTGACATCAGTCAGGTCGCTAGTCTTACCCATGATGGGGGTTTTGAGTAATGAACCAGGCAGGGAGTTTTTAAAAGCCTCAGGAAACTTTTGCATGTGTTTACAGTTAATTAGTTGATTCAGAAGATTAGGGTAATAGGTCGTTTAGAGAACCTTTTCTTGATATGCTAATTTTTTGAGACAGGTTTTTTGTGTTATCAGGAGTTGTATGCCAAAATCATCAGTATTAAAACAATAAAAGACCTGACAAATTTCAGTTGGTGTGTAATGAATCTAAAATATATGAAAGTTTAATTGTAATCATTACATTATGGAAAATAATGAAATTTAGCACTATATGCTAATTTTTTGAGAAGGACCTGTATATATTTATATTTCCTAGACTTCTACATACTGTAATAGCCGCAAATTCAATTGCCGGCTTTTGTGAAATCACAGAAGCCGACATGAAATGATACATTGTTTCCACACAGTTAACCATGTCATTTCCTGTATTTTGATATTTATTTAGAACTTACAATTACATGAGTGTATTTGTGCTAAATTTCAGACATGTAGGGGTTAATTAAAGGTGTAAATTCGTTGACAAAAAAATGCGTGGGCTCCCGCTGTATTTTCTCCACCAGACAGACAAAGCAAGCGAGTGGGGCAGATAATAACAGCCTAGGGAGGGTACTTTTTTTTTGTGCCCCCCCTGGCTACTAACATCTGCCCCCAGACACCCCAGAAAGGGCAAATCTATAATTAGATTCGCCCTTTCTGGCACTTTGCCCGTCTATTCCCATTGCCCTGTAGCGGTGGCGAATGGGTTAATAATGACACCTTAATGTCACCTTAGTATTGAAAGGTGACCTTAAGGCAGGTTAATAATTGAGAGCTGTCAATTAGACAACTATCAATTATTAATCCTATTGAAGTAAATAAAAAAACACAAACACACTTTAAGAATAAATAATTTTAATGAAATAAAAACACATATTTTTGACCATCTTTTATTTCACTCTTAATCCGTTCGAAGCCCTTGTTCTTCTAAAATAAATATAAAATAATAAAACAACATTATTCTTACCTATCTGGCAATCTGTCACGTCCCACGATGTAATCCTTCACAAAGGGTTAACTAGCAATCAGATAAGCAGCACAAGTAATCCTGCGTGCTCATCTGATAGCTCCTGAATGAATGAGCTTATCTCCTGCCGACAGGAGAGGATGTGATTCATGAATGAAGCTTAATTGATTGTATCCACTTTCACCTTAGGTCAGGTCACTCAAGTGAAAGTTGTAATAAATCAATTAAGCTCCATTCATGAATCTATTCCTCTCCTTTCGCTGGGAGAGTAACTGATTCATTCAGGGGGTTACAGGTCTGAGACAGCATTATTAGCTCTCTGCGACCTGTAACCTGTTAACCCTTTCTGATGGATTACACCGTGGGACCTGACTGTACATCGGATTGGTAAGAATCATTTTGCTTTTTTATTTTATTTTTATTACAGGAAATGGTTTTAGCAGGAAAATAAAATATTGTCAAAAACTGTGTGATTATTTCATTAAACTTCTTTTTTATTAAACTGTGTGTGTTTGATTTTTCTATCATACAATAGGATTAATAATTGATAGTTGTCTAATTGACAGCTCTCAATTATTAACCTGCCTTAAGGTCACCTTTCAATACTAAGGTGACATTAAGGTGAGATTATTAACCCATTCGCCACCGCTACAGGGCAATGGGAATAGACGGGCAAAGTGCCAGAAAGGGCGAATCTAATTATAGATTTGCCCTTTTTGGGTGTCTGGGGGCAGATGTTAGTAGCCAGGGGGGGCACCAAAAAAATGTACCCTCCCTAGGCTGTTATTATCTGCCCCCACTCGCTTGCTTTGTCTGTCTGGTGGAGAAAATACAGCGGGAGCCCACGCATTTTTTTTTCAACGAATTTACACCTTTAATTAACCCCTACATGTCTGAAATTTTGCACAAATACACTCATGTAATTGTAAGTTCTAAACAAATATCAAAATACAGGAAATGACATGGTTAACTGTGTGGAAACAATGTATCATTTCATGTCGGCTTCTGTGATTTCACAAAAGCCGGCAATTGAATTAGCGGCTATAACAGTATGTAGAAGTCTAGGAACTATAAATATATGTATATATACATGTCACAATTACATATATATATATTGTAACATTTCCAGGGGTATTTAGCTCTAGGATCGCTGTCTGGGTAGACAGAATGGCACGGAAACAGTTCATTCAGACAGCAGTTTGGTGAAAACTGGCCGCAACCAGTTTTATTAAAGTCCACAGCACACAGATAAAAACAAAGCATAAACAGAAAACCTGGGCTTGTCTAGCCTCTAATTACACTTAGATAGATGGCCCTCTCTATACGGGACCCAGACTCTACCAGTCTGTGCCCAAAACAACACATATGATCTCTGTTACCAGTATGGAGTTTCACAGACACTCCTCTTTATGTCTGAAGGCAACTCCAACATCCAGACTTGAGAGAGGTCACCTCCTATTCAGTAGTCACCAGCATGGAGTGTCGCAGAGTCTCCTCTTTGTGTCCGGGGTACCTCGAGCACCCAGACAGAGAGAGCCAACCTCCCGGAGTCTCCTTCCGTGCCTGGACTCCTGTCCAGACTGAATGAGCTCTTTGACTGTGCTCCCAAGCACCTACTTCTGGCTTCCTAATCAACACCTGAGTGGATTCAGGTCTGAGCTGCAAGCGTGTACTGAATGGCAGGTGTAGTGACCTTTCTTTACCACCAGGTTTACAAAGCCACACATTTCGCTCATACCAGTCAGCAAGGTACTTAGGTGAAATATACACCTCATTCACCACATATTCCTTCACTGTCTCACAATATATATATATATATATATATATATATGTGTTCTATGTGTATATATCTATTCTTTCTTTTGTGATTGAAATACTATTCTTTTGGATCCATTATATGTCAGTTTTGCAAGCCTGCGAGAAATTCTCGCAAGTCGGATGAAAATTGGATGTTACAAGGTACACACACATGCGACTAAATCGCATCTTTGAAGGAAAATCGGATGCCAGAAGGATGTGTGATGTTTGCATTTTGATCCGACAATCGACCGTCTGAAACGGACCGATTTTTTGTCGTTGTGTGTGACGCCGGCCTTAATCTCATTAGGGTTGCATCGGTAGCAAGCACATGGAGGTCTGCAAGCCTCATGCAAATTAATGGGAGAGTCGGTGACATTTTAGAAATAAATGTGCAGCCTGTGATTACACCCCAATAACAGCTATCATGGCTGACCGCAGCAAGCCCAGCTCCTGGAACACTTGGCTGAAATAAATGGTAATAAATAAATAATAAAGTGTAATACGTGAATAGGCCAGGTCTCCAAAGGCGACATAGCTTCCACTCTCGATTCCAGCGAATTTGGCGTTCAGAAAGTCAAACGATGCTCCTTCTCTTCCCACCCGTGCTGTGCGCCTAAGCAGTAATTTTCCCCCACATATGGGGTATCGGCATACTCAGAAGAAATAGCACAACAAATTTTGGGGGTCCATTTTCTCCTGTTACCTTTGTGAAAATAAAAAAATTGGGGTCTAAAGTAAAATTTTTGTGAAAAAAAGTTAAATGCTCGTTTTTTCCTTCCATATTGCAAAAATTCCTGTGAAGCACCTGAAGGGTTAACAAACTTTTTAATGTGATTTTAAGCACATTGAGGGGTTCAGTTTTTAGAATGGTGTCACTTTTGGGTATTTTCTATCATATAGACCCCTCAAAGTGACTTCAAATGCAAGGTGGACCCTAAAAAAAGGTTTTGTAAATTTTGTTGGAAAAATTAGAAATCACTGGTCAACTTTTAACCCTTATAACGTCCAAATAAAAAAAATTGTTTAAAAAATTGTGTTGATGTAAAGTATACATATGGAAATATCATTTATTATCTATTTTGCGTGACATAACTCTGGTTTAAGGTACAAAAATTAAAAGTTTTAAAAATGCAAAATTTAAAAATTTTCGTAAAATTTTTGATTTTTTTCACAAATAAACGCAAATCATATTGAACAAAGTTTTACCACTATCATGAAGTACAATATGTCACAAAAAAATTCTCAGAATCACCAGGATCCGTTGAAGCGTTCCAGAGTTATCTCATAAAGTGACAGTGGTCAGAATTGTAAAAATTGAGCCGGTCATGAAAGTGAAAACTGGCTTGGAGGGTGGGGTGAAGGCGTTACATCCCATCCGATTTGTTGAACTGTAAAACGCTGCGTTTCTGTCGCAGAGAAAATATTCAGTGTCAAAAACGTGATAAAAACTCATCGTGGTAACGTAGCCTTGATGTTCCAGAGACCTCTGTTAGGCCAGATACATATAGTTGTTTATGCTGCTTTTTTTAAAGGAAAAAAAAATTAGATGTACATCAGAAACTGCGCTTACACTGGGTTTTGTGCTTTATGGTATTTAGGGGGGGGTTATAGCAGATCATTACTACTGTGCACGAAGAGGTTGAGTCTGAGAATAAACATCCATGTGTCACATTATATTACCAGTGAGAATCTTCAGATGCAAACATCGGCTTATGTAATAGAAGAGCAGTCAGTACCATCAGAGTTCATTCATTTATCTGACTTTTCTAATGAAATCCAAATATAAGCAGATAGCGAATTAAGTGTACAAAAAAGTGGGAGAACATTATTGCCTTAGGCTAGTTGCAGAAGGCCGCAGATTCGCTCACCTGAGCGAATCGGCCCGATAATGCAAATTAAACTCTGATCAAAGTCTGATCTGAGTGTCAGCGTAGTGTGATCTAACTCTCTCGGATGAGGAGAAGATGGAGAAATAAATGTCTCCATCTTCTCCATTTTGTGAGCCCATGGAAATCGAACTGCACTCGGATGTCATCAGAGGGCAGTCTGATGGTGTCCACAGGCTCATTGACTTGCATGGACGACTGCAAACTAAATAACGGGTCTGCACTTGCCTTTAATGTGTCATTTCGGCTCCAGAAGAAAACAAAAAAAGCGGTGATTCTTTCACAAGGATAACAAAGTGTGCAATGTGTACGACAGGGTAAGTGGATAATGCATCAATTTACAACAATTAAGAGACATAATATTGAGCAACATTTAAATATAAAATACAAACATCCGAATTCACAGAGCAATTACAAGGCGCCATAATCGTACATAAAAATTCATAATCCCGTAAATATCAAAGAAAGTTCCTTAATGATCTAATTATTCAGATCTCCAGACACTTGGGGATGCCTTATGCTAATTTCACCATACGATCCGGCAACCTGTCGAGAAACCGCAGACATGGGCATATAGTTCACTCCAGGGCGCTGCGTCCAGATCACATGGTCATCACAGGTTTTCTAATGATAATCTATTCCATGGTCGGAGTTTGCACAGGGAACAGTTTTTCACCATTGGTAAAGTTTCCTTTATCTGATTTATTTCAGAAATAAAGGTACTATTATATATTACATTAAGTTTGGCCAAACCACCTGATTTGGCAGGGCCGGCTGACAATCTTATGTGTATTGTGTTCTCCCAATTTTTCCTAAGGCCGGCGTCACACACTACGACAAAAAATCGGTCCGTTTTAGACGGTCGATTGTCGGATCAAAATGCAAACATCACACATCCGCCTGGCATCCGATTTTCCTTCAAAGATGCGATTT
Organism: Oophaga sylvatica; assembly: GCA_033576555.1. Lineage (NCBI taxonomy): Eukaryota > Metazoa > Chordata > Amphibia > Anura > Dendrobatidae > Oophaga > Oophaga sylvatica. Next base: position 589,545,324 of record JARQOD010000002.1, on the reverse strand, counting down.
AGTCGCATGTGTGTGTACCTTGTAACATCCGATTTTCATCCGACTTGCGAGATTTTCTCGCAGGCTTGCAAAACTGACATATAATGGATCCAAAAGAATAGTATTTCAATCACAAAAAAAAGAATAGATATATACACATAGAACACATATTATATATATATATATACATGTCATTGTGACATGTATATATACATATATTTATAGTTCCTAGACTTCTACATACTGTTATAGCCGCTAATTCAATTGCCGGCTTCTGTGAAATCACAGGAGCCGACATGAAATGATACATTGTTTCCACACAGTTAACCATGTCATTTCCTGTATTTTGATATTTGTTTAGAACTTACAATTACATGAGTGTATTTGTGCTAAATTTCAGACATGTAGGGGTTAATTAAAGGTGTAAATTCGTTGACAAAAAAATGCGTGGGCTCCTGCTGTATTTTCTCCACCAGACAGACAAAGCAAGCGAGTGGGGGCAGATAATAATAGCCTAGGGAGGGTACTTTTTTTTTGTGCCCCCCTGGCTACTAACATCTGCCCCCAGACACCCCAGAAAGGGCAAATCTATAATTAGATTCGCCCTTTCTGGCACTTTGCCCGTCTATTCCCATTGCCCTGTAGCGGTGGCGAATGGGTTAATAATCTCACCTTACTGTCACCTTAGTATTGAAAGGTGACCTTAAGGCAGGTTAATAATTGAGAGCTGTCAATTAGACAACTATCAATTATTAATCCTATTGAAGTAAATTAAAAAAACACAGACACATTAATAAAAATTAATTTTAATGAAATAAAAACACATTTTTTTGACCATATTTTATTTTACACTTAATCCGTGCGAAGCCATTGATCTCCTAAAATAAAGATAAAAAAATAAAAAAACATTATTCTTACGTATTCCGCTGATCTGTCATGTCCCACGCTGTAATCCTTCACAAAGGGTTAACTAGCTTTGAGCCAAGCAGTGCAAGTAATCCTGCATGCTCAGCTCAAAGCTCCTGAATGAATAAGTTCCTCTCCTGGCGACAGGAGAGGATGTGTTTCATGAATGAAGCTTAATTGATTGTGTCCACTTTCCCTTTAGGTCAGGTCACTAAAGTTAAATTGCCAATAAATCAATTAAGCTCCATTCATGAATCTATTCCTCTACTTTCGCTGGGAGAGGAACTTATTCATTCATGGGGTTAGAGCTAGTAGACAGAATTATCTCCCTGCTAACTGTAACCTCTTAACCCTTTCTGATGGATTACAGCGTGGGACCAGACTGTACATCGGATTGGTAAGTATAATTTTGCTTTTTTATTTTATTTTTATTACAGGAAATGGTTTTAGCAGGAAAATAAAATATGGTAAAAAACTGTGTGATTATTTAATTAAACTTATTTTTTATTAAACTGTGTGTGTTTGATTTTTCTTTCATACAATAGGATTAATAATTGATAGTTGTCTAATTGACAGCTCTCAATTATTAACCTGCCTTAAGGTCACCTTTCAATACTAAGGTGACAGTAAGGTGAGATTATTAACCCATTCGCCACCGCTACAGGGCAATGGGAATAGACGGGCAAAGTGCCAGAAAGGGCGAATCTAATTATAGATTTGCCCTTTCTGGGGTGTCTGGGGGCAGATGTTAGTAGCCAGGGGGGGCACAAAAAATGTACCCTCCCTAGGCTGTTATTATCTGCCCCCACTCGCTTTGCTTTGTCTGTCTGGTGGAGAAAATACAGCGGGAGCCCACGCATTTTTTTTCAACGAAATTACACCTTTAACACTAGGACTACTGGACTCGTGACCCCGCCTAGAACTACTGAAAGGAGTCATTTTGACTCCTTGCTTGTTTTCGTTTATTTTTAGAGTTTCATTTGTGGTTATTTATTAATAATTATATTTTTTGTAATGTATTATTATTGTGAGATCCAACAGTAATGCTTTTGATTGTTTTTTTCTGCTTTTCTTATTTTTCTACAGAAAATAACAATAATTATAATAGACGTTTTTCAAACATTTTTTTTTATTCAAGTGCACACATATAAACAACAACTGAAGAACAAAAAGCAGAGAAAATGTAGGTGGAGGAGCATAAAAATGAAAATATGGCGCAGAATTCACCTTCTAAACATTTGGTGTTTCGCATTTTAGGCATTGCCTTTGATTTATGGCAGTACATTGCCCACACAAAGACTTACCACAAGTCTTACAATTGCCGACAGATCTATTTTTCTTGCACTTTTCTTTGATCTGGCAAAATTTTGTTTGAACCATCACTTCTGAGCATGTAGAAACTTGGGACGTGGAACCCTTTTCCCTATCTGTGACATAAGGACCACTCAACTGTCTCACAAGCGTTTGCAAAAATGCCTTGCGTGACATTTTTTGGTGGGTTATCTCATTGAATATTATCCATGCATTTATACCCGCAAAGTCTAAGGCATTTTCAAATGCATGAACAGGCCATCTCCTTGTGCATGTGCGTGTGGTATATTTTCGTGCCATCTGATCCACTACATCTACTCCATATTTTGTTTCATTGTAAAACTTTACCGTTTCTGGAGTTTTTTTAGCGGAATCAGACGCAACAACAACATCTGGATGGACGGAACTCAAAATGACAACATTTTTTTTGGGCTTTCCTTGATATACTGTAAGTGTAAAATTGTCTTAATTTCTAAACACTTTAGTGTTGTACAATTCCTCTTTCATGGATTTTATTTCTTTAGGCACTTCTCGCCTTATCTTGTTCAGTGTTCCCACGATGGTTGTTCCTTTGCTTTTTAGCTGTTTAGCTAATTTTACTGAAGTAAAATAATTATCGGTTGTAACATTGCGACCTTTTTTCAAAAACGGGTCCAATAACTTCATTACCACATGGTCAGCTAAACGGTCCTCAGCACGGCGTGTGTCATCTTTGCCTAGATAAGGGAAGCCATTTGCCAGATATTTGCTCTCCTTATCAACAGCTAGCCAATATTTGTGGCCATATATATCTGGTTTGGAAGGCATGTACTGCGTGAATGGACACCTAGTTTTGCTTGGGAAAAGTTGCTCATCCACCGTTATGTATGGGCCAGGTTTGTAACACGCAATACAATTTTCAATAAACCTGTCCCACACAGTAGAAAATAGAGCAAACTTGTCCGTCTGCAGTCTCTCCGATCGAGTAGATTTCTCATCAAATCTGAGAAACCTCATAATTTCAACAAAGCGGTCCCTAGACATTGTCGCTTTGCAAAACGGTATTCCCCAGTCATTACACCAAATACTGCTAATCGAGTGACGGTTCGTGCCAGATATTCCACGAGCATAGAATATCGCAATGAATGCATCTAGCTCCTCATCAGATAGAGTAAACTGTAAATTATTGTTCCTGCATGCTTCTGCAAGCGTACAGTTCCTTATATGTGTCAATATATATGAATCAAAAAATAAACGCCATGCGCTCAAAGGACTATCGATAATGATATTTCTTCTGGCGTATCCTGTAGGGCCAGGTGCTTCTCGAAGAATATTTTGGCTGTCACGCCTACCAGGCAAGTGTTCTCCAATTTCAACAGGTTTCCATTGAATACCATCCGCTGAAACTAGTATTCCTTCAGATTCGCCTTCTCTGGTGTTTGTTGTTGCATTACCTTCGCCGCCATCGTTATCTGTTGTTCTTTCATTTCTGGGACGTTTTGCTGATTTTTTCTGTCCACGACCAGGAGGATGGTCACGAGGCAACATAACTGCATGAGCCCGATCCCCAGTTGATGTGCTTGGAATATCTGGAAAAAAGTTGATGAATATTTAGAATTTTTGTTTTGTAAGGGTCCTGCACACTGGCTGGATTAGCGGCGGAATATCCGACCGGATATTCTCACCACAATCCGGCCCGTACCTGCCCGCTCAGGTACAGAGCGGAGTTTCATACCTGAACCTCCGCTCCGAACCCCGGGCTGGAGCCGCTGTCTGGGAGAGAGCCGTGCTCGCGTGTAAGCAAGCGCTGCTCTGTCCCTGACAGCGGCTCCAGCCCGGGGTTCGGAGCGGAGCTTCAGGCATGAGCGGGCAGGTACGGCCTGTATTGCGGCAAGAATATCCAGATGGCTATTCAGCCAGAATTCTGCTAGTGTGCACAGGCCCTAACTCAGTGTGTGGAAGAACAAATAAATACACATAACTACTTACCTTCTGGATTTGTTCCTTCTGAGTCTTCAGATTCACTTGATATGTTCTGAGGAATGAAATCTTCATCATTGTCAGAATCAAATACATGTTCCTGCAATTCGGATTCCGATTCATCCTCCGGTATGGATTGCAAAGTAGCCAGAATATCCTGAGGCTTTATCAAACGTCTTCTCTCCATATTCCTCACAAATTCCATAATTCTATATAGTTCCCTGCTGAAAAATAGAAATGAAATGAAAACTAAAAGAAATAATAACTGTTCTGCCACCTTCAAAAGTAGGTGGGCTGAATCAGTTGACAGACAGCTAAACTATTTCTTAACAATTCATACCTGTATGAGTCTTCAGAGCTCGTATGTCTGCGTCTGTTCTCTTTGTCTCTTCAGCTGAACTGAAAGTAAAGTTACTATCCAGAATACTGTCTCCTGCTAGGACCTTAGAAAAACACCACCCTTCATTAGCATAAGATAAGAGCCTAGAGTAAACAAGCTATTTTGTTCAGCATTACACAGTAATACAAGCAGGTAAAACACAAGGAAAATGTGAAAAGTTGACATGTAAATTGAACTACATCTATATGAACATCAGGGTAAATAAGACAGAGTGAAAAAATTATGCACAAAACTTTATAGCAACATTTAGTGACAAAAGGACCTCAAAATATAGTAGGGAGTCAAAATGACTCCCTTCAGTAGTTCTTGGTAAATTTTGAAAAAAACGCGCAAATTTTTCACCAAAATTATTTATTCTCACAAAATCTTTTTTCACATCATATTTGAGGAAAAGTCACCGAGTTTCAAGCCGGAATTCTGAAAAATGTAGTCACAGAAGAGAAATAAAAAACGAAAGGAGTCAAAATGACTCCATCAGTAGTTCTAGTGTTAATTAACCCCTACATGTCTGAAATTTTGCACAAATACACTCATGTAATTGTAAGTTCTAAACAAATATCAAAATACAGGAAATGACATGGTTAACTGTGTGGAAACAATGTATCATTTCATGTCGGCTTCTGTGAAATCACAGAAGCCGGCAATTGAATTTGCGGCTATTACAGTATGTAGAAGTCTAGGAAATATAAATATATATATATATATACATGTCACAATTACATATATATATATATATATATATATATAATTATGTATTCTATGTGTGTAGATCTATTCTTTCTATTCTTTATTAAAGCTGTCAGTGTGATTTTACAGTATAGCCGGGGATGAATTGCCGGCTTTTTTAAAGGACACCGATGCGATTTAATCGCAAGTCACACGTGTGGTCCGTTTGTAATCGATTTTTCATCGCTCCCATAGACTTGCATTGGCGATAGTCGACCCACAATCGGTGACAATCGCAGCATGCTGCGATTGTACACGGACGTTTAAAACGGACCACAAAAAATCTGATACTGGGAGCTGCTCCATAGATCAACATAGGGCAGACTGCAATGCGATATTTCATCGCATTGCAGTCGTCCGATTATGTCGCCAGTGTGACGCCGGCCTAAGAGATAATGTTGGGGAGAGAAGCATGATCAGTTTGATTTCACACAACCAATCCTTTTGCTGTCCTGGGAGATAATTTGTTAAAAAAAGATGTTAGGCAGCAGCGTTCCCCTCTCTCCCTATTGACAACACATATATTGGGGAGAGGAGAAAAATAGCTGTTGACCCAATGAACGTTTGACCAGCAGCTATCTAAGGAAATTTTAGTCCATCATTATGTTTTGTTCAAATAGAGTTTTTTGAGGTGCTGGAAAACTGCTTCAGGAAACTCTCCTTTAGGGTATGTGCACACAAAGTCTTTTTTATGCAGATTGCACCTGAAACTTGCCTGAAAAAAAGCGCTAAAAAAACTCCAAAAAGAAGGAACATATCCTCAGCAATGTCAAAATGACTTGCTGTGACCTAGTTCCATCAATGTTTTCTGAAGCAGTTTCAAAGGGTTTTGGAAGAGGTTTTTTTTACCTTTTCAGTTACAGGAAAGTGGATTTCCCATAGAAATTAATCTGAAGAGTTTCTCAGGAGAATTTTGAAAAGTATCCACTAGTCTTAGCCTTTAGGTACCAACGCAACCACCAGGTTATCCCAGGTGAAGCCACTTCAGGGAAGCAACGACAGTTATTTTTCTCGTTATGGCTCCATCGCCGGTGTCTTTTACTTTTTACTGGGAACTGAGCAGAAGAGGCCCGAAAAGCATTAGCTCGTCCCTTCGTTAACTTCTTCTGGGTATCCAAACCCTAAAATCATTAAAAGAAGTGATATAAGCAGGAACATGTGCACCCCAATATTGTTTTGACCTTGCCGTGCACTATATTCATTTTGTACGGTGCTTATGTGACGCTTTTTTAGGCCGGGGTCAGACATGCAAGAATCTCGCACGAGTCTCACATGTCAATACCCGACACTGCCGTCGGCACTCGGACAGGAGCGTGTGGCTGCATGTATTTCTATGCAGCCGCACGCTCCTGTCCGAGTGCTGGCGGCAGTGCCGGGTATTGACATGTGAGACTCGTGCGAGATTCTTGCATGTCTGACCCCGGCCTTAGGTTTTTACGTAAATGGATGTGTGAATGAGGCCCTAAGGGTACATACTCACTGGCGACGAAAGCGTCCAACGCTCTCATGTAAAATCCCAGCTCTGGCGCCGCCACTCGGGAGTGGAGTGCGCGGCTGCATGTATTTCTATGCAGCCGCTCGCTCCACTCCCGAGTGCCGGCGCCAGAACTGGGATTTTACATGCGAGCGTCGGACATTTTCGTCGCCGAGTATGTACCCTAAGGCTGCATTCACATATTGGTGTCATTTTGTAGTTTTTAGCTTTTTTTGGGCAGGGAAACAGCTTTGTCAGATGAAAAGCCGAACAACCGTTATGATCGGCTCCGCAGTCTCCCAAGTGAAGCAGCTATTTCCCTGCAAGATTAAGTGATTGTGCAGGGAAACTGTAAGAAGACCTACAGGGCCGTTGTGTGTAAAAGATGTAAGATGTGTGAACATGATCTAAACCTTCAGAACAACAACGTTCTGTTAGGAAATTGCGTAAAAAACTGAAACTGAAAAAAAATTGCATATTTACTTGAGATGGCGACTTTTGACGGTTGTGAGGATTTCAGGTTATTTGCTGAGCAGATCCATTGGCAGAACTCGAAGCGTCTTAACTTTATATTACTACTCTGTAGCCACTTAGTCTTGAAGACACCGTCTCTGAACCTTCTGAAATGATCTTCTCTGAGTTCATCTGAAGCTCCTTCCAGCATTATTACTTTGAGGATCCAGGAGGAGCATCTTGAAAAAACACAAATTTAGCCTTCGTTTGATGACCAATAGGATATTACCCATCTTCAGTCCAGTAAATTGCTGCATACACACCATCCTATTGTTGATGGGATCCAGTATGGCAGCCCTCTATCTGGTTCTGGATCATACCTTCCTCTCTCTGAAGTTGTGAGGGTCAAACACGTGTTCTCGCCCCTTTCCAGGGCAATGCGCCCTTCCCTTGAGTGTAAACCTTCTGCTGGTCCCCACCACCCATAGCGAAAGAGGAAAGAAGTCAACCCAAAATATGACCTCCGATTCATGACAGCTGCATGGGCGGCCTGTAATGAATACTATTTGTTGAAAACCATATTCTCATTAGTAGAGGTTGAAAGACACACGTTGACTGCCCCCTATCATGTGTGGCTTTAAAGCTGATCTGTTCTTGTTAAGCATTACATATGATATTGCCAGGTCTGCTGAGCTATTATATTGTGCCACTTGTATAATGGCTGATTAGAAATAATACCATGACTGGAGAGCTCCCCAACTTTCTCATGTCCTCTTCTATTCTTATGGCGCATTTACACTGGATGATTATCGGGAACGAGTTTTCCTAGGAAAGCTCATTCCCAATAATTGGCCTGTTGAACAAGCTGCCAATTACACGATTAATGTCCATTAAACTTGTTCATAGTGTGAAATGATTTTTAATTACTTAGAAATCTTGGTTCTCGGCAGCACATCAACCAGTGTAAACAGGACAAGTGCTTCCGATAACAATGATATTCTATGCGCCCAGAATGGTCGGCTTGAACTGGCTATTAACCGACCTCGCATTTATCTGATGAGCACTTGTTTAATGGCCAAAGTCGAGTTTGGGAACCTTTACCTTTCATCCGGCCTTGGGCAGATTCTTGAGGACCACAGTGCTTGGGCTGGCAGCTGCGTTTTGATGGCCACTGGCCTTTTAATTTCTTCTTACTCTTGCGAGCACATGCACACGGCGCTCACTACTGAACGCTGAGGAGCGAACAATGAAAGATTACGTCTTGACACCAGTGCCAGGACTTACTTTGTTGACGGAGTTAGCGCACAATTTGTAGGGCCCGCAAAAAATGCCTTAAACATGAATATGGCCCTTGGTAGAAAGAAGGTTCCCCCAGCCCTGGGTTTTAGGAGAGCAAGAGTAAACCCACCCTTAGTTATGACTGATGATGTGCAGAAAAGGTAATAGTTTAATGCACGTACAGTAGTCACAAAATCAGACGTTTCGGTCTATCTCGACCTTCATCAGTGAACTAGGTGAAGGTGACAGGCATCTTAGGTCTTATAATGGTTAGAAACTGATTGTTTGTAATCACAAATATAAGATGGTGAAAGCGTGGTTATGCAGAGTGCAGGTCACTTGTTGTAAAATAATAGTAAGGCAGTTTTGTGCGATACCGGAAGTAAGGAGGCTGTGTGCTGTGCGGCTCCAGACGCGGCATCCACCACTAGTCACTAGCGGTGGATGCCGCGTCTGGAGCCGCACAGCACACAGCCTCCTTACTTCCGGTATCGCACAAAACTGCCTTACTATTATTTTACAACAAGTGACCTGCACTCTGCATAACCACGCTTTCACCATCTATATTTGTGATTACAAACAATCAGTTTCTAACCATTATAAGACCTAAGATGCCTGTCACCTTCACCTAGTTCACTGATGAAGGTCGAGATAGACCGAAACGTCTGATTTTGTGACTACTGTACGTGCATTAAACTATTACTTTTTTGCTCACCCATACGAGTGTGCCCAGCTTTTCATTCAAATTATTACGGCCTGGGAACCTACTGGTGCACCTCCATTACAGGGCTGTGCTGGTGTTTATTAATCTGATGATGTGCAGAAGCATATAACATGAAGGTTTGAGGAGGCAAGTAAAGGCGAGTGGAGCGCTAAACTTATGGACACAGCAGGGCACCCAAACTACTGATAGCTATCCCTCCGGATCCCTCTATACGGCCCGGACAAATGTGCATGGCCAAACCTGCCATTACTTATACAAAGCTGGTAATTACTCATCTCCTTGGGAAACAAAAGGTTTGGAAATAGGACTTTAACATTCTCGATCATTTTCTCTCTTCACATCATGTGTCTGGAGGATCAGGTGAACCTCCGCATTAGATGCTTGTATATCCTCTGAACTCAGTGGACTCGGATGATTTTAATCTACTTTATATAGGGGGGCCTTAAGGCAGCATATTTTAATTGGAGATCAAGTTTATTATCTAAAATATACAGGATTAATAAAAACAGAAGAAGACTGATATAAATATAACTGATCGAAATTCAGCTAGACAAGCAACAAATCCATGTGCTGTCTTGAGTATATAGCCTTGCTCTTAGTAAATGTTGTTTTACATAAGCTCTTAAGACCTGGGAAAATCTTCCATACAGAGCAGAGGCTCAGTCTAGAATGATTTGAAAGCTTGCGAGCCTCATTTTTCATAAGCAAACTGCTTAGAATACCAAGTTATTGTTACACGGGGATTATAGCTATTGTCCTGTGTGCTCCTTCTGCCATGAACTGTTCCGCTGCTTTATCTATTGAATAGAGAGCAATATAGAGAAAGAATGGATGGGTTGTCGCTGGTAATTGTTGTATTTCACTATCACACCGTGGTGATTTTTAGCGAAACCCCTTGTCCCATGACAGATCAAGACTGGACAGGGGTAAGCAGCTTCTATGGGACCTCACAGCCAAGGGGACACATGCCTCCTCAATGGCGGAAGTAGGAAAGGTAAATTTCGAGTGAAGAAGAATGAGGTGTTTGGGGTGTCTTACTCTAGGGTTTCACAATTTATTGTCATGCCTCTAATCTCAATGTCAATATCCAAGATATTGTTTTTAAGGAGGCTTTTCATTAATATAGAGGTTGTGGAGGATTATAAAACGTGGCTGCTTTCCACCAAAAACACTGCCACTTCTGTCTACAGGTTGTGTGTAGCATTGCAGTTCAGTCTCATTCACTTCAGTATGGCCAAACTGCAATAACATGCACAACTTATGAAGAAAGATGTTACTGTTTCTGAAAGAAATCAGCCATGTGTTTTTTTTATTCTACGCTGTACAATCAAGACAAGTGGTTTCACAGATCAGAAGGAACTTTTCTTTGGATTTGAGCTCAAAGACTCTTCTTGACATCAACAATGTACCAGGTCTTGCTCCAGTCTCCTGTCCATTCAGAGTAGATGACCCATCACTCTGCTGAATTTAGCCAGGCTTTAAGGCAACATTTTGATGGTTTCCGTATAAAAGGAAAGTTATAACTTCTTCCCCCAAAAGGAAATCTTACCTTTGATGTCTGATACTTTGTTTTTTTCTTTGATCTGTTGCTGTCTGGACATACACTCTTTAAGAATGGAGACGAAACTGTGGAGTAAAATTTAGCTAATATATATACACACACGTGGTCAAAATTTAATGACAGAAAACCCACAATGGTCACAGAAATAACTTGAATCTGACAAAAGTAATAATAAATCAAAAATCTATGATAATGAACAAATGACAGTCAGACATTGGTTTTCAACCAATCTAAGATGTCAGTCATCAGTTGCTTCCCCCTTCCCTGGTTCCCTTGAATGAGAGATCTCTCCTTATATACTCGTATCTAAAAACCATCCTGTGACCATCCGATGATGCATGACTAGATAAACAAGTATTTTCTCTGAAATGCCGCAGCGTATCAGAGTATAAGATACCGGGCTGAAATGACAGAGCCAGTGTCTGGTGCATGCTGCCCGCATTTTGTGCAGCATGAATCGGCTGTCAAGATCTTTAACAATGGAGATCTTGTGTCATTAAACCGTATGCTGGGAATTGCACTCATTTAGGATTTAATTGCTGTTTAAATGATCCATGTGAAGTCAGCTGTCTCGTTTGGAGAAGTGATTATTACACTCTGCAACTGAGAAAATAATAATGATAAGATCGACATTAATGAAAGGTCACGTGAAGGACTGCAACAATGATACCGTGATCTTTACTGATCTACCAATGTTTGTCAGATTTCTTATTTTTCTTCTTGTTCAACATCCCTATATTTAAAACCTAAAATCTGAAAATCTAATCTAAATGATTGGTCCCAAGATATGAATAATAATAATAATAATAATAATCTTTATATAGCGCCATCATATTCCGCAGGCTTTACAGTTTAACAGTTTCAAAACACAAGTCATAAGTAACAACGTTAACAATACAATAATTAAAGCCAAATAAGCCGCCCCTGCTCGTGAGAGCTTACAATCTACAATGAGGTGGGGAGATACAAAGTACAGGTGTGTATATACAATGGTGCATTTACAATGATGGTCCAGCCATCTTGAGGGACTGAGGCATGGATGGAGGTAGTGAATGGGCTACACCCACACTTACACATAGAATGACTTTGATTAGTGAACGTGATAGGCCGCTCTGAACAAATGTGTTTTGAGGGAGCGCCTGAAACCATGCAAATTGTGGATAGTCCTAATTTCTTGGGGTAGAGCATTCCAGAGGATTGGCGCAGCGCGGGAGAAGTCTTGGAGTCGGGAGTGGGAGGTAGGATTAGTGCAGAGGTTAGTCGAAAGTCGTTTGCAGAGCGCAGCAGTCGATTAGCCAATAGATAGAAATGAGGGAGGAGATGTAGGGGGGTGCTGCACTGTGGAGAGCTTTGTGGGTGAGAACCAGTACTTTGAATTGGATCCTATAATGAATGGGCAGCCAGTGTAAGGACTGGCGAAGAGCGGACGCGTCCGAGTACCGATTAGCCAGATGGATGACCCTGGCTGCTGCATTAAGGATGGACTGGAGAGGGGATAGTCGAGTAATGGGGAGGCCAAGTAATAGAGCGTTGCAGTAGTCCAGGCGGGAGTGGATCAATGCTACAGTGAGGGTTTTTGTTGTTTCCATGGTGAGAAAAGGCGGATTCTAGAGATGTTCTTTAGGTGTAGGCGGCAAGAGCGGGCAAGAGATTGTATATTGGAGGTGAAGGAGAGATTGGTGTCAAACATAACACCCAGACAGCGAGCCTGCTGCCGGGGTGTTATTATAGTGCCGCCCACGGAGAGGGAAATGTCAGATTTAGGGAGGTTAGTAGACGGCGGGAGCAGAAGGAGTTCAGTTTTGGAGAGGTTAAGTTTCCGATTACCTATCGATAAATTAGGTGATAACCAGTTAATTTCTGGGGAGCTGGCTACTGGGACCCCACCGATCCTAAGAGTGGGGCTCTTCTGAGCTCTATTGAAATGGAGCAGCTGGCGATCATATGCAACATTAAAGCGAATCTGTCACCCCTCAGATGATAGAAATGTTACACTAGTCCTACCTGTACGCCTCATATTAATGTTCTTGTTGTAGAGAAATGTTATATTCTGTCTTTATGCTAATGATTTCTTCCAGGCTCCGGGGCGTGCGGTGCCAGGAAGAAATCCCTGCCTCCTCTCTTCATTATAATACTACCACTCTCCAATGCTCGTCAGGTATGGCCCCCGAATCCTGCGCCTGCGCCCTGCACTTCCTCAGAAATACATACCTCATCCTCTATGGGCACTGCATTCAGGGAACTTCTGCGCAGCCACCGGCGAGTCACTGTGACCTCCGGTGTGCGCGCCGATAAGGTGCTCTCCCCACTTCCTTGGTGAATAGTCATACGCGCACACCGGAGGTCACTAGAGCAGAAGTCGTCCTGCACAGAAGATCCCTGATTGCAGTGCCCAAAGATGGGAGGATGAGGTATGGGTGCAGGGCGCAGGCGCAGAATTACGGTGCCAGAACTGAGGTGCATGGGAGGGGGGTAGTACTGTAATGAGTAGAGGAGGCAGGGATTTCTTCCAGGCACCGCATGCCCCGGAGACTGGAAGAAATCATTAGCATAAAGAAAGAATATAACATTTCTCCACAACAAGACCATTAATATGAGGCATACAGGTAGGACTAGGGTATCATTTCTACTACCTGTATGCCCATATTAATAGGTCATATACGTCCCAGGCGGTGACAAATTCCCTTTAATCCATTCATTGCCTGTAGGGCTGCCAGAGACAACAGAGATCAGTAGCATCATGATGAAGGAGAAATCTGAAACGCGTAGTGTGTTACTGTTCACGGGTGTTATAATTGCATAAAATAAAGAAATGTACCCTATGTAATGGATTCCTGTTGCTGGATACCTGTTTCCTGAGATCAATGGGGGTTGCAGCAGACAACTCACCAGTAAATCAATCTACAAGTTATTATCACCTTTCATAAGCACAGGCCAAAGGTGTCTGACATCGATCCGAGCTGAGTGTGCGGCAGTATGGTGGAGTCAGGAGAGATCGCGGTCGGCTGAGTAGCCTTCCCATCAGCTGTGTATGATGTGTGACCACCTTAGTAGTGTTCTGTGTCTTACACATGAGAACTGTTGTTATAGGGGGTTCACAAAGTACCCAGCAGACTGCTGTCACAGGAGGGGGTCCATACCACATAGCTAGACTGTTGTTATTAGATAACGGGATTGACAGATTATCCATCCAGACTAATGTTAGTTGGGTGTTCAGAGTGAATTACGGGCTGTAGAAATGTATTGCTAATAACTGTTGACTAATAATGATTTATTATGGGTTTCCAATGTGTCCGTAAAAAATATTGTTTGCCCGTCATTTTTTGATAAGTTGTCCAGAAAAAAATAAAAAGTCAAGTTGGCAACCCTGAAGGTAACTTCAGTCTCAAATCAGGTCCCACCGCCAAAGTTCACATTATGTCGCTGCTACACCGCAGCACAATGCAAATGATTGGTGTCGTGTAAATTGCGACTTACAAGATGGCATGACAAGCAAGTCGCAAAAAAGTCGGAACCGGTTGGAGTTTTTCGCGGCTTGCTTATGGGTTGCAATGGGACCCCATTTAGCGGCATACAGCGACCGCTGGCCGCATGACCACAGTCACCATGTAGCCCCAGCTTAAATGAATAAAATTGATGGATGTCAGATCATCGGAGCGAGTTTAAAAGGAATATTTTAACGTAAAGTAATTACTCCGATAGTTAAACAGTCTAATTGTACCGTAAACATTTAGATTTCCAGTGTTGCAGGCTGTTTGAATCTCTAATGAGTCTTTAGTCTGGGGATATGTTTGTCTGCTGTCAGATTGACTTGAGAAATAAGTCTAATGAGAAACCAGCTTGCAGGCACAGGGTGTCTCAGCAGCCTAAGGAGCTAATATTGTATTCCTGACGTGGCGAGATTACTAAATTATGCTGTAGAGAGGGGCCTGGCATTTTCATGCTCTATTTCCCAGCTGTGTGTGTGCTTCAGTGCGCCGTTTCCTGAGATGCCCAAGTGGCACAAACGGGGTCATACGGAAGGTGGCATGCAGGCTCCATCATCATTGCCGCCCTGTGCCCTAATTCCCTTCTAGTGTTCGTCATTAACCATGCAGACCAGAACCATCATACAGTCAATCCTACACAGATATCCCTTTCATCTGGACCACAAAGCCTGCAGTGTCTGCAAGAGGACCTGAAACGACGCATTGAGTAATATAAAGTACGAAAATGAATCCTTGTGACTGTGGAACTAGACCAACTATTCTCCGGGCGGGAACATCTGCCCGCTCCAATGTTATCTAGAATAAATACATAAACTATATCTTACATTTAGAGTCCACACACTGAATTCTAAGGATAATTGAGGTCTGCTGCATTATCAGAAAATGGATTAAGAGAGCCACTAGGCTAGGTTCACACGATCATATAAAAAATTGTTCAGTTTCATCGAGAAAAGTGGGACAATTTTTTTCTCACTTGTCATACATATACAGTCCGTTTTTTTGCAGCAACAGCTATTAATCGTACAAGACCATTTACAGTTTCCTATGTTACAGAATACTAATGAATCCAAAAAAATCAGGTCCTATATTGTGGCTCCATATGGCATCCGATTTTTTTTATGCACTGTGATAGGTTGACTCACTCAACTGCTCTCAGAGGTAGACACAGGAACGCTTCTTGGGTTAATCTGCTGGTATATTAATCTCAATTTCTTAGCAGTTACACAGTGGACTACTATAAGAAAGCTATAATTTTTATTGTTATACAGACATATATATACCAATATATTAATGTATGTATAGAAATATACTTATGTGTATATATATATATATATATATATATATATATATATACAGTGGGGAAAAAAGTGTTTAGTCAGCCACCAATTGTGCAAGTTATCCCACTTAAAAAAGAGGAGAGAGGCCACATAGTCCTCCCATTATCAGATACTAATAAACCCCATATATTGCTCCATACGGTATTATGGGCACCACATAGTGCTCCATACAGAATAATGAACCCCATATATTGTTCCATACAGAATAATGGACCCATATAATGCTCAGTACAGTATAATGAGCCACATATAATGCTTCATACAGTATAATGAGCCCATATAATGCTCCATACAGTATTATGGGCACCATATATTGCTCCATACAGAATCATTGACCCCATATTTTGCTCCATAAAGAATAATGAGCCCTATATGTTGCTCAATACAGAATAATGAGCCACATATATTGCTCCATGCAGAATAATAAACCCCATATATTGTTCCATACAGTATATAATAGGCCCCATATATTGCTTCATACAGAATAATGGACCTCATATAATGCTCCATACTGTATAATGTGCCCCATATATTTCTCCATACAGTATATAATAGGCCCCATATATTGCTCCACAAAGAATAATGAGCCCCATGTATTGCGCAATACATAAAGGGGCCCATATAATGTTTCATACAGTATATGATGGACTCCATATAATGCTCCAGTATATGATGGGCCCATATAATGATCCATATATAATTGGCCCCATTTATGATGCTCCAAAAAAAATGAAATACCTCTCCTTGCTGCTCTGCTCCAGACTCCTCAGCGTTGCCATCATCCAGCTTTCTGCACTGTGACTGTTCAGGCAGAGGGCGCACAGACGTGACGTCATAGTGTCCTCTGACCTGAATGTCACAGTCAGAAGACGCCGCAGTCATGGAATGGGGAGAGGTAAGTATCACAAATGACAGGGCCCTGAGCAAGCAGGGGGGCCCACTCACGGGAGTCGGCACTGGCACAGACTCCGGGCCCCATAGTGTGCCGATGTCCCTGACGTCGAGTGGGCCCCTCAGCCTGCTCAGGTCCCCGGCACTTGCCCGGGTGCTGACGCCGGCCCTGCACACATTTTTACAGTCATACCACTAGTTTGGCTAGTAAAACCATATTGATGGGTTCCCATTAAATGTAGTTGATCCCCATTTGCTGATCTGATGACTGTTATGTATGGATAAACCCTAAACATGTTAGTATAAATTAACAGCTGTATAACATAGCAGAACATAGCTGGAATTGCAGACGCCCAGTTACATAAGCCAACAAGATGGATCTAATTATCGAACATGTATTTGATGATTACACCGTGTAGGTCCCCAGTTATGTACTAATTAGTGCCAGACATAAGACACCTTGCCGCTCTCCTCTGTCCCGCTGCCAGCACTGCCGCCTGCCAGGTTTGGTGTTTTTGAGCTGCGGAAATGAACGGCAGTTGTTTTTCAGCCGTGTGACACCTGCACAAATTGGCACTAAAAAAATTTTTTAAAAACTTTTAACAAATGTGTAATCTGGTTGCAGATCTCTATGTAGCATCAAGTCACCAGACATGGGAGATTTGTAAAAAGGTTTCATGTATTTAAGTGGATAAAAAAAAAAACGAGAATCCACGGAGACCATCTTCCAGAAGTCCTTGGTGCTACATCTGCAGTGTGCCGCCGCCGCCGCGTTCAGCTCAGTAGGGAGTTACCAGTAATTTGTTTTTAAAAGAGCTAAGACCTCCCAGTGGTGACGCTTTGATGGTAGAGGCTAAATTCAGTGTCTGGATTATCGACAGGCTGCTCAGAGGCTGTGACTATTTTTTTTTCTCTCCTTTTTTTGTTAAGAAAGTTGAAGATCTTGAATTTTAATGTAAATAGTTAGAGTTGAGAGTCCTCAGTGGTTGATACCTTTTAATGGCTAACTGAAAAGATGGTAACAAATTACAAGCTTATACCAAATGTAAATAGTTAGCAGAGGGAGGAAAAATCAGCGCAAGGAACTACACACAGACTAAATGGCGCAGCTGTCAGACAAGAGGCAGAAGACAATAACTACAGAATGAATAAGCAATCCTCCACGAGAACGCCATGAATGAGAATCTGGAGACATCCTATATTTACTTCATTATTGTGGGTTCCGCGTAGAATTTCTAATAGGTTTGGAATTCTGTTTGTTTTTTTTATAAAGCAGGTGCAAAAGGAATTTATTAATTATAGATATCAAAAGGACTCTAGCATTTGGCAGTACCCGTCCCGGCATTTCCATATTTTGGAGCCATGTAAATTGTATGTGCTTCTGTACAGTGCTCAATAGGACATCTGATGGAAGGAACATGACCATTCAAATTCGGCAATTTACGCGAATTTGGCCAAGAAATTTGATTTGCATCTAATTAATTGGATGTAAATCTATGATTTATTTTGCTTGCTTCTATAGCGTCATCATATTCCTGGAGCACTGTATAAATATTCTCACCCCTGTCCCCATTGGGACTCACAATCTATATTCTCTACCAGTATGTCTTTGGAGTGTGAAACAAAACCGGAAAACCTGGAGGAAACTAGCGCAAAAATGGGGAGAACATACAAACTCCTTTAAGATGTTGTCCTTGGTGAGATTTGAACCCAGGACCCCAGAGCTGCAAAGCAACAGTGCTAACCACTGAGCCACCATGCTGCCCAAATCTAATGTATGTTATTTTGCTCTGACCCCAGAATATAAAACACATAAATTAAAAGAAAATGACACCCAGGTCCTCACTGTCCACTCCTTGCAGCCCCGCTCTTGTTGTCTTCTTTAGACCAGTCATTGTTGAGGGTCTTCACAGGACTATCTTCGGCATCTGATAGGGCTTGGCATTCTCAGCTTCTCCTGGGCTGACTAAGCCTGATGTTATGACAGTAAGCATGGGTGGGCACAACCTAAATAATTAAAGTATTACCTACAAATTTAAGAAAGTAACAACCTCAATATAAAAATAGAGATTTTATTTGGAAAATATAATTAATATAATATAAAATTATATAATTATATTATATTCGGTGGGCTTCTTCTGGGGGTTGACAATGTATGTATTATATATGTATATATATTTCTCTTCTAAATAAATAAAGGGTGGAGTGCCAGTTAAAGATGCACAGCTACAATGTTAACAACCGAAAAGAATAAAAGGGGCATGTATAACCTGGAGTCTGCGCATCCTAATAGATAACAGATTATTACAATATGCTTAGAAAATGAACACAGAAACCCACAAATTAAAAAACAATTAAATACACACAGACAAATATAAAGTAGTCCACTAATAGTGAACAGAATTGACAACACATCCCATAATCGAATTAAAGGGAATCTGTCACCAGGTTTTTGCTTTGTATTCTGAGAGCAGCATGATGTAGGTGAAGAGACCTTGATTCCAGTGAGATATCACTTACTGGGCTGCTTGCAGTTTCAATAAAATCCGTATTTTACCAGTAGGCAATTAATACTGGCGTACTAGTTGTCTTGTGCCATGTAGTCCTCAAGCTATGTATAACTCTTTAACTCCACCCCCACCACTGATTGACATGTTTCTGCCTATGTCTATGCACAGTGTACACAAAAACCTGCCAATCAGTGGTGTGGGCGGGGTTATACGGAACTCAGCATGCAGAGAACTGCTAGATCTACAGTAGAGAGAACAGTGATTTTATTAAAACTGCAGCAAGCAGCCCAGTAAGTGACACATCGCTGTAATCAGGGAATCAGCCCCTACATTATGCTGCTCTCAGATTACATAGCAAAAACCTGATGACAGATTCCCTTTAAGAGAAAGGCTTACCAGAAAAAAATACAAAAAAACCAGAAACATACACTTAATAAATTAAAACAAATGTAAATTAATTAGAAATCATATAAGAAGGAAACTATAAAGACATTTAGAAGATAAATAAACCATCACTGGGAAGGAGATACAAATAGGATATTTTTTCTCTCCCCATGGCTTACTGGGTTTTCCAGGTCATTCTCTTTTGGGTTATAGATCACATATATGACCTCTTAGTACTTTTTATGTAACAGACTATGGATAATGCAGTCTATTAAATGCATTGATTGGTCACAGCCCAGTCATTGCAAGAGACACCAAAGATGCCGGGCCCTGGAAGAAGGAAAACAGCACTGGAATTGAAAAAATGAATTTATTAAAACAAACAAGTCGAAAGAGTTGACGGATGCTCTTGAATCCATTCATCAATATTTCATCTAGTGTGGCTAAAATATCATTTTCCCTTAAGAAAAGCTGAGAAAAGGAGATCTAGAATTGGGGTTATCATCTGGGAAACCCCAAAATTAGCTCAGTTTTCCACAATATGGATTTTGAACAGGAGTAATGGAAAGCTCCACAGTGTTAAATGGTGGATCTCCCGTTCACTTCTTACAGTGACCCAGCTTAGTGTTGGAGGTTAAATACGGCGTGGCCTCCTGCATTCCCTCAGCAGTGATGATGGGCTGGAGATAACTGAAGACTGGCATTACTAATGAAATCGGTGACCTGTTACCCTCTTGGTGTCTACAGAAATAGCTTCATAAATCAATGACGCAAACCTTCTGTCACCTATAAAAGTAACTGAGATACTAGTCACCTCGCGAGGGTTTAATACATTCTGTAATATCTCCTTAACCCTCAATGATTCAGGGTGTATTGAAGCCTAGAAGGACAAAGCTATGGTCAGAGGAAGAGTAACATGCCTGCAAGAGATTCAATAATAAAAGGGAATCAAGAAGAAATGAAATTAATACTTTGGAGCCCCAATTGATCCTTCATCTTTCGTTAGCTTTTTCCGTTCCTGGTGAGTTCGGAAGACCAAGCCTAAGTTCTTCAATAGTAAAAAAAAGTCCTAAGGCTCTCTGAAAGAGGATCTATCTCCAGGTCAAAAGATACCTTATCTCCGCTGCTCCCCTGAGTATTTCTTTTAATTTTTTCGCCATACAGTTCCGGAGATACGGGCCTTTTTATTTAGTGTGGCTCAAAGGGTAATAATGCAGAGCAGCCTAAAGACATAAAGACACGGCCCCTTAGAAACCTGTAAGCCACGCCCCCTTGTAAAATCCATAAAAATTACAACTAAATAAAATAAGTCCATATCTATGGGACCGTATGGCGGATTAAAAAAACAAAAACAAATAAAAACACAAAAGACTCAAGGGCGCAGCGGGAGTATCGAATACCGGCCACTTTTGATCTGGTGACAGCTTCACCTTTAATTTACTACTCCACTATCACATCAAAAAAACTGTATATTTTTGGTGTAATACTAAATCAAAATCTTTTATAATGCAATTATTTGTTGCTTTGCTCGAATACAGATTCGTTATTTCTTTTGACAGCCCTTAACATTATTGTAATTCACAATGATGACATTTTTTCTTTTTTTTTTCGGCTCATTTTTGAGCCATGGCGACTTGATGGATGAACACTCTGTGGGAAGATCGATCTTGTGCAAGCCTAGATAGGTCCACCAGGGTCTTCTCCTCCGTTATCGTGATAGTATCAAGCCGTCGGGTTACTGGTCTTCCTCTTCGCCTTGTTCATTCTATTCTTCCAACCATAGTCCTTCTCCAGTGATTGATCTCTTCTCATGATGTCTCCAGAGTAGGCAAGTTGTAGCTTGGTGGTCCTTACTTCGAGTGACATGTCTGGCTTTTGATTTGTTCCAAAATTGGTGACATAAAAAGCTGAAAATAGTAATTTTTTATTGGAATTAATAAAGTCAGTTATTGTGCGAGTTTCTCGCAAGTGTGACCCCGGCCTAAGAGCTTATATCCATATGCGAGAAATACGGACGAGTGGAATCCGAGAAAAAATCGGATTGCACTCGGGCCAATGTTATTCAGTGGGTGACATCTCATCTGCGATTTTTTTTCTCAGCTGAAATTGGACTGAGAAAAAAATTGCAGCATGCTGCGTATTGCTGTGTATCTCGGACCATACTCGCCAATACAAGTCAATGGGTGCGAGGAAAAAATCGCACAGCAATCGCACCTTGCGAGTGCTGTCCGATTTTTACGCACCGGTGTCCTTTGAAAAGGTGGCAATTCATGTGCTACTACTGTAAAATCACAATGACAGCTTACAAAACAATAGATATATACACATAAATATATATATGTATGTATATATATATATATATATATATATATATATCCGTGACAAATACAATTAGTATAGTGTGTGTGCAAAATTATGGACATGTATTTAATTAATAAATGATTATTTCAGGGAAAAAAATGGCGTGGGGTCCCTCTATAATTTATAGCCAGCAATAGCTGTGCAGACAGCTGAGAGCTGATATTTATAGCCCAGGAAGGGGCCATGGATAGTGTACCCCCTGGCTACAAACACCAGCTCTCAGCCGCCCCAGAAAATGAGCATCTGTAAGATGCGCCAATTCTGGCACATAGCCTTGCTCTTCCCACTGCCCTGTAGCGGTGGCATATGGGGTAATAGTTGGGGGTTAGTAATGAAGATGCGTCAATTAGATGCCCCATTTCTAATCCAATAGTCGAATTGTAAATAAAACATAGACACCCTGAAAAATGTATTTTATTGAAATAAAGACACAGACTCCTTTATTAGTCTAAATTAAACCATACTTACAAAATCTCCTAATTCCCCGACGCCCTCGATCTCCTGTAATAAACATAAAATAATAAAGCAACAATATACCATACCTGTCCATCGTTGTGTCACACGCTGTAATCCATATTTGGGGGATATATAGTTTTTAACCAGGACGGTGCTAAGATGCGACCATCCCGGCTGCAAACTATTATATATTGTATTATACAGACAAGAGAAAAAAATGGGCCAGAGAAACATTTTTGGTCTTTTTTTGTCATTTTTGTCTCATTTTTTTTACAAAATCTGAAGGGTTTCCTGATGCCAGCAAAGTGAATGAAAATTGTGAAGTCTCATGTACACGTCGCTTATTTTTGGATTGCAGATTTGATGCAAATTTAAATCTGCCGCATGTCAATTATTTCAGGCTACATTCCCACTTTGAGCTTTTGATGCGTTTTTGAAGCAGCATATTTTTGCTGCTAATCCACATGAAAAATGTAATTGGTAACTATTGTCATCCCATTTTGATCTCAAATCTATTCTATTGGCAATCTATTCTATTATTTCTAAACAATGTTTTTCGGTGATTACTTTGTATCTCCGTTCATACTGCACCCACACACACGAATTATACACCATTTGAAATGTAAACTTGCCCCCTTCAGCAAGAAAATAGCCAAACAAACCACACATCCACGATTTGATCACAAAATACAGTTTAAACATTAATTTTCATAAACCTGCAGTAAGGAAAAATGACCTGCAGGTGGCACTACAGTACCCCAAAGCACACTATCACAAAGCTGCTTACAAACATTACAAACAAATCC
>JARQOD010000002.1:589477958-589522220 GCA_033576555.1 Oophaga sylvatica | reverse complement strand
TTATGTTGTTGACATCACGTGCACTGGCTTGGGCAAATCCTATGGTTGAAAGTCATGATACCCGTCTAAATAATTTGGACAATTTTCTTGCAGCCATGGCGCAAATGTTCGACGATCCCAACCGCCGTGCTACCGCTGAATCTGCCTTGCTTTCCTTACGCCAGGGAAACAGTCAGTCATAGAATATGTTACTGAATTTAAAAGGTTAGTGGTGGACACCCAGTGGGAAAACAATGCTTTATTACCAATCTTTAGAAAGGTTTGTCAAATGCAATCAAGGATGAGCTAGCTCGTTCAGAGTCTCCACAGGAGTTTGAATTGTTTATACAGCACTGTGTACGTATTGATATCCGTTTAACTGAACGCAGACAAGAAAAATGGGCCGCTGTAAATCGCATTACTAATTACTCTCTTCCGTCCAGGGAAACCACAGGCAAAAACCCGCGAGAGGCTGAGGAGGTGCTATGCAGGTGGACTCACTGCAGAGACGTGAGAATAATGAACGCCGCGAACACCGTCTCCGTGAGCGCTTATGTTTCTATTGTGGTCAATCGGACCATTTCCTCATCAATTGTCCTAAATGTCCTAGGCGACCCAACAAGGTGTTGGCGGTAGTAGGGGATTATGATAACACAGACGCTGAGTCTGAAGTTTCGGAAACCAGTCTACATCTAGATGCGGTTTTTCCCCCAATACTGATGCCGACTTCCCTAAAGATCAAGGGGAGAAATATTCACATTGTTCTCTTCCTATACAGATTCAGTGGGAGGAACAGTGGATATCAAGTTCTGCCATGATAGACTCTGGAGCAGGTGGGAATTTCATGGATTCTTCTTTTGCAAAGGAACATGGTATAAAGACACAACTAAGAGCTTCACCAATCACTATGGAAACGGTGGATGGTTCCCCATTAGTTTCTGGACCAGTAGATCGGGAGACAGTGCCTCTGGAGTGTAAGATGGAACCAGACCATCAAGAAACACTTTCATTCATGTTAATATCTTCTCCTCATTTTCCTGTAATTTTAGGAATTCCCTGGTTACGGTCACAAAATCCAATCATCAATTGGGAAACCAAGGAGATAACCTTTCTCCCGAAGTGCAGTTCTACCATCAGTCCAACTGTAGCGGCTCCAGTTACCCAGAACTTGGAAGAGGTGATACAGGTACCTACTCTCCCTCTGATATATCAGGAATTCTCAGACATTTGTGATAAAAGGAAGGCAGATCAACTTCCCCCACATAGACCGTATGACTGCCCCATAGAATTGCTTCCTGGAGCAGCGATTCCTTTCGGCCATGTTTACCCGTTGGCGGCTCCGGAATTAAAATCTTTACGAGAGTATATAGATGAGAATTTAGCCAAGGGGTTTATCCGACCATCTTCTTCACCAGCGGGAGCTCCAATATTCTTTGTAAAGAAGAAGGATGGTACTCTAAGACCCTGCATTGACTATCGGGAGTTAAATAAGGTAACCATTCGTAACAGGTACCCGTTGCCCCTAATTCCAGAATTGTTGGAAAGAGTTCGCCAGGCCAAGGTATTTACCAAATTAGATCTTCGTGGGGCATATAATTTACTCCGTATACGGCCCGGAGACGAATGGAAGACAGCTTTTAGATGCCGGTATGGACATTTTGAATATTTGGTGATGCCATTCGGACTCTGTAACGCTCCTGCTGCTTTTCAACATTTAGCCAACGACATTTTCAGGGATTTATTGGACCAATATGTGGTAATTTACCTTGATGACATCTTAATCTTTTCTGACTCCTTACAGGAACATCAGGAACATGTCAAGACCGTACTTAGACGTTTGAGAGATAATCATTTGTACATCAAACTCGAAAAGTGTGAGTTCCATTGTTCCGAAATTCAATTTTTAGGCTATGTTATCTCGCCTCAGGGATTGAATATGGAGTCCAGCAAGATCCAGGCAATCTTGGACTGGCCGGTACCAGGAAACATTAAGGAGGTACAACGATTCATTGGCTTTGCTAACTTTTATAGACGGTTTATCCGAAATTTTCAGAAATTGTCCGTCCCATCACTCTCCTCACCAAGAAGGGGAAGAAGTTTGAATGGTCTTCGCAAGCTCAGGAAGCCTTTGATCGCCTGAAGGGTTGTTTTACCACGGCTCCAATATTGATGCATCCGGATCCTGCACAGCCTTTTATCGTGGAGGTGGACGCGTCTGACTGTGCATTGGGAGCTATCCTCTCACAACGTACCGGAGACAAAGGTTTGCTGCACCCGTGTGCCTTCTTCTCTCGTAGGTTATCTTCTGCAGAACTTAACTATGATGTGGCAGATAAGGAACTTTTGGCAATTATTTCTGCCTTTAAGGAATGGAGACACCATTTGCAGGGGGCAACTCAGCAGGTAGTAGTACTCACGGATCATCGCAATTTGGAATTCCTTAAGTCTGCCAGGTGTCTTTCTCCTCGACAAGCTAGGTGGAGTTTGTTCTTGAACCAGTTTAATTTTATTATTTCGTACCGCCCAGGTTCACGTAATGGGAAAGCTGACGCATTATCCCGAATCCATACCGTGGATTCCGTGCCTGGGACCCCGTCGAAGACCATCTTGTCGGAGGCCAATTTCGTTGGAGTGCTCCGGAACCGGGACTTGTGGCAGGAGATCAAGCTGGCCTATGACGGTGACGTATTTCTTGCAGCTCCACCTGACAATGTGAATCTTGTCCTTCGGAATGGTGTGTGGCTTAGAGATCGATGTATTTATGTCCCAGAGGCTGTAAGACTTCGAGTTCTCAAATTGGTCCACGACTCTAAATTGGCTGGTCATAGGGGGGTACAGAAGACGCAGGAATTGTTAACTCGTTTTTTTTGGTGGCCTACCTGCTTGAAGGATGTGAATGACTATGTCCGCTCTTGTGAAGTTTGTGCCCGGTACAAGGTTCCTCGCGTTTCACCTACTGGTCTTCTTAAACCGCTACCTGTACCGTCTCGCCCTTGGGGGTCTATTTCGATGGACTTTATTGTGGAGTTACCCACCTCTGGTGGTAAAAATACTATTTTGGTGGTAGTAGATCGTTTAACGAAAGCTGCTCATTTCATTCCGTGTGCTGGTCTTCCCTCAGCTACAGAGACAGTAGATCTAGTTATCCAGAACATTTTCCGGCTGCATGGGGTACCAGATGACATCATTTCTGACCGGGGAATACAATTTACCTCTAGATTTTGGAAAGGATTTTGTTCTGCGCTCCACATTAATGTTTGCTTGTCTTCTGCATACCATCCTCAGACCAACGGGCAGACCGAACGGACAAATCAAACCTTGGAGCAATATCTACGCTGTTACGTCAGTCATTTGCAGGACGATTGGCTGAAGCTACTTCCTCTAGCGGAATTTTCGTACAACAACTCCCAAAGCAGTTCCACGAAGGTAACGCCTTTTTTTGCCAACCTGGGTTATCATCCAAGTATTTTGCCTAGGTCTCCGGTTACGATTTCGGTACCAGCGGTTGAAGACAGAGTGACGGCGTTGCAACGTAATCTTGAAGTTTTGAAGGACTCCCTGACCACAGCACAGGAGCGTTACAAGAAGTCGGCCGATAGATTCGGAAACCAGCACCTATGTATAAGGTAGGAGACTCAGTTTGGTTGTCCACCAAGAATCTAAAATTGGGTGTTCCTTCGCAGAAACTGGGACAGAAATTCATCGGTCCATTCAAGATCACTGGGATTGTGAGCTCTGTTGCCTGTCGGTTGAAGCTACCACGGACTTTAAAGGTACACCCAGTATTTCATGTTTCCTTATTAAAACCAGTCTCTCCTAACACGTTTCAGGGACGTATCGTACCTCCCCCTCCACCAGTGTTGGTTGATGGCGAAGAACAATTCGTGGTACAGGATATTGTTAATTCGAGACTTCATAGAAACCGGCTTCAGTATCTAGTTAGATGGCAAGGTTACTCTCCTGAAAATGATTCTTGGGAACCAGTAAGTAACATCAATGCGCCTCTGAAGATTGCTCAGTTTCATCGGAGATACCCGGACAGGCCTGGTCCAGGACCGTCCGGAGGCCGTCTTTAGGGGGGGAGTAATGTCAGTATTCCGGGTTTTCTAGGTAACTTTGTCAATGATTTTGCCCTTTGTTAAGATGGAGTTTGCTGTTTTGTGTGCCCTACTTCCTGTTCGTTTGTTTAAAGCCTGGCTCAGGTGCTGGCTTCACTGCTGGAATATTCTGCTTCCGTTTCCCTGCAACCCAGCTGCTTTGTTCCTCACAGATCTTTTGTGTGTTTACCAGGAAAGTGCATAGCCTTATCTTCAGGTGTTTCTCAGCCACAGCAGCTTCTACCCATGGCTCTGGACATTCTCTGCATATGTAAGTTGCACAAAGTACTGTGTTATCACTAAACTGTTGACTTGGGAATTTAACCCTTGGTTCACTCCATCTGATAAGAACTGTGTTTCTGAACTGTTGCTGTTTAACCCTTTGTGCATTACCTCTGGTGAGAGCTGTTGGAACTGTTACTGGAACCTTACTGACATATGAACTTGTTGTTGGACTTCACTGAATTAAGCCACAACTGAGATTAACTTGTTCCTGGACCTCCCTGTGTTTTCTGCATACCTGGATCTGACTCTTCACACACCAGCAGTGTGTAAATCCAGCCACGTTATCTGTGCATCAGACTTACCTTGTGGTCACATTTGTGTGAGGACTCCGTCGTAAGAACTTTACCACCCTCGCTATAGAGGTTCAAAGACTTATATATCCGGATTCATATAACTGGACTTGTGTATATATATATGGACTCATTGCATGTCACTACGGGTTGTTTGAATATTGTTTTTGGGTGTTTTGCTGTTTCACAAATACATTATTTGCATTCAAAGAAACCCGTCTCTGATTGTTCATTGCCCCACGCTATCAGAATCCTCGAGTTCCTACAATAGTATTACAGATGGATTATGATTTTGCTAAACGTTGTGGGTTTCCCTTGATACCCCTACAGAGGTCTGTTCCCCTACTGGGGATCGATTCTACCCCTTTGGCTGAGAATAAACCCAGTTTTCTACTTAGGTGATAATGAGGGTTGAACCTGATCACCAGGAGTGCTGCAAATTTTTGGTTCTATATAATCTGCATGACATTATAGTGCTGGGTTTCCCTTGGTTACAGTCTCATAATCCTGTTTTGGATTGGAAATCTGTGTCTGTAACCAGTTGGGGCTGCCAATGTGTTAATACCAACACTCCTGTTTTTTCTGCCTCCCCCAGGCTGAGGATGTTCCTGACTTTTTGTTTGATTTTTCTGATGTGTTTAGCGAAAGTAAATCTGCATCCTTACCTCCCCATAGGAGCTATGACTGCGCTATTGAATTAGTGCCAGGTAGTAAATTCCCTAAAGGTCGCCTTTTTAACTTGTCTGTACCTGAACATGACGCTATGCGGTCTTATATCAAGGAATCATTGGAGAAGGGTCATATCAGACCATCCTCTTCACCCTTAGGTGCCGGTTTTTTCTTTGTGGCCAAAAAAGATGGTTCATTAAGGCCGTGTATTAATTATCGTCTCTTGAACAATATTACTGTGAAATATCAATACCCGTTACCCTTGATTTCTGACCTGTTTTCCAGGGTGAAAAACGCTACTTGGTTTACCAAGCTTGACCTCAGGGGGGCGTATAACCTTATTCGCATTAAGCACGGGGATGAATGGAAGACGGCATTCAATACCCCTGAAGGGCATTTTGAGTACCTTGTGATGCCCTTTGGGCTCACTAATGCTCCTTCCGTCTTCCAGTCCTTCATGAATGACATTTTCAGGGATTTTGTGGACAAGTTTCTGATTGTTTATTTGGATGATATCTTGATTTTTTCTAATGACTGGGACTCTCATGTGAAACATGTTCGAACTGTATTCCAGATTTTGAGAGAGAATGCTCTGTATGTGAAGGGATCAAAGTGTCTTTTTGGCGTACAGAAGATCTCATTTCTGGGATTCATTTTGTCCCCATCTGTTATTGAAATGGACCCGGTCAAGGTTCAGGCCATCTGTGATTGGGTCCAACCTACTTCATTAAAGGCTCTTCAGAGATTTTTGGGTTTTGCCAATTTTTATCGTAAATTTATTGGTAATTTCTCGGTTATTGTTAAACCATTAACTGATTTGACCAGAAAGGGTTCTGATGTGGTGAATTGGCCTCCTGAGGCAGTCTCTGCGTTTCAGGAACTTAAGCAGAGATTCACTTCTGCTCCTGTTCTACGGCAGCCTGATGTTTCTCTGCCATTTCAGGTGGAGGTTGATGCCTCTGAAATTGGGGCAGGTGCCGTTTTGTCCCAAAAAGATCCAGAGACCTCTAAAAGTAACCCTTGTGCCTTTTTCTCTCGAAAATTTTCTCCTACTGAACGTAATTATGACGTGGGTAATCGGGAGTTATTGGCCATGAAGTGGGCTTTTGAAGAGTGGAGACATTGGCTGGAGGGAGCCAAACATCAGGTGGTGGTCCTTACGGACCATAAGAATCTGGTCTATCTGGAATCTGCCAAGCGACTCAATCCTAGACAGGCCAGGTGGGCCTTGTTTTTCACACGTTTTAATTTTGTGGTTTCCTTTCTTCCTGGCACTAAGAATGTTAAGGCGGATGCCCTCTCGAGGAGTTTCCTTGCGGACTCTCCTGAGCTATCTGATCCCTCTGTTATTTTGAAGGAGGGTGTAGTTCTTTCCGCCATCTGCCCAATTTGAGACTTGCTCTGGAGGGGTGTCAGGAGGATAGGCCCGAGCGCTGCCCTGTTGGAAAATTGTTTGTCCCGGACCAATGGAAAAAGAGTGTGATGTCTGAGATTCATTGTTCCGCATTGGCTGGGCATCCCGGAATTTTTGGTACCAGAGACTTGGTTAGTCGGTCCTTTTGGTGGTCTACCTTGTCTCGCGATGTCATGGAATTTGTGCAGTCCTGCGGGACTTGCTCTCGCTCCAAGCCTTGCTCTCGCTCTAGTGGTTTGTTGATGCCATTGCCTGTGCCCAAGAGACCATGGACCCATATCTCTATGGATTTCATTTCCGATCTTCCTGTTTCTCAGAGAATGACCACCATCTGGGTAATTTGTGATAGGTTTTCCAAAATGATACATCTTGTGCCATTACCTAAGTTGCCTTCCTCCTCTGAATTGGTGCCGTTGTTCCTTCAGCACGTGGTTCGTTTACACGGCATTCCTGAGAACATTGTGTCTGACAGAGGAGTCCAGTTTGTTTCCAGATTTTGGAGGACTTTTTGTTCTAAACTGGGTGTTCAATTTTCTTTCTCCTCGGCATTTCATCCTCAGACCAATGGTCAAACTGAGAGAACAAACCAGACATTGGAGACTTATCTAAGATGCTTTGTGTCTGCTGATCAGGATGACTGGGTCTCTTTTTTGCCTTTGGCTGAGTTTGCTCTTAATAATAGGGCTAGCTCTGCCACTTTGATGTCTCCGTTTTTCTGTAATTCTGGGTTTCACCCTCGATTTTCTTCAGGACAGACGGAGGCTTCTGTCTGTCCAGGTGTTGACTCTGTTGTTGAGCGTATGCAGCAGATTTGGGACCAGGTAGTGGAGAGGTTGTCCCTCTCTCAGGAGAAGGCCCAGCGGTTTGCTAACCGGCATAGGACTGATGGTCCTCGGTTTAAAGTGGGGGACTTGGTCTGGTTGTCCTCAAAGAATATTCCTATGAGAGTAGCATCTCCTAAATTTAAGCCTAGGTTCATTGGACCTTATAAGATCATGGAGATTATTAATCCTGTTTCTTTTCGTTTGCTTCTTCCAGGGACATTTAAGATCCATAACGTGTTCCACAAGTCCTTGTTGAAGAGGTTTGTTGAGCCAGTGGTTCCTGCTGCTGTGCCTCCTGACCCTGTTTTGGTTGAGGGCAATCTGGAGTATGTGGTTGAGAAAATATTGGATTCTCGTTTTTCTAGACGAAAACTCCAGTATTTGGTTAAATGGAGAGGTTATGGTCAGGAAGACAATTCTTGGGTGTTTGCTTCGGACATCCATGCTAGGAGACTTATCCGTGCGTATCATAGAACTCATCCTGACCGACCTGGTTGCTCAAATGAGGGTTCGGTGACCCCTCCTCAGGGGGGGGGTACTGTTGTGAATGGGTTTGAGATGAGTTCTGAGCAGAGGCTCCCTCTGGTGGTTACAAGCGGTACTAGTGAGGATTGTGAGGACTGGGAATCAGGTGTTACTGATTGGTCTTATATAAGGGAGTCATTTTCCCATCAGGGTTGCCGGTGATCAATTGTTCTGGTCTGAATCCTTCTTTCCAGTTTCCCTTGTAGCCTGCTGTGTCCTGTCTGCATCTCATGCTATCAGATAAGACAATTTTTATTTTGTGTTTTTGCTATATTTTTGCATTTTGTCCTGCACTTCTGTGGGGGCCTTCAGGGTCCCCTCCGGGGGCTTTTGCCCTCTCAGTTTAGTCCAGCCACTGTGTTTTGTACTTTTGCTTTTTCCAGTTTTTTTTCAGTGGCTGCTGTTTTGATTTTTTTACACCAGAGAACTAATTTAGGTGGTAGAGGTCGTGTGATCTCAGGTGATTTTGAAATTGGTAGAGTTGGTGTTTTTTCAGGGTTTTCTGAGATTGCAGTAAGTACCCTTCCTGTCCTTTTCTATTTAGATAGTTTGGGCCCCAGCGTTTGCTCATACTATTTTCTTTCTGTGTCAGTATTTCCTCTTGTCTAACCGCCATTACATGTTTGGGGCTTTCTATTATCTTTGGGGTTCTGCTCCGGGGCAGATAGCTTTCCTATTTCTATCTTTAGGTGTAGTTAGTTTCTCAGGCTGTGACGAGGCGTCTAGGACCAACGTAGGAACGCTCCACGGCTGCCTCTAGTTGCGGTGGTTAGTCAGGGTACTGCAATCTCATAGATTCCAACTGCTCTGGTGTATTTCCTTTTTTACCTGCACTCCTCAGCTACCGTAAACATAACACATAGTGTTAACCACCATAAGATATAATCATAAACCAGTAAAAAAAATAGATTTATGTATATACAATTTAAATGTCAAATGTCAGGTTACCATATAAGAAGAGAAACTGACCAGAGAAATGGACACCCCAGAACTCCAACGTACGTTTCGCCTTAGCTTTCTCAAGGAGTCCCTTTAGTGCAACATCCACTTATCCTACATATATATATATATATATATATATAATTCAGTGATTTTGTAGGTTTTATGTGTTAAAATACAGTAAAAAAATGAGTCGTGACCCATATTTCTAAAAAAAATTGTGTAGGATATTTTAGGTATACAGGACGCTATGGATATACAGTATAACACAGTTTATAATAGGGCATTGTGTGATTGCTGTCCTCTAACTATAATTTAATTTTATGGTGTACAGTTTCATTTACAATATATATATTTTTTACTATTTTTATTAATTGGTTCATGATTTTACATCTCAAATATAACGGAATATTTTGTACAGTATTTCTGTAATCAGAGGTTTTATAGTACATGGGGTTGTGGGTGACAAGCAAAGTCAATGCTAGCTCATTTCCATTTTTATGCAGCTTTGGGCTCGTTGAATGCCAGAATAACGTGTTTTTATCTGATTTAAAACTGTGTTTTTTGGTTCAAATGTCAGTTTCACCATCACTGTGGCATCTATTTTGTTATATGCAAAACTATTTTTTTTTTCAAACTTCTACTTTTTAGATAGAAAAAATGGACATCAATTGGATGCAATACACTTTACATCCACGTGCTGTCCATTTGTTTCCACAGAACTCTTGAAACGAATGACAAATTTTGATTCCTAAATCTGATTAAAATTAGACGTAACAGTTTTTGTGGACACCTGAGCCTCAAAAAATGACTTGTGAACTTACCCATAGAATAATGGGTACGTGTTCTATCTACAGAAAGTAATAAAACTGATAGAAAACTTACGTGAAGCACAGTCATGTGAATGGAGTCTTACTTTAATTTTAAAAGATGCTCATTTGGCTGAAATCATCACTATAGAATGCACTTACTTTCTTATGCTTATACGGATCCACTAGTTAGAGAACACAAAATGCAGTACAAAGAATGGGGGAAGAATAAAGCAGTAGCCTAAGCTATTAATAAGGAAGGTGTGTGTTCAACCTGGAGATGTACCAATAGCTCCCAATCGTCCTGGATTTGGTGAGACTGACCCTATTTAGGTGTCAGTCACGCTTTCCCGCCATGTCAGGGCCTTGTCCCCAACTTCCTCTTATGCTCTTCTCTGTGCAATGTCTTCATTGCTCCGTGGCTCCCAACTTTACTTCTCCAAACGTCTCCATGGAGCCAGGTGACCAGATGGTCCCAACTTTGCTTCTCCGAATGTCTCCATAGAGCTAGGTTACCGGATGGTCCCAACCTTGCTTCTCC
This sequence comes from Oophaga sylvatica, assembly GCA_033576555.1. Taxonomy (NCBI): domain Eukaryota; kingdom Metazoa; phylum Chordata; class Amphibia; order Anura; family Dendrobatidae; genus Oophaga; species Oophaga sylvatica. Next base: position 589,511,848 of record JARQOD010000002.1, on the reverse strand, counting down.
GAACGTCTCCATGGAGCCAGGTGACCAGATGGTCTCAACCTTGCTTCTTTGAATGTCTCCATAGAGCCAGGTGACTGGATGGTCTCAACCTTTTTTTAAATCAGATGATTTTTATTTAAAAATTGTCAGCATGAAACTTTGACAGTACATTTAACTTTAGCATATAATATAAACCGTATTCAACCTGACAGGCAATATAACTGTTCTTACATCCTAAGTCCCCTACCCTCCCTCCCTCCACCCTAACCCCTTCCCTTTAAATCATTGCACATATCACACACCATGTCACATTTTGAATCCTTTTTTTCGAGACAACCCTTTACGATCCCTGTTTAAAGTACCAACTCAGAGGGTCAAGGGCGCGTAGGCAGACGTATTCTTTCTCTCATAAGAGCCTCCGAAGCCAGGCCCGGGTGCTCTATCCAGCCACCCCACACATTCTCAAACTGCATGTGTTGACCTCTTTTCGCATATATGTTCTGTTCCATCATAACAATAAAGTTAACCTTATTAATCAGTTCTTGTCTAACTGGCGCTTTGTCATCTAACCAGTGGGCCGCAATGAGCTTTCTGGCAGCATATAGGATTCTGGCTATGGTCAGCTTTCCCCACTCATCAACCGCGATATCCTCCATGCACCCCAATACACACGTCAGCGGGTTCCTTATAAGATCCACTCCCATTACCTCCTGTGTCAAATTAAGTGTTTGTACCCAAAAGTTCTGTAGGGCAGGGCAGGACCACATCATATGTAGGAGATCTGCCCCATCCTCAGAGCAGCGCGGACAGCAGGAATCCCTCCTCAGGCCCGCCCTCTTCATCCAGACCGGAGTCCTGTATACCCTATGTGTTAGGTAGAGTTGTGAGACTCTCCTGGCTTCACTCATAGAGACCTTGGGGATGAATTGTAATACGCTCTCCCACTGAGAGTCTGAGATTGGTCCCACATCCTCTTCCCATTTTTCTCTGGACTTAGCGGGTGCCGTACCAGGAATGAATCCAAAAAACCCCTATATACGAGGGAGATTAAACCCTTAGTGCCCCTTAGTGACCCTATAAGATTCACCATCGCATCTGATTGCACCACTATTCTTGATGTTTTAAGCTGTCGATTGATTGCATGCCGCAGCTGCAAATATTGAAAAAAGAGGGATTGACTCAGAGGGAACTCCTCCCTGATCTCCTCAAAAGTCTTAAGCATGCCGCCAACCAACAGCTGTGACACAAACCATATCCCGACCCTTCTCCATTGAGCAAATCCCCTCAGACGCATTAACTCCCCAGCCTCGGGTCAAACCAAACCGACGAGAAGCGCGTGAGCTCCGTAATGCCCCTCCATTGTCTAACTCTTTGCCAAATCTTGTCCACCATAGCGATCGTCGGGAGCCTTCTAGGGTTCACCCGGAACCTACCAGCCTCTAAACTAGCAAGCAACGGACCTCTGCCCACTATAAACTCAATGAGCTTCCCAGCCGACGTAGATTGGGTAGGCTCCCCCCACCCCACCATATGCTGACATTGGGATGACACATAATAAACCCACGGGTTCGGGATTGCCAGGCCCCCCTCCTCTTTTGACCTCTGTAGATGTTCAAGTTTAATGCGTGCCCTACTACCCTTCCAGATCAGGTCCCGGAAAAGAGAATCAATCCGGTAGAATTTATTTTGCGCCAACCAGACAGGCGTATTATGGAGTATATATAGGAGTTGGGGCATGAGGATCATTTTTAATAAATTTGCTCTACCCGCCACAGACAGGAACAGTTTCTTCCACGCTGCAATTTTTTGTTGAAACTTATTGATAAGGGGGGTAAGATTGAGCCGTTCATATTCCTCCAATTTAGCAGAGATCACAATGCCCAAATATTTAAACTCACTAACCACCCTCAAAGGGGTCCCAGGATCTAGCACTAGGGGAGCAGCAGAGTCCACGGGAAGCAACACGGATTTATCCCAGTTGATAGTCAGTCCAGAAATAGAGCCGAATTTACTAATAACTGCCATAGCCGAACTTAGGGAGTCGCTCGGGTCAGCCAGAAACAGTAGCACATCATCCGCATATAAGGCCACTTTCTCTACGTGGGAGCCATATTGGAATCCCCGAATATCTGTGGTACCACGTATCTTTGCAGCTAACGGTTCTACAGCGATCGCAAACAGCAGGGGGGACAGGGGGCACCCCTGCCTCGTTCCCCTATGTAGGGAGAAACTCTCAGACAGCAGACCATTAACCCGTATTTTAGCACTAGGGGATGTATATAGCAAACGTACCCAACCCACAAACAGATCACCAAATCCCATGGTTTTCATTACCGCCCACAAATACCTCCACTCCACACTGTCGAACGCCTTAGCGGCATCCAGGGAAACTATTACTCTCTGTCCCACATTATCCGCCCTCGCCTGCATGTTTAAGTATAATCGCCGGAGATTTATAGCTGTGGATTTATTGGGCATAAACCCTGACTGGTCTTGGTGAATTAGGGATTCGATGACCTTGTTAAGTCGGTTCGCCAGCATTTTGGCCAATAACTTAATGTCAGTGGTCAACAAAGAGATCGGACGATATGAAGCTGGGTCCGTCAAATCTTTTCCCTGTTTTGGTAGGACAACAATTATCGCCTCTCGCATGGACCGGGGCAGCTCTCCCCCCGCCAAACTCGCAGTGTAAACCTCCATCAACTTGGGAAGCAACACCTCTTTGTATTTTTTGTAGACTTCTCCTGGGATACCGTCCCCCCTGGGGCCTTGTCACTAGGTACAGAGGCCAGAGCGGCCTCAAGTTCCTCCATATCAAAGGGCTCCTCAAGAAGCCTCTGCTCCGCCAGTGAGAGTCGTGGAAGCCGCACCCCCACTAAAAAGTTATCAATTTCCTCCTCCGATGGCTGCACATGTGACTGGTACAGATTTGAGTAAAATCCCATCATTACCTCCAGTATGGCCCTACTGCCTGTATGCTCACATCCGTCTTTCCCCTTTAATTTAGTGATATACGCCGATTCCCTTTGGGCCGCCACCACCCTGGACAGAAGGTGACCCGCTCTCTCTCCCTCCTCGAAAAACTTCATCGTGCAGAACAGCCTTTTCCTCTCCGCAGTTTTCATAGTCATATTACAAACCTCTCTCTGCGCTGATCTCAAACGTTCTCGGGCCTCAGGGGTTTGCTCCTCAATTAGTGCCGCCTCTGCTCCCTCTAATGACCTAATCAACTCCTGGTCTCTCCTGCCCGTTTCGGTTTTAACTTGCGATATGTTTTTAATGCACAACCCTCTGAAGTAAGCCTTCATGGCTTCCCATACCATCAATACCGAAGCCGAGCCCATATTAATTTTAAAGAATTCTGTCAGGTCATCCCCCACATGGCCGTCCAGATCAATCAGCTGGAGCCAGAACGGATTTAGCCTCCACAGGGGTCTCCTGGAAAACTCAGAGCCCTGCCCCTGAAGCACCACACACATAGGCGAGTGATCCGACAGAGTTCTAGCCAAATAAGTTACCTCACCCACTAGACTTAGCATCGGACTGTCGGGGTCGTCTCGTCAAACACTCGTCCTCCAGTCACTCCAGATTAGATTATGAGCATGGGTCGACCAATCAAAGTATGAGTCAGACACAAGGCTGGTTCAAACTTAGAGCACGCTCAAGAATGGTACTAGTGGCACCGATCTCAGCAATGTCCTGTCTTTATTAGCATACACGGGATTATATAGACATAACAAACAGGATGACCCACGTGGGGTAAGCTATATTCATCTAATATCCGGCCAGCCCTGATTGGCCCATGTCTCCAGACAGATGTTGATGTCGTCTTCAATTGTTAAATGTCATTGTGGTCGTCACCAATGGCTTGATTCAACTTTGTCTGTCAGAAGTAGGTGTTGATCTGGGTCAATGTCTCAGGAACAGATGTTGGCGGATACTGGTGCTATCTTTGAACTAAGTTTCGATATGACTTGTCTTCAGAGCACAGAATAGAGGCAAAGCACACAAGCATATATATATATATTTATATATATATAAGAAAATATAAGAATATAGAAATGGACATATGACATTAGACATTGGACATATTATAATTGTCCTTTGCAATTGCAATCATGGGCAAACTGTTTATGTCTAGCACCTACCATCCCTGATTAATTACGTCTTGTTCTAACAGGCTGTATCTGCAAGGAAATATAGCTGCGTGGGCTCAGTTCTACATCTATGTAACACTCAAAAGGTGTGACATTTCATATTAAGGTTCAGCCTTGCAACACTCCTTGATGTGGTCTGGCCCAGACGTCTTGACATTTCCTGAAGCTGATGAAAACACGTCTCAGAGGAAACGGGTGTAGGATGGGTCGATGCTGGCTCTTTCTTAGCTAAAGCATTGTTATATTTGATATATCTGGTTTCACTCGACAAGGAAAATTTATGTTTCAAAATGGATGCAGAACACAAAATGGTGGCAAAGCACATGTAAGCATATATATGTGTGTATAAAGTAAGAAAGTATATTTTACCTTGACAATCCCCCCTAAACACTAAATTTTCCCTTGGCGTGGTGACCTTTGAGACTGTCCATGTGTGGGGAGAGGGGAGGTGGATTTCTTCACCCAGCTACCTCAGAGACTGCCCCCTTATGGGACGCCCCCAGACAGCTGGGTCCCTATGTTGGTTAACACATGGAGTTCTCCCATCTGTCCCTAAACTAACTCTTTTGATTGTATCGCGTCATAGAGGGTTTTGCCAAGAGGATCAGGCGGGGTATATTGTTCCATATCCCCTACATTCATATACATCTCTTCCTGAAAAATGAAGGTACCTGAGGGGTCGGTTGCATTGGTTACAGCTTTCCTATATATGGGTACCACACAACACAGAGCTGAATACTGTAATACTAATCGGTGTGCCAAATCTATAAACTTTGAAATATTACTCATCATGCACCATCCACTAAAGCTAAGTGATGTCTAATGAACCTGTTATCATCACATCTACACGGCTAAGTCTGTTCCAAGCATCCGTTACTGCAAGGATGCAAGCAAATGTCATTAGTAGCATCATTCCTCTTCTGGAGGCTCTCCAAGGATCTTCTTACAAGGCGATGCGTGGATCCAAGTTTCCTTGCCTTGTAGCTTGACTGCGGTATTTGTCGTCAGTAGAACTTGGAAAGGTCTGTCAAATCTCGGATCCAGACTCTCTCTCACGTGTCTTTTAATGACTACCCAGTCTCCGGGCTGCAGGCTGTGACTCCCAGGATCCTGGTTTGGATCTGGAAGAGAACTGAAGACATTATCATGTACTTTCTTGAGTCTTTTATGCAAATCCCTTACATATGAGCTTAATACATGGTTACTCATTTCCAGTGCTTGGGAAAAGAAACATCCTAAACTCGGCACTTTGCCAAATAGTATTTCATACGGAGAAAGTCCAGTTTTCCTATTTGGAGTGTACCTTACTGAATATAGGGCTAATGGTAGACATTCAGGCCACGATTTCCCTGTTTCAGCCATGGACTTTTGGATTTTTAACTTCAATGTCCCATTTAGTCCTTCTACTTTTCCACTGCTTTGTGGATGATATGGGGTGTGGAAAGCTTGTTGAATTCCCAGAGCTGTCAAAACTTCATTAATTATTTCACCTGTGAAATGTGTACCTCTGTCACTTTCGATCACCTCTGGTACTCCATACCTGCACACCACCTCCGCAAGCAGCTTCTTTGCGGTTGCCGCAGCCGTAGCCTTGGCAATCGGGAAAGCCTCCGGCCAACCTGAGAATAAATCAAAACACACCAACACGTACTCCCATGATCCTGATTTTGGCAGCTGAATATAATCAATCTGCAGTCTCTGGAAAGGATAGAGGGGCCGAGGGGCGTGTTTGGGTGGTGTCTTGACTACCCTTCCCTGATTATGTGTAGCACATACCATGCATCCCTGGATCAAACCTTCTATACAGGTGGAAAAGCCTGGTGCCGCCCAATGCTTCTGCATCACGCTCATTACAGCAGTTTTGGGACTGGTGGGTTGGCCCATGTAACATCTGGGCAACCGCAGGGTACAACGCCCTCGGAAGGCATCGACGCATCCCTCTTCCCCATACCCCATTTGCTTCATTCAGACATGCACCTTCTTTTTCCCACTTTTCTACTTCCTCCTGGCGCACCTGAGCCTGCATCTGGGATAAGGCATCCTCCGACACAAAGGGATTTTTGGGAGCGCTTACCTGGTGCATCGTTACCCCTTGGAGTGGTCTACTGGCTGCTGTTTTTGCTGCTGCATCGGCCATTGCGTTTCCTTTACTCACCTGATCAGTGCGTCTGGTATGTGCTTTAACTTTTATGACAGCTACTTCTTTTGGTAATTGTAATGCATCAATTAACTGCTGGACTGCGTCAGCATTTTTAATGGGATGTCCTGCTGCCGTCAGGAATCCTCTAGACTTCCAAATTGGACCAAAATCATGAGCTATACCGAATGCGTATCTAGAATCTGTGTAGATGTTAACAATTCTACCTTCAACTATCTTACAGGCCTCGGTCAGAGCCTTAAATTCAGCCTCCTGGGCCGACTGATATGGGAGCATTGGTTCTGCTTTGATCACTGCATTCAGGGAGACGATGGCATACCTGGTGTGGAAGGTACCTGAGTCATCTTGGTGGCGAGATCCATCTACAAAAAATTCAAAATCAGCATTAAGTCTTTCAGTTTCAAACACTGTGGGTAGGCCTGCTGTTTCCTGTGCCATAAGCTGAACACAATCATAAGGAATCTCCTCTCTTGGATCTTCTTTGTACAATACCGTACAATACCTGACCTCCCCCCTAGATCCGAGAGAGGTAACAATGTGGCAGGATTAAGTGTGGTACATCTCTGCAAAGAAACATTTGGAGGCATTAAAAGTGCACATTGCAATCAAAGATGACGTGCAGCTGAAAGGTGTGCCGGTTGCACTTGGTTCAGTATGGTGTATACATCATGAGGTGTAAGTACTGTCAGTGGATGATCAAGCACGATGTCTGACGATTTGTGGAACAATAGCCCTACAGCATGTACTGCCCGTACACAGGACGGGGCACCTCTAGCCACTGCATCTAGTCTTCCACTGAAACAGGCCACTGGCCTTTGATTGTCACCATATAACTGAGTCAATACTCCTGCCGCGTGTCCCTGCTGTTCATGGAGATACAGGGTGAATGGTAGTTCATAGTTGGGGATTCCTAGCGCTGGAGCTGCCACAATCCTGTTTTTGAGGGAATAAAAAAAACAGTCTATACCTTCAGGAGTTAGTTTAAAAGGCACAATGGTGATACAGTCACAGAGAGGCTGCATGAGGATTGACACAGCATGTATCCACTGTCTGCAATAGAAACCAGTCCAAGAAATGTCCTAAAGCGGCAACATTAACAGGAATAGGAAAATTCTGTACAGCTTCTTTGCGAGCGCTGGTCAGATGTCGCTCCCCCTGGTGTAATACAATATTCCAAAAAGATAACTGAAGATTTACAAAATTGCAGTTTATCCTTCAACGCTTTACAACCTGCTTGATACAGAAACAACATAAGTAATATTGTTGCAATACGACACTGCTTCCTGGAGGGGGCACAAATCAGTAAATCATCAACATATTATAAAAATAACATTGGCAAAATCAATAACTGTAAACTAAGCAGCATCCTGAGATATCTGGAACAAAAGTGTATATATATATATTAGACACCACTGGAGTTTCCAGATCAGTAGCTGCATTAACTGCCCATAATTTTTGTACCAACCCATACACAGGGTTAAGTTGAAGGGGGGCTGGAGTTTGCTATGTGGGCACTGATAAGAATTGTCCTTGGACCTGCAGCTGCCTGCTTGCAAAATGTGGGCTAGAACTACTCCTGGCTGGTTTTTTTTTTTTGTTTTTTTTATGCCATTCATATTAAACTTGCCAGAACCCTCTCATTAGTCTTGTTTTCTTTGACAAAACCCATTTCCACCCAAGTTTTTCTTAGAGTCCAGAAATAATCTTTTGGCTCTTTCCTGAACTCTGTCTTCTAGTGTAACTTCTTTTCTCTGCCTGTCTATTTGCTTCTCACATACTCTGACCTTCGATTCTTACGTACTGTGTCTATTCCAAAAACCTATTCAACAAAATCTGAAAACTGTTGCACTCTTGCTCTGCGTCTCTATGCTGAATGCCTGATGGGAGGGGTAAGTCGGGTCGCTGCGCAGTTTGTCAGTGTGCTCTCCCTCAGCCTTCAGCTTCCTTATCTGTAGAATGACCTTGGTGTACAGCAAAATACCATCTCGCTGCTACCAGCACTTCCTCCCTCCCTTATACCTTTGCTTGCTGTCACTGACTCCTGCATTCTTAGATCCGTTCCTACAAATATAATACTTGTATATCTCATTTAGCAATCTATTGTATCTAGCTTCATTTGCCAATTTTTACCTTAAATTTAGTGTGTTGATCCCTTGAAATCATTCCTATCACAGTTGAATATTTGATAGAAATCGAACTTAAAGATAACCACAGGGTTGTAATATTAACCCAAAGGTGGGCATACTGGCACGAGGTCAGGATATAGCTCAAAGGATATGTAACAGAAGGTTCATGACTGCTGGCTAATCTTGTCCTTCTTGTAGTGGGAGGCGTGAATCCAGGTGCTCTTGCCCTCGAGCTTCGGGTAGTATGGGTGGACAGGACCACAGTGTAGGGACCCTCAAATCTGGGCTGGAGACAGTCTCTTCTCATAATTTTTTTTTTTTTATATATATGAGGTCATCAGGCGAGAAATCATGCACCGTGTCACCTGTAAATTCTGGGAGAGAAGCAGACACTGCAGAGTGGGTGTTAGTTAACTCTTTAGACAAAGCAATCACAAATTTGCTATTTTATCATTGGTTTCAAATAATTCCTGGTGCCTAATGTCTTCTGTTTTTAACATACCAGCATGATGGAGTATTGAATGTATAGTGGCCCGAAGGGTGGCCCGTGACTCATTTGAGTTTAGAGGATCATAGACTGGACCTACTGCATGGATGATGATATCAGCGGGAAGGTCCCCTGCATGGGTTGTCAGAGTCTGTCCAGGTGGCAAAGGGCCATGAGTGTATATATGAGCCATGCATTCTGCAGTGACGATGGGACCACCTGCTTGGGCTATTAATAGAGCCAGACCCCCTTTCTTGGAGCAGTTGGAGTTGGCAGGACTAACTATAGCACCAACCCGATGTGTCAGGATATCACCGTACCCTATGGATAATGTCACTGGATTTCCGTTGCGGTCTGTGTAATGCTGTGAATGGCTGGGATACCAGTTTTCAAGTACACAGGGAGCTGGGGGCCTGACCGGGGTTTCCGTGAATCTTACAGAACGACTGTCCTCTCTGAGGATTTGTGAAGGAGAGGAAGGTGCCCCATCTCTGGAGTAGGGGTGGAATAGGCCCTAGGACCAGGGGTTGACAATGATAGTGGGGGAATGGAGGAGGGAAGAAAAGATACTGGGGCTGCTGGGGATAGTGGTGGCTGTTGAGGGGCCCACCCCTCTTCTATCTCCTGATCCTCCTCCCCTTCATTAGATCCCATAATATCATGGCGGCGGCTCCTGATCATTGTTTGAAAAACTGAAGATTCATGCATTGCAGCAATGGCCGGGTTGGGGTGTGTGAAAGGGAACAATGGTGTTGCATCTGGTGCCATATTGGGAGCTGTGGCCTGCACAGGTGCGGGCGGGGGGCTGGTAGTAGGCCCTGGTTGGTATCAGCAAGGGATATAGGCCTGACTGGGTGTGCTTGGGTGTCTCAAGATGGCCGCCGGAGGAGATGGGGTGTTGGTCATTTCCAGGTGTATTAAGATGGCTGCCAGGTGCAGCAAGATGGCTGCTGGAGGAAGGGGAGGGACCATTTACAGGTGTGCCAAGATGGCTGCTGGAGGAAGGGGAGGGACCATTTACGGGTGTGCCAAGATGGCTGCTGGAGGAAGGGGTGTCCCAAGATGGCTGCTGGGTGTAGTGGGAGGGGCATTTCCCAGTGGGGGCCAGGGGCGGGGAGCCCCACAAACACGACAGGACTCCGCCCAGGGAGGGTTCTGTTCACCACACACACGGCACACCCACCCTTCCGGTGATTTGGTGTCGACTCCATTATAGGGCGGTGGCTGGGGCGCACTGGGTACAGTGACGGGCATTATGGGGCTGACGGCCATTTTTATTACATCAACAAGGTCACATTCTGAACATTTTATATATCCAAACAAAGGCTCAGCATTTTCTGAACCTCCTGCACCGTCTACCTCTCTCCAGCCTTAAACTTTCAAATCATTTGCTACTCTGAGATGTGCTTGTGCTTGGTGCAGGAGTCCCTGATCACTTAACATTCCTTTCTTCTGACTTACAAAATCTTTCCACACTGAAGGCTGAAGCCTCCCTGTACTGGGTAGGCCCATCATTTTGTATAAACTCCTCACATTTTTAACAGCCTTCTTGCCATCCCGTGACTGAAACAATCTCACCAACTCCCAAAGCACCACCCTCTAACTTGTGGGGTTTTTCTGATTTAAACATACGCATCATGATGTTAACAGAGTGCAATGATCTGTCGCGACTCAGACCACCGGCGTCACTTGCAGGTCACCACCCGTCAATACAGAGTCCCCGCTCTATGCACTGACAAGACAAAGAGTCCCTGCTCTATCTGTCTCTTCCCTAACTGTGGATGGTGACTTTACAGCACAGTTCGCCGTGACACTCTTCACAGCACAGAGTCCCGCTCTATGTGCTGACACCTGGGCTTCTCCTAATGAGACTTCCCAGGTTAGACAAAGAGTCCCCGCTCTATTTGTCACCTCCCAGACGAAGAGACCTACTCAATTCGTCCTTTTCCCTTGGAGGAATTTGATTATGCGCACCCCTACCACAATTCTCTACAAGATACTAGAAATTTGGACACTTTCAAACTGTCACGGGAGGCAACTATCTAGAACAGAGTACAGTGACCGGAGGAGGAGGAAGTGGTGCACACGAGTACGCGCAGGCACGCGACATCACTCGGTCTGACAGTGCTGGTTCGGGACGTGGCGCGGGGTCGCCCCCAGTCTCACCACTCGACTGGTCACTCACCCAGACCCAGACAGAAAACACGACAGGACCTACAGTGACTGACACACAGGCAAGTGGGACATATAAATATATGCCCCCAACTTACCGTGCTCGACGGAGGGTGATCAGTCCTCAAATTCAGTCACCGCGGGTACCACCGGGAAATCTATGAGACGGGTCTGGCAAGTAGCGAGCCGCTGGCCACGCCCCACGTTGTGGCGCCAATTGTCGGGGTCGTCTCGTCAAACACTCGTCCTCCAGTCACTCCAGATTAGATTATGAGCATGGGTCGACCAATCAAAGTATGAGTCAGACACAAGGCTGGTTCAAACTTAGAGCACGCTCAAGAATGGTACTAGTGGCACCGATCTCAGCAATGTCCTGTCTTTATTAGCATACACGGGATTATATAGACATAACAAACAGGATGACCCACGTGGGGTAAGCTATATTCATCTAATATCCGGCCAGCCCTGATTGGCCCATGTCTCCAGACAGATGTTGATGTCGTCTTCAATTGTTAAATGTCATTGTGGTCGTCACCAATGGCTTGATTCAACTTTGTCTGTCAGAAGTAGGTGTTGATCTGGGTCAATGTCTCAGGAACAGATGTTGGCGGATACTGGTGCTATCTTTGAACTAAGTTTCGATATGACTTTTCTTCAGAGCACAGAATAGAGGCAAAGCACACAAGCATATATATATATATTTATATATATATAAGAAAATATAAGAATATAGAAATGGACATATGACATTAGACATTGGACATATTATAATTGTCCTTTGCAATTGCAATCATGGGCAAACTGTTTATGTCTAGCACCTACCATCCCTGATTAATTACGTCTTGTTCTAACAGGCTGTATCTGCAAGGAAATATAGCTGCGTGGGCTCAGTTCTACATCTATGTAACACTCAAAAGGTGTGACATTTCATATTAAGGTTCAGCCTTGCAACACTCCTTGATGTGGTCTGGCCCAGACGTCTTGACATTTCCTGAAGCTGATGAAAACACGTCTCAGAGGAAACGGGTGTAGGATGGGTCGATGCTGGCTCTTTCTTAGCTAAAGCATTGTTATATTTGATATATCTGGTTTCACTCGACAAGGAAAATTTATGTTTCAAAATGGATGCAGAACACAAAATGGTGGCAAAGCACATGTAAGCATATATATGTGTGTATAAAGTAAGAAAGTATATTTTACCTTGACAGGACCATTCCCCAGGGCCAGATCAATCCTGGACAGCGAGGCAGAGGCGGGAGAGAAGAACAGGAGTACTTATAAATTCCGGGGTGATGGGTTCTCCATATGTCTATTAGTGCAGTCTCCTTCAGAACCGCCCCAAAGGGGGTGCAATTACCACCCAGTCTCAGTGCCTCCCGACCACCTCTGTCCCAATGGGCATCAGGAACATTGTTGAAGTCACCAATTATCAGAAAGGGAACCCCCGGGAAATCGCCCACTACCTCCATGACCTTGTGCAGCACTTTCCCACAATACGGCGGAGGGATATATATCGAGATCAGTAGCATCAGTATACCAGACAATTTACATAGCAAGCATACGAACCGTCCCAGCGGGTCTATAATCACTTTACACTGTTCAAAAGGTATACCTGTGCGAACAAGAACACTGACCCCCCGTGAGTATTTGGAATATGTTGCATGATACCCCGCCTGCAGCCATCTTTTTTTAAGAAGATGCGTTCTACTCTTTATCAAGTGGGTTTCTTGCAAGCATATGACTGCAGGTTTGGCATCAAAACAAGAAAGTAAACATTGCCTGTCTTTTTACTCCGGACGCCAACCCTCTAACGTTCCAACTTATTATTTTTATTTTATCCGCCATTACCCTGCAACCCCAAATACCGTGTCATCCATTTCCTCATTTGTAAATTAGTAAGGCTGTCTCCCCTCGAACCTGTGTGACCTAGACAATAGTTTAACATTCACCCCTCCCCTCACACAATACCCCAACTTCACCCAACTCAAGCTTTCCATCTCCTCCAGGTGTCACGGAGGAGAGGGCGTACTTTATCCGATTCAGAGTATCCACTTCACCGAAGCAAACCCGCTTTACTCCCCAAACTCTGGGAGTAGCATATGTCTAGTGATTGCAGCCAAACAATACTCAACAGTTAACCATAAAACATTCACATTTAGCTTTCTGTTAAATACATTTAACATGTCCAGAACACATGAACTAGAAAAAGGTAGGAAAATTTCTCCCCCTCCCCCTCCAATGCACAGCAAGATTATTTCCCAAAATGAGAGGGAGGGTCTTCCTCCTGAGAAAAAGGTATTCAGGAGGAAGAGCGGATATATGTAAGATCCGGTCCCGATTAAAGGACAAGACCCGTCCCGATTAAAGGACAAGTCAGCTCAGTCAGCCAGCGGAGTCCTTAGAATTTGCCTTGCTGAGACGCGTCTCGTTGCTGTCCATCCAGTTAAGGGCCTCCTTTGCATCCGGGAAGAAATGGACAGTGTCCCCGTCTACCACTCTCAGTTTAGCCGGATATATCATTGAGTACGGCACACCCAGGGCTCTCAACCTCTTCTTAATGTCAACGAATTTGGCCCTCTGCTTTTGAACCTCCATAGAGAAGTCCGGGTAAATGGAAATCCTGGAGCCGTTGATTTTCAGGTCTGGATGATTCTTGGAAAAGCGAAGAATAGCATCCCTGTCCCGATAATGCAGAACCTTGACAAGCACTTGTCTTGGAGGATGGCCAGGGGGGAGGGGGAATGCGGGGACACGGTTAGCTCTTTCCACGGCATATAAACGGGACAGGTTGTTCTGGCCAATAGTGTTCATCAGCCACTGTTCAAAGAACTCGGTGGGTGCAGAGCCTTCCGTTTTTTCCGGCACCCCAATAATCCGCACATTATTACGTCTTGACCTATTCTCTAGGTCATCAGTCTTTGCCTGCACAGCTGACATTGCAGTGACCATACGCTGATGCTGCTTGTCAGATTTTGCAATAGTATCTTCCACAGTGCTAATACGTTTCTCAGCTTCCCCCATCCTCTCCTTAGTGACATGCATGGAGTGCTGTAACTTAGACATGCTGGCCTGCAGGACCCCAAGCTGTGCTGCCACCTCAGTAATAGTAGTGTGAGAGTGCATTGCCAGCTTGAACAAGTCTTTTAATGTGGGCTCCTCTGGGATCACCATCCCCCCCACTTGCCGCTTACATTCCTCCATCTCACCTCTCTCCCATTTCATAGTTCCTTGTTCTTCCTCCCGGCTTTCACAGTCACTCTCCTCACCATCCTCCACACCAGATTCCTCTGGCTCCTCTGCACTCCCCGCAAGCCCCCTCTGACCTCTACCTGCACTTGCCGGACACCGCTTATCTTCCTCCAGCCTGGCGAACCTCCGCAGTTTAGACACTGCATCTGACCTGCTGGGGATTCCCCCATCTTCCTCCGGGCCCGCCATCAATACATCTTCTCCACCGGCGCCATCTTGTGCCTTCTTCTCCGACTGGCCTGCTGGCCTTTTGCTTCCTTTCTTCCCAGCCATTTGCTTGTGCACTCCTGATTTACAGAGCCTGTGGTCAGGGTCAACACCCTCTCCAAGGAATGTGAATTTAACAGCTAAATAGTGGCTGCAATCTATCAAACTGTCATATATCCAGCGGGAGCTCCTGCTGCACGCGTCTGATCACATCTCCCTCAGGCCACGCCCCGGATGGTCTCAACCTTGCTTCTCCAAACGTCTCCATAGAGCCAGGTGACTGGATGGTCCCAACCTTGCTTCTCCAAACGTCTCCATAGACCAAGGTGGTTGGATGGTCCCAACCTTCCAACCTTGCTTCTCCGAAAGTCTCCATAGACCCAGGTGACCGGTTGGTCCCAACCTGGCTTTTCCAAACTTCTCCATGGGGCCAGGCGAGCTGATTATCCTAACCTTGATTCTCTAAATGTCTTTGAGGGTTCAGTGATGGTCAGTGGAGCAGATCTGTATTCCTCCAACTTAGGTCATGGTCCCTTAAGCTGGCATCCTGTAGAATCTTTTAAATCTGTATCCCTCTGGTTGGAGCCATGGTGTCCTGGATGCTGTTCTGTAGAGTCTCTTTGCAGCAAGATAAAGGTCCCTTTTTATACCCACATGTGTCCACAGGTCAGGGGGAAGGTGGAATGTGGTGAAATCTCATTGTTTGTGTATTTAATCAATTTAACAGTTTGTCCTTCATTGTTTGCAGTTCAGCAAGCCACATGGACTTATATAATGGGTAATCAACATATTAGCAAACATTGATTGTTCAGTGACCCTGTGTCCCTGTTCTCCCAAGATAGCAGCACAATAAACTGTAGGAGCTGATATAATAGGTAAACATCAGTCATTCAACAATGCAATTGACAAACATCAATTCAGTCTATAACAAGAGACAATGTTCAGACTCATATGAACAATATTCTATGTCTCCTGTCCTACTGAATATTGTCTGGCCTAATTAAGAATAAATGCTGTGTCATCACAAGGGCATGGTCAAAATTTGCAGCAGCACTCCGCATTTTGTCCCTCTTTCACTTGGGAGGTATGGTGTACCTTTCAGTTCTTGAGTCTCACAAATTCCTACTTAGTATATTTATCACTTCGGGGACTTGTAACGGGGTCCAGGAAACCTCAGGCACTAGAGCCAGGGTGTAATTGTCACCTTTTCCTGCCTTATAGCTATGCCTCAGACTACACATAGGCCAACACTGGTTTCTCACATATCATATTATGATCATTTGGAAAACGAATGAACAGAGTTACCTACTTTTTTTTGTATTTTTGGGAAGGCGTCTTACTTTTCTATAACTGTCAGATAATTAAAAATATTTAATAATCATTTATTGTCTGATGAAAGAAACTGGAAATGACAGAATTTTTAAAGGCGTTAACCCTCGCTGCTCACATCAGAAGTGAGAAGTGACGTTACGACACCTGCTAGTCGTGAGGTCCTAACATGACAGGCACCACTTACTTCTGATGTGAAAGTGAGTGGGTGCCCTTTCCAGATTTGCCCAGGACTGACGATGGATGCCCAGACCCAGTAAGTAAATTAGGTCTACTTCCTGTGTTATTCTTGCTGTCATAAGTGATGAATGTGAACAGAGCCTTGCATTTCTTCAGAATGGAGATGATTGACAAATAGGTGCAAGTTGTACCCACTGACAGGCTAGAATATAGTATGCGACTAGTTCGTTCTGCTCCGCCATCTCTCTTCTCGTGTCATGGGGGAACAGGTTGTAGGTTCCTCACATACAAGACGCTTTCGTGTTGATAAGATTGCTGTATGTTGCATCAGGCATTCATTGATGTCAACACTGTCATGGAAGTGGAGATTGAGACAAGCAGCACATGTGCTGCCGAGCGCTGAGGACATTGCACACACATCTTATCTAACGCTCGCTCATCAGATATAACAGATTCTACGTCTTGAATACTCTATATCCACTGCATTAATGTGACTTAATAATGAAATCTCGGCTCTGTCTTCTTTGTCATTCCAGACAAGCGCTGTTCTCTGCTGCGGAGGTTGTGCTCTCCTGGTTATGAGCTGTCTGCTCGCCATCGTGACCTTGTTTCTCCCCAGCGGCTTGTGTGAAAGACGGCTATGTTCGCTCGCAGGATACATGCAGACTGCCGCAGGTAACCATCTGACTGATGCCAAAAAGAGAAGAAAAAAGATCTTAATGTGAACGATTTAATTTATTCCCCACACGTAGGCACACAACATCTCTGAAGATGAAGTGTAACGACATGATATACTGGGACTTGTAGTCCCCTAACACTTGGCACACTACTATGGAGGAATGGCTTTGCTTTTTACACTTTGTTCAGATTGTTTCCATATTTCATATGATCAAAATTCACACAACAAAAACAACGCATCTTGTAGACTGACAAGATTTCCACAGCCGCCATCTTATCTGACAATGTTCCCTATTCTTGACTCCTACAGATCTTCTTTTACTACGATAGTTGAAATCTGTTGCGAAAAATAATTTTACTTTAGGGTGAATTTTATGGACTAAGTAAATTACAAATGTTATGAAAATGTCACATGGGGACAGATGTCAGAATGGAAAGTAAAGTTGTGTAAAGTTAGTTAAAAAGAATTTGTCAGCATGTTTTTTCTATATAATCTGAGAACCTCATAATATGGAGCAAGAGACCCTGATTCCAAAGATGTGTCACTTACTGGGCTGCATTTTATAGTTTCAATACAATAAGTGTTTTATCAGCAGGAGATTATCACTAGAGGACTAGGTGTCTCGTGCTTCCTGGTCCAACTCTGCCCCCAGCTTTCTGTCAATACACAGTGTACACAGAAAGCTGCCGATCAGTGGTGTGGGCGGGGTTATACAGAGATCAGCATTCAGAGCTCTGCTAGATCTGCAGCAGAGAAAACTGTGATGGTATAAAAATGACAGCATGCAGATCAGCAAGTGACACATCACTGGAATCAAGGTCTCAGCCCCTAAATCATGCTGCTCTCAGAGGTAACAGAGTCCTTTTACAATATATATAGCAATAGATTTGCAAATTGGATTACATGTTTACTTAAAATGTATCACCAAACATCACAAGACATTTAATGATTGGCAGTGCTCAGAATGTGAAGGTCCACTAAAGAGCAGAAATGCCCATTTAATGTAAATTAGTATAAACCTCTCCCTTATACGGCCCACCTCACAGATGATCCTAAAAAGTCAGGTCTGTTAGTAAGTATATAAGATTCCAAGGCACAGGTCACAACCTGCATTTTGGTGCAGAATTTTCCACTAGAACTAGAAAAGACTAGAAAAAAAAAGACTAGTGGAGAAAGCTTTCATTTATACTTTTCTCCCATGCCATCAAATCCACCGATGCTTTTGGCATAAAACAATAAAATATGTGCAGTAAGAACTTTGATATTGTCATGTTCACACAAGTGCAGTTTTAGCCAAAACAAGGAATGAATAAGTTACGTACAAACATTGCCACGGATTTGTCATAGATTTGTTCCTTCACCTTGCTAAAGGTTAAAAATCTGCAGAAAATCTGACGATGTGAAACTCTACTGTATGCTCTGGAATCATGCATATTTTTGTTCCACCATATGGGAATGGATTTTTGTAAAAAGCAACAAAATATTGCTTTTTTTTTGTAGAACTTTAGTGCGACCTATTGGAAGTAGCAATCCTAAAAGTCAATATTGACACTTTAACGAGCCTTGCCGCATGACTTAGGATAAAAGCCAAATCAGAATCTCAATTTTCAGACATGGTGTTTCAGGGTGTTGCTACTCATCAGTGCAACACATGAGATCTGATTCGGCTGTATGAGAGGCTTCTGTCTGGGATCTAAATGACACCTTTTCTCCTTGTGGAGAATGACATGCCTGACTGACTACCAGTGTATGGAGGCTTATAGACCATTCAATGCTCTTCTAGGGAATGAAATATGCAAATTGCCTCTTCAGAGAAGATGAGAACTTAAACTCTTATTCTTCCTATTGGATGTTGCAATTCTACAAGTCAATATTGATCCTTTAACGAGCCTTGTCATATGACTTAGGATAAAAGCCAAACCAGAATCTCAATTTGCAAACACAGTGTTTCTGGGTTTTGCTAATCTCAAGTGCAAAGCATGAGATCTGATTTAGCTGTAAGAGAGGCTTCTGACAGAGTTCAAGTCCTCTTCCTCTCTGAAGAGGCCATTTACATATTTAATTTCCAAGAGGAGCATTGCATTGCTTGTAAGCCTCTTCAATCTGACATGCCAGGCCTGTCACTCTCCACAAGAAGAAACGTTGATGCTTACATCCATGTGACACCCATCAGTTTAAAGTCTACATGATCAAATACAGTTTCCTTGGTAAATAATTGCAATAGATCTGTAAAAATTGGATACTATACAAAGAATCCAATTTTTTTTGCGCACCTATAGACTTGGATTGGCGCGTTTCATCTGAAATATGGAGAATAAAGAGAATAGTTCACGCTGCGATATGTTTTTACATTGACACTCAGTCCGTGTGTAAACCTGTCACTTGGTCAGCTCTATTCATTGAAATTGGTCCTAGTGTTATTCAATTTTAACATGGAATGCATATGTAGGTGTAAAACATTTGTCTAAACCAGACCTACTGTATGGAGTATGGTGGGGCAGGGATCCTGTGACTCATTACACAGGAGGCTATGGCTCTCTGCTCCACCACGGGATCCAACCATATCAGTGTCATGTTCACGTCAATACAGTTGAAAGTGGCACTTCCCATGAGATCCAGGGCATCAGGCCAGGAGTCCGGGGCATCTGCACTGCCCTTGATTTTCGGTGCTTGCAGTGTCACTGCCACTTTCTTAAGTAAAAAAAACGCACTAAAAATCCATGTAATCTGCACATGACTGTATCAGTAGAGAGGTATCTACGGTATGAGATGTAGTTTGTTTGGTACATGGCATATTATACTATTATTTCAGTCATCTACCCCCTTATGGCTCATTCCCACCTAGCCATACACTCATATTTCTGCAGATTCTCCAACCAGACTGTGCCATTACGTCTGTCCTCCAAATGATCTCTTACTGGACCCAAGCATTTCCCGGATATTAAGGACTTAACAGCCTGCCAAACGGAGTCTGCCAGATCTTGGGTCTTGCTGATTCTGGCACTCTTTCACTTCACTGAAGCAAATGAGACACATCTTGAAATATATGAGTGTAGCACTTTGCATTTTTTTTTTCTCGAAAAAATAGCTCATTACATATAAAAGAAGACTGAGCACTTGAGTATCGACAGCGGAATATTTACTGGTGGTTTTGATCAGGATAATGGGTCAGACTCCACCGTTGGCTTTCAGAACGCTACGTGTACCGGATATTTGTGACCTTAAAAGCTCTAACACTAAAGTAGCTCTGTAAATTACCATTTCCATTTGGTTAATGAGGGAGAAGATTATGGATGAATTGAGGTCAGAGCTTGTACATTGAGCCAGGGTCGGGAAATACAAAGCCAATACTTCACTGTACAATGGAATTGTTCTTAGTAATAGTATATAATTTAATAATTGGAAAAAAATAGCTGAATAATACAGATATACATGGCAGTATACGTACTATACAGAAATATTACAGTTCACATGACTCGTTTCTTTATCTAAAGTTTGCAGACCAGCTCTGTGGCAACCCTGGAGGACAGACTGTGACTACTGATGTCAGCGGACACGGCGCTTGTCACATTGTGTGTGATGGAACGACTTGACAGGCTGACGAAAAGAAATTGTAAAATGACTATTCCTTCAAAGGAGCCGAGAAATTAAAAAAATGACAGTAAAAATAGAAGGAAGCATAAAAAAAACATGTAAAAATAGGTGCACCAGCGTCGTTTATCCTAACAATGAATTTGTGGATGCCGTTAATTCAGGTATAAATTGATCGAATCCTCATACGGCAATTAGTGTAGCAATTAGTGATATATTGTCCCTCCCCAGAATTTTTTAAGAGGCTCAGGAAATGATAAATTTGGAGTTGAGTGCCGCTTCTTAGAGGTGGATGATATAAATTTGTCTCCACCTGCTACAAAACATGGAAACATTTAATTAAATGTCAGAGCTCATTAATATTATCAACATGTAGAAGCTTCAGTTCAACAATCTGCTTTTGTTACAGAAATGTATAGCAAGAAGGAGGCTGAAGAATCACTCCATTATGCCGCTGTCAATATGGACAGATCATTTCTCGGAAATCTCAATCCGGAGGAGATGATTGTGTCTGCAACATTTGACAAACAACACATATATATATTTATAACTATACATATATAGTTATATATATATATATATATAATATATACATAATATATATATATATATATATATATGAGTCTTTAGGTCCATCCTACAAAGTGAATTATTATAGGCTTA
The DNA here is from genome assembly GCA_033576555.1 of Oophaga sylvatica. NCBI lineage: Eukaryota > Metazoa > Chordata > Amphibia > Anura > Dendrobatidae > Oophaga > Oophaga sylvatica. The sequence continues at coordinate 589,490,871 of JARQOD010000002.1, read as the reverse complement.
CCTATACACTGGATTGAGCCCTCCAACATATGCCAATATGCCATACTAGCAGCGGACATGACATCGGTGCAACTTGTACAACCACAGAGGACCCCAAGAACCGAGGGGGACCCATTTCTACCTACAGAACTGGTGGAATTGTGCATCATATTGAACTATTGCACTACAAAGGGCCGGTATATTGGTCTCCTACAGGGGCCCTCTTCTGTATGTGTCCGCTCCTGTGTCATACAATGGCTAATTTTGGTACATGCAGGGTCTAAAGGGGCTAATGAGCAAATCACAGTATATGTCGGGGATTAGCACTGTCTATAGGACATATTTAGTTTTGCTGTTCAGCCACAATCACTTGTGGACATGTGCATGAAATTAAGCAGCCATCTTTTTGTAATCTGGCACCCCCTTAACATATCGAGTGGAGAGTCAGCTTGTTCACCTGCAGATACCAGGCACCTAATCTGTTATAACATTTGTGGAGCCTTTGTAGCTGTCCATTTACACAAAATCTGTAGAAAAGAAAGGTCTTGCTTCCCTCTTCCCTCACAAAACTGTTTTTGGTGCAAGGACCAGCCTAGTATGTCCAAGAACTATCGTCATTCCAGCTCTATGACTTGCTATCTGCTTTTTTTTAGTGTCTGGCTTCTCTTGATCAGCATTCTGCCAGCACTAAAGGAGCTGGAACTTCAATTCCCTCATTGCTCAGCATGCATTGCTCCTGCCATTGTCCAATGGTGCGCCTGCCCTGAACTGTATGCCCGTCTCTTTGTTATGCATGTAATTTAAAGGCCAGGAACCTGAAAAGCCTGAGTACGTCTCGAGAAAAACTGGAATTTTATTTTTACTAATTTATTTTGGCTTTGTTAAAATGAACAAAATGAGACAGAATTCACTCTCCCCATGTTAAAAAAAAAATGCGTTACTGCTGCTGCTGCGGGAATTGTGTGAGAATTAATGTGGTGATGTTACAGCAACAGCGCTGCAGCTGATCACTGGGCTTTGTGGCTTGTTCATCTGGCGCTAAGCTCAGTGATTGGCTGCAGAGCTGTTAGTATGACGTCAGCCTGTACACACTGAGCGGTGGAGACGCAGCTCTGGACTTGAGGAGGAGAAGTACAAAAGATTTTTATTAATTATCCATTTATACAGTTTAAAAAGGTGTAGGGTACAGAAAGAAAAAGACGGTAGAAGGGAGAGGCAAGCAGGGGAAGGGGAAAGGTAAAGGGATGATTTTATTAGTTTTTGTGGCCTTGACAAATATGTAAAATTACATTGAAACAGGAAAACAACTTTAAATTATATCTGGTGACTTTTTAGTATTCTTTATAAAGGAAGAAGTCTGAATTTACCACCATGTGAAAATTTTGTGTCGGTTCAGCTACCTGTTCTTGCATTAACCATTCATTTGTAATTGTTCTCACCCCTAAGGATAAGAATGAGGAAAGTACGTTCAGATTCCACCATTCCTAGTGGAAAATGCCTTTGGGTATCACTCCGGACATGTCTGATCTACTTATTGAGCAGGACTATTGCTTTACTGGAAGGAAAAATATCTACAATACAGTATATGGAACGATGTTATTGAAGCTTCCTTCTGCTTCTTCTCTGTGCATGTAATAGAAAAGTAATGCAAAAAAGACCAACAAAACCATTAACACAACAGTAGAATAGACCAACAAAGCAAGAAAGATGTAGATCTTTACACAAATGGTCATCACGGCCCAGCACTGTCTGAGGCTCAGGCAGACTCTAATGATGGAGGAGGAGAAGCCGCACACAATCTTCATCTCTCTGGAATTTTTCAGTAATATATTTCAACACGGACTAATTATTAAAAAATCTCCGTGCTTCACTAAATTTACAGGGTTATTTTTTAATGGCTCTTCATAACCTATGAGATCATTGCACTGGAGTTCTTGTATGTTTTGTCGCCATTTTATCAGTTGATACAACAGTCAGAGATGAAAAATACCCAGATTTTATACCGAATCTATACAGCTGCACTGAATCAAAAATTGCAACAGGGTGGATAGAGAAGCCTATGAGGTCTCTGTAGTCACCTGGGCCAGGTGCAGCTGTAACCTCTGCAGCACCCCTATTACTATATGGCCACGTTCACACGCTCAGTATTTGATCAGTATTTTACATCAGTATTTGGAAGCCAAAACCAGGAGTGGAACAATCAGAGGAAAAGTATAATAGAAACACATCAGCACTTCTGTATCTATCACCCACTCCTGGTTTTGGCTTACAAACACTGATGTAGAATACTGACCAAATACTGACCATGTGAACGTGGTCTTACTCCGTATAGCACTACATTTTTAAAATTAGTAAGAAATATTAAGCTACGCAGATTATTTGCCACCCCATATAATTTATACCGCCCACTGACACCCTTGCTAACCCGCAGGTGAAGTCCTGCTTGTACATGAAGTCGTTCTGATGAGACCACCACAGGACGGGAATTGCCATTTATGTAGTTTCCTAGAATTTGACATTAATAAAAATTAAAAAAATAAAAGTTCTCACTATGGCACATCGTTGACTCCTCGTCGCCTCTTCGGCTGGTGGATGCATCCGTATTTATTTTGGTCCATAAATTACAAATATTTCTACAGGAATCTTTGTAGCCAAAACAATTGCCTTGCCCTTCTTTAGCATCGAGCACATCCTTGATGTTTACGCGAAGGTCCCGATATAGATGGCGTCCCCTCCCAAAGGAAGATCCTGGATTTCCTTTCTGTGCAGTAAGTGATGGGTGAGGTCAGGACGGAGTGAGAGGCCTTTTATGTTTGCTCCTTCTCACCCACTAGCCATAGAAGTGTAAACCACCCACTGTAATTACAGTACAGCAAAAAATTAAAATAGGATTTGTTTTTTATTTTTACTTTATTTGACTTTTTATGGTTCTCATTGTAATTTGATGTTTCTATTTTTAAGGCATATCAAAATATATCATGGCATAGATGAGTTTGCCAATCAAAAGGCATATGATACCGCCCATCCTTGAAATCTACAAAAGAAGATGTATTGGCTGCAGTTTCTATTTTCTCAAAGGGTATATTCACACGTTGCTTTTTTACTGCTTTTTTCTGTAACCAAAACCTGATCTCTTGGCAATCAAAAAGCTGCAGGCAAAAAAGCATGTCTTGCTGACTTTTTTGCGCTTTTCCTACTTCGTTTTTTGCTAGTAGCTTAGGTATTTACGATTACAACCACTAACAACCCTCACTAAATGAGTGGTCGTAACCATGGATACCTAAGCTACTGCAATGCCCTGTACATGGGGTAAGTGACATATTGAATCAGAAGAACTATACTACATTTCTCATTGGAGGTATTTGCTAATATTATTATCATTATTACACCAACTACATATTGAGATAGGATCTTGGAGGTGGAAATACCCAATTAAGGGAACCTGTCACCTTGTGAAATACTACATATCTGCAGACATAGGTTTAATGTCCAGATTCATAGCGTTAAAATGCTGCATGGCCGCCTTTCTGAAAGTGCGGCTACCGAGAGTGTCATGATGGCGCCCGCTGTGCCCTTCATGTCTGCTGCTGCCGGGTCCGTCCCACGCCCCTCTGCTCACCGGGCTGCTCCTGTGCACCTCCGTCCTGTCACTCGGGGGGCCCGGCGTTGTTCTTTCTCGCTGTCGGCCTGCCGGCCAGCAGTTCCCCTACGCATGCGCTCTAGCACACGGGCGCGTGGCCTCCCGCCTCTTTTACCCTGCAGCACCTGACCCGGAAGCACGGGCCGGGCAATTTCCCATCCGTGCTCCTGTTCAGCCCTGTTCCTGTTCCGTCCGGTCAATCTGCCTTGTCCCTAGTCCCGTCTCGTCACCCTGCTTAGTCCTGTTCAGTCCTGCTCTGTCCTACCATCCCGTTCCTGTCAGTCCCGTCGGTCTGCTCCATCCCGTTCCGTCCTGTCTGTCTCATCCTGCTGCTCCGTTTGGGTTGTCCGTCCCTCTCGTCTTGTCCGAGTACTTTCCCTGCAGTCCTTTGAGCCGTCCCTCCTGGTGCCAGCTGTTGCAGTGTCCAACTCCCTCGTGTTTGCCCCTAACAATCCCTGTATTGGGGTTGGTTCCATCTGGCCCGCTCACTCGAGGGAGCTTCGGTTCTGCCACCCAATGGGTCCACTCTTGGGCGTCTTAGTCACCCCCTGACATCACAGCATAACAGAGGGCAAATTAAGTTATTTCTTACCAGGAAATGGAGCAATTACAGTCACCGGTCACAGCCCCATTCATTATACTTTTGTATAGTAAAGCTAGCTGTGAATCAAAGTGCCGTGGTGTGCTTATAGTGAGCGATGACTGTAGCTGCTCCATTCACGCCCCATGGCTGAAAGTTGGCAGCTCCTGGGAGGAAGTAAGTTCCTTTTTTCCTGGTAGCCGCACTTTCAGTAAGACAGCCACTCAGCTTTATAACGCTGTGTGCTTACAGATTAACCCTATATCTACAGTTAAGGAAACAGGTTCCTTTAATAAGTATTTCCAACACTTTATGTTACGAGCACAGCAGTTTGGCTCCCATTTTCTTACCTATCCTGTGGATAAGTGATAAATATCGAATGCAAGAAAACTCCATTAAGGAGGACCCGACACTTGCCATTAATATGTAACTTTTATCTGGTCTGCATAGGTAGATGTATGACCATTGGGACCTCCCTTGTATGAAGGGATAACAGAGCTCGTAAAGCGCTGCAAGCTTTTGTCTTTTTTTCTGGACAGTGCCCCCTCTAACCTGTGCTGTTTCCCTGAATCTGGAATTGCTTTCTTTTTTAATCTGCTCCTCTCCGTTCCTGAGATATGACCCCCTTTTCTATGCATGTTAATGTAGTTTTGTTAGCCAAGTGGGCTTGATCCTAACGAAGACGAGTTGATGACCACACCCCCTTAGCTAACAAGATCAGATTTACATACAAGGAGGAGGAGTCCGTATCTCTGGAACAGAGAGGCACAGAAACAGAAGTAAACCAACGCCGGAATCGGGGGGGAACAGACCTATTTATGACAAGTGACAGGTCCTTTTTAAAATGCCATCACAGTGTGAGGAAACCTATCACGACCGTGAAGCTTCCTAACATGAACAGTGCTGGCAGCCGCACAACATGGCATTATTTGTAGAAGACACAATGGGCGCCCGACAGCTCATTACATTAAGCTGTGTAAGGACGGCGGCTTGGCAAGGCTCCTAGTGGGCAGCCTGTCTGCCATAGGTTAAATGTGTATTAGCCTTCAGTTGTACTTAAGCCTGCGTCTGTAACAAGCCATTCAGCACCGTAAACGGGATTGATGTATATGTTCTCAGTGACTTGCAGGGAGCAATTTATATTAGAAGGACACTACGATGTGAGGAAACTTCTGAGCCGGGATGATGGTTCAATTATCTTAGTGCTTAACCCTTCCAGTGCTCAGCAGTGAAGAAGAAATGAAAACCGTGGAGAAACCATCATTTCATGCATGGCCTGCTCCTCCTATCCCAAGGGGCTGACTGACTTGACAGTGATGCTAGCACTTCTTGTAAATGCATCGTTCCTACAGGGACTTTTCAGGGAGCGTTAATACCATAGCAATGTTCTCATGATCTATGGAAGGAAGATTTCCCCTCCCAGTGGTTCCTCCGCTGTATCCTCTGCGCACCTCAGGTACCTGATTATCTTCTGAAGCTAAGTGGAGCGTGGCTTATAAGTGAATTTCATGCCTCCTGAAACAATTCTGTCCCTTTTATTGACTCATCCTTGAGCAGAAGATACAGTAGAGATGGATAGGTTACTCCGTGTTCAGTGCCAGCTTCACCTCTATTGGCTTTTTAGTGGGATTTCGGTGCTCCTTGTAGTTTATTTTGCTTCATGATTTCTATTCAGTGTTTATTGTTGTTTGTTTTCGTCTATAATAAGAAATTATGGTATATTGTTAAAATATGCCAGCGCTTAATGATTGGTAGATGCATGACCATTGGGACCTCCCTTGTATGCGTGCTTGGACTGGCCCATTGGAGAACAGGAGAATCCTCCGGTGGGCCGCATGTGCAAGAGTGGGCCACTACACTCTTATATGAGCAGTAGTGGGCACAATATACTGTACTTGAGTCACTATGTACAGACAAAGGCTGCATCTTATTAATTTAGCAATCTACCCAGTTCATTGTTATATACATTTGTGATTGAAGATAATGTCAAATTTGCATGTATTTGAAAAGTGGGGTCCTGGAGTTGGTTACTGGTGGGCCCTTGACACCCAGTCCGACACTGCTTGTATGAAGGGTTAACAGAGCTCGTAAAGCGCTGCAAGCTTTTGTTTTTTTTTCTGGACAGTGCCCCTTATAACCTGTGCAAAAATTGCAGCTCAGGCCTATTCAGATATATGGGGCAATGTTGCAGTATTTGGCACATCTACAATTCCATGCAAAGGCTCTAAATAGATGGACAATACAGCACCATGGACGTATGTGGATTTAAGCTGTAATTCCTGTATGGTGTGAAGCCAAAAAGCAGAATAATGATGGTGCCATTGACTCTACACATGCAGTAGGTGAAGAGTTGAGCAGTTGAATCCCCATCGTTGCAATTTCCCATAATGCCACGTTCACACGTTTTCAGTATTTGGTCAGTATTTTACCTCAGTATTTGTAAGCCAAAAAACAAGAGTGGGTGATAAATACAGAATGGTGACGTGTTTCTATTCTACTTTTCCTCTGATTGTTCCACTCCTGGTTTTATTACAAACACTGATGTAGGATGTTAAATACTGACCTAATACTGAATGTGTGAACATGGCCTAAGAGTATCATATTGGTACATTTTTAAAAACAAAATATGTCTTTACCTTAGCCGTGATTCACACGTCTGTGTTTAAATATGTACGTGAAATAATAGTACCAGTGTTATCAGTGTTCTGCATCAGTGTCATCACTGTTTGGTCATTGTGTCCATTTTTACCATCAGTGTCATCAGTGTTTGGTCCTTTTGTCCGTTTTTACCATCAGTGTTTGTTCCTTGTGTCCATTTTTACCATCAGTGTCATCAGTGTTTGGTCCTTTTGTCCATTTCTACCTTAAGTGTTTGGTCCTTGTGTCCGTTTTTATCATCCAGTGTCATCATCCAAGTGTGTTTGGTCCTTTTGTCATTTCTACCATAGTGTGTTTTGATCCTTGTGTGTCCATTTTTAACCCATCAGTGTTTTGTCCTTGTGTCCATTTTTTCCATCAATGTATGGTCCTTGTGTCCATTTTTACCATCAGTGTCATCAATTATTTGGTCCTTGTGTCTATTTTTACCATCAGTGTCATCAGTGTTTGGTCAGTGTGTCATCAGTATTTTTCACGTATGGATATATAAATAAATTAATGACAAAGGTTCTCCTATAATTTGCGATGTTAAACACGGACGACACATAAATGCAGCCATGTGCTGGGCGTGTTCTTCACAGACCCTTATCTTCCTTGTTGGGAAAAAACAGACATGTCTTGGTGTGATTTTCAAGGGCACATGTGGATAGCAGCATAGGTTATAATGGGTACGTGTTGTATCCATGTTAAAAACGGATGCCATGCATATTGGAAACACACGTCTGGCTGAGGCCTTGAGCATACTAGCAGCAGTCCCATTTTTGTGGGGATATCCCGAGAAACCGCACCGAAAAAGTGGTATGGTTTAGCAAAACACTGTTAAATGTTGGTAGGTAAGACTTAAAAAGACTGTTGAGTCCTGAGCGTTAGCTTAGAAAAAAGATATCCTAGAAATGTAGAAATCAATGAATATTAAAAGGTTTTTACCAAGTTTTCTCAGACCCCCGCCGCTCCTGAGAATTAGGACTCTGAAGAACCCTGGTTGACTGGAGCGGTAGTCGAACATGCGAACCTCTGCTCCGTTCATCCTCAGTGGGACCTCTGTACAACATGATGTGGAATTATTTAATGGAGAACGCAAACGTGAGCTGAAACAGAAATGTCAGGAGAGCTGCTCCTCTTTCATCTTAAATGTCTTAAAAATGTTTTAACTATTCAAGCTGGAATGCAACCATCTGTAACCCCGTGGAAGAACATCTGATCCCTTTAGAAGAACAAGCAAAATCTACATCAGGGTGCAGAGAGGCTGTTGGGTTGGTACTACATGTATATTGGTATATGAATTAGTGAAATTTTGATTAGTACCTGGCTGGCTATACGGTATACCCTGTACTGCATGCATGTAGCCAATGTGCAGTTCATTGATGTAATCTATGTAGTCCTTTAACATTTGTACTGTATTTTTTACGATCTGACCCCGGCCCTTTATTATCTGTCTGTGAGGTTTGTTGGTGTATAATTTGAGACTGGATAGTGTGCTATTTACTATGAGTAGTGTACTATTGGTAGTGTACCATCTCTAGCTACCACCTTACTGACGTTCTCCAGCCCGACTGACCCCGTATTCCTTCACTGCAGATTTCCAGGTCTGGCTAACACTTCACCTGCACTCTGAGACTCTTCTAATTAGGTTCCAAAACTTGTCTTGCTGAGAAGTGATTCTGCCGCCCCTGTTGCTTGTCTGTTGTAAAGCTTGCTACTTCTTGCAATACTGCCTGTGTTCTGCACCCACCCGGATACAGCTCTGAGGCCATGTTCACACATTCAGTATTTAGTAAGTGTTTTACATCAGTATTTGTAAGCCAAAACCAGGAGTGGATGAAAAATACAGAAGTGGTGACGTGTTTCTATTATACTTTTCTTCTGATTGGTCCTGATTTTGGCTTACAAATACTGTTGTAAAATACTAAATGTGTGCACATGGCCTGAGGGTCTCTTCTCTTGCTCACTCACCACTTCCAACATGCTCAACCAGGAACTAACACACAGGTTCCTATTACTTTTCCCCAACTATGGGCCGGCCCTACAGTTAACCCTGTCCTTTCTGCCTGACAGGACACTGCAGCCCACAAGGGGGTAAAATGCAAACAGTAAAATACATTCCACATAAAATACAATAGTAGTGTCTTCAGAGAGTGTGAACGAGCTCTTCTTCACCTTTACAAGTGGACCACTTTTTTTCTTTGTGGGTTTCCATCTGTGACAGTGGAAGCCAAATCGCTCCAAAAGTAGGTCTCCAATAACATTGCTAAAATATGCCAACATAAGTGCTAGCTGGAGTGTCTCTATACACAAATAGTGTACCCACCAATGATTTTCACTCTCTTCCAAAAAGTGATATGCAAGCAACCAACTAGTTGATCTGCATTAGCAGAGATCAATGCTGGAGAATGCTGTCATCTAGCTGGGGCAGTCACTGAATGACCACCCTTGTATGACAAACTCTAGTTTTTGCCTTTTCTGCAAGAGATCTATGAGAGACAACTGGAGAACTGTGGCCAATTTAGGGAGTGTTGGTTCAAAATGTACAACTTCAAGACAGAAGACTCGTGGTGGTCACTTTAATGCCACATTCACACATCATTCAGTATTCGGTCAGTATTTTATGTTAGACACTAAATTAAGTTGATAACTGTAAAACATGACGACCTGACTCAAACCATTTCCCCACATGAATTGCAGTTAATATCATCTGCATAACAATCAAGCACCATAAATGTATGGTGTCTGGTCCTGGTCTTTAATCCCACTGTCATGGGTGTATCGCCACGAGGATCGTCGCGATTACACACTCTGACTTCTCACAGCTGAGTTGCTGTTTCCTTGTGTTTGGTAATGAGGGAGTTAATTTTACCTAGCTCTTTGCTAAGACTAGGTCCAGCCTCGCCCGGCTGCTTTTGATTATGTTCTAATTAGATTCCTTCATATACCTGCCAGTCTGCTTGTTAGATGCCGGTGAAAGCATTCATGTAGTCTAGCAGACTGGATCGGTTCTGGAATACTTAAGCTAAGAGCTCCTTAGTTGTTTTTACTCTTACAGCTTATAGTTTATCTCTGAGACCTTAGGTGTTCCTACTGTGTGTGAGTGTTGTATGTAAGACTTTATTTACTTTATTTCTTGTCTTTCTTGTATGTCTTTCTGTTCATTAACCGTTACCTGTTCATTCCCTATGGTGTTAATCAGGGTCCTTCTTAGGACTAGATTACAGTTGGCAGGGATTGATAGGAGACAGGGTTTACGCTGGTGGCCTGGACCTCTGTACCTTTAACAGTACCTCCAGGTAGAGGGATTAGTTAGGACCCCAGTTTAGGGTCAGCATAGACCCCGGTCACCCTCTAGCCGGAGACAGCGTATAACGGATTCCGTATTGACCCACTGGACATTCTGTCAGGTAATTCTATGTTATCATATATCTATGCGCATGTTATATAGTATGTTGCCCTTTTGATATAGATTACTGACATCACATATATCTGCTATACAGCGTGACATTTTCACTGGCCCATACTAAAGATTCTCCCCAGCTGTCATGGATCCAGTAGCCCAGCTGCCCGGCAGTTGCGGGGGTTGTCCATGGAGTTTGCAGACATTAAGTCTAAGGTTTTGTCCCCCCCCGGAGCAAACCAGATCTGAACCTAAGGTTGCTCTCCCGGACAGGTTCACTGGTGGGCGGGACAAATTTTTTACCTTCCGGAGGCATGTAAATTGTACTTTCGGCTGCGGCCTCGGTCATCTGGGAGTGAAGAGCAGAGGGTGGGAATTGTTATCTCGCTCTTACAAGGGGACCCTCAATCTTGGGCGTTCTCTATTCCTCCAGGCTCCCAGATCTCCAGTCAGTGGATCGATTTTTTACTGCCCTGGGTCTGGTATATGATGATCCGGATCGAGTCTCCCTTGCTGAAACAAAGTTACGTAAAATACGGCAAGGAAATCGTCCAGCGGAGGAATATTCTTCTGAGTTCCGTAGATGGGCAACAGATACTCAGTGGAATGACCCAGCTCTTAGGAGCCAGTTTTGTCAAGGGTTGTCTGACAAATTAAAAGATGTGTTGGCTCAGTATGATTCTCCTACATCACTGGAGGCTGCTATGGCCCTCGCTATTCGCATTGATAGACGACTTCGGGGAAGACGCGAGGTAACTCCGCCTCCCGTGATGACTCCACCTACTACTAAAGTCCCTTATACTGAGGTTCCCCTGGTCTGTTCTGAGGAACCCATTCAGTTGGGAGGGACATCATTTTGTAGGAGGGAATCGGCGGTGCGCCGCAAGACTAGAAGGTGTTTCTTTTGCGGGAGAGAGGGACATTTTGTTGGGGGTGTCCATCCCGGGCCTCTTTGAGCAAAGGAGTTAACCTGGGAGTGTGTATTTCGACCCCAAATCCCTCTCAGTTTCTCGTGCCTGCGGAGGTGGTGATTGGTACTAGAACTGAGAGGATTTCTGTTTTTCTTGATAGTGGGTCCGGGGCTAATCTGGTGGACGCTCGGTTTGCCCAGGTGCATGGTATGCAACTGAGTGTATTGGCCAAACCGGTCCCTATAGTCTCTATTGATTCTAGACCTCTCGGTCAAGGTAGCTTGGTACAAGCTGTTCATAACATAGATCTTCGAGTAGGGGCAATACATAAAGAGCAATTGTCTTGTTATGTGTTGGAGGGTCTACCTACTCCTATTGTGTTGGGACTTCCTTGGTTGGCTAAACATAACCCAGTGATTGATTGGCAATCCAGAAAGATAAGCCAGTGGGGTGAATTTTGCAGGAATAACTGCATGAGCACGGTCATCGGTGCGGTTGTGCCTAGGACTTTGCCTCCTTTTCTGGAGGACTTTGGGGAGATGTTCTCAGAGGAGGGGTGTAAAGAGTTACCTCCTCATCGCGCATATGACTGCTCAATAAAGTTGCTTCCTGATGCCTTATCTCGTACTTTCCCAGGGGCCGGGAAGACGGATGATCCGGTTCCTATTCCTCAGGAGGGAGTTGTAGTGTCAGCTGTATGCTCTGAGCTTGAGGGGGAGGTATTGGGGGCTCAGGGGGACGCCCCTGTGGGACTTCCAGGGAGACTGATAGTTCCAGATCGGTTAAGACTGAAGGTTACGGGGAACCGTTACAAACGGATGGCTGATAGGGGGAGAGTTTCTGGTCTAGATCTGAAGGTGAACGATCTGGTTTGGTTGTCTACCAGGAATATAAAACTTAAAGTTTCCTCCTGGAGGTTGGGTCCCAGATTCATCGGGCCGTACAGGATCAGTTCCATAATTAATCCTGTGGCATTTCATCTGGACCTCCCTCCTACGTTTAAAATTCATAATGTGTTTCACAAGTCATTACTTAAAAAGTATGTGGCACCAGTCATACAGTCACCTCTACCTCCTCCTTCAGTGGTGGTCAATGATAACGTGGAATTTCATGGGTCGAAAATCATTGACTCACGTCTCAGTCGCCGATCCCTTCAGTACTTAGTTCATTGGAGGGGGTATGGTCCTGAGGAGAGGACGTGGGTCCCTGCGTCTGATGGTAACGCAGATCGATTGGTTCGGACCTTTCACACAACTCACCCGGGCAGACCTGGCCCTGAGGGTCCGGAGTCCCCTTGTAGAGGGGGGGTACTGTCATGGGTGTATCGCCACGAGGATCGTCGCGATTACACACTCTGACTTCTCACTGCTGAGTTGCTGTTTCTTTGTGTTTGGTAATGAGGGAGTTAATTTTACCTAGCTCTTTGCTAAGACTAGGTCCAGCCTCGCCCGGCTGCTTTTGATTATGTTCTAATTAGATTCCTTCATATACCTGCCAGTCTGCTTGTTAGATGCCGGTGAAAGCATTCATGTAGTCTAGCAGACTGGATCGGTTCTGAGAATACTTAAGCTAAGAGCTCCTTAGTTGTTTTTACTCTTACAGCTTATAGTTTATCTCTGAGACCTTAGGTGTTCCTACTGTGTGTGAGTGTTGTATGTAAGACTTTATTTACTTTATTTCTTGTCTTTCTTGTATGTCTTTCTGTTCATTAACCGTTACCTGTTCATTCCCTTTGGTGGTAATCAGGGTCCTTCTTAGGA
>JARQOD010000002.1:589445807-589477858 GCA_033576555.1 Oophaga sylvatica | reverse complement strand
GGCCCTTTTCTTATGCGCTAAGATTCTAAATTTTTTCTATTTCTAAGGTAATGGTAATTCTTTTTTATATTTTTATTTTTTCGTGTTTGCAAGCAAAGCACTACGTGTGCTCCCTTTTTTTTGTAGTATAGGGTTTGGTGATTTAGGTTTTAGCCCCTTTCACACTGAAAATTTTGGGAGTGCCGGTATTTTTTTGTATGTATCTTTTCCCTTTTGCCTGAGCACTCCCCGGTGGCAAAAGCCTTTTAATTACAGCGGTTCACCCCCCTCACAAGAGTAGATTTTAGTCGAAAAGGGGATTCATGGGTTTCCCCATGCAGACGCTTTTCTAAAGCGGGGGATAGGCATTAGTTGGGGCCCTGATAACGAAAAGAGCCTTGCGTGGCTATCGGCCACATTTTTTTTGGCCATCTTTGCGCTAAGACTTTAATTTTTTTCATTTTTCAAAGGGGTAATGTGTAATCTTTTTATTTTTTTTCTTTTCGTGTTTGCAAGCTATAGCGCTACAGTGTGCGCCTTTCTTTTTGTAGTATAGGGTTGGTGACTCTAGGTTTAGCCCCTTTCCACTGAATCAAATTTTTGGATGTGCCGGTCTTTTTTGATATTTTTTTCCCTTTCCTTTGGCACTCCACCTGGTGGTCACAAGCCTTTTTAATTACAGCAGGTTCATCACCCCTCCACAGAGATGTAGATTTTATCTGAAAAGAGGATTCATAGGTTCCATGCAGACAGACTTTTCTAAACGAGGATAGGCATTTGTTAGGGACCTGATATACGAGAAGAGCCTTGACGTGGCTATCAGGCTCACTAATTTGGCCATCTTATGCGCTAGACTTCTCAATTTTTCATATTTCTAAGGTAATGATGTAATCATTTTTCATATTTTTCATATTTTCGTGTTTGCAGCTATAGCGCTACAGTGTGCTGCCTTTTCTTCTTGTATGTATATGAGTTGTGACTCTAGGTTTAGCACCTGTTCAAAACTGAATCTAAGTTTGGATGTGCGGTCAGTTTTTGTAATGTATTCATTTACCTTCTGCCTGGCACTCCACCTGGTGGTCACAAGCCTTTTAATTACAGCAGGTTCATCACCCCTCCACAGAGATGTAGATTTTAGTCTGAAAAGAGGATTCATAGTTTCCCATGCAGACAGACTTTTCTAAAGCGGGGGATAGGCATTGTTAGGGGACCTGATATACAGAAGAGCCTTGACGTGGCTATCAGGCTCACATAATTTGGCCATCTTATGCGCTAAGACTTCTCAATTTTTCATATTTCTAGTAATGATGTAATTCATTTTTCATATTTTTCATATTTCGTGTTTGCAAGCTATAGCGCTACAGTGTGCTGCCTTTCTTCTTGTATGTATATGAGTTGGTGACTCTAGGTTTAGCACCTGTCACACTGAATCAAGTTTGGATGTGCCGGTCAGTTTTTTGATAGGGTATTCTTTACCTTCTGCCTGAGCACTCCACTGGTGGTCACAAGCCTTTTAATTACAGCAGGTTATCACCCCTCCACAGAGATGTAGATTTTAGTCTGAAAAGAGGATTCATAGGTTCCCTGCAGACAGACTTTTCTAAAGCGAGGATAGGCATTAGTTAGGGACCTGATATACGAGAAGAGCCTTGACGTGGCTATCAGGCTCACATAATTTGACCATCTTATGCGCTAAGACTTCTCAATTTTTCATATTTCTAAGGTAATGTGTAATTCATTTTTCATATTTTTCATATTTCGTGTTTGAAAAGCTATAGCGCTACAGTGGCTGCCTTTTTTTCTTGCTTACTCTTGTTAGGCTCACCTTGTGAAGTGGACTTGCTAAGCCCCGGGTCCTGGGGGGAACACAAACCCCAGGCGTCAGTGCGGCTGGCCTGATGGCACGTAGGGAGCGATGGCTTGGTGCACACACAGGAGTCTTGGGAGCACAGGACGGAAGAAGTGAAATGTGCAGGAATAGAAGCTAGGAAGCACAATGTGCACAGGAGGTGGAGATAAACAGAATAGAGGTCTTGAATAGCAATTAAAATGCCTTAAAAGGTCCAGGGACATGATATCATATGCCGGGCAATCTGCAGAGCCTGACTGGAGCACAACAAGAGCAGGGGGACCAAGGTGAAGGGAGGAGAGTCCGGACCCGGGACAGGTGTGTAAAAACTGTAAAGGTTTGGCCGAGGGGTGAACTTACTGGAGCAGCTGCATTCTTCTCTCCGGTTACCTCCATTTTCCTGGGGTGTTCTTCCCCCGTGACAGAGTATATAGAATAATCAGATCAGAGTCCAGAATCATGTCAAACAGTTCTGCTTTATTTTCCTCCTGACACAGCACATCCAGAACACCTTAAGTCTTATACGGTACCAGCAGTACATTTTCCACAACTCTGCTTCTTCTCCTCTGCTACACCCAGAATGGACCACAAAGTATTGACGGGACGAGTAGCCCGGTGAAAACGGCACTTCGATTTCTTCCCCTGGAGACACTTCAATCCAGTCTAGGAATTCACATTACTAGTCGTCCACCCCTCCTGGTTATCATGCCTGGATACTTGCTGTGGCCCACTCGCTACTACACTCATGCACACACTCTTCTGCTGAGCCTTCCCAGTGGATCTTCCATGGCTTCTGCTACGTCAACCCACCGACTTAGGGCTCACGTTACCACGGTGACTTCTTCCACCGGCTACTCTCAGTTGCTGGTACCTTCCTTTCTGCTTGTCACTGTCCAGGACCCAGGAACGTGGACGTCCTCATACTTGCAAAGTCCACACCGACTGACTTCCGCTTGGAGGAAATCTTCCTGACAGATTCCCGCTGGGAGGAAAGTTTCCCTGACAAAAAGTCCCTAACCATTTGTCCCTATTGGACGGATGTCTCAATAACTTTCTAACTGGAACTCTAAACATGCCCCCATTAGTGATCCCTCGCAAACTATATCTACCCATAACAAATATATTTCACTACTATGCCCCCTTAGTGACCCCAAGGATGCATGTCTACCTATAACTAAACCCCCACTAATCAGACATATACTAAGAAATGACATCATACAATAATAAAGGCATACATTTACACACATAAGAATGCAAAAATTTATAGGGTTTTAAAAGCGTATGCAATGAGTGCTACACTTATTTTTCTTTTTATGATACACACATTTTGTGAAATCTCTCCCCCTGCAGATTTTCCATGTGTTCTCTCCTCCCTATCTACACTGTATTGCAGTATGACCTGTGTGTCTGCCATCCCAAAGATTTGAATGCTTCCCTCCTCTCCACACTCTGAAACACCATTTATCACTTTGTTACCTGCCTGCTTCCTTCTTTAAGGCTAAGAGAAGAAGGGAGAGATCAGAAACAACAAGCAGCATGTGCTGTGGAATCTGTGTTAGAAGCAGCAGGACAGCCAGCTAGGTGAAGGAGTTGCACACAGTATACGGTAATAGTGGGATAAGTCATGTGTCCCACCTGGGATATCCTTTGACCATGAGATGGGTGTCCTATGTGGACTAATGGACAGTTGATGACAACAGAGGAGTGTGCTTGCATGTTTGTTGTGTGGCTGTCTGTAGGTGCAGATAATGGTCAGGTTATGGATGATAAAACCAAATAATGATTGTCATGTAGTTGATTAGTCTATTGGTCCCAGAACATTATGGGAGTTGTGGTTTTGCACCAGAAGTTGAGCTGCTACTGGAATAACAGACTTATGAATTTCTCAGTCAGTTTCTTCATCATAGTTGGGTTACAGCAGCTCCACATACATGGATCATGGCGGTGATTTCTCAGCCTTCACTATAGTAACACCTGTTAGGGTGGAAGGAAGACATGTAAAATGGCGCACATGAAAAACAAACTGAACAGGAGGGACCTGGAAGTAGAACGTCGACTGCATCCAGACCATCTGTTTCGATGGAGCGGAGCGCCGTTTGTCGAGAGAAGTTCTCGGCATAATGTGCGGGTTCTCAGCATTGGACCGTGAGGACTTGCTTGTCTCTCCAGCAGTAGACAATTGTCTTGCTTTACAACAGTCATCAACAATTAAATGCTTTTAAATGGCCACTTCACACAGCCGACGAGAGCAGTTTCATGGGATTTAGACGCCAAGAGGAACTTGTCGTTTATTTATATGGTGAACCCAGAAATCCTTTTTTATGGCGCCTCCTATATGCCATGTTTAAGCGCCTGGAATCAGGAGCTCTGTGCTGCTGGCAGTATAATCCCTGTGTAATAAATGTGTGGAAATGGTCCAGGTACTTCACTAAGGATTATGTCATTGTGTTCGCTGAATCCATTTAATAGAGCATTTGACGTGTGGCACTGTTCGCCTCATAAACTGCTAGATTCTATTGTTCTAGCCATTATATATTGTATTTTACTATTATCTCTGTCAGATTTTTTCTTGTGAATGGTTTTTATTATGTGTGTGAGATTGTCTTTCAGAAGATACTTCAAGTGTTGAGATGGGGTACAAACAATGGGTTCTGTCTGTGTCTAAACTGTAAATCTTCTGTCTCCTCACACGTATTAGGTGCAGTATGGTTAAGGCCGGGGTCACACTTGCTAGTGCAATGCGAGAAACTTGCGCTTCAATACCCGACACTCGGGACCAGAGTGTGCGGCTACATGTATTTCTATGCAGCTGAACGCTCCGGTCCAAGTGCCGGCGGCAGTGCCGGGTATTGAGGCGAGAGACTCGTGCGAGTTTCTCGTATTGCAAGTGTGACCCCCGGCCTAAAGCTTACATCCACGTTCTCACAAAATCTGTAGAAAAGCACAGTCTTGCTGCTAATATCCACCACAATGCACAGTTGGGATCAGGGTGCGACCATGCACTGGTGCAAATGGTCAAACTTCAGGAGCACAGTACTCCCCGGTGAGCAGAAGCAGGGAGGCAGAGGAACGGTGCACTACCGAAGAAAGAAGATGATGCAACCCATTTAAAACTGCTTTTCTTGCACTTATCCATCTAATGTGCCTAGGAACTGTCCAGATTTTAATGATCTAAAACTCGCTATTTACTTGTGTTCAGTGAACAGTTCTTCTAAATCAGTATTCTTCCAGCACTATAGGAGCTGCAGCTTCCTCTTCCTCATTTCCCAGAATTCATTACTACTACCATTGTCCAATGACTTGCCTGCCCTAAACTGAAAGACCACCTATTATGCCTGTGTGTAGCCCTGGTGTGAAGGCACACGCAGTACCCTGGAGGATGTGTGGAGAGATAGCAGTTCAATGCTCAATGAACATTCATTCCAACACGCACTTAGACACGCCCTTAGGGTATTTAGCCATTCGTCAGGGAGTGTTCAGTGCAGTTCAGTCAGTGACTCTGAGGAGTCAGCTTCCTGTCTTCGGACAGAGGAGGATTCATTGGCAGTTCAGAGAAGTGGAGGCCAGTAGAGGGGAGCCAGATCACCTCAGCCTGGTCAGAGCTGTGCCCCACTGGCAGACGGACTGAGACAGCTATTGAGAGTGTGAGCAAGTCGAAAGGCACAGTGGAAGGAAATCAGAAGTGCTTTAGGATTTAAGTATCCGCACATTGTCACCGGTCACTGGAGACCGAAGCATCACTATAGCTTCACGCATAGTGGTAGAAAAACCAGAGGCTTACTGGACCTTAGGTAACAGAAAGCAGCCCCTGGAGTGTCGGGTACGTAACTGGGGTCAGGGGGATGAGAACCTGAGCCTGATCAGCAAGAATAGGAACTCAGCTCTCTCACAGGAAGGCTCCGACCACAAAACTGACCGGGCAGTACAGCTTGGAGAAGCTGGAGTTTATAGAGGGAACTACGCTTTATGCTGGTTGGACTCACCATTTTGAAAGTAAAGGAGGCCCCTAACTTGTCCAGCTGCTACCTCGAAACACATCCTCCATTGGATCAGCCTCCCTGGGACCTGCCTAACCATCTACAAGTAAAAGGTATGGAAAGACGCTGATGTGTGAGACTGTGTGATTTGATTGCATTCCTGCACAACCCCACCATAATTATCGACCTGAGGGAAGAGTCCCACCTGTAGGGGACCCGACATCTAGCTGCCTCACCATCCCCTCAGAGCTCTACAGCAGCGCTGGTACAAATTACCAGAGAACTACAGGTGGCGTCACGAACTGTATATATATCCCCTGTAAATATACCCCCCAACATACGCCTGACCGCCAGGGCCACAGACCGAGCCACCGCTACCTGTGACAACCCCATAGACTTCCATGGGCTCGGCTCTGAGTACCCCATTGCCCTGGTAACCCACAATTGTGGTGCGTGGTCGAGACAAATTGGCGTCACGAACAGGATGCGAAACTCGCAAAATTGCGAGCCCTGTGTGCCTGTGGAGTTGTTTTTGTGAAAAAGGACTGTTTGCACTTTTGGCGCCAAAAATCGCCATCTTTGTCGCCATATTCGCGCCCTCAGGCGCTGGAGAAGAAGGTGGGCGTACCTTCGTGGGCGTGTACCCCCCTGTGGCGCGAAGAGAATGCCTGCCCTCTCAAAGTGCTATTACAACATGCGATCCTGCCCTACAGCAAAGGAGGTCCGCCTCCTCTTCACCTTCCCTGCGAAGAGGAGGAGACGCAAACCCCGCCTCCACGGAAGAGACCGGACGTCTCTGGTAGAAGATGAGAGACGGTTCTGGAACATCATGGAAGCAGGACGTGTGCAGCCGAGCAGGGAAGCGGAGGAAGGCAGGCCCCGTGCCCCAGCCAAGCTGCCACTAGAACCGGAACCATCCGTGGTCCTGCACCTGCAGCAAGCATTGCTGGAGATTAGAGAGGAGAATGCACGACTGAAAGAGATGGTCCAGCACCAACCTGGATTTGAGGAGATTGAGAGACGCCGGCGTACCCTGATGCAGCGGCGGCTGTGGGACGCGGTGTTCTCTCCTCTCGACGACCCCCCACGATTCGAATTGCCGAAAATTCTGCTGCCCAAGGCAAAGGAGCAACCGGAGGCTATCCCCAAAAGTACCGATCCTGATCCCACCGGTGAAGCGGTGGAGGCGAAGGAGGTTGAGGAGGTACCGCCAGTTCCGGAACGCCCGCCCGGCCAGGAGGCCGCAGCAGATGATCGATCCCCGGCAGGGACACCGGAGGGGTCCTGTCCGTCATTACCAGATGTGGACTGGGACGAGATGGCGCGCCTGGATGACGTCGCCTACACCGCCCAGTAGGAATGTGAGTGGCAGCGTCGCGAAGAGGAACAGCGACGCCGGCAGGAGGAAGAGCGGGAAGCGCAGCGGAACCGACAGCGGCAGCATGCAGAGCTGGTCGCGGACAAGGAAAGTGTCCGTAGAGAAAAAGGTACTCTGAGGGAACCGCGGCGGCAGGGGTGTGTGACAGAGTTCCAGCTCCGGAAGGGCTGGGCTTCATCAGAGAACCGGGCCTCTACCCAGGGGTCTTTGTCAGCAGACGCGATGTAGAATCCCACCTACCGCAAGGTCATCCCGGGAGGGACCTAGTTAATGGAGACATTGTCACCTATACACGACACTGGGGTATGAAGGGATGGTATGCCCTTAATGTCACAATCGTTCGTGACCCCGTCCCTGGCGCAGGTAACGTCACCATTGCCAGCGCATCCCAGTCACAATCTCCCGCTGCATCAGACCGTGCCCCGGCGACGCCCCCTGCAGGCTCCTCGCAAATGGAAGAAACATCTGCATACTCTTCACTACCTTCTCCTACTACATCGCAACCTGCGATTCAGTCAGCATCGCAATCAGCAGTCTACACGACATCGCGCACAGCGACTATTTCTGCATCACGAGAGCAAGTGGCCATTACTGTAACGCAAACAGCGTCTCATAAAGCGAAAGCACCCGTTGCGCCCCTAGAGGTTCGTACGAGAACTGTGGCGACCCAGACTCTGATAGCAGGTCACGACTTGTTAGTCATGGGATCTAGGGATCATCGCATTGTTCCAGCCCCCGGGATGGAAAGTGTAACCGAAATTAACAAAGAAATGTGAAGAACGGTAGGACCCAGACAGGGTTTACCGCATCTGAGAAGATGTATATAAGCTTTTATAAAAGTAAAAATAGTTTGTACCGTTGATATGAATACATAATGTTTACATAGTTTTATATATTGAATAGAATACCCGGCTGGGTAAGCAGATAAGGAGTTTTTGCACTTTATTGTGATGTGATATAAATATGTGTCTTTTTCTTATAATGGACTCAGAGGCTGAGGACTGTGCCAGCCCAGAACTTATCCTGTAAATAGTTGCGCTTCGGTGCATAATTTTGGTTTTACATGAAACCACCTCAACTACCTCTGAATACAAAACCCGTGTGGTGTGGCACTGAGTGAGGTCTGCATTCATATGTCCTGCAGCCCACCCAGGACCCACGTTGAAGGTTTGGTGCGGGTCCTTCACAAGAATCTTGCCGTTTATTATATGAACATGTCTATTTAATACCTGTTGTATTTTTCTATATTTAATGTTTTGTTTGCAACGTTCAAGAAATCCTTACCTCCCGGATGGGACGAGTTAATGTTAATGTTTAATGCATAAACAAAAATTGTCTCTTTGTATTTCACAGCCCGGGAGTGCTGTCTTTTACCATGGGGGAATGTGTAGCCCTGGTGTGAAGGCACACGCAGTACCCTGGAGGATGTGTGGAGAGATAGCAGTTCAATGCTCAATGAACATTCATTCCAACACGCACTTAGACACGCCCTTAGGGTATTTAGCCATTCGTCAGGGAGTGTTCAGTGCAGTTCAGTCAGTGACTCTGAGGAGTCAGCTTCCTGTCTTCGGACAGAGGAGGGATTCATTGGGCAGTTCAGAGAAGTGGAGGCCAGTAGAGGGGAGCCAGATCACCTCAGCCTGGTCAGAGCTGTGCCCCACTGGCAGACGGACTGAGACAGCTATTGAGAGTGTGAGCAAGTCGAAAGGCACAGTGGAAGGAAATCAGAAGTGCTTTAGGATTGAAGTATCCTGCACATTGTCACCGGTCACTGGAGACCGAAGCATCACTATAGCTTCACGCATAGTGGTAGAAAAACCAGAGGCTTACTGGACCTTAGGTAACAGAAAGCAGCCCCTGGAGTGTCGGTACGTAACTGGGGTCAGGGGGAGTGAGAACCTTGAGCCTGATCAGCAAGAATAGGAACTCAGCTCTCTCACAGGAAGGCTCCGACCACAAAACTGACCGGGCAGTACAGCTTGGAGAAGCTGGAGTTTATAGAGGGAACTACGCTTTATGCTGGTTGGACTCACCATTTTGAAAGTAAAGGAGGCCCCTAACTTGTCCAGCTGCTACCTCGAAACACATCCTCCATTGGATCAGCCTCCCTGGGACCTGCCTAACCATCTTACAAGTAAAAGGTATGGAAAGACGCTGATGTGTGAGACTGTGTGATTTGATTGCATTCCTGCACAACCCCACCATAATTATCGACCTGAGGGAAGAGTCCCACCTGTAGGGGACCCGACATCTAGCTGCCTCACCATCCCCTCAGAGCTCTACAGCAGCGCTGGTACAAATTACCAGAGAACTACAGGTGGCGTCACGAACTGTATATATATCCCCTGTAAATATACCCCCAACATACGCCTGACCGCCAGGGCCACAGACCGAGCCACCGCTACCTGTGACAACCCCATAGACTTCCATGGGCTCGGCTCTGAGTACCCCATTGCCCTGGTAACCCACAATTGTGGTGCGTGGTCGAGACACCTGTATGAAGTTTGAGGGACAGGACACCAACACCTGCCCGACTCCCCATAATCCATCATGGCATCTCAGAAACAGATTGCACTTAAAGGGAACCTGTCACCTGAAAAAACGCTGTTAACCTGCAGATATGGAGTTAATCTGTAGATCAGTAGCGTTGTGAACCTGCCCGTGACGGCACTTAGAGCCCCCTGCTTTGAGGAAAATTATCTTTATACCTCCCGGTAGTGTTGGGGTTTCAGCCATGGGGGCAGCGCCGGTGCAGGTTCAGTCACTGCTCTATGTATAGAGAGCGGCGGCTGTAAACGCGCCCCCGGCCCTGACAGCGGCTCAGCATTAGGGCCGGCAGTCAGTGCGGGGGTTGCGCTTACAGCTGCTGCTCTCCATACATAGAGCGGAGACTGATCCCCCGCCGGTGCCGCCCCCATGGCTGAAACCCGAATGCTGCCTGGAAGAGTAAAGTTAATTTCCTTTCAGCACCGGGGTCTAACTGCTGGTGCCGGGCAGGTTCAAAATGATATTAACATGCAGATTAATCCCATATGTGCAGGATAAAAGCGTTATTGGACATGACAGGTTCCTTTGAAGTCACTTTTTTTATTTGTCTTGTGGTATTCGTTGAAATTTTTGCGCAAACATTCTTCAAAATGGCGCACCTGGTTGATGATTCTTTGCAAAAATCCAAATGCACGTAAAATCACAGCAGGGGAGGGCTGGAGTATATTTGCAAAAATATTTGAAGACTTTTTAAAACTGACGAATCAGCCAAAAACATTTGGAAACTCCAAACCCTGTCCAACAATGGCAAAAAAAACAAACAGGCAAACACATATAATGTAGAGTTTAAAAAAAACAAACAGTACATTAATATATATATATATATATACCGTATATTTTATAGTTAACTTGTGGATGTCATTCTTTATTCTACTACGAGAATCTCCCAAAAGTTTGTCCTACAATATAACTCACAGACAAAATGGCTGGAAAAATGTAGATTTTTTTTGTCTTACTGAGCAAAAAAGTAGGATAGACTCTACTCTGTTTTCTTTGTGAAATTGATCATGATGGCGCACTGTGTAGTGCTGGATTACTCGATGGGTGTAAGTGGCACTTTCCTTCAGTAAACAATATTCTGCGATTTAATACCTTTCAGAAAAAGATCTCCGCCGCTCACCTGTACACTCCGCTATTCGGTTGTCTGATATTTCCCTGATGGCTTCGTACTATTAATAAGGATCAAGTACTTTCACAGAAATCTGAAGCAATGTCTGTGGGTTTCCTAATCATGAGGCCACCGACTGTTTTATTCAGCCGTTGTAGTGGCATCGTACATTCAGTAATGAACATTATATCACTGTGCTAAAGTCCGACCGAGGCTGTAACATTAACGACATATAAAGTACAGCATATGCTATAATGGTAAAAGGAAGAGCTACGGGGGGTCAATGGGTACACAAACTGGCCCGGAAATGGGTATTGTACAGCGAGATTATGTTTAATGAATTTACAAGACTGTATCACTGGTTTCCTGAAATAACAAACTCCTAGTCCAGTGTTTAGAAGCAGTATTCTAATAATACACTACCAGACAATAGCACATGAACTTCAGTGGAGAGGGCCACCTTTGTCCTCCTACTGTAGATATGTCCGCCATGTGGTGGAACTTGAAGCTTGTGGGTCTCAATGCCAAATCCCCAACTATCCCAGGTCTTTGGTAGTATTGGTCTTCTCATATTGGTCCTATTAGAGGTCAAGGGCAACTGTAAAACCTTCACCGACTATAGTTACAACTCTGTGTCCAACCTTCCTGTTCATAGATATTCAACTCTTGCCTCACAGAGAATGAATCCCTGGGAAAAAGAATAGGCAAAGAAACTGAAGTACACCAAAGAACAAAGTATCAGAAACACAATTTGTTGTTTTATATATAAATCGATAAGCACAAGGACACACCATAAAACCATTACAGTACGACTCTAGCACTCTAGCCTTTTTTTTATTTCCCCATCCATTAGCTATTAGTAATTAGGTCTGGGATCACTGACCCCTGCCAGCTGTTACACACCTTTCTGGGGTATCTCAGGCTCTGTTTCCTTCCCTTGGGTCCACTGACCTCTGCTGTGCTCCATGTCTGGTTTTGCAAGTTTCCTGGAGTGGACCAATGACCTCATCTCTTTAGACCTATTTAAGGACCACTTAGACACACACCAGTGTCTTGGGATTGAGACTCTAGTCCTATGTTTGATGTGCTCCACCATCTGTGCTTGCATTTCATCGCTGCTGGGTTCAACTTCATCCATCTTGCTGCTCTTGAAATTGCTGTGTGTGCCAAGTCCTCGCTGTTCATGTGCCTCCCTGTTTATTGCATCAACACCCGGGGCCTGTGTGCCCGCCCGGACCTAAGGCTTAGCGGATCCACCTCTGCTTCTGCTGAGCCCAACACCAGCTAAACTTCTGCACTACTGATGCCTATGTATGTGGTAGCACAGAATTCTGTGTCTGTTTTTCTTGCTCAGTTGCATGAACCATTGTCCGTTTTCTATATTCACAAGAAAACTATTGTTCTTACAGGACAATTTTTATGACTATTAAAATAGATTGAAAGTATGAGAAGGATTATTTGCATTTCGTACATGTTGTTGTTGGAGCTAGTGACACTGCTTAATAAGCAGACACCACTAGAGCTAGATTAGGTAAATGAGAATTTTGGTATGCTGAGAAAACAATCTATTCAGGAGAAACGGATATTGAGTCTGAACGTGCTGCAGAAAGTGATTTGACACTTATTTTCTCAGTTATAAGGTAATGGAAAAGCTTCCAGAAACCGTTAGATAGAAAGCAAATAAAGATTTACACACAAGTTTGAATTCCTGGGTTGTAACAAGACTTCATAAAAAGTATGGTAATTTCAGAGAATATAACTAAGAAGGGTGGTAGACAGATAATTTAGGAGAAGTAGGATGATGCAGAACTGTGGAGAGCTTTGTGGGTGAGAGAGATAAGTTTATATTGTATTTTGTAGCAGATGGGCAACCTATGGAATGACTGGCACAGTGTGGAGGCACCAGTGCAGCGGTTGAAAAGAAATATGATCCCGGCAATTGCATTCATTATGGATTGGAAGGGGGAGAGTTTAGTAAGAGGGAAGCAGATTAATAGTGAGTTAAAGTAGTCAACACAGGGATGAATTGGAACAGCAGTAAGAGTTTTTGCAGAGTCAAAGATAAGAAAAGGAGAAATTCTCAAGGTGTGTTTAACGTGCAGGTGGCATGAATGAGCGAGTGATCGGATGTCATGAGTAAAGAAAAGATTTGATTCAAATATAACCTCAAGACAGTGAGGGTGTTACTTGGAACTAATGGAAGAACCACCCATAGAAATGGCAATTTGGGTTTCAGTTGGAGGCATCATTCCGTGTACCCCATGCACCAATTTTCTGCTGTAATATGTCTTAAATTTTGTGGTCTTGTCTCAGTCATTCATGTGTAAACCCGCCTAATGAAGGAGCCTCTGTTCTCCGAAAGCTTGCAAATATAATTTTTCTGGTTAGCCAATAAAGATATCACCCCTAGAATACTTCCATCTTTTTTGGACATAAAAGTATTTTCATAGAGTTTTCTGATTAGCACGGTGTCACAATATATTATGTTTTATTATCATACATCATTAGTAGATGGAGGAAACATGAGGAGTTCGGTTTTGAACACATTCTATTTCAAATAGATGGAGGACATGATGTTAGGGGCAGCGGACAGATATCACTGATATTTTGTAGTAATGTGGGTGTGATGTGTGAAAAAGAAATATATATAATTGGGTGTGATCAGCAGAGAGATGATACTGAAAACCCCAGTGCTGCAAGGCTGCAGTGCTAACCACTGAGCCACATTGCTATCATTAATTAATTAGCAGAGTAGTTCTGGCTGAGGGATTGTTTTTTTGTAAAGGGAAAGTGAATGATGGAAAGTGAACTTATAGCAGTGTGGAAGTGAATAGGATCTGTGTAGTTAGGAGTTTTGGAGAAAAGCCTAAGAGAGAGCCTTTGGAAAATAATCCTTTGGAGAGATGAGGGCAGTACAGTAGGCTTGTTTGTCGAGATAAAGGGCAGAGTTATACATTTTGAGCATAAATTTATAATGGATAAAATCTGGCGCAAGAGACTTTTTTATTCATGGTACATGGTTTGTGTAATAAATGTCAATAAAAATTGGGTGCACCCAAGGCAGTTACTTAACTAAGACCATATCTCCCACAATATAGAGGTTTAACAGTCAAAAGGGGCGCAATCGCAAACTGGTCCAACAGATTAAGGTGGTCTGCACTTTTTTGCAGGGCCATTCAGAAAGAGTAGCAGCACTTGGCAATCACTTTGCTTTTGCTCGCAAGCATAGCACTATAATCCATGGCAGCATTGTGAATACAAGAGAAGCAGTAGTTCATTTGGGAGGGATAGACTGTATAGGGGGCCCACACCATGGCAAGTCCATCTTAATAGCAGAAGCAGTGCAGTGCTACGAGTAGTTCCTGCCTCTTGCCTCACTCATATAGACACATGCACAGCGCTGCGAGTAAGTGAAGAACACATCGCATGTATGCAAGCAAAAGATTAGTGAATAACTGTGGATTTATTGGTGGGAGAATTAACTTCTGTGTTTCTCAATATGGTAAAGCTGGAGGGAACATGACACTTTTATTATTTAGTTTTGGCAGATTATGATAACACTGCATTTATTCTTAATTAGGCCAGTCATATTTTTCAGTAGGCCAGGAGAAATAGACTATTGTTCATATGAGTCTGAACATTGACTCTTGAATTGATGTTTGTTATGGACTGACGTGGGTTGGAGTAGTGGTATTGCAACCACTAAGTGCATCAGCGGCAGGTAGCGTAGTCAGGGATAGACAGAGGTCGGTACACGAAGCAGCAATGTAGTTTGCAGGAGCAGCACTTAGCGTAGTCAGGGATAGCCAAGAAGTCGGTACACAGGAGCAGCAATGTAGTTTGAAGAAACAGCACGTAGCATAGTCAAGGGATAGCCAAGAAGTCGGTACATGGAGCAGCAGTAGAATCTTGAGTTTAAGCAGCAGAAGGAAGGAAGCTTGACTAGAGGATGGTAGCTCAAAAATCTTGCAAGGAAGGGAGTGCAATGCCAGGTCTAAATAGGGTGTTCAATCAGGGTGGAGATAATCAGAAACTCAGGGTGGAGACAAACAGGAACTCAAGGTGGAGACCATCAGAAACAACATAGGTACAAGTATATGGGTTAGTACAGAACTGTCCAGTGAGCTGAAAGGCTCAGCAGGAAGAGCTGCCGACTGGTGCTCAAGAGCTGCTGGGTTTGAATCCTGACAATATTTTTCTACGGGGTGTCAAGAGACATAGACCATTGTTCATAAAAGCCTAAATGTTGACTCTTGAATTGATGTGGTTTTCTTTGGTGGGACAAGAAACATAGGCCATTGTTCATATGAGCCTAAACGTTGACTCTTGAATTATTATGTTGCTATCCTTGGAGGACAGGGATGCTGGATAGTTGAACAATTGATGTTTGCTAATATGTTGAATGCCCATTATACCAGGCCATGCAATTTGTTGACCTGCAAACATTGTAGGATAAATTATGCAAATTGATTAAATACTCAAACAATGAGAGTTGAGAAACAGGGACCTTTATCATTCTGCAAAGGGACTCTACAGAACAGCAGCCAGGACACCTTGGCTCCAACCAGAAGGATACAGATTTGAGAGATTCTACAGGAAGTCAACTTAACCCCTTCACAATGGAGCCCTTTTTGTTTTTGCGTTTGTTTTTCACTCCACTTTTTCCCAGAGCCATAACTTTTTTATTTTTCCATCAATATGGCCATGTGAGGACTTTTTTGCGGGACAAGTTGTACTTTTGAATGACTCCATTAGTTTTACCATATTGTGTACTCAAAAATGGGAAAAAAATTCCAACAGTTTTTGGATTTTTTTTTACAATATTCACCAAATGCTAAAACTGACCTGCCATTATGATTCTCTGGGCCATTAGAAGTTCATAGACACCAAATATGTCTAGGTTCTTTTTTATTTAAGTGGTGCAAAAAAATTCCAAAGTTTGTTAAAAAAAATTGCGCTATTTTCCAATGCCCGTAGCGTCTCCATTTTTTCTGATCTCGGGATTGGTGAGGGCTTTTTTTTGTGCGCCGAGCTGACTTTTTTGGTCATTTTGGTGCAGATGCAATCTTTTGATCGCTCGTTATTGCATTTTAATGCAATGTTGCGATAACCAAAAAAATTTAATTCTGGCTTTTTGACTTTTGTTCTCGCTACAACATTTAGCGATTGGGTTAATTCCTTTTTTATATTGATAGATCGGGTGATTCTGAATGCGGCGATACCAATATGTGTATGTTTGATTTTTTTATTGTTTTTTTTTTAATAGGGTGAAAGGGGAGTGATTTAAACTTTTATATATTTTTTATTTTTTTTATATTTTTAAAAACTTTTTTTTTACTTTTTGCATTCTGCAATAGTTTCCATGGGAGACTAGAAGCTGACATAACTAAATCGGCTCTGCTACATACAGGCAATGATCAGATCACCTGTATGTAGCAGAATTATTCACTTGCTATGAGCACCGACCACCAGGTGCTGCTCATAGCAATCCGGCGTTGTCAACCATAGAAGTCTCCAGGAGACCTCTGGTTGTCATGTCAACCCATCAGTGACCCACGATCACGCGATGGGGGTCACCGATTGGTGGATTTCTGGCACAATTGCCGGAATCGCAGGTTAAATGCCGCTGTCAGAGTTTGACATCGGTATTTAAGGAGTTAATAGCCACGGGTGTATTGCGATTCCACCCGTGGCTGTTCCGGGCACGTCAGCTGGGAAAGATGTGGGCTCATCGCCGGAGCCCACATCAAAGGGGGAGACAAGACATGCGCAGTACTAGTACATTGCATGTTATGAAAGAATTAAGGGACCACGACCCCAGCTGGAGAAACACAGATCTGATTCATTGACCATCACTGAACCCATGGAGATATTTGGAGAAGCCAGGTTGGGACCATCTGGTCACCTGGCCCCATGGAGACGTTCGGAGAAGCCAGGTTAGGACAATCAAGTCACCTGACCATGTACCTCAGTGGATTGTTAGCTTTCTAAGCTTGTCGTTACCTCCTCACTGTGGGTGGCTGCCAAAAGCGGGGTGTCACTGGTGGGGGTAGTTGGTCTGAAGTCGCAGCTGCTCTAATCTCGGTGAGCCAGCGGAAGTGTAATACTCTGTAATTTGCACCATGTTGTATATTTGCTGGGACTGTTCGTTATATTATTGTATTTCTAAAGACAGGCGGGTCAGTGGACGATAGCACCCACTGACCCTCGTGTCTCCACACAGACTTTCAGTGCAATGTTATTTTTGGACTGTAGTTCAGGTTGCAACTCTGAAATGGTTCCAGATACGTCATGCAATGTAGTTACTATAAGACCACACAATATAATCAAATAATAAAGACCATTTATGAAGATAAAGGCCCCAATTCATCATCGCCTTTGCACCTGTTTTTTTTTATCTAGTTCTGTTTGTATTACACGAATTCATTATTTTATTTGCACCTTTTTTAAGTCTATTTTACATGTGCTCTCCTGTTTTTTTCTTGTTTTCTGCTTTGTGGGCAGAGTATAGTGATTCCTTATGTTTTCTTTTTAAAAAGTTGCAAAATTTGCCGAAACTTCATTCCAGCAGCCCCCATGATGTATTTTTGAACATTGTAATCACAAAAAGTTGCCAAAAATTACTCACTTGTAATCCCCTAGAGAGGGTAATATACCACAGAACAACAATATCACTTTTATGGTAACCAAAAAGTATAAAAAAAAATGGTACCACACAATGGTATATCAATTATAAAATCTCATCCTTTATTATAATATTAAAAAAAAACAAAATATAAAAGAAAAATGTTAGTCCCTCTTTATCTTGTCTAGCACCTTTCTTTTGTATTTTTTTGTTTTAATATTATAATAAAGGATGAGATTTTATAATTGATATGCCATTGTGTGGTACCATTTTTTGATACTTTGGTTACCATAAAAGTGATAGTATTTTTGAACATGCCAGTATTTTGGCTCAATTTTTGCTCCATTTTATGAATCGTGCGACTTTCAGCACCGAAAGTGTCACAAAAAGAGTTCAAGACAGAAAAAAATAAAAAATTTTACTTTGCTGCAAATTCATGAATTGTGTGGACCATTTTGACAAATTTGACGCCAAAAATTCAAAATAAGACAAAATAGAAAAGTGACTAAAAATACAATGAATTGTACATACAAGAATTTTTGCACAAAGAACTACATTTTCTTAATTATCTTGTAAAGGCATATTAATAAACATACCTGATGACAGCTGTACAGCCTCTCAGAAGCGGAGCAGTTTGGGTGCAGACTGTCATATAACAGGTATTTTCTCCAAAGCTAACTGATCATTCCAAGTGACAGAATTTCTTAGCTAAGAACATCTGCCAGTGAAATGAAGGATGAAATTGGGAAACTGCATAGTGTCCTTGTGGGGACACAGATGATAAATTCCCACTAATCTCAGAAATTATCTATTTTAAGTGTCAAGATTTTGGCAATTCTTCAATACCATTTGGTCAATAGGAATGTATTAACATTTTCCCCTCCGGAACAGCCATGTTTGACGTGCAGAAGAAGCAGCCGCATCGGAGTCCTGGTGCCATGAGGAACAGAACATGTGCATCACCACTAGAAGCATAGCCTAAAGCTCCTGGGCACCAGATCAAAATCCTAAGCAGCCCCTCATCTGTCATGTGCTAGTGATAATACTGATGTCTTAAATGGAAAACCGGATTTTAGCACCCCCTTAGGCATGATGTCGACTGCTAGCTCTGCTCCCCCCCGTAGCTACACCCCTAATGACTGCTTTTAATTGCAATATATCCTCTTTGTTGTGTTCATTGCACACATAAGTCATATCAATAGTCAGGTGTATTTCTAGTGTGATCTGTTTAACAATCAGACTCGACAGAATGTACTACATGGGTGTCTGTTGTCTGTTTCATGCTCTTGGAAAACTGTAGAGTCTGTCGATACAAAATGGCTGTTCAAACCAAGAAGATCAGTGCATCCTTGGGGTAACTGAGAAGTTCTTGTCTTCAACCCCATCTTTGATCGTCAGCTCTGGCTTTACATGAGCCAGATTGGGACACAAGTAGGCATTAAGATGCACTGAACTGTTTGTCCTTGCCAAGTGTGCACTGAGTAGTCCTTCAGCTTGGTTTGAACAGTCATTTTGTACTATTAAACTCCCTTCGAGGTTTATGTGGAATGACATTACTGTGTTGTTTGATTTAATGCTGTAGAATGCCAAGTTGAAAATAAGTTTCTATGGAAAGAAGATATAACCTACAGAACACTATTACATTACCATGTCATTTCCATAAACTCAGATATATGAGAATGATGTGAAATGGCTTTGTACTCTTAAAGAGGTCATACACTTCTTTTTGATTGATATCGTTAGGACAGGTTATCAATGTCTGATCATCCAGGGTCCAACACCCGTCACTCTTGCCGATCAGCTGTTATCGTGTTGGCAGCTGACAGCACAAAGTTATAGCTGATCGGCAGGGATGGGTGTCGGACCCCGGCCAATCCTAAGCATAGGTCATCAATCAAAAACTAGAGGACAACCTTTAAATATAAATTGCAAAACTAAGAGGGAAGTTTTCACAACACAATGTTTTTAGAAACAATATATACTGTAAGTGGTTCTAAAGAATCACTTTTTCAGTTTTCAAACACTTTACCTCTGATACAGTGAATAACCAACGACTCCCCTTCAGGGGATATTATCACGGGACTGCTGTCCTTTTGAAAACTTCGTCCATCTGCATGTTGGTACAGTTGTGGCAGCACCTTAGTTATGTTAACCAGAAGAGTGGATATCCTGCATAACTGTCAGAATATGTCCTACCTTCAAGATTAATAAAATATGGTGTACCAAGGCAAGTCATTGATCATCTTCCACTGAAAAGGTGATGGACTGACTCAGCTCCCTTCATGTCTTCAATACATCTGTAGTGTTACTTATGGGTGCTGGGTCTAGCTCCCTTTTCCTATGACAGCCCTCCTTTCTAGTAGTCCAAGCCAGGTTCCTCAGGTATC
Organism: Oophaga sylvatica; assembly: GCA_033576555.1. Taxonomy (NCBI): domain Eukaryota; kingdom Metazoa; phylum Chordata; class Amphibia; order Anura; family Dendrobatidae; genus Oophaga; species Oophaga sylvatica. The sequence continues at coordinate 589,458,008 of JARQOD010000002.1, read as the reverse complement.
CCAGACCACTACTCCAACATCATCACCCTAGGTCTTAAGGCTGGCTTTACCAGAGGCCAGGTTTTTGAGTATTAAAGGAAACTGGTCAATAGATTCATGCTGCCCGAACAACTTACGAGTATGTGTTGTCCACATAAACTTCTCAGTAGGTTACCAACTTCTCAAAACTGTTCACACTTGGCCTCTGCAATCAAGGTAACACATCTCTTTGAGTGAATCTCGAGTTTTCTTATACTTCATTGCATTCCTGTGATTAATCATTGCCTTGCTTGATAATACCAGACTTCATTTACTTCTATGTTACATTGGTGCTGTTAACCATTGCCCTGCTGAAAGACACCAGACTCCTTCCTTGCCGAAAGATACTAATTTCCTATATTGATGCTGATCCTGTGTTTATCTACACACCTGGATCTGCTTCTTCTGTGCTGCTGGTTCTGCTTGTGTGTCTGACACAGGTGATTCTCTTTTGTTGAGCACAAGACCAAAAGCGAAGTGGGGAGATGGAACAGTTACTGGCCAATGGAGGCATTTGGCCTAATTCAACTAACTATTTGAAGCTTACCGTATTTTTCGGACTATAAGACGCACTTTTTCCCCAAAAAAATTGTGAGGAAAATGGGGGGTGCGTCTTATAGTCCGAACGCAGGCTTACCGGGGGGTTGCGGCAGTGGTGCGGCGGTGGCAGAGGTGCGGCGTTGCAGAGGCGCGGTGGGCGGCGTGCACATAAGCAGGGTCCCTTCCTCAGGTGAGGTGACGCCGCGGCACGGTGTCCACGGAGAGCAGAGAGGAGAGCAGAGCTGGGTTTCTCGGTGGTGGCGGCCATCTTCCTGAGGCGGCGCGTGCGCAGATAGAGTATTCTGCTTCCTGGGGCTTCAGGAAAATGGCCACGGGAGGCCGCGCGTGCGCAGATAGAGATCGCAGCGGCCATTATCCTGAAGCCGAGTTCACAGATTGAGAGCTCGGCTTCAGGAAAATGGCCGCCGTGATCTCCACCCGCCTCTGTAACGCCGCACCTCTGCCACCGCCACACCACTGCTGCAACCCCCCGGTAACTTGTGGTTAACCCGGCTTTCCTGCTTGCCTTGGACACCGGGCCACGGCATCACCTCACCTGAGGAAGGGACCCTGTATCAGTATCACAGCACCTCTGCCACACCACTGCCGCAACCCCTGCTGTACCACCGCCGGCCCTCTGGTACCTTAAAATTCGGACAATAAGACGGACCCCCATATTGTAAAAATCTTTTTTTTTCTGCTATTTTCACCCCAAAATTTGGGGTGCATCTTATGGTCCGGTGCGTCTTATAGTCCGAAAAATACGGTATGTATTTTTTTTCCCGAGAACTTTTTACCAGGACAGAAAGTAACATCCTGACTCCAACAGTCTGTCAGCTCTCAGGGGCTTATTTATCAGTCAACTGGACACCCAATGAGTCTCACTCTGCTCTTAGATTCCCTTGATAGTCAATCACAACAAGAGAAGGCAGTGGTTTGTGTTACCCCTATAGAGCAGGGAGCCATTGTAGAGGTCGCCATGATCTGCAGTGGGCTTAACCACTTTGATCAAAATTTTAACTAAGAACCTTAAGTTCAGTGTTGAAAATTCTGATTTGCCATAAAAGATCAAGGTGTAATATTTAGGTTTTTCTTTCTATAGTTATGGTATACTATGAAAGAAGAGCTAGTGATATCTATATCTGCTGTATCTTTTAAGCTTCTAAGTTTTTTTTATTACAAAATCTGTAAAATTACTATGCAATTTGTTGGCTATCAGCATGCATTAGATGAATCACTTGTTTCTGACTCCGATTATTCGGGCTGTATGATCTAGGCAGATTTTACCAAGCTAATTATGCAGGTTTATCATTTTACATATCATATAAATTATTAATACGTGTGGATAAATACAATTGTAAAACTGCACAGCACAGAATAGGTCAGCAAGTTGCTATTTATCACAGGCACTAAGAACAAAGAAGAGCGAGGACAGTGCTTACCAGTGGGAAAATATATGCAAATCCTGTACATTTTCCAATAGTTCAGCATGTGTTACCGACAATTAATGCCGTCCCGCTGGACAAAAAAAGTACGGTAGATTATCTTTAAGGTAATGATTTCCAATTCAGTACTTTTTCTGTTGAAGAAGAAGAATGTTTAACCCTTTAGTAAGAATGCCAGATATAAAGTGAAACTCTTATTTTTTACCCCAATCTACACTTTAGTTATGCATAAAAGTGTAGTAACTCTATACCATTTTCTTGACATATTAGATACTACCTTTTATTTGTATTACATCTTTTTCTCCATTTACATCCAAAGCTGTGGTAAATGGAAGCCATTATAATTCTACCTTTTAATCTGATTTGATAAATATTGCGCTACTACATAGACAATCTGCAAATCACATTATTTATAAATGTTGTTTTACCTTAGAAAAATCACTCCAAAGAGCCGTCCACTAGGTATCTTTGTTCTGTGCAACTTGCCGTCCACTGCCTGCTGTGCAGTGTAATCCACCTGTAGCAGCAGAGATGTATACGACAAGATGGATTACAGAAACAGGATGGATATTTTGTCTTCTTCTGCTCTCCCGTCTGTCAAATTGCATGCAACCAGAACGGAAAGGCCAGATTTTAGACTAAGGCAATCAAACCTATAAAGTATGGCAGAAACAATGCATCCTGGTAAATCAAAGTTCCAGCACCTATAGTGCTGTCAGAATGCTGATAAAGCAAAACCACACACTCAAAGAATGGATGGCAAGATACGGAGCATGACAATCGTGACATTTCCAGTACACATAAGACTAGAGATTGCACCGAAAGTAGTTTTAACTTATTGGGAGAGTATGTTGAGGACAGCAAGACCGTATTATTCTACAGGTTATTATTATTATTTTATTTGACTCACTTGTCAACAGCGCTGTCCCCATTGGAGCTCACAATCTAAATTCCCTATCAGTATGTCTTTGGAGTGTGGGAGGAAACCGGAGTACCCGGAGGAAACTCACCCAAACACGGGGAGATCATACAAACTTTTTGCAGATGTCGTTCTTGGTGGGATTTGTACCAGGACCCCAGTGCTGCAAAGTAACAGTGCTAACCACTGATCCACCGTGCTGCCCACATTGGCTCAGCTGTATGTAAGGACCGGTACGCTGTAATATTCAGTGGAGCCCCCCTGATGATTAGCTGATTACTGAGGCTCCGGTTCTTAGTCCTTCTCCTATTAGCTGTTATTGATTAGGTAAAGTTCCTCCAGCAATACATTTCTTCTCCAGGTAAAACTAGTGTGATTATGTAGTGCTACATGCTGACATTGAATTGAATGGTTTACCACGTGATACATGGATGGGCCTTCTCCGCCACAGGAGGATGAGCAGATTACTTTCTCTTTCATGTGCATTTTCCCTAATAAGACTGTCAGCAAAAGGGTTGTCTTAATAGAACAGTCTGGTTTCATTCTAGCTTATCGTGGTCTAAGGACTCCTTGTTTTTTACCCTTTTGACCCCATACAGGGATCTGTCCTTCACAGGACTCTTAGATTGTGTCTATTGAGTGGCTGCTGACTGGTGCAGCGAGCTAATGTAAAAAGCAAGCAAGTAGGAACAAGGGTAAAATCAGACCTAAATGCATCGTCAGTGGCATCATACAGGAGATCAGCCAGAGGGAAGTGAGAAAGTCTAAGGCCGGAGTCCACACTAGAGAGGAATACGGACGAGTGCTATGGGATAAAACATCGCATTGCACTCGGACCGCTGTTAATCTATGGGGCAGCTCCCATCAACGTTTTTTTCTCGGCCGTATTATACGGGCGAGTGAAATCACAGAATGCTGCCATTTGCAGCGGATATCGGCCGAGTCTTGCCAATGCTAGTCTATGAGTGCGAGAAAAAAAATGGACACCACACGGACCATCAGTGTGACTTGCGAGAAATACGCAAGCATTTTTCAGGTCATTTTCAGGCCATGGATCCATTATATGTCCATTTTTGAAGTCTGCAATAAAATCACGGATACATAGATGCGAGGAAATCGCATCCTCGCATTGCAAACGGATTACACACGGATCACTGTTCGGGGAACATTGGTGCGATTCTCGGCCGTCAAAATTGGACCGATTTTTTTTTATGCGTTGAGTGTGACTCCAGCCTAAGGGTTTTAAACAGGTGAGGGAATAACATGGGGTTAATCAGAAGAATGCTTAGAAATATATTAATAAGAATATAAAACGGCACAAAATTTGTATCCAAAAAGGTGAGGACATACATTGTGCAGGAAGCCGGGATTGTCAATATCCGGCACTCGGGACCGGAGTGTAGAGCCCAGCTGCGCTTGGAATCTTATTCCCCAGGAGGATGCGCTGAAGGTAACCACCACAAGAGACCTGATATTCATTCACACACCTTCACCAATCCCTAGAGCCACCAGAGGGAGCCCTTTTTAGAGTATATAAGGATGGTGAAGCCACTGAAGAGCAGACAGTCTAGTCAGAGGGCTGCAGCCTGCAGTGTCACCTCGTAGACTAGAGCAGAGTTCAGTGTAGTTGGTGATTCTACACAGAAGTGAGAAGTTGTTAGTTCTCTTGGAGAGTGGAGAGTTAGCTCCACGGGCGAGCACAGATCAGTGAGTCTGCAGGTCAGACGGTGAATCCTGATAGCCGCTTCAGACAGAGCTTAGAAAGAAAGAGGGAAAGAGAACAGCAGTTATTGAAAGAACCTGAAGACTGCAGCTTTGAGCTTAGTTCAACGTGTGGAGGCTAGTACCAGTGGAAAGATAGCCACTCCAGCCTAGTCAGAACTGAGTCAACTGAGTTCAGTTCAGTGAGCAAGCGTGCCGACGCTTTGAGAGCGGTGAAGAAAGGAAAGAAGTGAGACGTGCGCTTATGTTAAAAGCCGGAGTAGGGCGAAAGGCGAGTGGAAGAGAAGAAGAGAGTGCCAGAGGTTGAAACAGCATTGATAGCTTACCTCTACTCTGAATGACCAGACACCGGGTCCGAGCTTGCTAGAATCTACACGACTAGTAGGAGATACCGGAGACCCTGCGGGACTTCAAGTCGCAGGGGCCTACAAGTGTTGATACGTAACCGGGGTCAGGAAGACAGGAGTCTGGTCAGCGCAACCATTAGAGACACTGTTCGTTCCAAGAGAAGGCCCTACCACAAAGTCAGCCGGGCGTGTAAAGTTGAAGACAGAGTTAGGCCTCGTTTCATACAGGTCAGAGACTCACATAGAAGTAAGGAGGCCCTACACCTACTCAGTGGGAAGAACTGGATGTGCATCCTTCACCCTGCCAGCACCCCGGGATGTGCCTGCCATTCCATCAGTAAAGGTACAGAAAGAGACTTTTGTGTGTGTCTACCTTATTACTCCTGCTGCTGAACTCCCCTCCTTCATGCTGCACCCTGACACACTCCATTTACCCTGAAGGACCCCAGCCTTGCCTGTGGGAGGCTTAACACCTTGCTGCCTAACACCAACCCTTCAGCAGACCTATACAGCAGCGCTGGTCACACTGACCAGGTACCACAGGTGGCGTCACGAACATTTCTACAAACCTTATAATCCCCTGTAAATATCCCCCTTTTCAGTGAGCGCCCAGGGCCACGGACCGAGCTGTGTCGCCGTGACATCCCCCATAGCAGTGAACGGGCTCGGTGCCGAGTACCCCACGGCCCTGGCGGGCGACTCATCTTTTGGCGTCACGAACAGGATTCTGAAGCTCGTGAAATGCGAGTCTTGTGTGCCTGAATTGGACTGTTTTTGTGCAAAAGACTGTAAATGCTATTTTTGTGATTTTGCCGCCATTTTACCGCCATGTTCGCGCCCTGAGGCGCTGGTGAAGCAGGGCGTGCATTCGTGGGCGTACCCCCCCTGTGGCGCAAAAGTTATGGCCGCCCTATCCAAGTGCTTCTACAATGTAAGGTCGTGCCCCACAGCAAAGGAGATCCGCCTCCTCTTCATCCTCAGTGCAAGGAAGAGAAAGCGAAAGTCCCGCCTCCACGGAAAAGACCAGAGTGTTCCGGATGGAAAACACAGTCTGGCTTGGAGAGAGATGGCGGAAGGACAGGAGTCGCTGTGTGGGGGAATGGAGGTGCGCAGACCCTGTTCCCCTGAAGAGGCGCAGCCTGTACCCGAACCGTCCCCAGGTCGGGAAGGAGATGGCGAGCCCTATTGTGTGGAGGAGGTGGACGCTGCGCTGCGGGATCTGGCCCGACACTGCGCTGAGATTGAGGCGATGGAGCGGAGCTGGCGGGCCATGAAGCTGCGACTGCAGCGGAACCGACCGCTCTCCCCCCCGGATGCGCGACTGCCACCCGCGCCACCACTGGAGCGGCTGAGAGGGAACCGGAGGCCAAACCCGGAAGAGCTGTACCTGGCCCCGCCGAGGACGTGGCGAGAGGAGAGGAGGCTGCGGATGCCTTGTCCGAACCGGAATGCCAGCCAGGCCTGGAACCAGATGCTGTACCGGTAGCGGAGGAGTACTGTCCCCCGGCAGGGACGAAGGAAGGAAGTGAACCCGGCGAGATCCAGGTCGACTGGGAGGAAATGGAGCTCCTGGACGATGAGGAGTACGCCGCCCAGAGAGAAAATGAGTGGAGACGCCGTGAACAGGAGGCACAGCAGCAACGGGAGCAGCGTGAGGCGCAGCGGCTTCGCCAGAGGTACCAGGAGAAAGATCTCGCAGATAAGGAGAACGTCCGGCGAGACAAAGGTATGCTCCGGGAACCGCGGCGCCAGGGGGCGATAAGAGATTTCAAGCTCCAGGGAGGCTGGGGTTTTATCCATGAACCTGGCCTGTATCAGGAGGTGTTTGTGAACCGCAGGGATGTGGAGTCTCATCTGCCGAGGGACACCTGGACAGGGACCTGCTGATATGGGATGTTGTCACCTACACCCGGCATTGGGGGCTTAAGGGGTGGTATGCCCTGAATGTATCCAGAATCAGCGCCCCAGTCCCGGAAGCAGGGAATGCGCCCCGTGTCTTGGCGTCCCAGGCCTCAGCCACACCAGCGCCCATCCGCGCACCTGCGTCACGTTCTGATATGCTGCAGAGCGCAGCGGCTACTAGCGCACCCCCTGCTGAGTCATGCTTGCGCACGCAGCAGAGATCAAGTTTGAGTGAGGCACCTGTCAGGCCTCCAGGAAATTGTATGGAGAAAGTAATGAGAACTGTGGCTACCCAGACCCCGGTAGCAGGACACGATATAATGGTGTTGCGGTTTAAGACCCATAGTGTGCTTCCAGCCCCAGGTATGGAAGATGCTGCCATGTTTAAAGATTCATCTGATGAAGACCAGTAGGACCCGGACAGGGTTTACTGTACTGTAGAAAGTTACTAGAGATGTCTTGTTGAAATGTTGCACTTTAAGGTTTTGCAGAGTATACCCCAGTTGGGTACTGAATGTGATTTAATGTGATTTATGTTGATGATGTTCATTGATTATGGACTGGTGCTGAGGACACTTGCAGCACAGAAACATTTCTTGTATTTAGTTGGCATTTTGTGCCCCATATTGGTTTTACGTAAACCATATCTACCTCAAGAAGACAAAACCCGTTTGGTGTGGCCGAAAGTGAGGTCTGCTAAAAGTAAAGTCTTGCAGCCCACCCAGGACCACCGTGGGAGGTTTGGAGCGGGTCCTCCACAAGTATAATGTGTACTTGAACTGTATAGTATTTTTGCACTGCATTTTCTACTAATATTAAAAGTGTTATTTATTGTTTGTAACGTTAACCCTTCACCCCCAAGGGTGGTTTGCACGTTAATGACCGGGCAATTTTTACAATTCTGACCACTGTCTCTTTATGAGGTTATAACTCTGGAACGCTTCGACGGATCTTCGCGATTCTGAGATTGTTTTCTCGTGACATATTTTACTTCACGTTAGAAGTAAAATTTCTTCGATATAACTTGCGCTTATTTTTGAAAAAAACACAAATATGGCGAAAATTTTGAAAATTTTGCAATTTTCAAACTTTGAATTTTTATTCCCTTAAAACAGAGAAATATATCACACAAATTAGTTAAGAAATAACATTTCCCACATGTCTACTTTACATCAGCACAATTTTGGAACCAAATTTTTTTTTTGTTAGGAAGTTATAAGGGTTAAAAGTTGACCAGCGATTTCTCATTTTTACAACAAAATTTACAAAGCCATTTTTTTTAGGGACCACCTCATATTTGAAGTCACTTTGAGGGGTCTATATAGCAGAAAATACCCAAAAGTGACACCATTCTAAAAACTGCACCCCTCAAGGTACTCAAAACCACATTCAAGAAGTTTATTAACCCTTCAGGTGCTTCACAGGAGCTGAAGCAACGTGGAAGGAAAAAATGAATATTTAACTTTTTAGCCACAAAAATGATCTTTTACAAACTTTTTTTTTTAATTTCACAAGGGTAAAAGGAGAAAATGGACAGATAAGGTTGTTGTGCAATTTCTCCTGAGTACGCCAATACCCCATATGTGGGGGAAAACCACTGTTCGGGCACACGGCAGAGCTCGTAAGGGAAGGAGCGACGTTTGACTTTTTCAAACTTAAATTGGCTGGAATTGAGATTGGACGCCATTGGAGAACCTCTGATGCGCCTAAACAGTGGAAACCCCCACAAGTGTCACCATTTTGGAAAATAGACCCCCTAAAGTACTTATCTAGATCTGTTGTGAGCACTTTGAACCCCCAAGTGTTTCACAAAAGTTTATAATGCCTGGGTATGAAAAAAAATAAAAAATTTTCCCCAAAAATGATTTTTTAGTCCCAAATTTTTGAATTTTCCCAAGGAAATTGGACCCCAAAAGTTGTTGTCCAATTTGTCCTGAGTACGCTGATACCCCATATGTGGGGGGGGGGAACTGCTTGGGCGCACGGCAGGGCTTGGTAAGGAAGTAGTAACGTTTTGGAATGCAGACATTGATGGGGGTCATGTTCCGTTTGCAGTGCCCCAGATGAGCCTAAACAGTGGAAACCCCCCACAAGTGACCCCATTTTGGAAACTACACCCCCTAAGGAACTTATCTAGATCTTTGGTGAGCACTTTGAACCCCAAGTGCTTCACACAAGTTTATAATGCCCGGGCATGAAAATAAAAAATCCTATTTTTTTCCCACAAAAATTATCTCTTAGTCACTAATTTTTTATTTTCCCATAGGTAACAGGAGAAATTGGACCACAAAAGTTGTTGTCCAATTTGTCCTGAGTACGCTAATACCCCATATGTGGGGAGAACCACTGTTTGGGCGCACGGCAGAGCTCGGAATGGAAGGAGCACCATTTGACTTTTTCCAACCAAAATTGGCTGGAATTGAGATTGGACGCCATGTTGCATTTGGAGAGTCCCTGATGTGCCTAAACAGTGGAAACCCCAACAAATGACCCCATTTGGGAAACTAGACCCCCTAAGGAACTTATCTAGATCTTTGGTGAGCAATTTGAACCCCCAAGTGCTTCACACAAGTTTATAACGTAGAGCCGTAAAATTAAAAAATCATATTTTTTCCACAAAAATGATCCTTTCACCCAATTTTTATTTTCCCAAGGGTAACAAGTCTCCAAAAGTTATTGTGCAATTTGTCCTGAGTGCGCTGATACCCCATATGTGGGAGTAAACCACTGTTTGGGTGCATGGCAGAGTTTGGAAGGGAAGGAGCGCTGTTTGACTTTTTCAACGCAGAATTGGCTGGACGCCATGTCGTGTTTGGAGAGCTCCTGATCTGCCTAAACAGTGGAAACCCCCACAAATGACACCATTTTGGAAACTAGACCCCTCAAGGAACTTATCTAGATGTGTGGTGAGAACTTTGAACCCCCAGGTGTTTCACTACAGTTTATAACGTACAGCCGTAAAAATAAAAAATCCTTTTTTTTTTTACAAAAATGATTTTTTCGCCCCCAATATTTTATTTTCACAAGGGTAACAGGAGAAATTGGACCCCAAAAGTTGTTGTCCAATTTGTCCTGAGTACGCTGATACCCAATATGTGGGAGAAAACTACTGTATGGGCGCACGTCATGGCTCGGAAGGGAAGTAGTGACGTTTTGGATTGCAGACTTTGTTGGAATGGTCTGGGGGCGTCATGTCGCATTTGGAGAGCCCCTGATGCGCCTAAACAGTGGAAACCCCCACAAGTGACCCCATTTTGGAAAATAGACCCCACAAGGAACTTATCTAGATGTGTGGTGAGCACTTTGAACCCCGAAGTGCTTCACAGAAGTTTATAACGCACAGCCGTAAAAATAAAAAATCCTTTTTTTTTTTTACAAAAATGATTTTTTCGCCCCAATATTTTATTTTCACAAGGGTAACAGGAGAAATTGGACCCCAAAAGTTGTTGTCCAATTGGTCCTGAGTACGCTGATACCCAATATGTGGGAGAAAACTACTGTATGGGTACACGTTGGGGCTCGGAAGGGAAGTAGTGACGTTTTGGATTGCAGACTTTGATGGAATGGTCTGGGGGCGTCATGTCGCATTTGGAGAGCCCTGATGCACCTAAACAGTGGAAATCCCAATAAGTGACCCCATTTTGGAAAATAGACCCACAAGGAACTTATCTAGATGTGTGGTGAGCGCTATGAAGCCCAAGTGCTTCACAGAAGTTTATAATGTACAGCCGTAAAAACAAAAAAATCATTTTTTTTTTACAAAAATGATATTTTGGCCCGCAGTTTTTTATTTTCCCAAGGGTAACAGAAGAAATAGGACAAATTGCACAATAACTCTTGGGGTCCAAAGTACGCTGATACCCCATATGTGGGGGTAAACTACTGTTTGGGCGCATGGCAGAGCTCAGAAGTGAAGGAGCACCATTTGACTTTTTCAACGCAGAATTGGCTGGAATTGAGATCAGACGCCATGTCACATTTGGAGAGCCCTGATGTGCCTAAACAGCAGAAACCCCCAATTCTAACTCCAACTCTAACCCCAACACACCCCTAATCCTAGTCCCAACCCTAACCACAAACCTAACCCTAACACACCCCTAACCCTAATCCCAACCCTAACCCTAATCCTAACTTTAGTGCCATCCCTAACCCTAACTTTAGCCGCAACCCTAACCCTAATGGGAAAATGGAAATAAATACATTTTTTTTATTTTATTATTTTTCCCTAACTAAGGGGGTGATAAAGAGGGGTTTGATTTACTATTTATAGCGGGTTTTTATGATTGGCAGCTGTCACGCTAAAAGACGCTTTTTATTGCAAAAAATAGTTTTTTGCATCGCCACATTTTGAGAGCTATAATTTTTGCATATTTTGGCCCACTGAGTCATGTGAGGTCTTATTTTTTGCGGTACGAGTTGACGTTTTTATTGGTACCATTTTTGAGCACGTGACATTTTTTAATCGCTTTTTATATCGATTTTTGAGAGGTTAGAATGAACAAAAATCAGCAATTCATGAATTTCTTTTGGGGGAGGTGTTTTTACTGTTCCGCGTGTGGTAAAATTGATAAAGCAATTTTATTCTTCGGGTCTGTACGATTACAGCGATACCTCATTTATATCATTTTTTTATGTTTTGGCGCTTTTATAGAATAAAAACAATTTTATATAAAAAATAATTATTTTTGCATCGCTTTATTCTGTGAGCTATAACTTTTTTATTTTTTCGCTGATGATGCTGTGTGGTGGCTCGTTTTTTCGGGACAAGATGACGTTTTCAGCGGTACAATGTTTATTTATATCGGTCTTTTTGATCGCGTATTTTTCCACTTTTTTGTTCGGCGGTATGATGATAAAGCATTGATTTTTTGCTTTGTTTTTTTTTTTTAGGGGTTCACTAAAGGGGTTAACTAGTGGGACAGTTTTATAGGGGGGGTCGTTACGGACGTGGCGATATCAAATATGTGTACTTTTATTGTTTTGTTTTTTTTTATTTACAGGAAGAAATGAATTTATTGGGGAATATTTTTTTTTTTTTATTTATTTTGGAATTTTTTTTATAACATGTTTATTTTTATTTTTTTAACTTTTTTACTTTGTCCCAGGGTGGGACATCACTGTATTTTATCAGATCGCTGGTGTGACAGTGTGCACAGCACTCTGTCACACCAGCGATCGCACAGGCATAGCTGCAGGCTTCTCAGTGCCTGCTCTCAGCAGGCACTGAGGAAGCCGCCTCCCTCCAGGACCCCGGCGCCATCTTGGATCCGGGTCCTGGGAGGGAGGAAGCCCTCAGAACAGCGCGATC
>JARQOD010000002.1:589425669-589445707 GCA_033576555.1 Oophaga sylvatica | reverse complement strand
AAAATGCAAGGTTAAAGAAGATGATCTTGCAACAACCTGGCATGGAGGAGATCGAGAGACGCCGGCGTAACCAGATACAGCGGCGGCTGGGGGACGCGGTGCTCTCTCCCCTCGACGACCCTCCACGATTTGAATTACCAAAACTTCTGCTGCCCAAGGCTAAGGAGCAACCGGAGGCTACCCCCAAAAGGACCGACCCTGATCCTACCGATGGAGCGGTGGAAGCGAAGGAGGTTGAGGAGGTACCGCCAGTTCCGGAACGGCCGCCCGGCCAGGAGGCCGCAGCAGAGGATCGATCCCCGGTAGGGACACCGGAGGGGTCCTGTCCATCATTACCAGACGTCGACTGGGATGAGATGGCGCGCCTGGATGACGTCGCCTACGCCGCCCAGTGGGAACGTGAGTGGCAGCGTCGCGAAGAGGAACAGCGACGCCGGCAGGAGGAAGAGCGGGAAGTGCAGCGGAATCGGCAGCGGCAGTACGAGCAGCTGATTGCGGATAAGGAAAGTGTCCGCCGGGAAAAAGGTACTCTAAGGGAACCGCGGCGGCAGGGGTGTGTGACAGAGTTCCAGCTCCGGAAGGGCTGGGGCTTCATTAGAGAACCGGGCCTCTACCCAGGGGTCTTTGTAAGTCGCAGGGACGTAGAATCCCACCTGCCCATCGGCCATCCCGGAGGGACCTAATCAATGGGGACATAGTAACCTATACACGGCACTGGGGTATGAAAGGATGGTATGCCTTAAATGTCGCAGTCGTCAGAGACCCCGTCCCCGACGCAGGTAACATCACCATTGCCAGCGCGTCACAGTCCCGAGCTCCCGCTGCACCAGGCCGTGCCCCGGCATCGCCCCATGAACGTACGTCACAGTTGGAAGCGCCCCCTGCATATTCTACTCTGCCAGTGCCTCGTACCAAGACACAAGCTGCGACTCATTCCAAATCGCAATTTGTACCGCCGGATATAGCGGCACCAACAGCGACACCTTCGGAGATACCGCTTGCGTCCTACATGATCAAGTCACCCGATGGGACCGTAGTGAGGATGAAAACAGTCGCTACTCAGACTTGGATAGCAGGTCACGACCTATTTGTCATGTGCTCTAAAGAGCATCGCATTGTTCCAGCCCCCGGGATGGAAAGTGTAACTGAAGTTAGCAAGAAAATGTGAAGAACGGTAGGACCCAGACAGGGTTTACCGCAACTAAGAAGATGTAAAAAGTTTTGATAAAAGAAATAATTGCTGTTTTGCACTTTATTGCTATGTATAGGGTTTACATAGTTTTATATATAATGAGTAGAATGCCCGGCTGGGTACCAGAATGAAAATTTGAAAAAGTTGATTGCATAGTTTTACATATAGAATACCCTGGTTGGGTAAATACCGTGAGAAGTATAATGTGAGTTTCAGAAGTTACCAATATGTGTCTTTTATTATGTCATGGACTTTGAGGTTGAGGACTGTGCCAGCCCAGAACTTATCTTTGTACATAGTTGCGCTTCGGTGCATTATATTGGTTTTACATGAAACCACAGCACAATTATTACCTCTGAATATAAAACCCGTGTGGTGTGGCACTGAGCGAGGTCTGCAGCCAGAAGTCCTGCAGCCCACCCAGGACCCACGTTGAAGGTTTGGTGCGGGTCCTTCACAAGAATATTGTTGATATGATATATTTATGGAAAGTATGTTTTGTATTTTTCTATGTCTAATGTTTGAATGCAACGTTTAAGAAATTCTTACCTCCCGGATGGGAAGAGTTTAATGTTTATTGTTAATACAAAACAAAATGTCTTCTTGTATTTCACAGCCCGGGAGTGCTGTATTTTACCATGGGGGAATGTGTAGCCCTGGTGTGAAGGCACACACAGTACCCTGGAGGATGTGCGGAGAGGTAACAGTTTAATGCTCAATAACCATTCACTCCACCACACACTTGGACACACCCATAGGGTATGTAGCCAGTAGTCAGTTTCCTGTCTTCGGACAGAGGAGTAGTGAGTGTGCAGTCTGTGCAGGAGGAGAGGAGATCAGATAACATGTCCTGTCAGAGCTCACTGTGAGCTAAAGTCAGACAGACTGTTGGATGGAAAGAAGAGTTAGAAGCAGAAACTTCAGTCGCCTGTCCCAAGGACAGTGAAGTTCAGTCGACGTGCTCCTGAACTAGAAGAATACTGAGCATCTGTTAGCGAGCTCCAAGGAAGAAGCAAGAAGGGATTGACTTGCATTACCTTAGGAAGTGTGGAGTGCTTATGCTACAAGCGCGAACAGGGCGAAGGGCGCAGTGGAAGAAGTTATAGCAGTGCCTTAAGGATTGGACTATCCTGCACATTGTTCACCGGTCACTGGGGACCGAAGTGTCACTACAGCTTCAGGCGTAGTGGTAGAAAAACCAGAGTCTTACTGGACCTTAGGTCACAGAAAGCAGCCCTTGGAGTGTCGGTACGTAACTGGGGTCAGGGAGAGTGGGAACCTTGAGTCGATGCAGGACAACAGTAGGAACTCAGCTCTCTCAAAGGAAGGCTCCGACCACAAAGCTGACCGGGCAGTACAGCTAAGGAGTTAGCTGGAGAAATCGGAGTGAACTTAGCTCTATGCAGGTTGGACTCATAATATTGGAAGTAAAGGAGGCCCCTAACCTGTTCAGCTGTTATCTCGAAGCACATCCTCCACCCGACCAGCCTCCCTGGGACCTGCCTAAACATCTGACAAGTAAAAGGTATGGAAAGACGCTGGATGGTGTGAGACTGATTCATTTATCTGCACCCGACATCATTAATACCATAGACTTTGAGGGACCAGTCCCACCTGTGGGGGACCCGTCATCTAGCTGCCACAACATCCCCTCAGAGATCTACTGCAGCGCTGGTCTTAGTGATCAGACTACTACAGGTGGCGTCACGAACCGTTATATACCAAATCCCCTGTAAATATTGCCCCCAACATACGCCTGACCGCCAGGGACACGGACTGAGCCACGCTACCAGTGACATCTCCTATAGAAATCTACAGGCTCGGCTCCGAGTACCCCATATCCCTGGTAACCTACAATTGTGGTGCGGGTCAATACACGTGCTGTAAAGAACTACTCACAAATATATTCCTTCTTTAATAATGGTGTCATGTTAAGGCCACAACACTGTTTCTTTGCTTCTTCCCTCTATGTAATATTTTGCATTGCAGTTTATGTGTATTTTAGAGGTAGCTTCTATATCTGTTATGGGGCCTTAGTTCATTTTGGTCCTGACCTTATTTCTTATGGGACATGGGAACCTGTACAACATTAGCAACTAAGTATTGGAGGCTCCAGATCCTCATCCTTATGCCACTTTCACACATCGGTCCAAGTTGGAAACGTGATGTCCGACCAGCTGCAGGACTGTGAGGCTGTTTAGTTTCGGTAAGAAAACCAGTTCTGGCACCAAAGTCAGTATTCCACAAGCTTCTTACACCTCTCAGCTGGAATTTTGGATCACTATTCTTTTCAAACTGCTCCATGTCTCTCCTATTTGAAGGTGCCTAATCCCAACAGCAATTTTAAGATCTATCCACAGGTGTTCAATGGGATTTAGATCGGGACTTTTTGCTGGCCACTACAAAACTCTCTAGCGCTATGTTTCCATCCATTTCTGGGAGCTTCTTGAAGTATGTTTGGGGTCATTGTCCTGCTGGAAGACCCATGACCTAGGCGCAAACCCAGCTTTCTGACACTGGGCACTAAATTGCGACCAAAAATCCTTTGGTAATCTTCAGATTTCATGATGCCTTGCACACAGTCAAGGCACCCAGTTCCAGAAGCAGCAAAACAACCCCACAACATCTTTGAACCTCCATTATATTTGACCATAGGTACTGTGTTCTTTTCTTTCCATTTTTGGTAAACAGTAGAATGATGTGCTTTACCAAAAAGCTTTATCTTGGTCTCATCTGTCCACAAAACGCTTTTCCAGAAGGAGTTTGGCTTACTCATGTACATTTTGGCAAACTGCAGTCTAGCTTTTTTATATCTCTGTGTCTCCTACCACAGCTTTTCATTTCATTCAAATACAACGAATGGTTTGTGTTGACATTAATGCACCCTGAGCCTGCAGGACAGCTTGAATTTCTTTGTAACTTGATTTGGGCTACTTATTCACCATCCAGACTATCCTGTGTTGCCACCTTTCATCAATTTTTCTTTGCCATCCACATCTAGAGAGATTAGCTACAGTACTATTAGTTGTAAAATTCTTTATTTTGTTAAGCAGTGATCAAAGGAACATCAAGATCTCTGGAGATGGATTTTAACCTTGAGATTGTTGATATTTTTCAACAATTTTGGTTCTCCTGTCCTCAGTTTTTTTCTCATCTTTCTGTCTTCCATGCTTAGTGTGGCACATACAGATGCACAATACAAACACTGAGTCAACTTCTACTCTTTTTATCTGGTTTCAAGTGTGATTTTCATATCGCCCACACCTGTTACTAGCCACGGGTGAGTTTGAGCGAGCATCACATGTTCAAAACAAAGTTTTTTTACCCACAATTTTGGAAAGGCGCCAACAATTTTGTCCTGCCCATTTTTGGGGTTTTGTGTGAAATTATGTCCAATTTGCCTTTTTTTGTGTTGTTCCAATACAGACAAAGGAAATAAACATGTGTATAACAATACGTTAAATTTGCAATAATTTTCTGGGAGAAATACTTCATTTTCTGGATCAATTTCAATGGTGCCTACACCGCTCCCCTGCCTCCTGCCTGCCTGTTTATTGGGGTGCGGTGCGCTCCTGATTGGCTAGGGCATTGTCTATTAGCCACTCTCTGGTAAACCAAGTATATATGAGAAGCACTTTATGGTTAGATACTGTGCATGTAGCCAAACGCTGCGGTGAGTGTATCATGAAGAGTGACGGACACTCAACTGAACAGTTCATAGAAGGAAGGTGCACAATTTGCTTGTCTGCCCAAGGTTGAAGACCACCTTGTCCTGTTCCTGCATTCGATCTTTCTTTTCCCTTCAGCTTTATGACACCCCCAGCACTGCTGATTACTAGTGTTACGATGTGCCCATTAGATATTAATATGTTTGATTTGGAAAAAATAAAACAATTTCAACTCCATGATTGTCTATTCCAGTTTGCTCATTGACATACACCCTCATTTTAAGTCTTTTATTATAAACTACAAAATGTTAACCCCTTGCTGTTTGCAGCACCACAGTGTGAAGCTGAACCTGTGCCATGCTGTGTTAGACTGGTTTCACCCGTCCTGATATTTCCAGTACTGCAAAAACCAGTACCGAGGATATCAGTTTCCGTGTGTGTAATACTTGCGGCATACGTGTGGCAACCGTGTGCAGCATCCATACCACACACACCGTCACCTGAGAAGCAGCAGTACAGTTAGGCTGTTCCACTGCGCCTGGTGCTGGAGAGCTCACATCATTCTCCCCTGCTCTGCCGGCGATCAGTGCGAGCAGGGGAGAATGATGACAGTTATATTCAACTGATAACAGCGAGAGCAGACGGCGGCTGATGGGAGTATTCATCAGCCACTGCCTGCGCTTTAAATAAATAAATAAAACGGTGTGGGTTCCCCTGTACTTTTGATAACCAGCCAGGCAAAACTGACACTGGGAGTGGCAACCCTCAACTGTCAGCTTCAACAAGGCTGGTTGTCAAAAATACTGTTTTTTTTTAAATTATTAAAATAATTAAAAAAAAACTTGTGGGATCGCTTCCATTTTTGACAACCAGCCAAGCTAAAGCAGACAGCTGGGGGCTGGTATTCTCAGGCTGGTAAGGGGACATGGATAGTGATAGTGTGGAAACACACTGACATGTGCACAGACTCATTCACTTGAATGGGTCTACCTGTGTAAGTGTCTCTGGTACGTGTGAAAACGGTCACCACACGTACAGGACACACTGACATCTGAAAGAGCCCCTATTTAGCCGTTACCCAAATGTAGCTGATGAGATCGGAGTTAGCAAGCTCCAATCGCATGTGTTTAACCTCTGAAATGCTGGTGTCAAGAACGACAGCGGCATTTAACACACATCAACATGTCAATGCAATCATGGGGATGTTGATTGGATGTTATGGCATCCGGAAGCCCTCTAAAGGGCTGGAGATCTGCAGCAGATAAAACAGGGATTTTATCAAAACTGCATCAAGCAGTCGCTGGAATCAAGGTTTCTGCCCCTAAAACATGCTGCTCTCAAATGGAGTAGCAAAAACCTGCTGACAGATTCCTTTTAAGAGATTAAAGTTCAGCTTGGATGCACATGATAAAACCAGTCATATTTGGGTCAGTGTGATAAATATTTTAGGCTTTGTTTTATAATATAAATGTTATAGAGGAAGTATTATGCCGTAATATAACCCCGCCGTTCGCTGCAAGCTGGTGCTGTCTGTGTGTGGCCACTGTCAGGTTCAGATGAACAACCCTCGTTGGGTCTCTTGCGTCCCTAAGGTATCAGAATGTGCCCACATTAGAGCGGCGGCGGCCTCCCCACAATATTTGCTTTGCTTTGAACTCTGGCATCCTACAAGTGCAAATACTGTTGACAGCAGAAATTGACAGATCTAGTAATTAATATGGCGATGATTGATTGTGATGACAGGTGAAGTATGCTGCGGTGCAACTGCCTCTGTTTGCGCCTTGTTGTAACTCGTTCCAGATGAAGGCACAGACTATTGGCAAACGCTTCTGTGTACTGGGGAACGGCCAAGAATGTGGCAGATTCCTTGTTGCTTGTCTGGGATGTACAGAACAGAAGCCATTGCGGAGAATGGACGTATTGTGCAGACCCTTCTCATCTCGTCTCGCCTGGACAGATGTGAAGAAACGGCTGCATACAGTGGTCCAGTACCAGCATTAGGGCGTTATTCACACAAGTGCACAGGAATTAGCTACCAAATGTAAGATATCTGGTGTTATCCATGTTATGTCCATTTGCCTAAAAAAATTCCAGTCCGTAAATTGTATATCAATGCGGTGTTCTTACCATAAAGTCCTTATCTTTTAGCTTCTCATTGTCTTTTCTGCTTAGACATTCCTAATTTTATTTGAGAGACGGCTTTCATTATTCCTGGCCACACGGGGAAGGACTGACCACACAACCTGTACCAACTGTACATTGTATAGGTAGATTTATGTGCCTCCTCCAGCGAGGGGACTACTAATCTACAAGGGGAACTCAGCACGGAGATGGCGCCCCCTGTGCTGTCAGATGGGATAGTGCAAGGGTATGTGCACACGACATCGTTCCCAGGTGGGCGCGCGCCATAACCTTCTTGACAAATGCGATAAAGGAATGAACATACACGCAGCAATGTAAAAACAACTTGCTTTGCATATGTTCAGCCTTCGGAGTTTCTTTTAACCACTCAGGTTTCAAAAGACACAAAGCAGTTAAAAGACGTGACCGGACCGTTCTCCAGGAGGCTTCTGCTTGGAAGCCGCCCACTAGTTTATAAAAATATGAAAAATAAGACCGTGTAAAATATGTTGCAAAAAAAAATGACCAGAAAGATGCAAAAAAAAGACGCCGGTGTGACCTAAAGTGTCTTAGGGCCACATAATAAAAAATATCAGCATGTGCTAATCTAGTCTAATTATGGACCAGATCGTGTCAATATTAGGCAGCTCCTGCACCTTTCCTATGAGGACACAGAAAGCCAGACTGACGTGACCGGTCCGCAAGGTTCAGTGCTCACCTGACTTACTGTAACCTGTACATTCTCTTTCTCCAAATGTTGCTCGGCCCAGACAGGACTCTTGGCTTATTATATAAACCAAAGGTTTTGGTATAAAGTCTAAAAAAGATATTCCAAAATGCAGCGGCCTTACAAAAGCCAAAAGGACACTGTATTGGCTCCAGCGAGCTAAATAATATAGTTTTTCCAGCATTTTTTCACCCATAGAAAGCAACAAGAAAGTGAAAAAACACTGCGAAAACGCTGTTTTTGCGACTTTTTTTGCTGCGTTTTTGGTGAATTAAACTAACTTTATGAATCATGTCTTGTAGACAAAGCAGACATGTAATCCAAAGGAGAGAAAAAAATGGAAATTAGCCTCATCGTGTGATGTATAGTTGGCTGCTTCTCAATAGTGAAGCCAGAATCCAAGTCCGTTGACCATCGGATACATTTAGAACAAAAAAGAGAGAAAAAAGGATCCATAGGTTGGATATAAATAAAATTTACTTTTTATTTTATTCCATTAAAAAGGAAAAAAGTGATTACCAGACAGATTAAAAAGAATCCAATATTCTAACGCGTTTCTGCCCGTAGCCCTTAGTCGTAGGCTACAGCCAAAAACGCGTCAGAATATTGGGTTCTTTTTAATCTGTCTGGTAATCACTTTTTTCCTTTTTAATGGAATAAAATAAAAAGTAAATTTTATTTATATCCAGCCTATGTATCCTTTTTTCTCTCTTTTTTTCA
The DNA here is from genome assembly GCA_033576555.1 of Oophaga sylvatica. Classification (NCBI taxonomy): domain Eukaryota; kingdom Metazoa; phylum Chordata; class Amphibia; order Anura; family Dendrobatidae; genus Oophaga; species Oophaga sylvatica. The sequence continues at coordinate 589,437,279 of JARQOD010000002.1, read as the reverse complement.
GGCATGTAATCCACTGGAAAACTTGTGTTCTGAACACAGTGTTTGTACTGCCAAGAAAGCAGATTTTGGCTGCAGAAAAAAATGCTGCATGTGAACATAGCCTTATGGATGGGTTAAACGTTTATTACAGAAGCATTTATTCTCGTCTTGCTCAGATGTTAATCTATCTTGATCAGTGTTGTTTATCCAGTATTATTTTTTATTTATTTTACTTACATATATAGCACCATTAAATCCACAGCGCTTTACAGCATTAATTCACTTTTTTGTCAGTTTCTCAGCTATAACTATCAGTGTGACATGCTTATTTTTTGATTCCAGGCTCCTCCTTTCCTTTGGACAGTATAGAACAGTGATGGCGAACCTTCTAGACACAGAGTGCCCAAACGGCAACCCAAAATCCACTTATACACACACACTGCCCCTCTACAAAATACACACACGATGCCCCTCTGCAAAATACACACACACCACACACACTGCCCCTCTGCAAAATACACACACACTGCCCCTCTGCAAAATACACACACACTGCCCCTCTGCAAAATATACACACATATACACACTGTGCCACTGAATAAATGAGCCCCCCATCCCCACAAGCTGCCTCTGTCAAAACTGTGCCCCCTTTCACAATGATACATTTATTGTTCAGCTCCTCCTGGAGCTCTTACCAGTGCCCACGCTGTCTCTGCTCCTCCGTGGCCCCTGTGCAGGCAGCAGTGTGATGAGGTCAGTAACGTGATGTCATCGCACTGCTGCACCCAGGGATGACAGGCACTCCTCTGCCCCCGTCCCGGCACAGCACTATTCAAATGTCCTTGCGTCATTTGAGGAAGAGAATGGATCGGCGTGTGTGCACGGGTGGCGGGCCTGGCCTGCGTGCCTCCTCTGGCGTGCCATAGGTTCGCCACCACTGGTATATAATAGAACCACAGCACTCGAATGACACGAAATTACATTAAAGTGATGCCTGGTTTTTTTGGTACCCATTGACTTGCATTGGCGAGTTCGATCCACAAATTTAATAAAAATCTGACATGTCTCAGATATGTGCACATGATGACAGACTATTATGGGGCCGTGTTCATCTGTGAAAAAACACAGCTGGGGCCTTAGTCATCAGATCCTAGCAAAGGAAAAAAGGTTTGTCTGTGATACAAAGCAAACAATTACAAAAAGTGCCGCTGCAGTTTACAAGCCCAAGATATCGGCTTACGTTGAATATTTGGGTTATTTTTTACCTGTATCATTTACTATACGCATGCATTTAATACACATTTCAATCCTATCTTGAGAGCTCGAATACCCCGGCATGGAAACCTCTTACACTAAAGAGATTTCCCTCTTCGCAGAATATTATATGTGGATTGTTTTCCATTTTAAAGTAAAATGTGGAAAAACAGCGCAATGTGCCGTATAGGTGTTTTCCCATTAAAATCAATATCACTTATTCTGAAAAAAAAAAAATCTGTCAAATTTTAAGCAGATCCGCTCCAAAATTCACATCAAAAAGTATAGGTAGTTGAAGAGGTTTTTGATGTGGATTTTGGAGTGGATCTACTACAAAATCCATGTAAAAAAAAACCAGTGTGAACATATCAAATAATCTCAGGGTGGTAGATATATTCTGTTCAGATGGAAAGATAGAAGGAGTAGGGGCCCAAGATGGTGGCAACAAAGAGAAATAAATCTTAAATGAATCCGCATATACAATGCTTGTGACTATCATATCTTTCACAGACATTGGGGCTTCTTCTGTGTTACCGTATTAGGCTTCATTCACACGTTAAGTATTTGGTCAGTATTTTACATCAGTATTTGTAGCCAAAATCAGGAGTGGGTGATAAATCCAGAAGTGGTGACGTGTTTCTATTATACGTTTCCTCTGATTGTTCCTGTCACGTTACTGGCGATACAGGACTGGAAGTCAGTGGCCGGAGCAGAAGTGTGCAGGTGAGCGGACCAAGGAAGGACTTCTGGAAGTGCCGTATGTGGCGGTGGAGGTTCACTATGTTGGCAGAGGCCGGAGCCCGCCCGAGCACGGGCCGGCCGAGATCACACACAAGCACCAAGTCCGTTTAGATTAATAGAGTTGAAGGTAGGAACAGCAGGGTTTCCACAAGAGATAGGAAGATGTCAGCAGAACACCTTCAAGATCAGGAGCTTAGATAATGCTTCACTCAGTTAGACTGAGCACCACAATATACTCAGCAACAGGAAGCTGCACAGGGCCAGGTATATATAGCAGGTCCAATCAGTCTTAATCAGGGCAAGAACAATCAGCAGGGCAGGTGATGATCTCTATCCAATCAGTCTCAATCAGGGAGGGAACAATCAGCAGGGCAGGTGATGATCTCTATCCCAGACGAAGTTCATATGGTTTCAGGCTGAAGTTATTCAAGTTCCGAAATAGCTCCACAGCAAGGGAACAGACCAGCAAGCCATGGATCACAGGTTAAAATCCTAACAATACTCCCCTCTTAACGGCGGCCTCTGGACGCAACTTGTTCAGGTTTTGCAGGATACCGCTGGTGAAATTGTCTAATCAAACGAGGAGCATTAATGTTGCTTACTGGTTCCCATGAATTTTCCTCCGTGTCGTAGCCCTGCCATTTGATTAAATATTGCAAACGATTTCTGTGTATTCGGGAATCCAAGATCTTTTCCACCACAAACTGCTCCTGTCCGTCCACTTCAATTGCATCGGGAGGCGAAGGGGATCGTTCTGGAAATGGATTGGCTGTGGCGGCTTTCAACAACGACACATGAAACACAGGATGAATCTTCATTGATGTTGGTAGCTGTAGACGTACGGCCAATGGACTCACAATTTTACTGATCTTGTATGGTCCCACAAATTTTTGTCCTAATTTAGGAGAAGGAATCTTCAATTTCAAATTCTTAGTGGATAACCACACTCGATCTCCAATCCTAAACGTGGGAGTGGGTCTCCGATACCTGTCGGCCGCTTTTTTATATTTCTCCTGAGCTTCCTTTAGAGTGTCTTTCAGAACATTCAGGTTTTGTTGTAGCAGAGAGATTCTTTCTGCGACTGCTGGTATTAATGGTGCCACAGGATTTTTGGGAAGGATGTTTGGGTGATATCCCAGATTTGCAAAAAATGGCGTCTGTTTCGTAGAGCCATTCTGTGAATTATTATATGAGAATTCCGCAAATGGCAGCAGATCCACCCAGTCGTCTTGCAGATGGCAAATATAACAACGAAGATACTGCTCCAGCGTCTGATTTGTACGTTCTGTCTGGCCGTTAGATTGCGGATGGTAAGCGGTTGACAATCATACTTTGATGTCTAGTGCTGAGCATAAACTGCGCCAAAATTTAGATGTAAAGAAAAGGCAGCATGTATATATAGTCACGATCAACCCCAAAAATAATGAATAGAGAAAATATAAAAATATAATCAAATTTTATTGGAACAAGAAACACACTGAAAAACAGGAAAACAGATAAAAACATTTAAACATTAATTTCAGAGTCTTCTGCTGCTCCAGGAAGGTATCCATTAATCACCTTTTTAGTTGCGCATTCTTCAGCACTAACAGGTGTTTTTCATTGTCAGCATTTTGCTTATATCATTTGTCTAGGTACCTTGATTTGTGATTTCACAGTGATCGTATTATTCCTTATGCTTTCCTACTGTGTCACATATTACTGTGCTGCAAATGTGCAGCTATGATTGTTTATATTTTTCTTTGTCTATTTTGGTTGTTTAGGTACCTTCATCTGTGAATTCTCAGTGATTGTACAACCTTCATTCCCCTTTTCTTGTGTGCCACATATTATTGTGCTGCAAATTCAGTATTGATTATATTGCACAACACATGTGTTTCTATTTCAGCCAGCATTACTTTTGGGAGTTTGTTAGTGGATCCTTATATGGATCTTCAGTGTTTCATTATGGGCCTTCTATGGTCCTTTTTAAATGTTTTTATCTGTTTTCCTGTTTTTCAGTGTGTTTCTTGTTCCAATAAAATTTGATTATATTTTTATATTTTCTCTATTCATTATTTTTGGGGTTGATCGTGACTATATATACATGCTGCCTTTTCTTCTCCTTGTCACACATGTTTATCACAGTGTGTAGTCACAGATCCCTCATCACTATTTTTGTAGTGCCCTCATATTCCCTTTTTGCCACACAAAATTTAGATGTAAATTGCACACCTCGATCTGAAACGACTTCATCCGGCACTCCGTGGAGGCGAAAAACATTGCAAATTATAAGATCAGCTGTATCTTTTGCTGAAGGTAGACCTGAACACGGGATGAAATGCGCTGCTTTCGTAAGTCGATCCACTACTACCAGAATGGATGTCTTTCCCTTGGACTCTGGTAGATCTACAATAAAGTCCATTTAAATTGATCCCCATGGTCGTGTTGGGATGGCGAGAGGCTGCAATAGTCCCATAGGGGATGCACGTGGAGTCTTATATCTGGCACAGATGTCACAGGAATTAACATACTTCTTCACGTCTTCTTGAAAGTTCGGCCACCAAAAGAAACGTGACAAAAACTCCTGCGTTTTCTGTGTCCCTTTGTGTCCTGCAATTTTAGAATCGTGCACTAGTTGTAGGACTCTTAACCGAGCTGCTTCTGGTACATATAGTCGTCGACCATCAGTCCATACTTGATTTTTAAAAAGCAGATGCACGTCCCCTGATGGATGTGATAGAAACGAGTCTGTTTCATATGCTGCCTTCAAATCTTCCAGCAAATCTCCATCATGTATTACTCCCAAGATCTTAGTATCTGCCACAATGGGTTTGGGTGTTGTTACAAGATTAGTTTCGCTTGAAAACATTCTGGATAATGCGTCTGCTTTCTTGTTACGGGAGCCTGGTCGATATGAAATTACAAAATTGAATTGATTCAAAAACAGACTCCAACGAGTCTGCCGAGGAGAGAGGCATTTTGCAGACCTGATAAACTCTAGATTGCGATGATCGGTCAACACCAAAATTTGTTGTGCAGCCCCTTGGAGATGATGTCTCCACTCTTTGAATGCTGATATGATGGCGAGCAATTCTTTATTTGCCACGTCATAGTTCTTCTCGGCTACAGACATACGTTGTGAGAAAAATGCACATGGATGCAGCAACTTCTTTTCCCCTGTCCTCTGAGAAAGGATAGCGCAGACCGCACAGTCTGAAGCATCTGAAGCATCCACCTCGATGATAAAAGCCAATTCAGGGTCAGGATGGCGTAATATGGGAGCCGTTGTGAATTTTGTTTTTAAACGAGAGAACGCTTCTTGCGCTTGGGGTGTCCAGATGAATTTTGCTCCTTTTTTTGTTAATTGCGTGATGGGTAGCACGATTTCTGAAAAATTCTTAATAAAGCGTCTGTAAAAGTTGGCGAACCCCACAAAACGCTGAACTTCTTTCACATTTTTAGGGATAGGCCACTCGGTGATAGCTTGCGTTTTCTTAGCATCCATCCGTAATCCTTGAGGTGAAATGACGTATCCCAAGAACTGAATCTCTTCTCGATGGAACTCACATTTTTCTAATTTAATATATAATGAATTCTCCCTTAACCGTTGTAGCACTTGTCTTACGTGCATCTGATGTTCCTCCATAGAGTTTGAAAAGATCAGGATGTCATCTAGATAAATGACCATGAACTGATCCAACAGGTCTCGGAAAATATCATTTGCCAGGTGCTGGAAGGTAGCTGGAGCATTAGCGAGTCCGAAGGGCATCACTAGACTTTCAAAGTGTCCGTATCGGGTACGAAAGGCCGTTTTCCATTCATCTCCAGGCTTTATACGTACTAAATTGTATGCCCCACGTAAATCTAACTTAATGAAGATCTTCGCACTTTGTACTCTTTCTAGGAGTTCCGGGATCAACGGTAGAGGATAACGTTTTTTTACCGTGACTTTATTAAGCTCCCTGTAGTCCACTACTGGGCGTAATGTTCCATCCTTCTTCTTGACAAAGAATATAGGGGCTCCAGCGGGCGAGGATGATGGACGAATAAATTTTTTGCTTAGGTTTTCATCAATAAATTCTTTAAGAGCCTTCAGTTCAGGACCCGCTAAAGGGTAGATAGTTCCAAACGGTATAGCCGCCCCCGGGAGTAGTTCTATTGGGCAGTCGTATGGTCGATGCGGGGGAAGTGTATCCGCTCCCTTCTTGTCACAGACATCCAAGAAATCTTCATACACAGCTGGTAGCTGAAGCAATTCTGGATTCTGAACTGCTTCTAATGTGGATTCGCTTGGAACCTCCGTCTGAACTTCCTTTTGGGGGAAACTGATCTTTTTCATCTCCCAATCGATGATAGGATTGTGCTTCTGCAACCAGTGCAAACCTAAAATGATGGGAAAATTGTGGAGAAGAAATAATTAGGAATGTCAACATCTCACGATGCTGCGGCTCAATATAGATCTCCAAAGGTCCTGTCTCATGATCCACTGGCCCCGAATTCAGTGGAGATCCATCTACCGTCTCCATCACAATAGGTGAACGTCTTTTCTGCATATCTATGCCATGATTTTGAGCAAATGCAGAATCCATGAACATCCCGCTGGCCCCAGAGTCGATCATGGCTGATGCACTGATCCACTGGGAGTTAACCTTCAGTTTGATAGTTACAAAATAGTGGGATTCACGGCTCTCCTTCCTGGTAGGTGGAACTATGGATGATATGGACTGGATCTCGTCTTTAGCATAATCAGTCTCTGAGATGGAAGACTCCTCGTCGGAAGAATCAGGATCCATTATAGCCGCCACCATTTTTCTTGAACGGTTTGTGGGACGACTTGGACAGTTAATAAGAAAATGTCCCGCTTCCCCGCAGTACAGACATAGATTCTCTTTAGATCTCTGTTCTCTTCGTTCTGCACTCGCTCGTCTCTGGATCGCATCCACTTGCATTGGCTCTAGTTCTGTATCTCGGACATTCCGGCTAGGCACTTCTTTAGTGACCGATGGCAGGGAGGAGTTATAGAGTTAGTTGAACGATTCATGGAGGTCCACTTCTCTTGTCGTCGTTCAGACAGACGGGTGTCAACCCGGATGCAATGCTTGATGAAATCATCCAGATCCGAAGGGTCTCTCCACGGGCAAGTTCGTCCTTTACTGCACTAGAAAGTCCTCTTTTAAAGAAAGATACTTTTGCTGCATTATTCCATTCAGTGTCAATGGTCCACCTCCTAAACTGCATAGCATACTCTGCGACGGGGCGTTTGCCTTGTCGTAATGCCAGCAACGTTGATTCAGCAGTAGCTGCACGGTTTGGGTCATCAAACATCTGCAGCATCGCTCGAATAAACTCGTTCAGATTGTCTAAACGTGCGTCCCGAGTCTCAATCAGAGGATTAGCCCAAGCGATTGCTTTGTGGGTTAACAGCATAATGATGCATAGCACCTTTGACCTATCGGTCGGAAACTGATTAGCATGTGTATCGAAGAACAGGTAACATTGATTCAAAAATCCACTAAATTTATCTCGATCACCGCCAAAACGAAAAGGTGGTAGCTTGGGGGGCGTGGCAGATTCTGAGACGGAAGCTTGTCCTTCTTGCTGGGTAATTCGAGCAGTCAACACTTGTACTGCATTCTGCAGATCTTGGATAGCTTGTTGGTGGTTCTGGACATTATGATCGCTTTGTGCAATAAATGCGTCCATCCGTGCTTTTCCATTCACCTGTTCGGTGTGCAAACTGGACATTGCACCCTGCAGTTTTCTGACACGTGTTTCCAAAGTTTCTGCTCCAGCGGCCTCCATTTTTGAGAGGCTGAGTATTCTGTTACGTTACTGGCGATACAGGACTGGAAGTCAGTGGCCGGAGCAGAAGTGTGCAGGTGAGCGGACCAAGGAAGGACTTCTGGAAGTGCCGTATATGGCGGTGGTGGTTCACTATGTTGGCAGATGCCGGAGCCCGCCCGAGCACGGGCCGGCTGAGATCACACACAAGCACCAAGTCCGTTTAGGTGAATAGAGTTGGAGGTAGGAACAGCAGGGTTTCCACAAGAGGCAGAAAGATGTCAGAAGAACACCTTCCAGATCAGGAGCTCAGATAATGCTTCACTCAGTTAGACTGAGCACCACAATATACTCAGCAACAGGAAGCTACACAAGGCCAGGTATATATAGCAGGTCCAATCAGTCTTAATCAGGGCGGGAACAATCAGCAGGGCAGGTGATGATCTCTATCCCAGACGAAGTTCATATGGTTTCAGGCTGAAGTTATTCAAGTTCCGAAATAGCTCCACAGCAAGGGAACAGACCAGCAAGCCATGGATCACAGGTTCAAGTCCTAACAGTTCCTCTCCTGATTCTGACCTACAAATAGTGATGTAAAATACTGACCAAATTGTGAACGTGGCCTAAGCAGTAGACGGCGAGAATCATTGTGGCCACTTATGAATTTATTTGCATGGTTCATAAATGAATGGCTCTTTATGGTGAAGCAAAATGTGTTTTATACTTTCTGTTTTTTTATTTAATCCACTTCAAGCGATGAAATCTCATAGTGCGAGACAAACAACGCTACGTACAAAGAGAACAGCCAGCTTGGGTGTTATAACCAGCTAGTCTGCAGACTGTACAGGGATCTAGCTCTTGCATATGGCAAACAATGGAATGCGGCACAATGATCTGAGAATCTGTTCCAGCGCGTCATCTCCAGAGCAGTTTTCCTCCACGAACGCGGCATGTCGCAAATTCTCAATATGTTCAGTGTAATGAGGGAGGCATGCCACAGCACTTGTGCATACAAATGTCATAATAATACAAAAACAAAGATACACTTTACTGATCTACTGATACAATCTAGGAAAAAATCATAGTGAAAACCTGGACACAACTCCAACTTCTTGTCCCTAAATGCCACCTTGTGGATATTTGAGGTACTGAGAAAAGGTAACAAGAATGTGAACATGAAATCAGGAAGGGGGATGATGATGATGATGATATTTAATTTTCTAAAATCTCGTTTTGATAGGGTGGCTTAAACACAACATTAGTGAATAGTTAAAGGAGTTGTCCAGTGAAAGCAAGTTCTCACCATAAGTGATAACTTGATCAGTGGGGAACCGCAACTGGCAGATTACAGCAGATCCCCAATGAAGACTTTTTATCCTTATTACAAAAGGGAGTGGCAGGGTGAACACCCGACCACCATTCTCTATGACATTGCCAGAAAAAGCCAAGCACAGTGCTCCACAGCCTCATAGGAAATATATAATGTGGAGGTCATTTGCACTGCTGCTTCATTCTAAGGGCAGGTGCAGACGGCTTATAATCCATCCGAGTGTGATCCGGCAAATCACTCGGGCAAATGTTAGTCTATAGGGTCGCGCACATGTCCAATCTTTTTCCTTGTACAAAAAAGGTTGCACTCTATCATGCTAAAGCATGTCAATGTGGAATATGAATATATGAAATATGAGTAGCAATGTGGCTTTTGAATATTAGGAAAAAATGAATTCGACGCTTTGCACAAAATTTGGCCAAATAATGTCTGCCCATCAACCAACGTCAAGGTGGTCCCATAAGACTGATGGGTCCCTATCCAATGTGAATACCTCTCTTAGGCCAGTTTCACAGGTCCAGATATTTCCGATACCGGAAAAATCGGTACCGGAGATATCCGTGTCCGTGTAATACGTGGTATATCCGTGTGGCACCAAGACCACACAGACTGCACGGACGGCTACAGTAAGTGTTGTTCCCCTGCCTGTGGTGCTGAAGCTCCCTGTCATTATAAATGAAAAACCCAACGTGGGGTCGCCCTTAGATTTTGAACCTACCCGGCAAAACTATACAGCTGCAGGCTTCTATTCTCAGGCTGGTAAGGGGCCATGATTATGGGCCCCCCAGCCTAAAAGCAGCAGCCCGCAGCTGCCCAGAAAAGGCGCATCTATTAGATGTGCCTATTCTGGAGTTTTGTCGGGTTCTTCCCACTTGCCCTGTAGCGGTGGCAAGTGGGATTAATAAGGGGTTAATGTCACCTTTAACCGTCATTTTCCCACGGTGCTGAGGTTACAGGAGTTCAGCTGTCAGCGAGCATAGGCTCAGTGACGTCACCCCCAGTCACTGAGCCTGTGCGCGCGGCTTCCATTCATTCCACAGTAGTTTACAGTCGGACTGGCAGCATTAGCAGCGCTCCGGCTGTAAACTGATTAACTCGAGATGGATTTACGCCAAGGGACCTGACTGTACGCCGGACAGGTATGGGATATTGTTGCTTTTTTATTTTATATTTTTTACAGGAGATCAAGGGATTCAATAACGGAATGGGAATGTAATAAAGATTGTACAACTGTGTGTTGTATTCTTTCATTAAAATACTTTATTCTTATTGTGTGCGTGTTTATTTAACCCTTTTCTTACTATAGGATTAGTAATGAAGAGGTGTCTTATTGACACCTCTTCATTACTAAGCCTGGCTTAATGTCACCTTACAATAGAAAAGTGACATTAACCCCTTATTAACCGCACTTACCACCGCTACAGGGCAAGTGGGAAGAACCTGACAAAGCTCCAGAATAGGCGTATCTAAGAGATGCGCCTTTTCTGGGCAGCTGCAGGCTGCTGTTTTTTGGCTGGGGGGGCCCATAATCATGGCCCCTTACCAGCCTGAGAATAGCAGCCCACACCTGTATAGTTTTGCCAGGTTGGTTGAAAAACTAAGGGGGACCCCACGTGGGGTTTTTCATTTATTCTCCCTGCTCACTGTTGCCGGCAGAGCAGGGAGAATAATGAAAGGGAACTTCAGCACCACAGGCAGGGGACAGTGCTTACTGTAGCCGTACGTGCGCATGGAGGACAGTGTGAACTGTTCTCCGTGTGCACGTGTACAGCACGTTTTGCAGTCGGTGCGCTCCCACAAACACTGACATGTCTCTGTGTTTTGCACACGGACACACGGTCTGAAAAGATGCTGACATGTGCAGAGACACATTCATTTTAATGTGTCTACGTGTGTCAGTGTCTCCAGTACGTGAGGAAACTGTCACTACACGTACTGGAGACACTGACGTGTGAAACCGGCCTTAGGCTGTTGTCTGAATTCCTGGGTGAATGTGGACCGTCTCTCAGTAAAGCCTACATTTATGGGTAGGTAGGAACCTGCTGTGTCTCATTAATTTTATCCCAATATTCAAAAGCCATATTGCTATTCATATTTCATATATTTCAAATTGACATGCTTTAGCACGATAGAGTGCAACCTTTTTGTGCTCCGATTGTCTCTTTCAAGAGAATCAGATCGCACTTTGCTGACACTCTGATCAGTGTCATTTGCATAATTGGCCCCATTCTCTCGGATGAGAATACATGGTCGCCTGCACGAGCCCTTACAGGGATAAAAGTTTTCAATGAATGGTGCAGGTCCCAGTGGTCGGACCCCTACCGATCAACAACATATCTCCTATCCTGTAGACAAACCCTTTAGGAGAGGGCTACATTAGGAGGATTTTTTGCTTGATTTGTAGCAGAGAGTTGAAAACTGAAATGAAGAACTTCATATTGTTATCAAGTAGTAAATGTTTTCTAAACTGTTGTAGATAAATATGATAAAACAAAATATTAATAGTGCATCTGTCACTAGAGCAGCCAGGAACATCTAATGTC
>JARQOD010000002.1:589293050-589425569 GCA_033576555.1 Oophaga sylvatica | reverse complement strand
TTAAGCCAATTCGTTATAGCCCAAAAATGCAGCATAATGACTAAAAGATCAATTAGCTATAACCCAGCAGCTGTTTACCACATAAGGACCCATAACTAGGTTCATTAAACATTAAATAAAGTCCGATAGTGAAAATATGAACCTGAACACCATCTATTAAAAAGTTATAAACTTTATTGAGAAAACATTAAGAAACATATAAACAAAAGTTAAAAAGTGGGAGACCCAATTGGGACACCGCAATCCGCAATTAATCTAAGGAGGTTGCATATAGACATAGAATGCACCAATAGTAATTGTGACCCCTTCAGCTAAACGTGCCTATGCACAGGACGAAAACAGTCCACTACATGGGTATATCAACAATCACAATAGCCATATACAAATTTTGAGTGTCAGCAGTATATTACCTCCAGTGGATTGTGGTGCCAGCCCCAACGCACGTTTCGGCTGTGCAGCCTTCTTCGGGGGTAGCATCACACCAACTGAGGCAGGATTATATATACATAGGTAACCAATAGAGGATCAGATCACATATATCTTGTTTCTAAAGGGTATGCACATTGGTCAACCAATAGAGGATCAGATCACATATATCTTATTTCTAAAGGGTATGCACATTGGTCGACACATTCTTGTGCCGGCCCTTTAGTAGGAGGAAATAAATGTTCCCATATAAAGAACCCGCCCGTAGGTGGTATAAAAATACATTGGTCCAATCATCTATCCCAACCCCTCTCCACCCATCACCTCCATCTTGTCATTCAATCACCATTTCGCCAAAGTGTAGGCGATCACTAAATCTGAACAAAATGTCCAAAGGACGTGTCACTATGTCGGCGCACCCTGCACCGACCAGCGTGACCCCGAGACATCAGGAGGCGCGACAAACGCCGAGCCCCGAGCGCGAGTACGGCCCCGCCCACGACTGACGCGGATGGGGCCGAGTCGCGTCATCGAAGCACCGCACCCAAAGGCACGCCCCCCGATGTCCCAGAGCACGCCAGGCGGGCGCATGCGCACAGTAACCATCCAGGACATAGAGTTTTCTATCATGAACAAGATCTAAACTCATTGTGTGATAGTGGACCAACCTATCACTTATGGCCAGACATATATTACCGGCCATGGACCCGTAATGGGGACAGTTATAAACAGGGCACCAATAAGGTATGGGCTAATTATGAAAAAATGGACCAACCTATTGTTAGTGGCGAGATATATCTTAACGGCCATGAATCCGTAATGAGGACAATTTCAAACAGGGGCACAGATGAATTATCAATATACATATTACACATAAAGTCAAGAACATCTATAACTCATATTCCCTAAACCAACAATAATACATATAAGTTATAGGGTAGGCACAATGTGCATGAAGGACATAGTACATATATGGAATATATGGTAAATATATGTCTCACAATTTCTTCAAATATTAGAACAACATTTAAATATACGTAAACAAAGAGGTAGTTAGATAATATAAGGAAATACAATTCGCCTAAGAAATGATTCCAAGACTCCATCGATAGTCATGTCCAGATTTTCCATAAAGTGGTTTATCCATATACGTAGATGCACCCTTATTTGGACGGATACCAATGTAGACATAATTACCTGCTCAACAAAAACAAACAAAACATACAATAAGTAAAAACAAAATGGTGGAATAAAAAAGTCAGCACAGATGGTCAGAGAAAAGGAATAAAGCTACAGGTTTCGTTGAGACCGTCCGGATATAGGGTCCGTAAGGACCTTATCCATTTTGTCTCTAATTGTGCAAGGGACGACTAATTTCACCACCCCTAATATCAAGGATTAGTCTATCAATCCCCCGTATTTTGAGGTGTGTTGGATCACATTGGTGATTTAGTTTAAAATGTTTTGGTATCGTGCGTAGATGTTCTATACACGTTTCCTCCTTTGCAGCAATAATATCACGGACGTGCTCTCTCGCTCTTATTTTGAGAGCTCTGGTGGTCATGCCCACATAAATAAGTGGGCATGGACAACATGCATAATAGATCACGGCCTTGGTTTGACATGAAATGGAGTGGGTAATTTTGAAAGTTTTACTGCCATCTGAGGAAGAAAAAGAGGTGGCCCTTTCAATGTTTGGACACGCCACACATTTACCACAAGGGGCACAGCCCCATTTGGGTTTCTTCATTTGTGTGAAAGGTAATTTCCTCTGATCATTTTTATCATAGTGGCTGCGGACAAGTATGTCCTTCAAATTCTTGCTACGTCTGGCAGCAATACTTGGAGTGGAGGGTAAGTATTTATTGAGGGTAGAGTCAGCTAGGAGGATAGGCCAGAATTTAGCCATTGCTTTGCGCATAAGGTTCCATTGTGAGTGGTATGTCGTTATCATTCTCACTCTATTTGATTCTTTAATTGAATCCTTACGTGCACTTCTTGATCCATATATTAAATTTGTCTATTCAGACCCCTAGCATGGTTTTGAGCCATCTTGACCTGTCTCTTACTGTAACCCCGAGATATAAATCTATGTTGCAGATCTATTGCTCTAGCCTTATAATCCACATCAGATGAACAGATACGGCGAACTCGCAAGAATTGGCCTGTTGGAATTGATCTAATGACCTGAGACGGATGGGCCGACCGTGCGTGCAGAAGAGAATTGGTGGAGGTCGCCTTGCGAAACAAATCTGTCTGTAAAACGCCATTGATGTCACGTTTGACCGTGACATCTAAAAAATCTATGAATTCATAATGATGTTTATATGTCAATCTTAAATTTAAATTGTTATTATTTAACTCATCGAAAAAAATAGTTAATTGTTAGGGAACGTCAGAACAATTAACTATTTTTTTCGATGAGTTAAATAATAACAATAATGTCTCAGGTCATTAGATCGATTCCAACAGGCCAATTCTTGCGAGTTCGCCGTATCTGTTCATCTGATGTGGATTATAAGGCTAGAGCAATAGATCTGCAACATAGATTTATATCTCGGGGTTACAGTAAGAGACAGGTCAAGATGGCTCAAAACCATGCTAGGGTCTGAATAGACAAAATTTAATATATGGATCAAGAAGTGCACGTAAGGATTCAATTAAAGAATCAAATAGAGTGAGAATGATAACGACATACCACTCACAATGGAACCTTATGCGCAAAGCAATGGCTAAATTCTGGCCTATCCTCCTAGCTGACTCTACCCTCAATAAATACTTACCCTCCACTCCAAGTATTGCTGCCAGACGTAGCAAGAATTTGAAGGACATACTTGTCCGCAGCCACTATGATAAAAATGATCAGAGGAAATTACCTTTCACACAAATGAAGAAACCCAAATGGGGCTGTGCCCCTTGTGGTAAATGTGTGGCGTGTCCAAACATTGAAAGGGCCACCTCTTTTTCTTCCTCAGATGGCAGTAAAACTTTCAAAATTACCCACTCCATTTCATGTCAAACCAAGGCCGTGATCTATTATGCACGTTGTCCATGCCCACTTATTTATGTGGGCATGACCACCAGAGCTCTCAAAATAAGAGCGAGAGAGCACGTCCGTGATATTATTGCTGCAAAGGAGGAAACGTGTATAGAACATCTACGCACGATACCAAAACATTTTAAACTAAATCACCAATGTGATTCAACACACCTCAAAATACGGGGGATTGATAGACTAATCCTTGATATTAGGGGTGGTGAAATTAGTCGTCCCCTTGCACAATTAGAGACAAAATGGATATGGTCCTTACGGACCCTATATCCGGACGGTCTCAACGAAACCTGTAGCTTTATTCCTTTTCTCTGACCATCTGTGCTGACTTTTTTATTCCACCATTTTGTTTTTACTTATTGTATGTTTTGTTTGTTTTTGTTGAGCAGGTAATTATGTCTACATTGGTATCCGTCCAAATAAGGGTGCATCTACGTATATGGATAAACCACTTTATGGAAAATCTGGACATGACTATCGATGGAGTCTTGGAATCATTTCTTAGGCGAATTGTATTTCCTTATATTATCTAACTACCTCTTTGTTTACGTATATTTAAATGTTGTTCTAATATTTGAAGAAATTGTGAGACATATATTTACCATATATTCCATATATGTACTATGTCCTTCATGCACATTGTGCCTACCCTATAACTTATATGTATTATTGTTGGTTTAGGGAATATGAGTTATAGATGTTCTTGACTTTATGTGTAATATGTATATTGATAATTCATCTGTGCCCCCGTTTGAAATTGTCCTCATTACGGATTCATGGCCGTTAAGATATATCTCGCCACTAACAATAGGTTGGTCCATTTTTTCATAATTAGCCCATACCTTATTGGTGCCCCTGTTTATAACTGTCCCCCATTACGGGTCCATGGCCGGTAATATATGTCTGGCCATAAGTGATAGGTTGGTCCACTATCACACAATGAGTTTAGATCTTGTTCATGATAGAAAACTCTATGTCCTGGATGGTTACTGTGCGCATGCGCCCGCCTGGTGTGCTCTGGGACATCGGGGGGCGTGCCTTTGGGTGCGGTGCTTCGATGACGCGACTCGGCCCCATCCGCGTCAGTCGTGGGCGGGGCCGTACTCGCGCTCGGGGCTCGGCGCTTTGTCGCGCCTCCTGATGTCTCGGGGTCACGCTGGTCGGTGCAGGGTGCGCCGACATAGTGACACGTCCTTTGGACATTTTGTTCAGATTTAGTGATCGCCTACACTTTGGCGAAATGGTGATTGAATGACAAGATGGAGGTGATGGGTGGAGAGGGGTTGGGATAGATGATTGGACCAATGTATTTTTATACCACCTACGGGCGGGTTCTTTATATGGGAACATTTATTTCCTCCTACTAATGGGCCGGCACAAGAATGTGTCGACCAATGTGCATACCCTTTAGAAATAAGATATATGTGATCTGATCCTCTATTGGTTGACCAATGTGCATACCCTTTAGAAACAAGATATATGTGATCTGATCCTCTATTGGTTACCTATGTATATATAATCCTGCCTCAGTTGGTGTGATGCTACCCCCGGAAGAAGGCTGCACAGCCGAAACGTGCGTTGGGGCTGGCACCACAATCCACTGGAGGTAATATACTGCTGACACTCAAAATTTGTATATGGCTATTGTGATTGTTGATATACCCATGTAGTGGACTGTTTTCGTCCTGTGCATAGGCACGTTTAGCTGAAGGGTTCACAATTACTATTGGTGCATTCTATGTCTATATGCAACCTCCTTAGATTAATTGTGGATTGCGGTGTCCCAATTGGGTCTCCCACTTTTTAACTTTTGTTTATATGTTTCTTAATGTTTTCTCAATAGAGTTCATAACTTTTTAATAGATGGTGTTCAGGTTCATATTTTCACTATCGGACTTTAAGTCTATGGGTTTGCGAATTAAAAAAATGGGACAGCATTCGGATGCCATCGGTGTACTGTCTTTTTTTAATGGACTGCTAAAAAGATAGAGAAACCTATTTTATCTGGTATCCTATCTAAGAAAAACTGATGAAACTCAGGCCAAACTCTGATTAAACTAATAAAAATCACTCATAAAGCGCCGACTGATTTTCTCGTTTCTCGTACAAGAAAGTCATTGACATCTGAATGATTTCCTCTAGAAAGTGGGCGCTGCATAGCAAAACGCTCTGCCTCCAAAGGTGCTCAGCTGGAATATAAGGCTATGTGCACACGTTGTGGATTCTGCTGCGGATCCGCAGCGGATTTTCCGCTGCACATCCGCAGCAGAATTGCAAGTGATGTACAGTAGCATTAGAGTCAATGTTAAACAAAAAACGCAGTGCACATGCTGCGGATTTTTCCGCGCGGAATTGGATGCGGATTTAAATCCGCAGCATGTCACTTCTTTTGTGCAGTTCCGCAGCGTTGTCAGACCTGCTCTAAATAGAAATCCGCAGGTCTGAAAACGCAGGGGAAATCTGCACAAAAACCGCGGCAAATCCGCATCAAATCCACAGGTAAAACCCAGGTCATTTTACCTGTGGATTTACCAAAATCTGCCGGAAAATTCCGCAGCACAATCCGCACCGTCTGCACTTAGCCTAAGCATAGACCATATAGATTCCTGCCTGCTGATCTGAGCGCTCGGCATGGTACGTGCAGCGATACGCAGATTGTGCTACACACTATTATTACACACTGAACAGAAACCTCCCAACTTTGAAAAATAAATGAGGGACATTCACTTTTTTTTCTTGTTTTACACTAAACCTGTACCCAGTCCAGAAAATGTGACCACACAGAAATATTCTCCTAGTGAAGCCTATTAGTTTTGCTACACAGTAGAATACCCCTTCATGGTCCCCACTGTGCTCCATCTATAATAAAATGCCCCTCCCCCACACACACATACTATAATGACCCCACAATCAAACTAGGTGGGTGGCCTGAACACGGGTTCACACAATCTGGCAATGTATGGTAGGACTCTTATAAAGTTCAGAACAGATTAAAGAGTCAATTTGGAATGTATTTGCAGAGTAAGTTTATCATCCTCATCAGGTCCAGGTGAGCTACTGAATGATGGATACAGATTGTATTATTAGATCTGGTGGCAGTGTCTCTTTCAAAGTGCTTCCAATTTCTAATAAGTTTAATGGTAATATTTATATCACGGCAGCACGGTGGCTCACGTTGTTTTGCAGCGCTGGGCTCCTGGATTCAAATCCCACCAAGGACAACATCTACCAGGAGTTTGTATGTTCTCCCTGTGTTTGTGTGGGCTTCCTCCGGGTTCTCCGGTTTCCTCCCACACGCTAAAGACATACTGATAGGGGATCTAGATTGTGAGCCCCATCGGGGACAGTGATGAAAATGTCTGTAAAGCGCTGCGGAATATGATGATTGATGCTATGTAAGCAAAGCATAATTAAAAAGAAATTAAGTTTTGTATATAGATTTTGGGAACCGTTGCTGGATAATGTATGTAAGTAGTCCAATCTCACTGCGGTCCAGGGTCTAGATCAGGGGGTGCTTACTATAGGAACATCAGTGGTACCTGAATCTGAGCAGCATAACTGTAGCTGGAAAAATGTGCAAGTAGATGTCATAAATAATAAGACATCTCTACCGCAAGAAATCGGAGCAGTCTCACGGACTGAAACCTCAGTGATTTCTTTGGATGCATGTAGGGTTTAGTTTTCTTTCCATTGAGTTTCCATGCTAGTGGGGGGGAGGTCTGATCCACGATACTTGGACAGGCCTGTAACGAGCAATAATGTTGTGGAAAATAATTCATTGGAAACATGAAGATAAATGAGAAAGAATATACAATAACATGCATTTAAATAACGCCATACATTTTCAGCTGTTTTATGGCTGCTAACCTCAAGCCCAGGGGTTAATAATGGAGAGACGTCTATAAGACGCGCCCACTACTAACCCTACAGTCATATTGTAAAAAGACACAGCCAGAATAAAGTCCTTTAATTGAATTAAACACACCCACCTTCATTTCCAATTTATTACTGTAAAAATGAAAATTATTCAAAACCATATTCCTCACCTGTCCGACGAAAATCCATTTGTCCCACGCTGCAATCCATCTCTGCTTCATCTGGATGCCTTGCTGAACGGTGGCATGATGTGACCGTCCAGTCTGGCATCCAGGAGACACTGAGCTGAGCGTCAGAGTGCAGCTTCAGCGCCCCAAGCTCAGCGTTTCCTGGATGTCAAGCTGAACGGCCGCATCATGCCTCTGTTCAGCAAGGCCTCCAGATGAAGCAGGGATGGAACAAATGGATTATCGTCAGACAGGTGAGGAATATGGTTATTTTCATTTTTACAGTAATAAATGGAAAAATGAGAGTGGGGTGTGTTTATTTCAAATAAATGACTTTATTCTTATGGTGTCTTTTTTACAATATGACTAAGGGGTGCATGAGACATTTTGTGGCCCGTGCTGCAGATAAAAAATGGACATGTCTGCAGGTTTTTCACACAGACACATTGTGTGAAAAACCTGACATGTGCGCAAGGTTGAATGGGTGTGTGCATGTATCTGTGGTACTTAAAAAATGGACCGCATACGGACATGAAAAACTAACGTGAAGTGGCCCTTAGACAGCAAAAAATAGGAAAGACTTATATCTTACTAATTATAACTTCGCTGGCAATGTAAAGTACTGGATTGTTTAACCCCTTCACCATCTCCGCCGTACTAGTACTGCGCAAGTCGCTTCCCTCCCTTTGATGGGGGCTCCGGCGGTGAGCCCACATCTTTCCTGGCACATATCAGATGTTTTGAACAGCTGACATGTGCCCGGAATAGCCACAGGTGGAATTGTGATCCACCCTTGGTTATTAACTCATTAAATGCTGCTGTCAAACTCTAACAGCAGCATTTAACGCGCGCCTCTGGCCATTGGGCCGGAAATCCACCCACCGGTGACCTCTGTCACGTGATCGCAGGTCACCGGTGGCTTGGCAGGACAACCAGAGGTCTCCTGGAGACCTCTATGATTGTCAGTGCCGGATTGCTATGAGCGCCGCCCAGTGGTCGGTGCTCATAGCAAGTGTATAAGTCTGCTACATAGAGGCGATCTGATCATTGTCTCTATGTAGCAGAGCTGATCGGGTTATGGCAGCTTCTAGCCTCCCATGGTGACTATTGAAGCATGCCAAAAGTAAAAAAAATTGTTCAAAAATTAAAAAACAATTAAAAAAAATATAAAAGTTTAAATCACCCCCTTTCGCCCCATTCAAAATAAAACAATAAAACAAAAAAAAATAAAACATACACATATTTGGTATCACCGCGTTCAGAATCACCAGATCCATCAATAAAAAAAGGATTAACCCGATCGCTGAACGGCGTAGCGAGAAAAAAGTCAAAATACCAGAATTACGTTTTTTGGTCGCCACAACATTGCATTAAAATGCAATAACGGGCGATCAAACGATTGTATCTGCACCAAAATGGTATCAGCAAAAACGTCAGCTCGGCACGCAAAAAATAAGCCCTCACCCAACCCGAGATCACGAAAAGACGGATTTTGGTAAGAACTTACCTGTAAAATCCTTTTCAGCGAAGGAAGGAAAGGAGACACACTAGTTCATAACTAGTGGGTAGGTGGAGCCCCAGATAGGATTGACACCTCAGATTAAAAAGAGTGTTGACCGGCCCCTCCAGCTCGGGCTCCTCCTACTCAGCTCTCCAGTTGTACACAAGCTTAAGGAAGAGCAATATCACCAGCGGAGCAACATAACCCCTTCTGAAGAACTTCAGAGAAAAAACATAAGAATACAGGTTATGCATGCATGTAAGCAAAAATCACACAGTTCCAGGTACTACTCACTGAACCTGACTACTGCGATAAGCTGGCAATGCTGGAACAGAGCCGTAGCGCGTCGACCTCAGCCCAGAAAATCGCTATCAGAGAAGGGTCACGCTGCATCTGTAATACAACAACACACTTCTGCCATGGGAGGGAGCTGTGTCTCCTTTCCTTCCTTCGCTGAAAAGGATTTTACAGGTAAGTTCTTACCAAAATCCGTCTTTCAGCTGCAGATGGAAGGAAAGGAGACACACTAGTTCATAACTAGTCCCAAAGCAGTCCAGAAATTAGGGTGGGAAAAAAACAAAAGAGGCAGAAACCCATCAACCTAGATAAATGCGCAACAGGCGCCAAATACAAGTTAACTAAAACTTAAAATACCGCTGCCTGCAGGACCCTACGTCCTAAGGCCACATCAGCGGAAGCACTGACGTCCACCTTATAAAACTTTGTAAATGTGTGGACGGAGCGCCAGGTCGCCGCTCGGCAGAGCTGAGCTGCCGAAACCCCTTGATGAAAGGCCCACGATGAAGCCACAGCCCTCGTGGAGTGAGCTCGAATCTTAATCGGGCAAGGTTCGCCTTTAAGACGGTAAGCCTCCAAAATGGCTGACCGAATCCAACGAGCTATAGAAACCTTGGAAGCTCGTTGACCACGCCTGCGACCTGTTGGAATCACAAACAGAGAATCTGACTTCCTAAAACCTTGAGTAACAGACAAATAGAACTTCAAGGTCCGCACTAAATCCAATTTGTGCAAGTCCCGTTCCTTTGCATTCCTTGGGCCCGGGCAAAGCGAGGGCAATACAATATCCTGGTTAACATGAAATTGCGACACCACCTTAGGTAGAAAGTCGCCCCGTGTGCAAAGCACTACTCGATCCGGTTAAAAATCCAGGAAAGGAAGCGAGCAGGAAAGAGCTGCCAACTCAGAAACCCTTCTTAAAGAGGTTACCGCCACTAAGAAGGCAATCTTCCAAGAAATTAAAGAAAGGCTAGCAGAACCCATAGGCTCAAAAGGTACATGCTGAAGAGCCTCCAAGACAAGGTTGAGCCACCAAGGAGACACAGACGCCTTCCGCGGTGGAAACTGACGGTTACTCCGCGAAAAAAGGAACGTACGTCCCTAAGCAAGGCGATAGCCTTCCGAAACAGCAAGGACAGGGCAGAAACCTGGCCTTTCAGAGTGCTAACTGCCAAACCTTTTGACCAGCCCGTACTGCAGCAAAGCCAACAAATTGGGAATGGAAAAAATCCTCGGATTCATTGAAGAACCCAAACACCACGAAAAGAAGGCTTCCCAAGTCTTGTGATAAATCTTAGTAGTAGCCGGACCTCTGGCAGCTCGCAGAGTGCAATGACTTTGACTGAAAAACCTCTACGAGTCAATATTTCGGTCTCAAGAGCCACGCCATCAAACGCAGAGACTTCAAGTCCGGATGACGAACGGGCCCCTGGGTTAACAGGTCCGGCCGAGGAGGAAGTGGGAATGGCGGTGCCGCCAAAAAGCGACACCAGTGTCGAGAACCACGTCCTCCTTGGCCAATCCGGGGCTATCAACATAGCCGGAATTCTCTCCAGGCTGATCCGACGCAGCACCAGAGGAAGTAAAGATATCGGCGGAAACACATAGGCTAGCTCGAAATGGTCCCACGAAATGGTCCCACGGAGCCACCAGAGCAACCACCGCCACAGCCTTTTGGGTCCTTATACCTGGACATGAAAGTCGGTAGTTTGGCATTGAACCTGGATGCCATCAAATCCACTTGGGGAGTTCCCCAACGGGAGCACAGCAGTGCAAAAATTTCCGGATGAAGACTCCATTCTCCAGGATCCATCTTCTCGCGACTGAGGAAGTCCGCCGTGGTATTCTGGACTCCTAGAATGTGAATCGCAGAGATGGCTGGAACCCTGGTCTCGGCCCATAACAGAATCCGAGACACCTCCATCATGAGCCTGGAGCTCCTTGTCCCGCCTTGGTGGTTGATATACGCGACCGCCGTCGCGTTGTCTGTCTGCATCGGACTGGCAGACCGCTCAAAGGGAGCGTCCAGTGTTGGAGGCAAAAGAAAAAATTGCCCTCAATTCCAGGATGTTGATCGGTAGAACAGACTCTTCCGATGACCATACTCCCTGGATCCAAAGATCGTTCCAGACACCCCCCCAGCCCGTCAGGCTGGCATCAGTGGTTATGACCGACCACCTCGGAGGGAGGAAAGATTTCCCCAGGGATAACGCTCCTGGACATAACCACCATCCTAGGGATTCTCGCACCCTGTGAGAGATGATGACGCTGCAATCCAGAGAAGCTTGCGATCGATCCCAACGACTCAGAATGAGCCTTTGGAGGGCCCTGGGATGAAATTGGTCAAACGGAAGTGCCTCCATGGACGACAAACCCAGAAGGCGCATACACTTCCGAAAGGACATTGCTGTCGCAGACCTCATAATCTGTACATGTCGAAAGAGACATGCCCGCTTGTCTGGAGGAAGGGACACCACCGTCCGTACCGTGTCGAAATGCATTCCCAAAAACAGGATTGACTTCCAGAGACGACTTCTCCCAATTGACCAGCCACCCGAAATCCTCCAGGAGCTGAAGGGATAGATTGCGAGTCGTCCCCGCCTCCTCCTTTGAGGACGCCACAATCAGAAGGTCGTCCAGGTAGGGAAATCGTAACTCCCTGTCTTCGAAGAATTGCCATGAGGGGCGCTAGAATGTTTGTAAAAACTCTGGGCGCCGAGGCCAAGCCGAATGGCAGAGCCACAAACTGGTAATGGTCCTGACCTATGGCAAAACGAAGGAAGCGCCGTGAGCCCTTCCGACGGGAACATGCAAATAAACGTTGCGAATGTCGATTGACCAAAAAGACGTTCTGCGACAGGGCTGCCACAACGGAGCGAAGTGACTCCATGCGGAAATTTCGGGATGTAAACATGCCGATTCAATCTTTGCAATCCAAAATAGGGTGAAATTTGTCCTCCTTTTTGGGGACCACAAAGAGGTTGGAATAAGAATCCTCTTCCCCGGTCCTCTGCGGAACCGGTATCACCACACCCTTCTGCAGAAGGGAATCGACCTCTCGTAGTAGAGCGGCAAATAGCTCGGCTCCGACGGAATGCGAGATTGGCAAAACCTGTCCGGGGGTCGAGAAAGAAACTCTATGAAGTAGCCTGCCAACACAACCTGTGTCACCCAGGCGTCCGACACACGGGAAACCCAAGTCAGTTTGAATTGGAGTAAACGACCCTCCACTCGAGAGCGCTCGAGTGAGACCCAGACGTCAGACCGCTTTAGCGGGTTTTTTGCCAGCTTCTGTCTTAATGGAAGTTCTGTTTCCAGGGTATGCGGAATTTCTGAGAATTCCCCCCCTTTTTTATTTTTTTTTTAAAAAAAGAGAGAAACGACCCAAACCCCCAGAGGGTTGACCGGATCATCCCCTGGACCGAAAGGACCGCTGACAACTACCGGCACTAGTCCTGCCAGACGCAGAAGTCACAGCTCTGCGCTGCGGTAAAGCTGTTTCTTTTGCCTCAGAAATCAGCTCTGTGAGGTCAGATTCAAATAGCTGACCACCTTGTAAGCTAAAGATAGAAAACCCTGCTTGGAAACCGCGTTCCACTGTCTAAGCCACAGTGCTCTTCTAACTGTGACTGCCGAGGATTGCGCCCTGGATAGCAGTGACGCAGAATCCTTCAACTTGAAAAGCCCATCTATCTCGATAGAGGGGATCCATCTTGTCACGCCGTCCGTAGACGGTCCAAACGGCTCAGGGAAACTTTACAAGTACACATAGATCCTTAATACTGAATCCATGACCCGCGGCCTCGCAGATGGATATTGTTGCCATCTCCAGCAGGTCCTGCAGACTCGCCTTCCTTTACCAGGATAAAGGACATTCACTTCAGGAGATCCAATTAACAATCAATTCCGTAGAAAACGGATACAGATTGTAAAGCCGTCGCGACCTATGCGACTCCTGAAACATCCGGGCCGACTTACCAGGACGCCTAGTTACCTCTCTCTGGTAACTGTAACGCCCTCATGGCTCCAATAGTACGGTCCATGAGAGAGGCAGAGTGTCCCTGCCGATCCTCCTTGTCCGAAACGGACATCTTCGCTACGCGAGAAGGAAGGCACCGATTTGTGTCGCTTCCTTGAGAGGATCTAGCTGACACTCCATAACCTAGAAGGTCAGACAGGCCATCATAGAAACTAGCGAGGGCCTCCATTTTGACACCACTGGAACCGACTGCTGCATACCGCGGGTCTGTCTTGCACAGTATATGGCAGGTTAAACCTGTCAGTAACTAGAACAGTGTGTTTCTTAAAGAAAAAACAATCGCTGAAGGGTTAAAGCTCTTAAAGAGAGAGCTACCCCAGCATTAAGAGTTAACCGCCTAAGAAGGGGTTAAAGTAGCAGACTCCCCACAACCTTGATAATGAAAAATTTGTGTGAGCCCCAAGTGCCTCTTATAAGGCAGCAGCTGCAGGACAGCTTTTTTATGCCACACTAGCAGAAAAAAACGTTCCACAAGATCGCTAAAAATTGCGCTGTCGCCCAGATTGGCAGCTACTAGCGACATTAAAAAATAATCACACAAACGATCGCATTAGTATGCGTCGTTATCAGGATCGTTAGTGGGAACGTATAGTGGCAGTATTAAAATCGCAGACTCCCCACAAACTCTTTATTATTATTGAAAAGAGTGTGCGAGTCCCTTATGCGATAACAGCCGCAGGACAGCGCAGTCTGTCACTCATTAGTGCCCCAGAAGGCGCCCGCGCTGTGGGGGTGAAGGGGTTAAGCTTCTGCCTGCGGGCTAGAAGGACTCACCCAGCTGGTAACAGTGTAACATCTTGCCGGGAGGGGAGGAGGGAGAAGAGCCAGAAGAAGCTTTCAGCCTGCTTCTTTAATGGCCGCCGCGCTGTGCCTCCGTGTGCTCCATGAGGGAAGCCGGAAATGGAGACAGCAGTAAAGCGCGCGCTCAGAGCGGCGCGAAAATTCAAATAAAAAGGCGCGCACTCCTCTCCTATGTCCTGCAGGCATCCACCTGCGGACAAAAAACACCAGTCACCGACATGTATTGTACAGCGGCTGCCACAGCAGTCGCTTAAACACTCACACACCATTAATAAAAATGCGTGGTACTCACCAGCCGAAGCGCCACAGGGACCCCCAGGGGTTTCTGGCGCTATGCCCATGCTTCCCCCCAGGGCGGGGACGCAGTGACCCCGATGTGCGGTTTGCATCCCCGCCAGGGAAGCCATCCTCATCCCCCCGGGCCGGCAGGGTTCTGCAGGGACCACCATTAGGGTAATACAGATCCGCCAAGGGAGAGGTGGGAGTCCAGCAGCGCTGAGACCCCTGAGACCTCTAGACCACATTTGGTGATCCAAGTCTCTTGTCCGATAAAAAATAATAAAATCTTCTGAGGAGCTGCTTCCAGCAGCGACTATCCTCTGAGACCTCAAAATGTAAACTGGAGAGCTGAGTAGGAGGAGCCCGAGCTGGAGGGGCCGGTCAACACTCTTTTTAATCTGAGGTGTCAATCCTATCTGGGGCTCCGCCTACCCACTAGTTATGAACTAGTGTGTCTCCTTTCCTTCATCATTTTTTTTTTTAACAATTGTTTTTTCACCACTTAAATAAAAAATAACCTATACATGTTTGGTGTCTGTGAACTCGTAATAACCTGGGGAATCATAATGCAGGTCAGTTTTAGCATTTGGTGAACATGGTAAGAAAAAATCCAAAAAAATGTTGTGGAATTTTTTTCCCGTTTTTTGAGATACACGATATAGTAAAACCAATAGTGTCGTTCAAAAGTACAACTTGTCCCGCAAAAAACAAGCCCTCACATGGCCACATTGATGGTAAAATAAAAAAGTTAGGGCTCTGGAAGAAGGGGAGCAAAAAACAGAAACACAAAAATGAAAAAGGGCAAGGTCTTGAAGGGGTTAATATACTGATATTTCATGCCCTGGGACACAATACTATATGATGAATTTAAAAGTTTTAATACTGAAAGGGTCATTCTAAAGGGAATCTGTAAATGGGACTTGCAGTGCCCAGAACAATGAGCCTGTGTGCACTGAGTGATCTAGTACAGATCGCTCAGTGTGCATCATTTACTGTGGTGTGTACTAAACGACCAGTGGTTTAATGCTGGGAATTGGTTATCACCTCTTCATTTGTTACACCTTCTCCTTAATCATCACATCTTCATTTGTTCCAAAAACTTAAATTTTATAACTGACTTTTTTTTAGTAGGCATCACTCCATCCCTCCATGCACAAATGTCCTGATGTAACATCTATTAAATATTGTGCTTTTGCCTCAATCCTTCATGTGTAAACCTGTCTGATGAAGGGGCCTCTGTGCTTTAAAAGCTTGCAGATATAACGTGTAAGGCTAGCCAATAAAAGAATCACTCCTCGAATACTTGTCTTTTTGGGTATAAAAATATTGACATACAATATAATTTTTGATTGTACATCCTGAACAGTGCTCCAAATTATTTGCATAGGCAAATGTAAAAATAATGGGGCAGGTTCCTCAATGCTCTCTAATTCTTAGACAGCGTAAACATAGACTAGACAATCTTATACTGCTTCAGATTTATCATAATTGTTCATGCTGTTTGATAAGTCTGACGCATCTTTAATCAAAAAAGGAAGTTCCACCGTCTATGAAGACATATTAAAAAATAAATCATTACATCATTTATAACAAAAAAAAAAGAAAATATTCTCCAAAGTTTCGCATTTAAGTTAGCATTTTATTCTTAGACTACATACCAATCACATTTGTTTTCTCTCTTTTGTATTTACAGTGTTCATCATGGCATCAGGACTCTTGGTCTATCCCTTCGGCCTCAACTCAGCTACTGTGAAAAAGTACTGTGAGAACTCAAGTATATACTATGCAGGAGCCTGTCAGATCGGATGGGGATACATGCTTGCTATTGTTGGAGTCATGTTATCTGTATTTTTGCCATTCTTCGCTAAATATGCACCAAAAGAACACATATCCCCAACCCCGATTCCCACTATTTTATAGTATTTTATTTTTTGCAAAGTTCCTGTCTACAGATGACAAATAGACAAAGGTATTAGCGCATTTCTCTGCAGCCGTGCAGCGTAAACTATAGATCAGATTGATATTGCATTGATCGTCTTCCTGAAGCATGACAAAATATTAGTTTGGGATTAATTAACATTACTTGACACTGATTTTCTTAGTTTTCCTACTGCTTCTGTCTTTCTGTATGTTATTTAATTTTATAATGGCTACCTCCCAATCAACTCCTGCCCAATAATGAGAAATTCTGTGCTGGAAGCCAGTGATCACAGACTATTGATTATAATTTACTGGATAGGACCTTGTATATCATATATCAATGCTACCCATAATCCAACCAGTGACCATGTTTCAACCTACTCTGGAATCCTGAAGAATGTTGCTATGGGCAATATGGCCACTACTGATAAAATTAGCATTTCAATCTGTTGGAGAACTTAAAATTTCCTTGCATCATATCTCTAGTTCAAATGATCAACCTAAGGCCTCATACTCACTGGCGCCGAAAACGGATGAAAATCAGACGAAAAAAAATCGGATTCAAATCTGACCAATGTTAGTCAATGGGTGAGTTTTCATTAGCGATTTTTTTCTCATCAGATATTGGTGTGAGAAAAAAATCGCAGCATGCTGCGATTTGATGCGATTTTGGCATAATCGCCAATGCAAGTCAATCGGTGCAATTAAAAAACGCACTGCACTCGCACCATGCACGTGCTGTCCGATTTATATGCACCAGTCTCCTTTGAAAAGCCGGCAAATCATCCCCGGCTACTGTAAAATCACACTGACAGCTCACAAAACACTAGATACATACACATAGAATACATATATATATATATATATATATACATGTCATTGTGACACATACATATATATATATTTATAGTTCATACACTTCTACATACTGTAATAGCCGCTAATTCAATTGCCGGCTTTTGTGAAATCACAGACCCGACATGAAATGATACATTGTTTCCACACAGTTAACCATGTCATTTCATGTATTTTGATATATGGTTTTAAGTTACAATTACATAAGTATATGTGTGCAAAATTTCAGACATGTAGGGGTTAATTAAAGGTGTAAATTCGTTGAAAAAAATGCGTGGGCTCCCGCTGTATTTTCTCCACCAGACAGACAAAGCAAGCGAGTGGGGGCAGATAATAATAGCCTAGGGAGGGTACATTTTTTTTGTGCCCCCCCTGGCTAATAACATCTGCCCCAGACACCCCAGAAAGGGCAAATCTCTAATTAGATTTGCCCTTTCTGGCACTTTGCCTGTCTATTCCCATTGCCCTGTAGCGGTGGCGAATGGGTTAATAAGGGTTAAAGCCACCTTGCAATTGAAAGGTGACTGTAAGCCAGGTTAATAATTGAGAGCTGTCAATTAGACAATTATCAATTATTAATCCTATTGTATGAAAGAAAAATCAAACACACACAGTTTAATAAAAAAGAAGTTTAATGAAATAATCACACAGTTTTTGACCATATTTTATTTTTCTGCTAAAACCATTTCCTGTAATAAAAATAAAATAAAAAAGCAAAATTATTCTTACCAATCCGATGTACAGTCAGGTCCCACGGTGTAATCCATCAGAAAGGGTTAACAGGTTACAGTAAGCAGAGAGCTAATGCTGTCTCCTAGCTGTAACCCCCTGAATGAATAAGTTACTCTCCCAGCGAAAGGAGAGGAAGAGATTAATGAATGGAGCTTAATTGATTTATTGCCACTTTCACTTCAGTGACCTGACCTAAGGTGAAAGTGGGACACAATCAATTAAGCTTCATTCATTAATCACATCCTCTCCTGTCGGCAGGAGATAAGCTCATTCATTCAGGAGCTATCAGCTGAGCACGCAGGATTACTTGTGCTGCTTAGCTGATTGCTAGTTAACCCTTTGTGAAGGATTACATCATGGGACGTGACAGATCGCCAGATAGGTAAGAATAATGTTGTTTTATTATTTTATATTTATTTTAGAAGATCAAGGGCTTCGCACGGATTAAAGGTACTGCCACACTACACGATCCAGCTAGCGATCACGATAACGACGCATACTAATGCGATCGCTAGCGGGATCGTTTCAATATCGCTAGTGGCGGCCAAATTTAGCGATGTCGTTAAGGACGCTATCGCGGTTAGCGATCTCCTTAACGACTTTAGCGGTACAAAATACCGCTAAATCGCTAAAAAAAAGGTGCCACACTCAGCGATATATACTTACCAGCGGGACGCCGACGATAAAAATAGGGTCCGGAACGATGTCAGCGACGAACGAGATCACAGCAGGATCTCAGCAGGGGCCACGTCGTCGCTAGATGCCGCACACAACAACGTCGCTAACGGGATCGCTAAATAGTGACGTTTTTTAGCGATCTCGTTAGCGACGCTGTTTAGTGTGGCATACCCTTAAGAGTAAAATAAAAGATGGTCAAAAAAATGTGTTTTTATTTCATTAAAATTATTTATTCTTAAAGTGTGTGTGTTTTTTTATTTACTTCAATAGGATTAATAATTGATAGTTGTCTAATTGACAGCTCTCAATTATTAACCTGGCTTACAGTCACCTTTCAATTGCAAGGTGGCTTTAACCCCTTATTAACCCATTCGCCACCGCTACAGGGCAATGGGAATAGACAGGCAAAGTGCCAGAAAGGGCAAATCTAATTAGAGATTTGCCCTTTCTATGGTGTCTGGGGGCAGATGTTATTAGCCAGGGGGGGCAAAAAAAAATGTACCCTCCCTAGGCTATTATTATCTGCCCCCACTCGCTTGCTTTGTCTGTCTGGTGGAGAAAATACAGCGGGAGCCCACGCATTTTTTTTCAACGAATTTACACCTTTAATTAACCCCTACATGTCTGAAATTTTGCACAAATACACTTATGTAATTGTAAGTTAAAACCATATATCAAAATACATGAAATGACATGGTTAACTGTGTGGAAACAATGTATCATTTCATGTCGGCTTTTGTGATTTCACAAAAGCCGGAATTGATTTAGCAGCTATTACAGTATGTAGAAGTGTATGAACTATAAATATATGTATATATATATGTCACAATTACATATATATATATTATATATATATATGTATTCTATGTGTGTATATGTATTGTTTCTATTCTTTATTAAAGCTGTCAGTGTGATTTTACAGTAATGCCAGGGATGAATTAGCGGCTATTATACTATGTAGAAGTGTATGACTTATATATAATATATATATATATATATTAGATGTATATATATATATATTATATATATAATTATTTGCTTTTTGTGTACATTTTTTGGTTGCAATGTGATTTTTACATGACTTTTTACATAGAGATAACTGCTCTATGTAAAACTTCATGGTAAAATCGCATTGCATACAGATGGAAAACTGATGGAAAACTGACAGAAAATGCATGGTGCGATTTAAAAGCGCATCAAAATCGCATGCCTTTTTACAACAAATGTACCGTTTTTTTCCTGCAGAAAACTGACCGATTTTTTTCCAGCCAGTGAGTATGAGCCCTAAACATGTAAATGCATATTGTTTCGTCCAAAGTAAGACATGCTTTTTGTACTGACTAATAGATGAGGATCTGACATTTCCTTATGGGGTTTTGAAAATGGTTTCAATCCTCAATAACTTTGACAGACATGTACACCTTTGCACTGACTTTTGTTATTGATGATTTGATTTCAAAGTGCTAAACTTTCTGAATAGCTTTTATTAAAATGTTCCACCTTTCCGCCGTAGAGTCTGCGTTACTCCTTTACATAGCTGACTTTTCAGGATTTTTTTTTTTTTTAACAATAGATGACTGAACACTGCTCTTAGTTGTACCTGTTCTCCCCTTGTCTTTGAAACATTAGAGAAGGCAGCAAGATGAAGAGGAGATTGTACACAGCAGTGCTATTTCAGGGAGGGAAGAAAGGACCCAGAGGGAGAGAGATCATACAATGTAGCCAGAGAACAGAGCTCTGAATCTGCAGGCGGAGCTGAGAGAGATCTCAAACACAAGCTGTGCACAGACAGGAGCATACAATCCACAGTGGATGGACGAATTAGACGGATCTCACACACTCATCAGCATCACGTCAGCAAGTCTGTATAGGTGAACAGAGATCCCTCATGGACTGTAGAAGAGAAAATCAATATAGTTATGAAGCTGTACTGATACATGAGAGCAATGGAAGGCAGCAGCATCCTGGGCACACAGACCTCACATTCAGCACATATTAATGGAAGGGATACAATCTCGTGAGAAAAGCTAGAGAGGAAGGTTGTACAAATACATCGAAAAAAGTTCTGAAAAGTTATTTTAGTTTAAGTAAATAGCACCTATTTGACTGTCAGACGAATGTAGCGGTGCGTGAACTGAGGATACATGTAATGTTTTCAGAGTTCTGCAGAGCCTACGACTCCACATCATCATCACTTCTCTACAATTGCAATATACGAGTATACAGTAAATACGAGTGAATCAGTTGAGAATGTTTTAGCGCTTCCAACTATATTCTTATTTGGCCAATTCATCATTTTTTCAATAGATCTGGTGTAAAACTGTCTGAAATGTTGCAAAATCTTTGCATAATTAATAGTTGCTCAAAAATGTTGGCTTTTGGTTGTTTGAACCCTTGAGCCTGTTTTTTGTGGTTGGCTTCTCTGTCCACCTAGGCACAGCAGACACACCTTTCCTCCGGGTGTTTAGGTTTTGTTATTCTGGCTGCAGTCTGCTTAGCATAACACAGGAGTTTTCATTTGTCTACCCTATCACTTTTGGGTGGGGCTTTACAATCTTACCCCCCCCCCCCACTGGCATTTCCTGCTGGTGTCATTTGGGACCTGCAGCCATTCTGCTGTCTTTACTCTGCCCCTTGCACCTATGTTCTGTTTCTTTTTAGGAAATAGGCGGCTTATTATCTAACAGAATATATCTTTTACTTTATTTTGAATTTCGTGGTTTATTTTACTCACTCTGGGATCTTTCCTTTTTTCAGCACACTTTCCCTTCTGTAAGTAATTCACACTCTACTCTGTCCTCTGGTTCTTTAGTAGGAGGAACGTGAAGTGCTCGACGGCCTTTCAGGCAGCATAGGTCCGAGTTGCCATTTTCGAGCCAGTGGTTAGGGCTCAAGGTTCAAGCAGTAACCAATAGGGACCGTGGGGTCAGGATTTCTAGTTCAGGAACCAGAGGGGCAGTTGCAATTTTTAGCTTTACCTATTACCCCGAGTGAGTAGCAACACTAGCATAACACTGGCATTTTTACGTCATCTCCGCCACCTTTTTGAAAGGTGGGCAGGGCTTAGCAGGAGGGGAATGGCCGAGCGCAGCGAACAAACTCACCATTTTGTAAACCAGACAAGTGGCATCAATTGCAACATGTATTCAGTATCTCCTGCAGTCTATGACTAGGGTACATTTCTGACACTTTCGGACTGCAGCTGAAAAATGAATTGTCTGAAGTTCTCATTCACAACCTCCCCATTACCATGCTAGACTGATCATTTTGTCTTAGTAGAATAAAAGGTGCAATTTGTAGCTCCAATCATATATTGCAATGTTCAACTGCCTGTGATGGGGACTGAAACCACTCATGCAACTCCTTTACTCCGAAGTAGATGATATTTTAATAGAAAGTACTGTAAGGTCTCATTCAGACATCAAGTGATTTTTCACGTATACAACAAAACTTTTTTATGACTGTTTTTGAGCATATTTTAATAAATTTCTATCATCCTTCTGCGTTTTTCTCATATGAAAAAGAAATCTGGTGGAGGTTGCTAAAGCTTCTACTAACAAATAGTGAAAAACGGACTACATAAGGATGGCATTCGACTTGTTGTCCAATTTTTTTCACAGATCGATAGAGTTGAATTAACTAACAAGTTTAATCGGTGATCAAAATCTGACCTGTCTCTGTGATTTTGCAAGGATCAGTCAGTCTGCAAAAATGCACGTACATGTGCACAACTCCATAGTCTCTAATCAATACAAATTCTACCCATGAAAAACATGGATAGAACTTGTATGTGAAAAACAGACGGCAGAATGAGGCCCACGTTTAACACTTTGTAACTTCATGAATGTACAAGAATAAAACTGTATTTTCCAGAATATATCAACGGTAATAAAAAAACCGTTAAAACGATACATGAATAGAGTTAAAACGTTATAAACACATTATAAAACAAAACTAATCCAATCTAAATAAGTACCTTAATAATTGTGATATGCAGATACAGTCAAGTATTATGGGCTGTATTTTGGGTGTCTATATGGAACTGGTAAACTAAAGATGGATCACAGGACGGTTCTGGGAGTTCAAGTTTTCCAGCGGTAAAAGAGTAGCTAACATGCACCCATATTAGATGAATGCAGCCTTAAAAACATGAAAAAGAGGGTTAAGACCGAGATTGTATCAGTGCTCAACATTCTAGGTGTTGGTTCGTCACTCACCAGTATATGTGCTTCCGGTATATATCTACTCTATAACGTGTGTGTAGTTTGATGATGTTCTTCAAATATACAGCACATTACAGCACAACCTGAATACCAAAATATGATGTGATAATGACTGGTGCCATTAACATTGTTAATATGACGGCACTATAATTATGCATCTTGTTCTTGTTTATTTACCTATTATATATGTTCTTCTGTAAGTGTAAACCTATTAAAATGAATACCACTTGTACATGTAGTACGTATGCATTTAGCAGTAGTCAGGTTGGTATATTGGACACCGCATATCTTTCCCACCTACAACACATCACTTGCTGCCATTTTTTATGCAAACAATATAGAAATTAAAAGTGTTGTCTTAACAGGAATGGTAAAATTTCAAATGTGCTTGTAAAAACAAGAAAATTACCAAATTTCATATTAAAAGTCCTCTGTAATCTGAGGAACAGAGGGATTTTCATTTTTTACTGTTCTTTGCCTAGCTTCCTGGCCAGTGGATTGTTTAGTGTGTTTGCTAAATAGCACCCAGCACATCAGCCGAACGTATCCAAAGGCCCCAAAGTTTAATAAAACGCCATTTTTTTAACAATGAGAGTCACCAGCTGACATATAACACTAATGTCTTTTATAGTGGATTTTGTTGGAGGCTTCGTGTACAACACTCAACATTTACGTTGGATGTATGGAAAAAAAAAAAGGTCCTATCAGTGCCTGATATATAGAAAATAAATCAAATGCTGCAACATTGGGTATTACAAAATATAATGCTTCCAGACTGATATAAATCTGGGCGCAGTGCAAATTGAAAACTTTCTTTATCCACCCAAGCAAAGTTTCAGGTGCAGGCAGCCCTTATCAAGCATGCATGAAAAAGGCCATTTGTAGCTGATACATAAGTCCCTTTGAAGTGCTACCATCCACACCCCCATCACAAAAAAAATATATATATACTGACTATCCACCACTCCTTTCGATCCCTATAATGAGGGTCCTGATCGCTAATTGTGTCTCATTGCATTTAGGATTGAATGAAGTGGCACACATGATCACTACTCCATTCTTGTCTATGGGTGACTGACAGAGATAGTCGACTGCTGCACTCAGTAATATTGCTGCATACATTGTGCATATACAATGTGGATGAAGAGGAAACACTTTACTGCATTACAGTCACCAGTTGCAAAGTAATTATCGAACTAAGCGCCTATTAACTAACTATTGTAATAGTATATTGCACAGAGTCCCTGTGTGACAGAGCTGTAGAGCCACCGTGTGCCGCCACATCATGCACCATATGGTGCCATAGTACCAAGATATAGTTCTCTAGAAGTAACACACCCATCCAATTGAGCATGCCATGGTGCATACAGAACAAGATAAAAAAAGTATTTTTATACTTTAGTACGTAGAGGTATAAAAGTCTTTGGGCTCCATATTACAGCTCTGTACAACTTGGTTGTATGGAGCTGTAATATGCTGGTTTCCATCAGCATTGATCTTACATTTTATGTAGCCTTTTACTGCATAATCATTTAAAACTATTGTGCAGAACTTAATAATGAACACGGAGTGAATAAATGATCTGTTTCCCTGTTTTCTGAGCCCTACACTGCATGCATGAAATTCATCAGTTTCCCTTAAATCCCTCATTGTTCCTTTGAATTACTAGTTTAATATTTGATGTCTGATTTTGTTTGTACAAGTTGCCTCTGAAATGTAAAAGTTCTACAACACGTTAAAACCTTATAAACATTACAATTTTTATCATGGTAAGAACACGTAAAATTAAACTTTCAGGTCCATAAAGTGATGTCCTGAGATCTCAGCTTTTGGTCATAATTGACTCTACAAAAGTTGCAGATTAGACCTATTGCCCATATGGATTGCAAGACAAATCAATATGTTGTGTATGGATTCAGCTCTCTGGTAGCTGCTTGTATACGCACAGTTACAAGGTTTTTATATCAAAACAGCAAAAAGTATAATGTACATCATAAACCTTTCAGCTCCAAAACGAAAACAGCATTTCTCCAGTACAAGTGAGTAACATAAACAGTCCTTCCTTCAGACACAATCAAACAAGGTAAATATAGCACCTCGCCAATCTCAGTATTTCAGGCTGTAGCAGATCCAGCAGTTTAAATGTGTTCACCAGACAAACACCTCTGTTCAGCTCCAGCACAACTGCACTCTGCTGCTGCAATTAGGCCTGTAAACCCCCGGGCTAGATTATGGGAACGACCTTTCCCACCCAGACTCTTTTGGTTACTCCTAAATACCGGACCCCAAATCCAGTCAGATTAAAATTCTCTCAGTAGCCTAGTGTTACTAGTACAGACTTTACAATATCAAGGCCAACCACCTCGGTGACACATATCTGCCATCCAGGATCCTACCTCCCGTTTTCTTAAGGTTGTCTGAAATGCATTGAATTTCCTTCAGTCTGGCGCCTGATAATCCAGCACAGAACTGTAATATAATGTAGCATTTCACAAGACCAAGTTTCCCCACCTTTTCAACTGACCTTTGCATACTTTTCAATGATCGTCAATCCAGAAAACCTAATAGTTCAGCATCTTTGTGGCCCATTGATGGCGTCCTAAAGACATTTTACTGTATATATCAATATTTACCATAATATATAGAGAATTTGCTGGAGTTTAATGCTGCTTATTTTCAAGTAATGTTGGATATTTTCAATAATGTCTGCTCTTTTATTGTATATTTTCTTCTGCTGGCTTCCTATACAGAATTTGATTCAGTATTACACAAAAAACATAGTCAGGTTCACCTTTTCCCTTTTAATATATGTTATTTGAGTGGTCTATTAGATATTGCATTATTACTACATATACAATTTTTACAGTAAGGAGGGCATGGAAAGTCAAAGAAAATCAGTTCTCTTCTGATGGCTGCTTCTGTATGCCTTAGCAAATCTTTTCTATGTAACCACTGAGAGGTCTAATATAATCACCATTCAGCTGATTTGCTTAGATGTCACTTACAACAACTGATGACTGTGATAGACAGACAGAGATTTACATCTATGGAGGAAAAGTTGCCACCTAACCATCCTGTGCCTTTAAGAAAAAAAAAAAAAAAAAGATCAATTGAACAAACTTATGTACCAGGGATGTTTATTAGCTGAAGATGTTGTACATTCTGTAAAATACTATTTCGATTCTGTATTTGTCTGTTTGCGACGGTTCAGTGGATATTTGTAAAGAATAAACTATTCAAGTCATGTTCCTTTTAGTGTCTCCAAAAAAAAAAAAAAAGAAAAAAAGAAAATGTCTCTTGATTTTCCTTTTTATTTATACTCAGATGTTTGGATTATGATGTTATAAACTGGTAACTAAAATATATTTTTCATTGATTTTGTCACACTAATAAAGTACTTTTTATTCAAAACGCCTATTTTTATTCTCAGCAAAGGTAAGAAACCAAATAATAACAAAAGTGTGTAATATATAAAACACACCTTCGTGCTTCCTGATTCTCCATAATGCTAATAATCACCTTCAATACTGATCACTTACAGCCTCCGTCCCACCACTGACCCAACATAGGAATGGAAAAGCTACACAAAACTGGACAACTATGTTATATTTAGTGTCGGCCATTAGGCTTGTGCATATGGCAAAAGAAAATGTATTGATTTGGGAGTTTTAACTTGTAGTATACTTCCAATTTTTAGTATGTTACTGTATAATGCTGAAAGAGTTTTTTCTTATTATTGCAGTTCCGGCGTGCGCCGCTTCTCTGACACCCAGATCCCTGCTTGCAGAGTGGCGGTACACTCCAGAAGATTGACAGTTTAGGCCCAGCAGCATGACTGAGCCGCTGACCCGACATATGCTCTCCCATACTGATATCAGAGGCCGTTTTACATTTTGCAGCATCATGTGAGTCCAGAGGCACTGAAAGAAGTGATCGGTTAATAATGATACATTTAAAACCTATATACTCATCACTCCATTTTTAATGTGAGCATTGAATGTTTGTATTGCGGGTTTAAGAAATATAGATTTCTTTTATACTTACCTATGCTCCCAAGAGCTGAACCACACAGCATACATCAAGTGAAGCAGCTCATGAAAACTACAGTAAACGCAGTAAATACTACCCCCTTCCATGCATGTCAGTTGTGGTGGCGGAATCCCGAGCCTGCGCCCTGGACTCACCTCCACAATACGTACCTTTTCCTCCATTCTATGGCCACTGCATTCAGGGATCTTCTGCAGGTGTCGGCGAGTCACTGTGACCTCCAGCGTGCGTGACGATAAGGTGCTCTCCCCATTCCCCCCCCCCCCGCCTAGTCATCTCTAGGTACCATGTATACATGGAGATGACTATGTGGGGAGAGCACCTTATCGTTGCGCACGCCGGAGGTCACTGGAGCGGAAATCACAAGCGCTTGTGCAGAAGATCCCTGAATGCAGTGCACATAGAAGGGAGGAAAAGGTGCGTATTGTGGAGGGAGTGCTGGGCGCAGGTGAGGGATTCCAGCTCCGGAACTGATGCGCATAGGAGGGGGGTAGTACAC
The DNA here is from genome assembly GCA_033576555.1 of Oophaga sylvatica. Lineage (NCBI taxonomy): Eukaryota > Metazoa > Chordata > Amphibia > Anura > Dendrobatidae > Oophaga > Oophaga sylvatica. Next base: position 589,398,177 of record JARQOD010000002.1, on the reverse strand, counting down.
ACGTGGTCAAAATTGTTGGCACCCCTCATTAATGACAGAAAAACCCACAATGGTGACAGAAATAACTTGAATCTGACAAAAGTAATAATAAATAAAAAATCTATGAAAATGAACAAATGAAAGTCAGATGTTGCTTTTCAAACATGCTTCCACAGAATTAAAAAATAAAATAAAACTGATGAAATAGGCCTGGACAGAAATGACGGTACACCTGAAAATAATGTGACAAAAGGGACATGTTAAATCAAAGTGCGTCCACTAATTAGCATCAGGTGTCTACAATCTTGGAATCAGTGAGTGGCCTGTATAGAGGGCTACAGATACTCACTGTGCTGTTTGGTGACATGGTGTATATCATGGATTGTCAGATTCAAGTTATTTCTGTCACCATTGTGGGTTTTTCTGTTATTAAACGAGGGGTACCAACAATTTTGACCACGTGTGTATTATAATGAAGAGAGGAAGCAGGGATTTTTTCCAGGCACCGTACGCCCCCGAAGAAATCATTAGCATAAAGAAGAAAATAAGGATTTCTCAGCAACAAGACGGCTAATATTGGCATAAAGTTAGGACAAATTTAACATTTCTACCACCTGTATGCCCATATTAATAGGCCATATACGTCAGGGGGGTGGAAAGATTCCCTTTAACAGCTAGATCCTACCAGTGTAGAAAAAATATCCGTATTCATTAAAAGTCATTTATAAACTGAAGTGGGAATTTTGTTTCACCGTAGCAGGACTTCGCACCCACTTCTTTAGCCCATTTATAAAGGTTTTGTAAAGTGACCGTGTCCCATGTCAAAGTTGCTTTTTCTTAGTTTTTAGAGAATGGCTATTGTAATGACATGGAAACTGAAGTCTTGATTGAAACACACCTTGTAAAATGACAGCTGAATATATTTGGCTATTTAACAGAAACATTTTTATTACTATAACGCCCTCTTTTCAGATGGAATATACATTACACATTTGTAGATATAGTGTGGATAACTTCAGGTTTAAATTGAAAAAACAAAAATAACGTTGTGTAATAATCCGTATTCATCAGATTGAACATTCATTGAAAGGTCTACATCTCACTTAGTCTCTTGCAGACTTGCAATGCACTTCTCCATCTCTTTATCAGAAGCGATGATGTATTCTATGAAGGCCTGCTGTTCTGCCGTCGATGCAGCTCTTACAGAAACGCACTTAAACATGTTTCTTTTCTGGTCATAATTCCCCATTGCTCTATGATTTCGGCCTCTGATTAGTCTTGGCAAGTCTTGGTCCTGAGATACAACATAAACATGTGCATTTCTATGGAATGAATCAATGGCTGTATCTACTGTAAGTTACATTTCATCTGGAATTATAAATAACGCATAAAAGTTATCAGACCCCCACTGATCTGATATTGATGCCCTATCGAAGGACCCCTTTAAGAATAGAGAAGTATGGTGCTTGAATTACTATTGCTCCAATGTCCATAGGACTTGCCATATTAGAAATTGTGCATAGTCACAAGAAAACTAATCTCCTCTCAGTTTAAAAAAGATTTAAAGGGGTATCAGTATTTCAGCAAATCAAGGTAATTTATGGTCTAAAGAAACATTATACACTTTTCAATATATTTCTGTTTCGATGAATCATGATTTCAAGTTCAGGGAATCTGTCCTGTAATATGATGGACACATGGAGCTTGGCTCTTTAAAAAACTCCATTACCTGTACTGGAACGAGCTATGCACCCATGCCTCCATCTCATGAACAGGACAGATTCACAGAAAATAGACTCAAAATTACTTTGATATGACTGCAAAAAGAGATCTTGAAAACCATAAAAAGTGATACTGAAAGTAAATAAACAGGTGAAAGTGCATGACTTATCAAATAATGAATAACTACTGTTTGCTGGTCCGTGACAGTCAGTTGAAAATTATTTGTGCCCTAACAGAAATAAGATTTAGAAATGCAATGAATTATAGCTGTGTTGTAAATTTATGAAGGGAGCAGCTTTTCTTTAAACTCAAGCCTAAAACAACTGGAAAGAATAGAGTATTGAATTACTTACAATTTCATAAAATATACATTGAGCGCAATTCTTGCCATCCCTTAGAAGAAAGAGTTTTGATCCGTGGTCACCTGAGGTGACAGCAGAGTCTAGGGTTGCTATAAATTAGAGAAACCGGTGTTTTAGCTGACATTTTTACTGTATAAAATATACGGAGCAAAGTTTCAAGAGTTTTCTTGAGAAGTTCACATCAATGCAGGTACAAATACAGTATGAGGTGTTCACATGATTGTTTAGACAAAAAAAAAACATTTGTGTATGCTTAAAAAAAAAAAGAAAGAAAAGGCAGTACCGGGCTCTCATATTGCTTCATAAGTGGTTTCCCACAGTATCAGATAGATGCTGGAGATGTGGTGGGGTGGAGGAGGGGACGATGACACACATTTGGTGGCGCTGTCCCATAATAAGAGGTTTCTGGACTCAGGTAATTCAAAACTATTCAAAAAATAACTTGTCTCTCTGCATCCGACTCTCCTGAATCACTTTTGCTCTTTATGATCCCGACTAGTTTCCCCAGATACAAAAGATCTTTAATAAGTTACCTTATACAGGTGGCTAAGAATATCATTCTTCTTCACTGGAAAAGTACTTCTCCACCTACTCTGGAGGAGTGGTTCTCTGAAATAGCCCTTCTAAATCAGATGGAACATTTGATTGCCCAATCCCCAACTGACTGTTAGACTTGGAGAGAGTGGATTTGGTTCCTGGAATCCGATGCCTACCGCCTTTCATCAGACCGATGTGACCCACCCTTTCCTCCGCTGCGTTTCTTTTCTTTACTGACTATGCTCTGCAATGGTCAACACCTGGCTGCACTGTGTATGGTTTCTGTTGGATTTTAGTAACCTCATAATTGGAATATTGATGGCTTAAAATGTTCCCTTCCCTGTCCTCCTTTTTCTTCCTATAACTTGGTGTTTTATTGGACGTTATACTCATATTCCATGATATAGTGATACTGATATTTTCCTGTTTCTTCTTTTTTTGTATTTTTGTAATTGGAAATGATATAATCTTTCAATTAAACTGGAATTTTGAAAAAAAAAAGGCTAAATCCTTCCATTATAATTTTTCTGTGTTTTTTCAGATTCACTCCTGGTTTGGGGTTTCGCCATGCACTGTGTGACAGTGCACTACCAAACAACAAGACCAGGTATTCAAATTGATGAACAGAAAACTGGGTACTGCACTAGGATAGAGTTTGATCTCTTCCTGATATGTCCTGTCCACCCAAGGAAGCCACTGGAGATGGAGCCGAGACGATGTGGTCTCAGAAAACTTTACACACTGCAGATTTGGTCAGTATTCTGCATCTGTTTTCTTGAAGCCAAAGTAAACCGTGTAAAAAAAAAAAAAAAAAAGCACGTACTTCTCCAATCAGGCACTACAAACCAAAAGATCTAAGTTCTGACTAGTGTAATACGCACAACTTCTGGATCACAGAACTGTCAGGTGGTCACAATACTATATTTAGAAAAAGTACTTTATTTACTGAACTATAGATGCACTTGTTAGCAAGAAAAACATCTTGCTAAAAAATTGCGCATCTTACAGTCCGTAAGCAACTTCCAATGATCAAGGAGAATTGTGACAGTGTCCTCCCCAATCACTGATAGAACTACAATGTGCAGTGACAGAGTGATCCCAATAGTGTCACCAGCAGAGCACCCCCACACCATCACACCACCTCCTCCATGCTTCACGGTGGGAACTAGGCATGTAGAGTCCATCCGTTCACCTTTTCTGCGTGCAAAGCAGTAATCAAAGCAAAAGGTGGCTACTTTGAAGAACCTAGAATATAAGACATATTTTCAGTTGTTTCACACTTTTTTGTAAAGTGTAATGTATAATTCCACATGTGTTAATTCATAGTTTTGATGCCTTCAGTGTGATACTACAATTTTCATAGTCATGAAAATATAGAAGAATCTTTGAATGAGAAGGTGTGTCCAAACTTTTGGTCTGTACTGTATGTCTCCTCTTGTCTGACCCTGATTTGTCTGAACAGTGCAGGACAGCAAAGAAAACCTACCAAAACCTGAACATCACTTCAATTGCAAGGTCCAGACTTGTAATCAGTCACATGCCTGGAGGGAACAACAACATGCAGTAGTCTATTCACAAAGTGCAGCAGTGGTTTGTGTTGATGATGTAGCAGAGCCGTGTGTGTTGATGTAGCATGGTTGTGTGTGTATATACAGCAGAGTTGAGTGTGCGTGTAGAATGTATGCAGCAGTGTTGTGTATATGTGTGTACTGTAAAGCTATAGGTGTCTAATACACATAGTACAGAGAAACACCAACAATACACCTATTACCTCCCTATTCTATCCTAGAGCATTACATTTTGTGGTATTAACCCTTCTACTTTACACCATCAGGGAAATTTTAATTAGTAGGAAATATGTTTTTACAATATCCTGCTTTTTAAACCTTGGGTGCTTCTTATAGTAAAGTGTGGCCTATAGTCTGAAAAATATGGTGATTAATATGCAAATTGCCTCTTAAGAGAAAAAGAGGACTTGAACTCTATAGCACCACCCATTGGAAGTAGCAATCCTACAAGTCACAATCAACCCTTTAACGAGTCTTGTAATATGACTTAGGATAAAAGCCAAATAGATACTGATTTGGCTTTTATCCTAAGTCATATTACAAGACTCGTTAAAGGGTTGATTGTGACTTGTAGGATCGCTACTTCCAATAGGTGGTGCTATAGAGTTCAAGTCCTCTTTTTCTCTTAAGAGGCAATTTGCATATTAATATGAGCGCTTAAAAAAGAAACCTGTTTTTGCACTTAGGTCGCTACTAGTCTATGATACCGGCTAAACCAAATGAAATGGAATTACTAGTACATCAGAGTGTAATAATATAGACATTGTATCATACATCCATATGACACGTACCTACTACTTCAAATAACAGAGGGATTCTGTCACTGTACTGACTCCAGTGCTTCATGCTTTCTATTGATGCAGATAGGATCCTTAAAGAATTAATCTTTTCTTTAAAAGTCATTTGGTAAAGAGGTACAACCTTTAGGGAGACATAATTTTATCAGTAACACATGGAAAATACCTCAAATAATAATAAAAAAAATCAGATAAAAAAAGAAGTGGCAACATGAGTCACAACAAAACAAAAAAAAAGTATGAGAAAAGCAAAAACCTTTATTTAATCCCTTCCCGACGCAACCAATTTTTATTTTCTGGATTTCACTGAAGCACCGTCATGGCAGGCACAAGGGCCTTTAACACATCCAATGGCAACTCATAGGCACGCTGCGATTGTTTCGCGGGAGGATCCAATGAATGGATTGATTGGGGCATCCCATGTATGCAGACCTTAAATGCCACTGTTAGAGCTTGACAGAGACATTTAAGGGGTTTACAGTAGCGAGCATAGATCAGCCCTCCTCACTTCAGTTAGAGGCAAATTCCAGCTGTTTTAATACTGCCATCGTCTACCAGGAAAAGTGTTCAGCTCCTGAGCTCCCTCCATACACTGCTACCAATTTGTGCCATACATGTACAGCGGATAACCCGAAAGGGGCTAAAAGAAGAAAATAAATAGTCTGAAGAGAATTAGCGCTTTTTATGCCATGCTGAATGAATATGGAAGACAAATCTTGTACCATAAAAAATAAGGTTATGTTGTATCAATAAGAATGTAATCCCAATAATAGAAACAAGATTAGATTTGTGATCTAAAGTAAATCGAGGAAATAGCATCAAAGTAAAAAGTTTGTAAACACCAATAAAAAAAATTTAGCGACCACCCAAGTTACTCCAATCCATAGATTTCCTATCCTATAAATTCAAGGTCACAATTAAAAACTGACAGGCAAAAATGGGACTCATAAGTGAATTTACTTTTACCATTTTTTATGCAGTAAGTTACCCATTTCACTATCAATTCATTTGAATGTTTCAGAAAATACATTTCTGCAAGTGCTTCACATAAGACTGATTGAATGTTGCTAAAAGACGGATTTTGGTAAGAACTTACCTGTAAAATCCTTTTCAGCGAAGAAGGAAGGGAGACACACTCATTACTAGTGGGAGACACACTCATTACTAGTGGGTAGGCGGAGCCCCAGATAGGATCAATACCTCAGATTAGAAAGCGTGTTGTCCGGCCCCTCCAGCTCGGGCTCCTCCTACTCAGGTCTTCAGTCGTACCAAAGCTTAAGGAAGAACAATATCACCAGCGAAGCAACATAACCCCTTCTGAAGGACTTCAGAGAAAAATACAAAAGTACAGGTTATGCATGCATTTGCAACGAAAAACCACACAGTCCCAGGTACTACTCACTGAACCTGACTACTGCGATAAGCTGGTAATGCTGGAACAGAGCCGTAGCGCGTCGACCTCAGCCCAGAAAATCGCTATCAGAGAAGGGCCACGCTGCTTCTGTAAATACAACAACACACTTCTGCCATGGGAGGGATGTGTGTCTCCCTTCCTTCTTCGCTGAAAAGGATTTTACAGGTAAGTTCTTACCAAAATCCGTCTTTCAGCTGCAGATGAAGGAAGGGAGACACACTCATTACTAGTGGGACGTCCCAAAGCAGTCCAAAAAATAGGGTGGGAAAAAAACCAAAAGAGGCAGAATCCAACAACCTAGATAAATGCGCAACAGGCGCCAAATACAAGTTAACTAAAACTTAGATTACCGCTGCCTGCAGGACCCTACGTCCTAAGGCCGCATCAGCGGTAGCACTGACGTCCACCTTATAAAACTTTGTAAATGTGTGGACGAAACGCCAGGTCGCCGCTTGGCAGAGCTGAGCTGCCGAAGCCCCTTGATGAAAGGCCCACGATGAAGCCACAGCCCTCGTGGAGTGAGCTCGAACCTTAATCGGGCAAGGTTCGCCTTTAAGACGGTAAGCCTCAAAAAAGGCTGACCGAATCCAACGAGCTATAGAGTCCCTGGAAGCTCGTTGATCACGTCTACGACCTGCTGGAATTCCTAAAAACCTTGAGTAACAGACAGATAGAACTTCAAGGCCCGCACTAAATTCAATTTGTGCAAATCTCGTTCCTTTGCATTCCTCGGGCCCGGGCAAAGAAAGGGCAACACAATATCCTGGTTGACATGAAATTGCGACACCACCTGAGGTAGAAAGTCGCACCGTGCGCGAAGCACTACTCGATCCGGGTAAAACTCCAGGAAAGGCGGCGAGCAAGAAAGAGCTGCCAACTCAGAAACCCTTCTTAAAGAGAATACTGCCACTAAGAATGCAACCTTCCAAGGAAGTAACGAAAGGCTAATAGAACCCACAGGCTCAAAGGGCACATGTTGAAGAGCCTCCAAGACAAGGTTGAGTCGCCAAGGAGACACAGGTGCCTTCCGCGGTGGAAACTGACGGGTTACTCCTTGAAAAAAAGAACGCACGTCCCTACGCGAGGCGATAGCCTTCCGAAAAAGCACGGACAGGGCAGAAACCTGACCCTTCAGAGTGCTAACTGCTAAACCTTTGTCCAAGCAGTACTGGAGAAAAGCCAACAGATTGGGAATAGAAAAAATCCTCGGATTTCTTGAGGAACTGGAACATCACGAAAAGAAGGCTTCCCAAGTTCTGTGGTAAATCTTAGTAGTGGCCGGACCTCTAGCAGCCCGCAGAGTGGCAATGACTGCAGCTGAGAAACCTCTACGGGTCAATATTTCGGTCTCAAGAGCCACGCCATCAAACGCAGAGACTCCAAGTCCGGATGACGGACGGGCCCCTGAGATAACAGGTCTGGCCGAAGAGGAAGTGGAAATGGCGGAGCTGCCAAGAGCGACACCAGTGTCGAGAACCACATCCTCCTTGGCCAATCCGGGGCTATCAGCATAGCCGGAATTCTCTCCAGTCTGATCCGACGCAGCACCAGAGGAAGTAAGGAAATTGGCGGAAACACATAGACCAGCTCGAACTGGTCCCATGGAGCTACCAGAGCATCCACCGCCACAGCCTTCGGGTCCTTGTACCTGGACATGAAGGTTGGTAGTTTGGCATTGAACCTGGATGCCATCAAATCCACTTTGGGGGTTCCCCAACGGGAGCACAGTAGTGCAAACATTTCCGGATGGAGACTCCATTCCCCAGGATCCATCTTCTCTCGACTGAGGAAGTCCGCCGTGGTATTCTGGACTCCTGGAATGTGAATCGCAGAGATGGCTGGAACCCTGGTCTCAGCCCATATCAGGATCCGAGACACCTCCAACATGAGTTTGGGACTCCTCGTCCCGCCTTGGTGATTGATATACGCGACCGCCGTTGCGTTGTCTGTCTGCACTCGGACTGGTAGACCGCTCAAAGGGACCGTCCAGTGTTGGATGCAAAGGAAAATTGCCCTCAATTCCAGGATGTTGATCGGTAGAACAGACTCTCCCGATGACCATACTCCCTGGATCCAAAAGATCGTACCAGGCACCCCCCCCAGCCCGTCAGGCTGGCATCTGTGGTTATGACCGACCACCTCGGAGGGAGGAAAGATTTCCCCAGGGATAACGCTCCTGGACGTAACCACCATCCTAGGGATTCTCGCACTCTGTGAGAGATGATGACGCTGCAATACAGAGAAGCTTGCGATCGATCCCAAAGACTCATAATGAGCCTTTGGAATGAAACTGGGCAAACAGAAGTGCCTCCATGGACGCCACCATCAAACCCAGAAGGCGCCTACCTTCCGAAAGGACAATGCTGTCGCAGACTTCATAATCTGTACATGTCGGAGAAGACATGCCTGCTTGTCTGGAGGTAGGGACACCAACGCCCGTACCGTGTTGAAATGCATCCCCAAAAACAGGATTGACTGCGACAGTTCCAGAGACGACTTCCCCCAATTGACCAGTCACCCGAAATCCTCCAGGAGCTGAAGGGATAGATTGCGAGCCGTCACTGCCTCCTCCTTTGAGGACGCCACAATCGAAAGGTCGTCCAGGTAGGGAAGAATCGTAAGTCCTCGTCTTTGAAGAATTGCCATGAGATTTAACACTAGGACTACTGGACTCGTGACCCCGCCTAGAACTACTGAAAGGAGTCATTTTGACTCCTTGCTTGTTTTCGTTTATTTTTAGAGTTTCATTTGTGGTTATTTATTAATAATTATATTTTTTGTAATGTATTATTATTGTGAGATCCAACAGTAATGCTTTTGATTGTTTTTTTTCTGCTTTTTTATTTTTCTACAGAAAATAACAATAATTATAATAGACGTTTTTCAAACATTTTTTTTATTCAAGTGCACACATATAAACAACAACTGAAGAACAAAAAGCAGAGAAAATGTAGGTGGAGGAGCATAAAAATGAAAATATGGCGCAGAATTCACCTTCTAAACATTTGGTGTTTCGCATTTTAGGCATTGCCTTTGATTTATGGCAGTACATTGCCCACACAAAGACTTACCACAAGTCTTACAATTGCCGACAGATCTATTTTTCTTGCACTTTTCTTTGATCTGGCAAAATTTTGTTTGAACCATCACTTCTGAGCATGTAGAAACTTGGGACGTGGAACCCTTTTCCCTATCTGTGACATAAGGACCACTCAACTCTCTCACAAGAGTTTGCAAAAATGCCTTGCGTGACATTTTTTGGTGGGTTATCTCATTGAATATTATCCATGCATTTATACCCGCAAAGTCTAAGGCATTTTCAAATGCATGAACAGGCCATCTCCTTGTGCATGTTCGTGTGGTATATTTTCGTGCCATCTGATCCACTACATCTACTCCATATTTTGTTTCATTGTAAAACTTTACTGTTTCTGGAGTTTTTTTAGCGGAATCAGACGCAACAACAACATCTGGATGGACGGACCTCAAAATGACAACATTTTTGTTGGGCTTTCCTTGATATACTGTAAGTGTAAAATTGTCTTCATTTCTAAACACTTTAGTGTTGTACAATTCCTCTTTCATGGATTTTATTTCTTTAGGCACTTCTCGCCTTATCTTGTTCAGTGTTCCCACGATGGTTGTTCCTTTGCTTTTTAGCTGTTTAGCTAATTTTACTGAAGTAAAATAATTATCGGTTGTAACATTGCGACCTTTTTTCAAAAACGGGTCCAATAACTTCATTACCACATGGTCAGCTAAACGGTCCTCAGCACGGCGTGTGTCATCTTTGCCTAGATAAGGGAAGCCATTTGCCAGATATTTGCTCTCCTTATCAACAGCTAGCCAATATTTGTGGCCATATTTATCTGGTTTGGAAGGCATGTACTGCGTGAATGGACACCTAGTTTTGCTTGGGAAAAGTTGCTCATCCACCGTTATGTATGGGCCAGGTTTGTAACAAGCAATACAATTTTCAATAAACCTGTCCCACACAGTAGAAAATAGAGCAAACTTGTCCGTTTGCAGTCTCTCCGATCGAGTAGATTTCTCATCAAATCTGAGAAACCTCATAATTTCAACAAAGCGGTCCCTAGACATTGTCGCTTTGCAAAATGGTATTCCCCAGTCATTACACCAAATACTGCTAATCGAGTGACGGTTCGTGCCAGATATTCCACGAGCATAGAATATCGCAATGAATGCATCTAGCTCCTCATCAGATAGAGTAAACTGTAAATTATTGTTCCTGCATGCTTCTGCAAGCGTACAGTTCTTTATATGTGTCAATATATATGAATCAAAAATTAGCATAAGATAAGAGCCTAGAGTAAACAAGCTATTTTGTTCAGCATTACACAGTAATACAAGAGGTAAAACACAAGGAAAATGTGAAAAGTTGACATGTAAATTGAACTACATCTATATGAACATCAGGGTAAATAAGACAGAGTGAAAAAATTATGCACAAAACTTTATAGCAACATTTAGTGACAAAAGGACCTCAAAATATAGTAGGGAGTCAAAATGACTCCCTTCAGTAGTTCTTGGTAAATTTTGAAAAAAACGCGCAAATTTTTCACCAAAATTATTTATTCTCACAAAATCTTTTTTCACATCATATTTGAGGAAAAGTCACCGAGTTTCAAGCCGGAATTCTGAAAAATGTAGTCACAGAAGAGAAATAAAAAACGAAAGGAGTCAAAATGACTCCATCAGTAGTTTAGTGTTAAACGCCAGAATCGTTGTAAAAATTCTGGGCGTTAAGGCCAAGCCAAATGGCCGAGCCACAACCTGGTAGTGGTTGACCTATGGCAAAAACGAAGGAAGCGCTGGTGAGCTCTTCCGATGGGAACATGCAAATAAGCGTCGCGAATGTCGATGACCAAAAAGTCGTTCTGCGACAGGGCCGTAAGTCCCCTGCCATAACGGAGCGAAGCGACTCCCTGCGGAATTTTCGGGTGTGGACAATGCCGATTCAATCTTTCCAGAATAGGGCGAAATTTGTCCTCCTTTTTGGGGACTACAAAGAGGTTGAATAAAAAATCCTCTTCCCGGTCCTCTGCGGAACCGGTATCACCACACCCTTCTGCAGAAGGGAATCGACCTCTCGCAGTAGAGTGGCAAATAGTTCGGCTCTGACGGAATGCGAGATTGGCAAAAAAACTGTCCGGGGGTCGAGAAGAAAAGTCTATGAAGTAGCCTGCCAACACAACCTGTGTCACCCAGGCGTCCGACACACGGGAAACCCAAGTCGGTTTGAATTGGAGTAAACGACCCCCCACTCGAGCGCTCGAGTGAGATTCAGATGTCAGTCCGCCTTAGCGGATTTTTTGCCAGCTTCTGTCTTAACAGAAGTTCTGTTTCCAGGGTATGCGGAATTTCTGAGAATTCCCCTCTTTTTTTTTTTTTTCTAAAAAAAAAAAAAAAAGAGAGAGACGACCCAAACCCCCAGAGGGTTGACCGGATCATCCCTTGAACCGAAAGGACCGCCGACAACTATCGGCACTAGTCCTGCCAGACGCAGAAGTCACAGCTCTGCGCTGCGGTAAAACTGTTTCTTTGCCTTGGCAATCAGCTCCGTGAGGTCAGATTCAAATAGCTGACCACTTTGTAAGCTAAAGATAGCAAACCCTGCTTGGAAAACCGCGTTCCACCGTCCAAGTCACAGTGCTCTTCTGACTGTGGCTGCCGAGGATTGCGCCCTGGATAGCAGTGACGCATTATCCTTCAACTTGAAAACCCATCTACCTCGATAGAGGGAATCCATCTTGCCACGCCGTCCTTAGACGGTCCAACCGGCTCAGGGGAACTTAACAAGTACACCTAGATCCTTAATACCGAATCTATGATCCACGGCCTCGCAGATGGATATTGTTGCCATCTCCGTTTTTCTGTCCAGCGTGTCCTGCAGACTCGCCTTCCCTTTACCAGGAAGATTTGCTAAGCTGGGATAAAGGGACATTCACTTCAGGAGAAGGGGTCCAATTAACAAACAACTCCGTAGAAAACGGATACAGTTTGTAAAGCCGAAACATCCGGGCCGACTTACCAGGACGTCTAGTTACCTCCTCCGGTAACTGTAACGCCCTCATGGTCTCCATTAGTACGGCCCATGAGAGAGGCAGAGTGTCCCTGCCGATCCTCCTTGTCCGAATCGACATCTTCGCTATGCGAGAAGGAAGGCACCGATTTGTGTCGCTTCCTTGAGAGGATCTAGCTGACACCCAATAACCTAGAAAGTCAGACAGGCCATCAATAGAAACTAGTGAGGACCTCCATTTTGTCACTGGAAACTCCAACCGCTGCGCATGAATCGAGGTCTGCGTGTGCGAGACTGATCCTGTAGCGGGTCTGGGAGATGGACTGTCCTTGCACAGTATACGGCAGGTTAAACCTGTCAGTAACTAGAACAGTGTGTTTCTTAAAGAAGAAACAAAAGCTGAAGGGTTAAAGCTTTAAAGGGAGAGCTACCCCAGCTGTCCCCCATCAAGAGTTAACCGCCTAAGAAGGGGTTAAAGTAGCAGACTCCCCACAACCTTGATAATGAAAAAGGGTGTGCGAGCGCCAAGCGCCTCTTATAAGGCCGCAGCTGCAGGACAGCTATGCCACACTATACAGAAAAAACGTTCCACAAGATCGCTAAAAAATTGGCTGTTTTGTATATCGCAATGACCGCCAAAGTCATTAAGGGGATCGCTAACCTCTTATGCATGTTAATGAGATCGCTAGATTGGCAGCTACTAGCGACATTAAAAAAAAAACCACACAAACGTCGCATTAGTATGCGTCGTTATCAGGATCGTTAGCGGAAACGTATAGTGGCAATAATAATAATATTAATAATAATATTAATATCGCAGGCTCCACACAACCTCTTTATTGATATTGAAAAGAGTGTGTGAGCCCTATATGCGATAACAGCCGCAGGACCGCGCTATCTGCCACTCATTAGTGCCCCAGACGGCGTCCGCGCTGTGAGGGTGAAGGGGTTAAGCTTCTGCCCGCGGGCTAGAAGCGACTCACCCGGCTGGTAACGGTTCTTGCCGGGAGGGGAGAGGAGCGATGTCCGGAGAGCTTTTCCTGTCAGCGTTCCTGTCAGCAATGGCTGCCGCGCTCTGTCTCCGATGTGCTCCTTGTACAGGAGCCAGAAAAGGAGACTGCCATAAAGCGGCGCTCAGAGTGGCGGGAAATTCAAAAAAAAAAAAAAAAAGCGCGCACTCCTCTCTCCCCTCAGATTCTCCTCAGAGTTCAGCCGACAGTCAATGAATACATAAAATAAGTACAAAGAACACAATGCGACGATACGCCTGCTTCGCATCGTTACAGGACGGTCGTTCAGCAGTCCGAGGCATGTAAAATACAGCGCTGCCGCAGCAGCCGTTAAATCACTCACACATCTTAATAAAAATGTGGAGTACTCACCAGCCGAGCGCCACAGGGACCCCCAGGGGTTTCTGGCGCGTGCCCATGCTTCCCCCCAGGGCGGGGAAACGCAGTGACCCCTGTGCGTGGTTTGCGTCCCCGCCAGGGAAGACATCCTCATCCCCCCGGGCCGGCAGGGTTCTGCAGGGACCACCCTTAGGGTAATTACAGATCCGCCAAGGGAGAGGTTGGAGTCCAGCAGCGCTGAGACCCTTGAGACCTCTAGACCACTCTGGTGATCCAAGTCTCTTGTCCGATAAAAAATAATAAAATCTTCTGAGGAGCTGCTTCCAGCAGCGACCATCCTCTGAGACCTCAAATTTTAGACTGAAGACCTGAGTAGGAGGAGCCCGAGCTGGAGGGACCGGACAACACGCTTTCTAATCTGAGGTATTGATCCTATCTGGGGCTCCGCCTACCCACTAGTAATGAGTGTGTCTCCACTAGTAATGAGTGTGTCTCCCTTCCTTCATCTGCAGCTGAAATGTACCTGTCTGTTTCTGTTCTTAAGAACGCCTATTATGGGGATTGGGTCAAGAAGTTGGACCCCCCCTCAATAAGACATTATGGGATACCAAATTAATTTTCCAGAAATGTTATCTGTGGGAAAAGCCTATAATAGACTTAAGTCGGCCATATTCATTAGATAGCTGTTGGCCAAATGATAGTTCAAATTGGCTGATTCGTTCAACATTAGTCTAAGGGCTTGTGCAGGCGACCATATTTTCGGTCTAAGCGTGATCTGACAAAACATTGCATTGCACTTGGACCAATGCTAGTCTATTGGGCAGTGTACACGTATGATTTTTTTCCTTGGACAAGGTCTGTCCGAGGAAAAAAAAAAAATAAATGCCCACGTTTGATCTGATACTAGGATTGCACTTGGCCATGAGTATATGAAAAACATAGGAAAAAAATTCTCCATCTTCCCCCTCATCCGAGAGAATCAGAGGACACTATGATCACACTCTGATCGGAGTTTTATAAGAGTTTGATCAGAGCGTGACTTGCATTATCGACCCGATTGTCTAAGATGAGAGATTCTACAGTCTTCTGTACCTGCCCTAATGTGTATGGGAGCCTTTTGGTACTTTTTTTACAGTATGATGTTCTTTGGCTCTATTAAGTGTTATCTATTGAAATGGAAATATTTGTACCTGTATCATTTCTTCCTCTGGCATATCAGCAAATGCATTATCTTTGTTCAATTTGATATTACTGTGAAAGAAATATGCAGGCGGTTGCTCTTTTGTTCCTGGTGAAACAGCACAAGAATAATGTGCCCTCTTGTAAGATGATACAAATGTCTTCTGAGAGAGCTGCACTGGCAAATGGGCTTGAAGAGGATACTTCTCATTTACACTTTGACCTTTCACACGCTCCATTTGTCCATATTGCTTTTTAGGACCAGAAAGTAAATCTTTACCGAAGTTGGTAAACATATTTTCATTTCTAGGACAGATATCTGTTGATCTGCAATATGAAAGTGCATTAGACTATTACAGAATACAACATTACGATTACATAAACTGTTTTTTTCGCATTTTTCATAATAGCAACAATTTTCTGAGAAGTGATTTTAAAGGATCTTAATAGCAGCTTATTTGTACATTACTTATCTTATTTTGGTTGTAAGAAACTCATCCTTTACATAATAAGCAACATTTTGGTGTAAATCTTATAACATCAGCTGAACAATGCAGTGACATTTGAGACTACAAAATATGCAGTTTGGCTCAGATGTGTGGGGTATTATTTAAAGGGGTCCTGTGTTTTAGTCAAAATCTATTACAGCTATAAAGAGTTCTTGTGTGGCCCCGTGCACAAGGCCTTACTGTGAAAAGGTAAACATTTTAAAATGAATTGTTTGTGAAATCTAGCAATTCTTAACAGGAATTCCACAGTTTCTGCACTGGCTACACCACTGAGCAGGTATCAGGGAACGCTTTTGTCCATTCACCCCTATGCAGGTAACTGGCCTTCCCCTCAAAGATCTGTTCGTTGAAACAGTGGCTAGTGAAACAGTGGGGTAAGCAAAGACAAAATCAACAGGCAGGGACAAGGTCAGGAGGAGAGCTGGGGTCAAAATTAGAGGGACAGAACCAAAGACAAAATTAGCAGACAGAGAGGGTCTAAGGCAATCTAAAAGACGGATTTTGGTAAGAACTTACCTGTAAAATCCTTTTCAGCGAAGAAGGAAGGGAGACACACTCATTACTAGTGGGTAGGCGGAGCCCCAGATAGGATTAACACCTCAGATTCAAAAGCGTGTTGAGCTCGGGCTCCTCCTACTCAGGTCTTCAGTCGTACCAAAGCTTAGGAAGAACAATATCACCAGCGAAGCAACATAACCCCTTCTGAAGGACTTCAGAGAAAAATACAAAAGTACAGGTTATGCATGCATTTGCAACGAAAAACCACACAGTCCCAGGTACTACTCACTGAACCTGACAACTGCGATAGGCTGGCAATGCTGGAACAGAGCCGTAGCGCGTCGACCTCAGCTCAGAAAATCGCTATCAGAGAAGGGCCACGCTGCTTCTGTAAATATAACAACACACTTCTGCCATGGGAGGGACGTGTGTCTCCCTTCCTTCTTCGCTGAAAAGGATTTTACAGGTAAGTTCTTACCAAAATCCGTCTTTCAGCTGCAGATGAAGGAAGGGAGACACACTCATTACTAGTGGGACGTCCCAAAGCAGTCCAAAAATTAGGGTGGGAAAAAACCAAAATAGGCAGAAACCCAACAACCTAGATAAATGCGCCACAGGCGCCAAATATAAGTTAATTAAAAACTTTAAATTACCGCTGCCTGCAGGACCCTACGTCTTAAGGCTGCATCAGCGGAAGCCCTGACGTCCATCTTATAAAACTTGTAAATGTGTGGACGAAACGCCAGGTCGTCGCTCGGCAGAGCTGAACTGCCGAGGCCCCTTGATGAAAGGCCCACGATGAAGCCACAACCCTCGTGGAGTGAGCTCGAATCTTAATCGGGCAAGGTTCGCCTTTAAGTCGGTAAGACCAAAAAGGTCGACCGAATCCAACGAGCTATAGAGTCCTTGGAAGCTCGTTGACCACGTTTACGACCTGCTGTAATGATAAACAGGGAATCTGGTTTCCTGAAAAGCCTTGAATGACCGACAAAAAGAACTTGAAGGTCCGCACTAAATCCAGTTTGTGCAAATCTTATTCCTTTGCATTCCTCGGGCCCAGGCAAAGCGAGGGCAAAACAATATCCTGGTTAACATAAAATTACGACACCACCTTAGGTAGAAAGTCGCCTCGTGTGCGAAGCACTACTCGATCCGGGTAAAAATCCAGGAAAGGCGGCGAGCAAGAAAGAGCTGCCCACTCAGAAACCCTTCTTAAAGAGGTTACCGCCACTAAGAATGCAACCTTCCAAGAAAGTAACGAAAAGTTTTAGTAGCACCCATAAGCTCAAGGGCACATGCTGAAGAGCCTCCAAGACAAGGTTGAGCCGCCAAGAAGACCCAGGCGCCTTCCGCGGTGTGAACTGACGGGTTACTCTTTTGAAAAAAAGAAACGCACGTCCCTACGCGAGGCGATAGTCTTCCGAGACAGCAAGGACAGGGGAACCTGACCTTTCAGAGTGCTAACTGCTAAACCTTCGTCCAACCCGTACTGTAGAAAAAACCAACAGATTGGGAATGGAAAAAAATCCTCGGATTCCTTGAGGAACCCGCACCACGAAAATAAGGCTTCCCAAGTTTTGTGATAAACCTTAGTAGTAGCCGAACCTGTGACAGCTCGCAGAGTGGCAATGACTGCAGCTGAGAAACCTCTACGAGTCAATATTTCAGTCTCAAGAGCCACGCCGTCAAACGCAGAGACTTCAAGTCCGGATAACGAACGGGCCCCTGGTTAACAGGTCCGGGCGAGGAGTAAGTGGGAATGGCGGTGCCGCCAAAAGCGACACCAGTGTCGCGAACCACGTCCTCCTTGGCCAATCCGGGGCTATCAATCATAGCCGGAATTCTCTCCAGTCTGATCCGACACAGCACCAGAGGAAGTAAAGATAACGGCGGAAACATATAGACTAGCTCGAAATGGTCCCTCGGAGCCACCAGAGCAACCACCGCCACAGCTTTCGGGTACCTGGACATGAACGTCGGTAGTTTGGCATTGAACCTGGATGCCATCAAAACCGCTTGGGGAGTTCCCCAACGGGAGCACAGCAGTGCAAAAATTTTCGGATGAAAACTCCATTCTCCAGGATCCATCTTCTCGCGACTGAGGAAGTCCGCTGTGGCATTCTGGACTCCTGGGATGTGAATCGCAGAGATGGCTGGAACCTTGGTCTCGGCCCATAACAGAATCCGAGACACCTCATCATGATCCTGGAGCTCCTTGTCCCGCCTTGGTGGTTGATATACACAACCGCCGACGCGTTGTCTGTCTGCACTCAGACTGATAAACCGCTTAAAGGGACCGTCCAGTGTTGGAGGCAAAAGAACAATTGCTCTCAATTCCAAGATGTTGATCGGTAGAACAGACTCTGCCGATAACCATACTCCCTGGCTCCAAAAAAATCGATCCAGGCACCCCTCCCAGCCCGTCAGGCTGGTATCGGTGGCTATGAAAGGCAACCTCGGAGGGAGGAAAGATTTCCCCAGGGATAACGTTCCTGGACGTAACCACCATCCTAGGGATTCTCGCACCCTGTGAGAGATGATGACGCTGCAATCCAGAGAAGCTTGCGATCGATCCCAATGACTCAGGATGAGCCTTTGGAATGAAACTGGGCAAATGGAAGTGTCTCCATGAACGCCACCATTAAACCCAGAAGGCGCATACACTTCCGAAGAGACATTACTGTCGAAGACTTCTGTACATGTCGAGGGGAACATGCCCGCTCGCCTGGAAGTAGAGGCACCACTGCCCGTACCGTGTCAAAATGTATTCCTAAAAATAGGATACACTGCGACAGTTCCAGAGACGACTTCTCTCGTTGTAAAAACTCTGGCCGTTAAGACCAAGCTGAATGGTCGAGCCACAAACTGGTAATGGTCCTGTCAATTGACCAGTCACCCGAAATCCTCCAGGAGCTGAAGGAATAGATTGCGAGCCGTCAATGCCTCCTCCTTTGAGGACGGCACAATCGAAAGGTCGTCCAGGTAGTGGAAGATCGTAAGTCCCTGTCTTTGCAGAATTGTCATGAGAGGTGCCAGAAACCTATGACAAAACGAAGGAAGCACTGGAGTGCAAATAAGCGCCGCGAATGTTGATTGACCAAAAAGACGCTCTGCGACAGGGCTGCCGCAACGGAGCGAAACGACTCCATGCGGAAAGTTCGAGTGTGGACAAGTCGATTCAATCTTCCAGAATAGGGCGAAATTTGTCCTCCTTTTTGGGGACCACCAAGAGGATAAAAAATCCTCTTTCCCGGTCCTCTGTGGAACCGGTATCACCACACTCTTCTACAGAAGAGAATCGATCACTCGCAGTAGAGCGGAAAATAGTTCAGCTCTGACGGAATGCGAGATTAGTAAAAAACTGTCCGGGGGTCGAGGAAGAAACTCTATGAAGTAGCCTGCCAACACCACCTGTGTCACCCAGGCGTCCGACACACGGGAAACCCAAGTCGGTTTGAATTGGAGTAAACGACCCCCCACTCGAGAGCGCTCGAATGAGACCCAGACGTCAGTCTGCCTTAGCAGGTTTTTTTTTTTTTTTTTCAGCTTCTGTGTGAACAGAAGTTCTGTTTCCAGGGTATGCGGAATTTCTGAGAATTCCCCCTTTTTTTAAAAAGAAAGAGACGACCAAAACCCCCAGAGGGTTGGCCGGATCATCCCCTGAACCGAAAAGACCGACAATTACCGTTCCAGATGCAGAAGTCACAGCTCTGCGCTGCGGTAAGGCTGTTTCTTTTGCCTTTGCTTTGGCAATCAGCTCCGTGAGGTCAGATTCAAGTAGTTGACCCTTACTAAGCTAAAGATAGCAAACCCTGCTTGGAAACCGCGTTCCACTGTCTAAGCCACAGTTCTGACTGTGACTGCTGAGGATTACGCCCTGGATAGCAGTGACGCAGTATCCTTCAACTTGAAAAGCCCATCTACCTCGATAGAAGGGATCCATCTTGCCACGCCGTCCTTAGACGGTTCCACCGGCTCAGGAAAACTTTTACAAGTACACATAGATCCTTAATACTGAATCCATGACCCACGGCTTCGCAGATGGATATTGTTGCCATCTCCGTTTTTCTGTCCAGCGGTTCCTGCAGACTCGCCTTTCCTTACCAGGAAGATTTGCTAAGCTGGGATAAAGGAACATTCAGTTCAGGAGAAAGGGTCCAATTAACAAACAACTCTGTAGCAACGGATACAGTTTGTAAAGCCGACGCGACCTATGCGACTCCTGAAAACATCCTGGCCGACTTACCAGGACATCTAGTTACCTCCTCCGGTAACTGAAACGCCCTCATGGCTTCATTAGTATGGCCCATGAGAGAGGCAGAGTGTCTCTGCCGATCCTCCTCGCTACATGAGAAAGAAAACCTATTTGTGTCGTCTTCCTTTAGAGAGACTAGCTGACACTCAATAACTTAGAAGATCAGACAGGCCATCAATAGAAACTAGTGATGACCTCCATTTTGTCACTGGAACCTCCGACCGCTGAATCGAGGTCTGCGTGTCAGATACGCGAGACTGATCCCGTAGCGGATGTGGGAGATGGACTGCCCTTGCACAGTATATGGCAGGTTAAACCTGTCAGTAACCAGAACTTCTTAAAGAAGAAACAAACGCTGAAGGGTTAAAGCTCTTAAAGAGAGAGCTACCCCAGCTGTTCCCATTAAGAGTTAACCGCCTAAGAAGGGGTTAAAGTAGCAGACTCCCCACAACCTTGATAATGAAAAAGGTGTGCGAGCCTCAAGCGCCTCTTATAAGGTCGCAGCTACAGGACAGTTATGCCACACTATACAAGAAAAAACGTTCCACAAAATCGCTAAAAAATTGCGTTGTTTGTATATCGCAATGCGCCAAAGTCATTAAGGGGATCGCTAACCGCTTATGCGATGTTAATGAGATCGCTCAGATTGGCAGCTGCTAGCGACATTAAAAGAGATCACACAAACGATCGCATAGCATGCGTCGTTATCAGGATCGTTAGTGGAAACGCTAGTGGCAATAATAATATTAATATCGCAGGCTCCCCACAACCTCTTTATTAATTGAAAAGAGTGTGCGAGCCCCTTATGCGATAACAGCCGCAGAACCGCGCAATCTGTCACTCCTAAGTGCCCCAGACGGCGTCCGCGCTGTGGGGGTGAAAGAGTTAAGCTTCTGCCCGCAGGCTAGAAGCAACTCACCCCGCTGGTAACGTCTCTTGCCGGGAGGGGAGGGGCGCGATGTCCGGGGAGCTTGCTATCCCCTCAGCCTTTCATATAATGGCCGCCGCGCTCTGCCTCCGATGTGCTCCCTGTACAGGAGCCAGAAAAGGAGACTGCCATAAAGCGCGCGCTCAGAGCGCGGGAAATTCAAAAATAAAAAGTGCGCACTCCTCTCTCCTTCTCCTCAGAGTCACCGGCATGTACAATGTACAGCGGCTGCCGCAGCAGCCGTTACATCTGTAACGGGTCTGGGAGGCGGAACCTCTGAGCTTTATTATACAAGGAGGCTTTCCTTGTAAAGGAGCGGGTGGCGCCCGGGGAGACGGATAGGAAGTCACTGCAAGTGACGGGGGCAGTCTTTGGATAGACAGGCGGGTAGTCACGGCAAGTGACCGGGGCAGTCTCTGGTTAGACAGGCGGGTAGTCACGGCAAGTGACCGGGCAGTCTCTGGGTAGACAGGCGGGTAGTCACGGCAAGTGACCGGGGCAGTCTCTGGGTAGACAGGCGGGTAGTCACGGCAAGTGACCGGGGCAGTCTCTGGTTAGGCAGGCAGGAAGTCACAGCAAGTGACCGGGGCAGTCTCTGGTTAGACAGGCAGGGAGTCACAGCAAGTGACCGGGGCAGTCTCTGGATAAACAGGCAAGCAAGGAGCCGGGGCAGTCTTTGACTGAACAGGTATATACGACCTGAGATGGTGGAGCCTCCCGGTAGGCTAGCAGGCAGATGACAGATGAGCGCCCCCAAGTGAGCAGGCGAGAGTCTCTGGAACAGCCGATGAACACCGCAGGTGATGGCCGAACCTTCAGGTGGGATTGCAGTCAGATGGCAGATGAGTGCTCCCAAGTAAGCAGGCGAGAGTCTCTGGGATTGCCGATGGTCACCGCATGTGACGGCCGAACCTCCAAGCAGGCTTGCAGGCAGGTAGCAGACAGCAGACTGGCAGGAAACAGGCAGGTAACTGGAAACGGACCCTGAGGGCTGAAGCAGAGTAAACAGTGCAACAACAACATTGCTCGGGCACCTCCATTAAGGAGGAAGCACTTTATATAGGGTGGAGTCCTCCGGCATTGGCCGGGGACCTTTTTGAAAGATGCGCGCGGCCCCTTTAAGAGCGGGGAGGGCGCGGGCGCGCGCCCTAAGTCCAGCAGCAGGGAAGGAGCGCGCGGCCCCAGCAGGGCGGAAGGAGGACGCTGAGCGCGGGTAAGGGGGGCGACGTTCCTGCCTGGCAGAGGACGCTGTCGCAGGGGAACAGCGTCCCTGCCTGGCAGAAGGCAGGGACGCCGATGCTACAGTACCCCCCCACTTAGGCCCCCCCCTTTTTAGGCCAGAAAGAAATTTAGCTAGGATGAGAGGGGCATGGATGTTCTCCCGAGGCTCCCATGTTCTCTCCTCAGGACCAAACCCCTTCCAATCCACCAGAAAATAAGTCTTTCTTCCTACCCTTTTGGTGGCCAGAATGTTCTCTACCTCAAATTCGTCTTCAGCAGACACTGGAGCAGGAGGTGTACCTGTAGACTTGACAAAAGAGTTAAGTACCACCGGTTTGAGGAGAGATACATGGAAGGAGTTAGGAATCCGCAAATTGGCAGGGAGTTTCAATTTATAAGACACCGGGTTGATCTGACTGATGATCTCAAAAGGACCGATGAACCGAGGACCCAACTTGTAGGAAGGAATCTTGAGCCGGACATACTTGGATGAAAGCCAGACCTTATCCCCAGGACGGAATTGAGGAGGATCCAAACGTCTTTTGTCAGCATGTTTCTTCATGCGCTCAGATGACAGAACGAGCGCGGACCGGGCACTCTCCCATATGGAGGAAAATTCGTTAACCAGAGATTCCGCAGCTGGATTGTCCACAGAGATGGAGACAGGAACAGGGATCCGGGGGTGTTGACCGAAGACTACAAAAAACGGAGATTTGGAGGAAGATTCACTCTCGTGATTGTTATAAGAGAATTCGGCCCAAGGCAGGAGATCCACCCAGTCAGAATGGTGGGCATTAACGAAGTGCCGAAGATAACTGGTCAGATTCTGATTGATTCGCTCGACTTGTCCATTGGACTGCGGGTGGTAAGCGGAGGAGAAATCCAAGGTGACGTCTAGCAACTTACAAGTGGCTCTCCAGAATCGTGAGGTGAACTGTACCCCACGATCCGACACAATGTGACGAGGCAGACCATGAAGACGGAAGATGTGGCGGATAAAGTCTTTAGCCAACTCGGGTGCAGACGGAAGCCCTGGCAGGGGAATGAAGTGAGCCATCTTGGAAAATCGGTCAACGACCACCCAAATGACCGTACAACCGGCAGAGACGGGCAGATCTGTTATGAAGTCCATGGCTATATGCTGCCAGGGAGCAGCGGGTACAGGAAGCGGAAGAAGACGGCCGGCAGGCAGGTGTCTCAGAACTTTGTTGCGGGCACAGGAGACACAGGCAGAAACAAAGTCTATTACGTCCTTGTGCAGGGTAGGCCACCAGTAATGCCGAGTAATGAGCTGGAGGGTCTTTTTCTGACCAGCGTGGCCAGCTAGTTTAGACGAATGACCCCAGTGTAGGATTCTCTCCCGATCGGTTACCGATACGAACGTCTTGCCAGGAGGGAGACGATTTAGACTCACGGGAGCCACCCGCATCACTCTGGCGGGATCGATGATATGTTTAGGTTCCTCCTCGAGATCCGACACCAGGAAGGACCGGGACAAGGCGTCCGCCTTGATGTTCTTGTCGGCCGGACGAAAATGTAACAGAAAATCAAAGCGGGCAAAAAACAAGGACCACCGGCTTGGCGAGGGTTAAGTCTCTAGGCATGCTGGAGGTAAGCCAGATTTTTGTGGTCAGTGTAAATGATTACCGGATGAAGAGCCCCCTCGAGTAGGTAACGCCACTCCTCCAATGCCAGCTTGATGGCCAATAACTCTCGGTCTCCTATGGAGTAATTGCGCTCAGAAGAGGAGAAGAGTTTGGAGAAGAAGCCGCAAGATACCATCCTCCCGGATGAAGATTTTTGAGTAAGTACCGCTCCGGCTCCAGAAGAGGAAGCGTCCACCTCCAGGAAGAACTGCTTGTTACCGTCCGGGCGATGCAGCACTGGAGCGGAGGAGAAGGCCTGTTTTAAAGAAAGAAAGGCCTCCTCTGCTTCGGGCGTCCACTGTTTGGGATTAGCATCCTTGCGGGTGAGCGCGGAGACTGGAGCAGTCTGGGAAGAGAAGTGTGGTATGAAGAGTCGGTAATAATTGGCGAATCCCAGGAACCGCTGAATGGCCTTCAACCCCTCCGGTCGGGGCCATTTCTCGATGGCAGACAGTTTCTCCGGATCCATTCGTAGGCCTGTCTGAGAAATGATGTAGCCCAAAAACGGAAGCGAGGTCTGCTCAAAGAGGCACTTCTCATATTTGGCGAAGAGGTGATTCTGCCTGAGCCTGAGCAGAACCTGACGAACATCCCTCCGGTGAGACTGGAGATCTGGAGAGAAGACCAAGATGTCGTCTAGGTACACCACAACGCAGGAGTAGAGAAGGTCCCGGAAGATATCATTGACCAACTCCTGAAAGACTGCTGGAGCATTACAGAGACCAAAGGGCATAACCAAATACTCGTAGTGGCCGTCCCGGGTATTGAATGCCGTCTTCCATTCATCTCCCCGACGGATACGGACCAGGTTATATGCCCCACGGAGATCCAGTTTGGTGAAGATTCTAGCCCCCCTCAGACGATAGAGGGTATTTATTCTTCACCGTGATCAAATTTAGGCCTCTGTAGTCAATACAGGGACGAAGAGAGCCGTCTTTCTTTTTTACGAAGAAAAAAACCTGCTCCCGCTGGGGAGGTGGATTTCCGGATGAATCCCTTAGCCAAATTCTCCTCGATATATTCGGACATCGACCTGGTCTCAGCAGCGGACAATGGGTAAATACGCCCACGGGAGGCGTAGTACCGGGTTGCAGGTCGATAGGGCAATCATATGGTCTGTGCGGTGGTAATGTCTCTGCTTCCTTTTTATTGAAGACATCAGCGAAAGACCAATATGGGATCGGGAGCCCTGGTAGATTAGTTGGTGTAGGAGAAGGACGGACGGGATGAACAGGAACCAAGCAAGTTTTATGACAGTCCTGTCCCCAGCGAAGAATCTCTCCATTCTGCCAGTCGAGCACGGGTGCATGCTTTTGGAGCCAAGGCAGACCTAGTAAGAAAGCATGTGAGAGTCCAGGCAGAACATGAAACGAGATGCTCTCAGAATGCAGCATTCCTACCTGCAGGGTTATGGCTTCAGTGATAAGTTGAATGGGACGTGGCAGGAGACCTCCATCCACAGCAGCAACAGATACTGGTTCAACCAGAGGTTTGGTAGGAATGTGATATTTCTCTACTAGAGCCTGTGAAACAAGATTCCCGGCTGCTCCAGAATCAAGTTGGGCAAGTTCGAAATAACGGTTCTCACCGAGGAGAATTGAGACTGACAACAGCAGAGATGAAGAGGATTTATTTTTGTCTAGGTGGACCTCTCCGAGCGAACCTAGACACAGGCGTTTCCCGACCTCTCTGGGCAGGTACGGATCCAATGCTCCTTACTACCACAGTAGAAGCAACTCCTCTCGGTACGGCGTGAGTCCTGACGGGCTTTGACCATCTTGGTCTGGTCGACTTGCATAGGCTCAGAAGAGTGTACCTGAGGAGAAACGGAAGGAGTTACAGGTCTCTGAAAAGAAGGAGCAAGACGAGGAAACCTTCTCTCACGGGTGGCCTCTTTAGCGCGCTCCTGGAACCGTAGATCAATTCGATTGGCGAGATTTATTAGGTCATCGA
The DNA here is from genome assembly GCA_033576555.1 of Oophaga sylvatica. Classification (NCBI taxonomy): domain Eukaryota; kingdom Metazoa; phylum Chordata; class Amphibia; order Anura; family Dendrobatidae; genus Oophaga; species Oophaga sylvatica. Next base: position 589,372,217 of record JARQOD010000002.1, on the reverse strand, counting down.
GAGAGGTTGGAATGTCCCTACCAGCAAGTTCATCTTTAATGCGGCCGGACAGACCCTCCCAGAAGACTGAGATCAGAGCGTCATTATCCCAAGCTAGCTCCGAGGCAAGGGTACGGAACCGTATGGCATATTGACCCACGGTGAGACTCTCCTGACGGAGACGCAGCAGAGAAGATGCAGAGGAGGTCTTCCGTCCGGGTTCATCGAATACCCTCCGGAAGGCTGAGAGAAAAGCAGACAGGTCAGACACCAGAGGATCCTCTCTCTCCCAAAGAGGATTTAGCCAGGCCAGGGCCTCTCCGGTGAGATGGGACATGATGAAGGCAATTTTGGCCCGGTCGGAGTTAAACTGGTGTGCCAGGAGTTCAAAATGCAGGGTGCATTGGTTAATGAAACCCCGAGCCAGAGCAGGGTCGCCTCCAAACCGAGGAGGAGCTGAAAGTCGAGGTCCAGGAACAGAAACCACGGAATTGGTAAGCAGCAGAACTGCCGGATTGCGAGTCATGGCGCCCGCGGTGGTTGCTGGTGAAGTAGTCAGGGTGTCCAGGCGGGAATTAACATTCCGCAGGTGACCCAGGATGGACTCCTGTTGAGACCTCTGACGAGACAGTTCATGACACAGGTCAGAGAGCGAAGGGGTTTGGGTGCCACCGGGTTAGATGGCCCGAGCAAACTGTAACGGGTCTGGGAGGCGGAACCTCTGAGCTTTATTATACAAGGAGGCTTTCCTTGTAAAGGAGCGGGTGGCGCCCGGGGAGACGGATAGGAAGTCACTGCAAGTGACGGGGGCAGTCTTTGGATAGACAGGCGGGTAGTCACGGCAAGTGACCGGGGCAGTCTCTGGTTAGACAGGCGGGTAGTCACGGCAAGTGACCGGGGCAGTCTCTGGGTAGACAGGCGGGTAGTCACGGCAAGTGACCGGGGCAGTCTCTGGGTAGACAGGCGGGTAGTCACGGCAAGTGACCGGGGCAGTCTCTGGTTAGGCAGGCAGGAAGTCACAGCAAGTGACCGGGGCAGTCTCTGGTTAGACAGGCAGGGAGTCACAGCAAGTGACCGGGGCAGTCTCTGGATAAACAGGCAAGCAAGGAGCCGGGGCAGTCTTTGACTGAACAGGTATATACGACCTGAGATGGTGGAGCCTCCCGGTAGGCTAGCAGGCAGATGACAGATTAGCGCCCCCAAGTGAGCAGGCGAGAGTCTCTGGAACAGCCGATGAACACCGCAGGTGATGGCCGAACCTTCAGGTGGGATTGCAGTCAGATGGCAGATGAGTGCTCCCAAGTAAGCAGGCGAGAGTCTCTGGGATTGCCGATGGTCACCGCATGTGACGGCCGAACCTCCAAGCAGGCTTGCAGGCAGGTAGCAGACAGCAGACTGGCAGGAAACAGGCAGGTAACTGGAAACGGACCCTGAGGGCTGAAGCAGAGTAAACAGTGCAACAACAACATTGCTCGGGCACCTCCATTAAGGAGGAAGCACTTTATATAGGGTGGAGTCCTCCGGCATTGGCCGGGGACCTTTTTGAAAAATGTGCGCGGCCCCTTTAAGAGCGGGGGAGGGCGCGGGCCCTAAGTCCAGCAGCAGGGAAGGAGCGCGCGGCCCCAGCAGGGCGGAAGGAGGACGCTGAGCGCGGGTAAGGGGGGCGACGTCCCTGCCTGGCAGAGGACGCTGTCGCAGGGGAACAGCGTCCCTGCCTGGCAGAAGGCAGGGACGCCGATGCTACAAAATCACTCACACACATCTTTATAAAAATGTGGAGTACTCACCAGCCGAGCGCCATAGGGACCCCCAGGGGTTTCTGGCGCGTGCCCATGCTTCCCCCCAGGGCGGGGATCGCAGTGACCCCTGCGCGTGGTTTGCGTCCCCGCCAGGGAAGCTATCCTCATCCCCCCCGGGCCGGCAGGGTTCTGCAGGGACCACCCTCAGGGTAATTACAGATCCGCCAAGGGAGAGGTTGGGGTCCAGCAGCGCTGAGACCCCTGAGACCTCTAGACCAACTCTGGTGATCCAAGTCTCTTGTCCGAATAAAATAATAAAATCTTCTGAGGAGCTGCTTCCAGCAGCGACCATCCTCTGAGACCTCAAATTCTAGACTGAAGACCTGAGTAGGAGGAGCCTGAGCTGGAGGGGCCGGTCAACACGCTTTTGAATCTGAGGTGTTAATCCTATCTGGGGCTCCGCCTACCCACTAGTAATGAGTGTGTCTCCCTTCCTTCATCTGCAGCTAAAAAAAAGTCTAAGGCTGGAGTCACACTTAACATATAAAAAAAATCGGTCTGATTTTACGGCCGATAATTGCACTAATGTTCTCTGCATGGTGATCCATGTGTAATCCGTTTGCAATGCGATGATGCGATTTCTTTGCATCTATGTATCTGTGTGACATACGTATGCCGTGATTTTATCGCAGACTTGAAAAATGGACATATAATGGATCCATGGCCTGAAAATGACCTGGAAAATGCTTGCGTATTTCTCGCAAGTCACACGGATGGTCCATGTGGTGTGCGATTTTTTCTCGCACACATAGACTTGCATTGGCAAGACTCGGCCGATATACGCTGCAAATCGCAGCATGCTGTGATTTCACTCGCACGTATAATACAGCCGAGAAAAAAAAAAGTGATAGGAGCTGCTCATAGATTAACCCCTTAACCCCCGGAGCTTCTTTTGGTTTTGCGTTTTCATTTTTTGCTCCCCTTCTTTCCAGAGCCATAACTTTTTTATTTTTCCGTCAGTATGGCCATGTGAGGGCTTATTTTCTGCGGGACGAGTTGTACTTTTGAACGACACCATTGGTTTTACCATGTAGTGTACTTGAAAACGGGAAAAAAATTCCAAGTGCGGTGAAATTGCAAAAAAAGTGCAGTCCCACACTTGTTTTTTGTTTGCCTTTTTTGCTAGGTTCACTAAATGCTAGAACTGACCTGTCATTATGAGTCTCCAGGTCATTACGAGTTCATAGACACCAAACATGTCTAGGTTCTCTTTTATCTAAGTGGTGAAAAAAAATCCAAAGTTTGCTAAAAAAAAAAAAAATTGCGCCATTTTCCGAGACCGGTAGCGTCTCCATTTTTCGTGATCTCGGGTCAAGTGAGGGCTTATTTTTTGCGTGTCTAGCTGACGTTTTTGTGCAGATACGATCTTTTGATCGCCCGTTATTGCATTTTATTGCAATGTCGTGGCAACCAAAAAAACATAATTCTGGCATTTTGATTTTTTTTTCTCGCTACGCCGTTTAGCGATCGGGTTAATCCTTTATTTTTATTGATAGATCGGGCGATTCTGAATGCGGCGATAACAAATATGTGTAGGTTTGATTTTTTTTATTGTTTTATTTTGATTTGGGTCAAAGGGGGGTGATTTGAACTTTTATGTTTTTTATTTTTTTAAATTTTTAAACACTTTTTTTTTTTACTTTTGGCATGCTTCATAGAAGCTGCCATAGCACGATCGCCTCTGCTACATAGAGATGATGCATAGATGCATTGCTATGAGGCCCCAGATCCCGCCCCGCAGTGTGTTATGATGTATTCACATTGCGGGGCTGGGAATCTGGCGCCTGCGCAGTGAGGATCTCTGCGCCTGTCCCCATCTCCCTCCACCTCTTTCCTCCCTGTGCAGGCGCCAGATTCCCAGCCCCGCAGTGTTAATACATCATAACACACTACGGGGCGGGATTTTGGGCCTCCGCTACACGCAGGCGCGATATCCTTACATCACCTGAACTGATTCCACAGCACAGGCGCCGGTGACGTCACAAGAAAGAAAGGAGGTGGGGACCGGAGACAAGAGGGAGATGATGGACGGCTGTGAGGCCGTAGAGTCAGGGGGAGAAAACGTACCTCCCTGACTCAATAGAGGTATGGCGGGAAATTTATAAAACTTATTATTTCAGTGTTCCTAGTGATAAGAAACATAAGAGCCACCTTCACAGAATGCAGCCTTAGTGCTGCTGAAGGTGGCTCTTTTACTTTAATAGGCCATGGGGGGGGTGACAGGTTCACTTTAATAGGCACGGGCGGATCGCGATTCCGCTCACGCCTATTGCGGGCACATGTCAGCTGTTTATAACAGCTGACATGTCGCAGCTTTGAGGTGGGCTCACTGCCGGAGCCCACCTCAAAGCAGGGGATACTGCCAGCTGACTACCATTCTGTCAGCTGGCAGTAAGGGGTTAATACTGGTCCGAGTGCTATGCGATGTTATATCGCATAGCACTCGTTCGTATTCCTCTCTAGTGTGACTCCAGCCTAAGGATGTGAGCTCACGTTGTGTATTTGCTTGCAGAAATTTCTGCAAGGTTCCTGCATCTCTTGGCAGAAAAACGCAGTGGAAAATCTCAAGTTTTTTATGCACTTTTGATGCAGTTTTTCATGTGTTTTTGTAAATCCATAGAGCTAAATAAAGATATATTAAAAAAAAAGAATTGTTATGTCATTTCCTTGTTCAACCACTTCTTTTTCATTGTCCATTGAAGACCAGAATATCATTACATACCATGTTCAAATTTATGTTTACACACACAAAACAATATATATATATATATCTATGTGTAATACCAAGCCTGAGGTTTAGTAATGAACAGGTGTCAGCCAGATACCCTCATTAATAAAACGGTACATAAAGAGTTAAGACACACACACCAGCCTATGTAGGAGCATTAACATAATTAACCTACTTATGGTGTAACAAAACAGCAACTGACAGAAATCTGAGTGAAGCAAAATGTTTATTTTTCCAAAAATTAAAAGAAAAAAAATTGCGTGGGCTCCCGCATAATTTTCATAACCAGCAGAGGGAAAGCCAACGGCTGATGTTATATTTTTGGGAAGGACCCAATAGCCACAAAGGTTCCCAGGCTATTAATATCAGCTCACAGATGTTTGCCTAGCCTTTACTGGCTAGTTTACAGGGGAACCCTAGAAAAAAATTAACATGGGGTCCCCCTATAAAATCGAACCAGCAAAGGCTTGACAGACAGCTACGGGCTGATATTAATAGCCTGGGAAGGGGCCATGTATATTGGCACCCCCTCAGGCTAAAAACATCAGCTCTCAGCCACCCCAGAAATGGCGCATTTTGTAGATGCGCCAATTCTGGCACTTAGCCTCGCTCTTCCCACTTGCCCTGTAGCGGTGGCAAGTGGGGTTCATATTTGTGGGGTTGATGTCACCATTGTATTGTCAGGTGACATCAAGCCCACAGGTTAGTAATGGAGAGTCGTCTATAAGACACCTATCCATTACTAATCCTATAGTTATATGGTAAACACACAGCCAGAATAAAGTCCTTTATTTGAAATAATCACAGACTCCTTTATTGAATCTTAATTAACCATACTTACTGAATGCCTAATCCCCGACGCCCTCTTTTCCTGCAATCAAAAAACCAACATATAATACTATCCTGTCCAACATAGTCCATTTAATACCAAGTGTTTCACGACGATCTCACATGAAGAACAGTCACATCGGGATATGTGACTGTTCTACCCAGCCTCCGGCAATACACTGACAGGAGGTAATCTGTTGTGAGTGGGCTTGGGATGAGTTCTGAGCAGAGGCTCCCTCGGTGGTTACAAGCGGTGCTGGTCTGTCCAGTGAAGATTGTGAAGATTGTGAGGATTGGGAATCAGGTGTTACTGACTGGTCTTATATAAGGGAGTCACCTTCCCATCAGGGTTGCCGGTGATCAATTGTTCTGGTCTCTATCCTTGATTCCTGTTTCCCTTGTAGCCTGCTGTGTTGTGTCTGCATCTCCTGCTAACAGATAAGACATTTTCTTCTTTTTGTTTTTGTGCTTTATTTTTGCATTTTGTCCTGCACTTCTGTGGGGGCCTTCAGGTCCCCTCCGGGGGCTTTTGCCCTCTCAGTTTAGTTCAGCCACTGATGTTTGTACTTTTGCTTTTTTCAGTTTTTTCAGTGGCTGCTGTTTTGATTTTGTTACACCAGAGAACTAATTTAGGTGGTAGAGGTCGTGTGATCTCAGGTGTTTTTGAAATTAGTAGAGTTGGTGCTTTTCAGGGTTTTCTGGGATTGCAGTAAGTACCCTTCCTATCCTTTTCTATTTAGTTAGTTTGGGCCCCAACGTTTGCTCATACTATTTTCTGTCTGTGTCAGTATTTCTTCTTGTCTAACCGCCATTACATGTTTGGGGGCTTTCTATTATCTTTGGGGTTCTGCTCCGGGGCAGATAGCTTTCCTATATCTATCTTTAGGTGTAGTTAGTTTCTCAGGCTGTGACGAGGCGTCTAGGACCAACGTAGGAACGCTCCACGGCTGCCTCTAGTTGTTGTGGTTAGTCAGGGTACTGCAATCTCATAGATTCCAACTGCTCTGGTGTATTGCCTTTTTTGCCTGCACTCCTCAGCTACCGAAACATAACAGTAATCGCTCCCGCAGTGTATCACTGTGCTGCCGTGAGAGTTCATTAGCTCAGGTGCTCTCACTTACGGCACTACCACTGTGTGAGAACTTTCTCACGCAGCGGTGCCGTGAGAGCACCGGAGCTGATCAGCTGATGTACTCCGGTGAACTCTCACGGCGGCTCAGTGATACACTGCGGGAGCGATTACCTCCTGTCAGTGTATTGCCGGCGGCCAGGTGACATCGATGTCGGACACTCAGTATTAAATGGACTACAACGGACAGGGAGTATATGTTGGTTTATTATTTTTGATCGATTGCAGGAGACCCGGAGTCGGGAATTAGGTGTTTGGTGAATATGTATATTGTATGTGAATATGTGATTATGTCAATGGTTTGATTTTTTATTTTTTTTACAATTGAACTCAGGCTCCGGATGATGAGACTATTCTCCCATCATCGGCTCATGCAGCCTCTGTTATATGTGACAGCAGACCGGTCTCCTGCTTCCTTTTCAACATGACGGGTAATTATTGAGATAGAATATTTATTACTCACTCCACTGTTACTCTTCATCTTTTACTAAATTACCATACTCTATTAGCTGTGGTCCGCATTGATTTACTATTGACCAATGTAAGCCATATTGGTCTGGGGTGTTATACTAAAATGACCCAGCTTTAAAAGTATGGTTATAAGAGCCAACTGCACTTTTATTGCTATTTATTATAATTTGGTTATTTGTCCTAGGTGGAGTGTATCTCTAGATGTATACTCTTTTTTCCCACATGTATAAATGTGGAAGCAGGATACTCATGCTACGTGCAAGGGTTTAAGTCACTTACTGATCTTTTATATATGCCATACTTACCTCTGCTCATTTCATATTAAATTGTGTGTCATTTGCATGTATGTTATAAATATTTTTCTAACTTGTTGAATAAAATTTATTAGTCTTATTAATTAGTCTAGACTCTTGTTCTCTGTTTTTTTCATAGCCGGATGGGAGTAGTAGTCCCATCAGACGATGCCTAAGTACAATCACTATGGGCTGTTCGTCGCTTGGGTACACACACACGCAGACAGATGCAGACAGACACCCACATATTCTCCGCCCACACACTCTTCCTCCATCTGACATCATTTCCTTTGACAACCCTGCAGCATTTTTGGCAGCAAATACGCAAACTTTTTTACACCTGTGTTTTTGCTGCAGATTTGACTGACTCAATTGACACCAATGAGTCAAAAACACTGCAGAAACGCAAAAAGAATTGACATGCTGCAGAAAATAAAATGCTGCAAATACGAACTGAAATTTACGGATTATGTGCACACACTTCAGATTGTCATTGCATTACCTTGCGCCCACCACCCAGTCATGATGTTGGCATTGTCTCCTCCGTCAATAATACTAGTTGAGGAGTGACTGATGCATATAACAAAACAAATCCAGTAACTGGGTTGCAAAAGCCTGGGATTCTGAGGGACATCACACTTAAAGGGGATGGCTGGGATTTTTTTGATTTGGGATGAAGTTTGAAGATATAGAAAATAAGCACACCAATAGCAACCAACCCCAGGTCTGGAACTGCTTTTCTGCTGCTCCTCTGGTCTTCGTTAACAGGCTGTAGGATTGATACCATGACTACAGTGCACAGGACCGCTGCAGCCAATCACTGAGCTCAGCAGCTCGTGTTATCTGCATCACCCCTGAGCTGCGACGTGTGGTGTAGACACTGCATCAATGCTGCAGCGCATGACCTGGAAGGTAAAATACTGGTGTGTTTGTTATTTTCCGTCTACAAACCTATACCAAACAAAAATTTATCATGGACCACTCCATTAAGTTGTGCTGTCCTCATGTGAAAATTCAACAAATATTTATTATAAAGCCTGATAAATGCCTTACCTAAACTCCAATTTTTTTACCAGCATTTTGCAGCTGAGAGATTCGGCTTTCCCAAATAGAGTCTGAATGAGAATATAATAAAAAAGTACAAACATCACAGCATTTAAACTACTCAAAACAGTAGATAAATCACTTAAAAAATTTTATGTAAGTCTGTACTGAACCTTATAGACTACATTTTAAAGTTACTGAGATATTCTGATAATTTTAGGGCCCCGTTCTCAGGAAAGGTGAGGGCCCCAGCAGTATGACCTTTAGTAATCACCAAGTTATCACCTATTCTCGGGAGAATATACCCCTTAGGGCTCATACTCATGGCTGGAAAAAAATCGGTCCGTTTTCTGCAGGGAAAAAACGGTACAATTGTTGTAAAAAGGCATGCGATTTGCATGCGATTTTAAATTGCACCATGCGTTTTCCATCAGTTTTCCATCTGTATGCAATGCGATTTTAACATGAAGTTTTACATAGAGCAGTTATCTCTATGTAAAAAGTCATGTAAAAATCACATTGTCAAAAAAAAATGTACACAAAAAGCAAATAATTATATATATATATATATAATATATATTATATATATACGTCATACACTTCTACATAGTATAATAGCCGCTAATTCATCCCCGGCTATACTGTAAAATCACACTGACAGCTTTAATAAAGAATAGAAACAATACATATACACACATAGAATACATATATATATACATATATTTATAGTTCATACACTTCTACATACTGTAATAGCCGCTAATTCAATTGCCGGCTTTTGTGAAATCACAGAAGCCGACATGAAATGATACATTGTTTCCACACAGTTAACCATGTCATTTCATGTATTTTGATATATGGTTTTAACTTACAATTACATAAGTGTATGTGTGCAAAATTTCAGATATGTAGGGGTTAATTAAAGGTGTAAATTCGTTGAAAAAAAATGGTGGGCTCCCGCTGTATTTTCTCCACCAGACAGACAAAGCCAGCGAGTGGGGGCAGATAATAATAGCCTAGGGAGGGTACATTTTTTTGTGCCCCCCCTGGCTACTAACATCTGCCCCCAGACACCCCAGAAAGGGCAAATCTCTAATTAGATTTGCCCTTTCTGGCACTTTGCCCGTCTATTCCCATTGCCCTGTAGCGGTGGCGAATGGGTTAATAAGGGGTTAAAGCCACCTTGCAATTGAAAGGTCACTTTAAGCCAGGTTAATAATTGAGAGCTGTCAATTAGACAACTATCAATTATTAATCCTATTGAAGTAAATAAAAAAACACACACACTTTAAGAATAAATAATTTTAATGAAATAAAAACACATTTTTTTGACCATCTTTTATTTTACTCTTAATCCGTGCGAAGCCCTTGATCTCCTAAAATAAAGAAAAAATAATAAAACGTTATTCTTACCTATCTGGCGATCTGTCACGTCCCACGCTGTAATCCTTCACAAAGGGTTAACTAGCTTTGAGCCAAGCAGTGCAAGTAATGCTGCATGCTCAGCTGAAAGCTCCTGAATGAATGAGCTTATCTCCTGCCGACAGGAGAGGATGTGATTAATGAATGAAGCTTAATTGATTGCGTCCCACTTTCACTTTAGGTCAGGTCACTGAAGTGAAAGTGGCAATAAATCAATTAAGCTCCACTCATTAATCACTTCCTCTCCTTTTGCTGGGAGAGGAAGTTATTCATTCAGGGTGTTACAGCTCAGAAGGCAGCATTAGCTGCCTGCGAGCTGTAACCTGTTAACCCTTTCTGATGGATTACAACGTGGGACCTGACTGTGCATCGGATTGGTAAGAATAATTTTGCTTTTTTATTTTATTTTTATTACAGGAAATGGTTTTAGCAGGAAAATAAAATATGGTCAAAAACTGTGTGATTATTTCATTAAACTTCTTTTTTATTAAAGTGTGTTTGATTTTTCTTTCATACAATAGGATTAATAATTGATAGTTGTCTAATTGACAGCTCTCAATTATTAACCTGGCTTAAAGTCACCTTTCAATTGCAAGGTGGCTTTAACCCCTTATTAACCCATTCGCCACCGCTACAGGGCAATGGGAATAGACGGGCAAAGTGCCAGAAAGGGCAAATCTAATTAGAGATTTGCCCTTTCTGGGGTGTCTGGGGGCAGATGTTAGTAGCCAGGGGGGGGGGGCACAAAAAAATGTACCCTCCCTAGGCTATTATTATCTGCCCCCACTCGCTGGCTTTGTCTGTCTGGTGGAGAAAATACAGCGGGAGCCCACGCATTTTTTTTCAACGAATTTACACCTTTAATTAACCCCTACATGTCTGAAATTTTGCACACATACACTTATGTAATTGTAAGTTAAAACCATATATCAAAATACATGAAATGACATGGTTAACTGTGTGGAAACAATGTATCATTTCATGTCGGCTTCTGTGATTTCACAAAAGCCGGCAATTGAATTAGCAGCTATTACAGTATGTAGAAGTGTATGAACTATAAATATATATATATGTATGTGTCACAATGACATGTATATATATATATATATATATATGTATTCTATGTGTATGTATCTAGTGTTTTGTGAGCTGTCAGTGTGATTTTACAGTAGCCGGGGATGAATTGCCGGCTTTTCAAAGGAGACTGGTGCGTATAAATCGGACAGCACTTGCATGGTGCGAGTGCTGTGCGATGATTTCTCGCACCCATTGACTTGTATTGGCGATTATCATGCCAAAATCGCATCAAATCGCAGCATGCTGCGATTTTTTTCTCACACCAATTTCTAATGAGAAAAAAATCGCAAATGAGAACTCACCTATTGAATAACATTGGTCAGATTTGAATCTGATTTTTTTCGTCTGATTATCATCCGTCTTCGGCGCCAGTGAGTATGAGCCCTTAATAGGGAATCTGTCAGTCGGATCAAAACTCATAAGCCGTCTATGGGCATATAGGTCACAGGAAGCTACGGTAAATAAAGTGATACCTTCATTAAAATAATCTCTGGAGGCAGATTCTCAGGGAGATCTGTGTCCGGCCCATAGATGTTAACAGCTCATTTACATATAAGAAAAACATGAAATAAGACATTAGATCGCAGATATTAAGGTATCATTTTATTCAGCTTTCAGTGACCTACATGCCCATATAGATGGCTTAGGAGGGTTGAGCCTACTGACAGATTCCCTCTAAGGTACTAAATTTGATATTGGCAGTTTATTAAAGGGTTATCCCATTATCAGGAGTTTATGACCAGTAGAGTACCAACCTCTGGGAGCCTATACTGGGAATTAAATATGCTATCAAGGTGTAAGATTGGAAAACTCCTTTAAGTAATTGCTATTTATAAGCCAAACATTAGACACATGTCCTGTTCATAGATCTCTGATATGTGCAGTAAATGTTCAAATCACCTGTTGGCAGAGAAGGTAGAAGAAAACTTTCATGGACTGGATGAGGCTCATCAGAAGTCAGCTCTTTTATATGAGGAACTGAGGTGAGAGGCTGTCTATTCCTTATGTTCTGGTTGAAGATAGGCACTGGAAGACATGCTGCAGAAGGGATAAACTTTTTTGGATAGGAAGAAAATACTTAGAACTTTTATCAATATAGGCCATCATGGTATCAGTTTTTACATCCATATGACAGCTCCATGGCATCAGTTTTTTACATATCAAACGTGACACCTGGGCTATTTTTTTTAATCATTTTTGCGCTTTTGTTTTTTCCTTCCCTTGTTCCAAGAGGCATAACTTTTTATTTTTCTGTTAACATAGTTAAATGTTTTTTTTTTTCCAGGACAACTTGCAGTTTTGCAGTACACCATTCATTTTATCATACAATGTACTGAAAAAAATGGAAAAAAAAATCAAATGAGATGAAATGGTGAAAAAAAATTGCAATTCTACCACTTTTATTTTTTTGCGTTTTGTGTTTACGGTATTCATTGCTCAGTAAAAATTACCTAGAAAAATGATTCTCCAGGTCAGTACAATTACAGCAATAGTAAACTTTGATAAAAAAAAAATTCTACTTAAGTGGAAAAAAAGACAAAACAGAAGTTTGTAAAAAATAATATAATGTGGTTTCTGATTTATTTTTTCAAGGTCTGTAATGTTACCTTTCCGTTGCTGGAGCTGTGTGAAGGCTTATTTTTTTGCGCAGTGAACGGCCATCTTTTTTTTATATCATCCAGGGATAAATATGCTTTGATCACTTGTTATTGCATTATTTTAGGGAAGTGTAGCATCCGAAAAACTGAGCCTCTGGCAAAATCTGAATTTTAAATTTAAGTTCTGATTTTTTTAACCACTAAAATAGAAAATAAAACAATGTCAGTAGTCTGGCCTCCCCATCATGTCCTGACTCGGAGGACATGTCACCAGTCTGGCCTCCCAATCATGTCCTGACCTGGAGGTCATAGAATCATAGGATGGTAGAGTTGGAAGGGACCTCCTGGGTCATCTGGTCCAACCCCCTGCTCAAAGCAGGATTCATTAAATCATCCCAGACAGATGTCTGTCCAGCTTCTGCTTGAACACTTCCATTGAAGTAGAACTCACCCTCTTGTGGCAGCCTGTTCCACTCATTGATCACCCTGTCAAAAAGTTTTTTCTAATATCTAATCTGTGTCTCCTCCCATTCAGTTTCATCCCATTGCTTCTAGTCTTTCCTTGTGCAAATGAGAATAAAGATGATCCTTCTACAATGTGACAGCCCTTGAGATATTTGTAGACAGCTATTAAGTCTCCTCTGTCTTCTTTTTGCAAGCTAAACATTCCCAAATCCTGTAACCATTCCTCATAGGACATGGTTTGCAGACTGGTCACCATTCTGGTGGCTCTTCTCTGAACTTGCTCCAGTTTGTTGTCTTTTTTAAAATGTGCCCAAAACTGGACACAGTATTCCAGATGAGGTCTGACCAAAGAGGAGTAGAGGGCAATAATGACTTCACGTGATCTAGACTGTATGCTTCTTCTGACACCAGTCTGGCTCCCCATCATGTCCTCTCCTGGAGGTCCTGTCACCAGTCTGCCCCCCAGAGGTCCTGTCCCAGATCTGCCTCCCCAGAGGTCCTGTCACCAGTCTGGCCTCCCCATCATGTCCTCTCCCAGAGGTCCTGTCACCAGTCTGGCCTCCCCATCATGTCCTCTCCCGAGGTCCTGTCACCAGTCTGGCCTCCCCATCATGTCCTCCCCCGGAGGTCCTGTCACCAGTCTGGCCTCCCCATCATGTCTTCTCCCGGAGGTCCTGTCACCAGTCTGGCCTCTCCATCATGTCCTTTCCCGGAGGTCCTGTCACCAGTCTGGCCTCCCGTCATGTCCTCCCCCGGAGGTCCTGTCACCAGTCTGGCCTCCCCGTCATGTCCTCCCCCAGAGGTCCTGTCACCAGTCTGGCCTCTCCATCATGTCCTTTCCCGGAGGTCCTGTCACCAGGTGATTTTACCACACTCACCGCAAAAACAAAAGCCAAAACTTAATGGCAGAACTGTTTTCTCCCCCATTTCATCCCACAGTTACTTTATCACATCCACTCATGGAGGCCAATAAAACAAACAAAAAAATCCACTACTGCTCCGAAACTCGCAAATGACGGCGGGAGAGGAATGAGGTGTATGAGGAGGACACTTCCCACCATCATGTGCTGCATATCACGGGTCACACGCGAAGTGCTGACACCGCCCACGTCACTATTCACACGCGCCCACCTGGGGGGAGGCTCCTCTTCATCTTCCCCGCGTGACTATCCCGCCCGTCGTCTTCCCGCCAAGGCCACGCGCACAGAGCTGGGGAGGGCGGGGCGCATAGCTGCCGCCTGAGGACAGAGGCTCCGCCCCCTCTGGTCGCTGCGCGGGACTGCTGCGTTATACCGGGGTCGTACTTATATGTGGAGCATTATAGTATCCGTTATACAGAATCAGATGGTGACTTGTGCTAATAATAAACCCAAAATATAAATCACAAATAATTACTGATTTTACCTAGTTAATACTTTAGTTTTGGGGTAAAAATATCAGGTCTGCTGTGTTGGGCGCTGTATAGGGTCTCTGTGGGCGGGCGCTGTATGGGGGTAGCAGTGGTAGGTGCTGTATATGGGGGTGGCAGTGGTAGGTGCTGTATATCGGGGTGGCAGTGGTAGATGCTGTATATGGGGGTGGCAGTGGTAGGTGCTGTATATGGGGGTGGCAGTGGTAGTTGCTGTATATGGGGGTGGCAGTGGTAGGTGCTGTATATGGGGGTGGCAGTGGTAGATGCTGTATATGGGGGTGGCAGTGGTAGATGCTGTATATGGGGGTGGCAGTGGTAGGTGGTGTATATGGGGGTGGCAGTGGTAGTTGCTGTATATGGGGTGGCAGTGGTAGGTGCTGTATATGGGGGTGGCAGTGGTAGGTGCTGTATATGGGGGTGGCAGTGGTAGGTGCTGTATATGGGGGTGGCAGTGGTAGGTGCTATATATGGGGGTAGCAGTGGTAGGTGCTGTATATGGGGGTGGCAGGTGCTATATATGGGGTGGCAGTAGTAGGTGCTGTATATGGGGGTGGCAGTGGTAGGTGGCGTATATGGGGGTGGCAGTGGTAGGTTCCGTATATGGGGGTGGTAGGTGCTGTATATGGGGGTGGCAGTGGTAGGTGGTGTATATGGGGGTGGCAGTGGTAGGTGCTGTATATGGGGGTGGCAGTGGTAGATGCTGTATATGGGGTGGCAGTGGTAGGTGCTGTATATGGGGGTGGCAGTGGTAGTTGCTGTATATGGGGTGGCAGTGGTAGGTGCTGTATATGGGGGTGGCAGTGGTAGGTGCTGTATATGGGGGTGGCAGTGGTAGGTGCTATATATGGGGGTAGCAGTGGTAGGTGCTGTATATGGGGGTGGCAGGTGCTATATATGGGGTGGCAGTAGTAGGTGCTGTATATGGGGGTGGCAGTGGTAGGTGGCGTATATGGGGGTGGCAGTGGTAGGTCCGTATATGGGGGTGGTAGGTGCTGTATATGGGGGTGGCAGTGGTAGGTGGTGTATATGGGGGTGGCAGTGGTAGGTGCTGTATATGGGGGTGGCAGTGGTAGGTGCTGTATATGGGGGTGGAGGTGGTGTTATATGGGGGTGGCAGTGGTAGGTGGTGTATATGGGGGTGGCAGTGGTAGGTGCTGTATATGGGGGTGGCAGTGGTAGGTGGTGTATATGGGGGTGGCAGTGGTAGGGTGCTGTATATGGGGGTGGCAGTGGTAGGTGGTGTATATGGGGGTGGCAGTGGTAGGTTCCGTATATGGGGGTGGCAGTGGTAGGTGCTGTATATGGGGGTGGCAGTGGTAGGTGGTGTATATGGGGGTGGCAGTGGTTTGTGCTGTATATGGGGGTGGCAGTGGTAGGTTCTGTATAGGGGTGGCAGTAGCAGGCGCTGTATATGGGCGGCTGTGGCAGACGTTGAGTAGGGCTGGCAGGCAGCTATAGGGGAGAGGTGTTTGGGGGTGTGTTGGCAGTGCTGTATGGAAGCAGCTGTTTCGGGCGGTATATGGAGGTCTCTGGTGGAGGTGCATGCTGTACATGGGTGGCTGTGGCAGGTGTTGAATAAGGGTGGTAGGTGCTGTATGGGGTCTCTACAGTACGGGACAGCGCTGGCCGGTACTGTATGGGGCAGCTGCTGGAGTAGGAGATTTATGGAGGTCTCTGTAGGTGTTTTGGGGCAGCTCAGGCAGGCAGGTGCCATTTGGGGTCTCTGTGGTAGGCTCTGCGGAGGTCTCTGGTGGGCACTGTACATGGTTCTCTGTGATAGGTGCTTACGGGGGTCTCGTAAGTGCTGTACAGGGGTCTCTGGTATGCACTGTACTGGGGTCTCTATGGTAGGCGCTGTATAGGGGTATCTGTGGTGGATGCTGTATGGGGGTCTCTGGTAGGCAGGGCCGGCTCCAGGTTTTTATGGGCCCCAGGCGAAAGAGCCTCAGTGGGCCCCTTTAACACAGACCACGATTCATGATGCACAGATACTGCAGAGAAATATGGGTACAGTACAATGTCAAACACTTCACTTCTTCCATTACATGACTGATATCTATTGTAAATTGTACAATAGTTCAGAAACCGCCGAATTCTCACAGCGCACAGTACAGACTGGACTGTACAGTCCTCCATACAATATTATGGGCGCCACATAGTCCTCCATACAGTATTATGGGCCAAATATAATGCTCCATAAAGAATATTGGACCCCAAATAATGCTCCATACAGGATACTGGTCCCCATATAATGCTCCATACAAAATATGGAGCTCTCCTCTGCACTGTGCTGCGTTCTGCACTGTTATGGCTCAGGAAAGGGCGCTGTGGAAAGACTCCCCATCATCATCATTGCCTCCCCATCATCATCATCATTGTCTCCCTATCATCATCATTGCCTCCCCATCATCATTGCCTCCCCACCACCATCACTGTCTCCCCATCATCATCATTATCGCCTCCCCATCATTATCATTGCCTCCCCATCATCATCGTCTCCCTATCATCATCATTGCCTCCTCACCACCATCCCTTCCTCCCCCACCACCATCACACATACAGCACCACACACAGACAGCACCGCAGCACTCGCTCACATACACACACACAAAGCACCGCACTACATATACAGATGCAGGCAGACAGACACACACACACTGATACACACACCTCACATCTCACCTGTCCGGCGTCCGCGCTTACTCTGCCACAGCAGGCCGCTGAATGATGATGTCATTCAGCGGCGCTGCTGTGAGAGGAAGGTCAGGCGCCCCCTGGAGCCCGGAGCTGCAGAGGCACGGGGAGAGGTAAGTATTGCGCCGGCTGCTGCCCCGGCCCTGAGCAAGTGGAAGTGGGGCCCAGTGGCGGCGCTGGCACCGCTCTCATCCGCTAACGGGCGCCGGGGTGCCTGACGGCGAGTGGGCCCCCCTGCCTGCTCAGGGCCCCGGCACTTGCCCGGGTAGGCCGGGTGCTGACGCCGGCCCTGCTGGTAGGCACTGTGCAGGGGGGTATCTAGTAGGTGCTGTACAGGGATCTCTGGTAGGCGCTGTATGGAGGTCTCTGGTAAGTGCTGTACAGGGGTCTCTGGTAGGCACAGTATTGGGTTCTCTGTGGTAGGCACTGTACAGGGGGGTATCTGTAGTAGGTGCTGTATAGGGGTCTCTGGTAGGCGCTGTATGGAGGGCTCTGGTAGGCGTTGTACACGTGTCTCTGTGGTAGGCGCTGTACAGGGGTATCTGTTGTAATCGCTTTATGAGGGTCTCTGGGAAGCGCTGTACGGGGGTTTCTGTCTGGTAGGAGCTGTACAGGGGTATCTGTGGTAGGCACTGTACAGGGGTCTCTGGTAGGCGCTGTACGGGGGGTTTCTGTCTCTGGTAGGCGCTGTACGGGGGTATCTGTGGTAGGCACTGTACAGGGGTCTCTGATAGGCGCTGTAGGGGGTATCTGTGGTAGGCACTGTACAGGGGTCTCTGGTAGGCGCTGTACGGGGGGTTTCTGTCTCTGGTAGGCGCTGTACAGGGGTATCTGTGGTAGGCGCTGTACAGGGGTCTCTGGTAGGCGCTGTAGGGGGTATCTGTGGTAGGCACTGTACAGGGGTCTCTGGTAGGCGCTATAGGGGGGTATCTGTGGTAGGCACTGTACAGGGGTCTCTGGTAGGCGCTGTAGGGGGGTATCTGTAGTAGGCACTGTACAGGGGTCTCTGGTAGGAGCTGTACGGGGTATCTGTGGTAGGCGCTGTACAGGGGTCTCTGGTAGGCGCTGTACGGGGGTATCTTGTCGCTTTCCATCAGTTATGGTGCTCACAGTAGTGTTACCCACAATCATCCTCTATCCACGTTTGTGAGATCACTGTTCACCCATCGTAGACAGATATAATCAGCCATGAATTCGAAGCCCTTTATTACAAGAGACTAAAATATAAACTGAAATGCATTTGAAAGATTTCTGCGATAATGATGCTCATCTTTTTGCACGGTGATGTGATGAGCCTGCTCTGCAGCCGTGTCCTGGGTGGAAGTGTGAAGGCCCGGGGCGATCTTATTGCAATGTACAAATATATGAGGGGACAGTACCTGGTACATCTAATATCACAGGTTATGGGCACTACATTCAGTGATGGGACCCTGATCCAGGGAACTAGTCTGATTGCCGTATCTGGAGTCGGGAAGGAATTTCCCCCAAATATGGGGTTCTTAGCATCTGCTCCATAGGGTTTATGTCTTCCACTGGTCAACATGTTAGGCTAAAGGTTGAACTTGATGGACTTGTGTCTGGTTTCAACCTTAAAACTGTTTCCAGGTACGCATCTTCTTCATTTTCCAACAGAACTGACGTTTCTTCTTTCCGTGTAGAGATATCCATTTCATCAATGGCCGGTATACTGGAGCGGACAGATTCTTCATCTTGTAAAGAAATAAAAAAAGTGATTTATAGCTAATTACTATTACTTTAAACCAACAAAACCCAACAATAAAGCAACCTAATTACTTTTAAAGTTGTTTTCCGATTTTGAACATCTCTCTGCCAGTGGAGTTTGTTTTAAAAAAATAAGTTGTGCTTTACTCAGCCTCCATGACAACGCTGCAGCCAACACCTGAGCTCAGGGATCTGCCTGCGTTGACAGCACAAGCCACTCCAAGTCGCTGAGCTCACTGATTGGCTGCAGTGTTGTCAACGTGACGTCAGCGCTGCACAAACTGGAAGAGTCACAGATCCAGAACTGGACCTGACCAGGGTGAGTAAAGCACCGTTTGTTTTTAAAACGAACTGAAGCCCAAGGACATTTTTTCTGAATCCAGAAAACCCCTTTAATATAAAATGTTTTTATATATTTCCTCCTTTTTGTATTTGTCCACATTGAAATCAGTATATGAAAAGGGCATGCTGTGATTACAGGACTTCAGTAGGTCAATAGTTCGTGTAAAATAATTTATAAATCTCTCACACTGTTAGTTTTCCTCAGTTATAAGTTCTGTACTTGTTATTCTTTGGGTATGTTAAGACTGAGAACATTTATGCTAGAAAAATTGAAAGTGTTTGTTCCAAAATCAGCGTCAGCGATCCAAAACAGTTGATCTGCCGCAGGTTTACACAAGGGTTAGTCCCATTTAAAAGGACTAATCTGTGCACCACAACTGCCAGGATTCTCATCTGGAATCTGTCTGGGAAACACAATGTAATGCTGCTGCAGTGCAGTATAGCGCAACCTCCACCAGGGGATGCTGATGAGGGAAGAGAGGTTGCACACACAGCATAATACCACAGAGCAGCAGCACAAAAGTCATCCGGTGGCAAAAGAGTGGTCAGACGAGCCAAGTTAGCAACAGTCAGGACAAGAAGTGCCAGAGGTCACAGCAATGCACGTGGTCAAATACAAGCAAAATGTCAAAGCCAGACGGGAATGCGGTATCCAAAACGTGAGACGGAAAGGGGAGTCAGGGTTCAAGCCAATGAGTCAAAAAACGGTGGGTAACGTAGTAACAGAGACAGCAAAGCAGGAGGCGGTGTTCAGAGTTCAAGCCGAGTCATACACAGTAAGGAAACAACCAAACGTGCACACAGTCAGGGATAGGGAACGGGTCTGACACTAATATGGGAAGTCAGAGGCAGAAGGATCACTAGGGTATACGGGTCAGCTGCTCTAGCCTGGGAGCATGAACTATAACTGACGACGCCTGCAAGCCACAGCGAACTGAAATAGCAAAAACAGATCCAAACCGAGGCAAAGGGGATTAACCCCTGCATGACCAGTCCAGGGAGAGGATAGCAGAAAACAAACCCTAGACTGGATCATGACACACGTCACTTATCAAAAATATTTGGAAACTGCTTTGAAAAATAACCATATGAATGGGATGCATTTTGTAGGCATTTTTCACATGGATATAGTGTAGAATACATGCAGATTTCTCTGTGAAAAATCTGAACATATCCTTAGCTAGTGAGCGGCATGATATGGATAGAACAACCTCCATCATTTAGCAGTCTTTTTTGCTGTACTGAGTAGTGACTGGTAAGCAGTGGAGGCCATTGTCCTTATGTCATCCTGCTGCCTAGACGTTTTCTTGCAGAATGGATGAGAAGGTGGGGATGGTGAAACACATGGGGATAATAAAAGTATTAAAGTGCCACACCAACTTTTTTTTATTTCACTGCCGCAGTAGTATCACTGATGTACTGTATGTTCCCTGCCCCTAGTATCGTACTGACCAGTCGCCATCATCTTCTGTTCTCACCCGTGCTCCGGTTGTCTTCTGCTGGTCCTGATCTGCCGGATCGCTTCGGAGGTCACTTCTCAGTGTAATTCTATGAGAGTCAGAACGAGGCCACAATGAGACTCTCATAGACTTACGCCGAGAGCTTGTAACCATTACCTCTGACTTCCGGTCAGTCAGAAGTTAGGACCTGAGCGGCACTGGGAACAGCAGAAGATGGCGGCTGGTAAGGCAGGGAACATGCATCAGTGGTACCACTCCGGCGGTGAAATAAAAAAAACATACGGTCTGCTTTTGGGCTTATTTACATGTCAGTATTTTTCATCAGGCTTTGTATGCCAAAACCATGGTTGGAAGACACAAAAAAAACTATAATTCAAAGATTGATACTTTTTCTGTGTTTTGGAGACACTCTTGATTTTGGCATACAAATACTGATGTGTGAATAAAGCCATAAGAGAAGTGATTTCTGAATAAGGCACAGTGGGGATAAAACACGAAAGCTTTCATATAATAGGGACAACCCTTTTAATGGCGAGAACTCCAGTCTTAACTTCTATAACATCTTGCCATCGTGTTGGAAACTGCGGATTAAAGACAGGAGTAAAAAATCATTTACTGCACTCAGAGAAAGTCGTTAGTTATGTAAACCAGACAGGTTTATTATTATATTATGGGAACTTGTGGCACTTGGTTTTGATATTGTTCTTTCATATGCTGATACTTGTGGTTCTACTGTAGCAGAATATCGCTGAATAATGGAGAACTGGTTTCATGAAGGAAAATGTAAACATTACATTTTATGCCTTTTCATTCGGTGAAATTGAGTTATTACATAGTAGCCATAGATGACATATGACCGGATGCTTCTTTTCATAGGAAATTTGCCTTGCCCAATAGAAAAAAATTTTTTGCCCCATTTTCTGATACGTATCGATGACATGTTTCATCAGTCGAATTAGTCACGTGACTGATATTTGATTAGTTTAGTTTGGCTTTAGTCTTAAAGTGACTGACTTCAGTAAAGTATTCCCATTACTTATATTTTATCATTTTTTTAATCAACCATCTATGAACAATAACTTTGGTAACTTTAATTGTTGCAATACCGCAAAGAGTGAAACAAACCGTTTGATTGTGAGAGTCTATTATCTTCAGATACACGTGTGACTTGACTATGCCATTCAGTCCATTTAACTTTGTTAATTCTGTTAATGAAAATACACATTATTTATATAAATATGTACCGTATATACGTGCGCACTTCACAACTTTACTATTGCAACACCCAAAAAGGGAAAAGTCATAGATTTATAAAAATCAAAAGATCAACAGACATGTTAACGATCTGCAAGTGATGAAAAAAAGGATATGCCATTTTCAAAACATCTAGTTTTATTCAGTGTTAACCCCTTAGTGACTGAGCCAAGTTTGACTTTAATGAGCAAGACAAATTTTACAATTCTGACCAGTGTCACTTTATGTGGTAATAACTCTGGAACGCTTCAACAGATCCCACTGATTCTGAGACTGTTTTTTTTTTTTCATGACATATTCTACTTCATGACGGTGTTAAAAATTTCTTGGATATGACTTGCGCTTATTTGTGAAAAAAATGGAAGATTTTGAAAATTTTGCAATTTTTAAACTTTTAATTTTTGTGCCCTTAAATCAGAGAGTTATTTCACAAAAAATAGTTCATAAATAACATTTCCCACATGTCTATTTTACATCAGCACAATTTTGGAAACAATTTTTTTTTTAGTTAGGAAGTTAGAAGGGTTGAAAGTTGACCAGCGATTTCCCATTTTTCCAACAAAATTTACAGAAACATTTTTTAGGGACCACATCACATTTAAAGTGACTTTGAGGGGTCTATATGACAGAAAATACCCAAAAGTGACACCATTCTAAAAACTGCACCCCTCAAGGTGCTCAAAACCACATTCAAGAAGTTTATTAACCCTTCAGTTGGTTCACGAAAACTGAAGCAATGTGGAAGGAAAAAATAATTTTTCTCAAAAAATTTACTTTAGACCCAAACTTTTATATTTTCACAAGGGTAACAGGAGAAAATGGACCACAAAATTTGTTGTGTAATTTCTCCTGAGTATGCTGATACCGCATGTAGGGGGGACAACCACTGTTTGGGCGCACAGCAGGCTCGGAAGGGAAGGAGCGCCATTTGACTTTTTGAACGCAAAATTGTCTGGATTCAAAAGCGGATGCCATGTTGTGTTTGGAGAGGCACTGATGTAATCAAATACTGGAAACCACTCACAAGTGACCCCATTTTAGAAACCACACCCCCTCCACTATTTTATCCACGGGTATAGTGAGCATTTTGAACCCACAGGTATGACACAGAATTTGATAACATTAGGTTGTCATATTGAATATGTCGCCATTAGTGTTGAGCACAAGTGCTCTCTACTCTAGTTTGCATCGCGTGCTCGGGTATGCACCAAATATCGCAGGTGCTCAAGTTCAAGACCCTGCTCTGCATGTTTCACGGATGTTAGACATCCCAAAAAAACGTGGGGATCAGCGATACTCCGTGCATACCTGAGCACCGGATGCAAACTCGAGTAGCGAGCACTTGCGCTCAAGACTAGCCCTCATATCGTCATTTTTTTAACTTTTGAAAAAAAAAAAACAATTCTAACTCAAACCCTAACATAACCCTAACCCCAACCCTAACTGCAAAGAATGGAAAAAATTAAAAAAATTTTATTTTATCATTTATATCTAACTAAGGAAATGAGAAAAAAGCATTTGATTTACTATTTTTTTTTATTTTGATCACTCTGATAGGGAAAACACAGTGATCAAAAGGAACCAATAGGAAAAATTCCCTATTGTTGCCAAGTACCGGCCGGCAGATCTCTGCGCATGCGCCTGTCATTTTTTTCCATGAAAGTGACGTGGAGGGTTGGGGGACAAAGCAGGAGGGGGATGGTGGAGGTATCGGGGGGTCTTGGGAAACCCCATTTCTCTCTTCTCTAACATGTTAGATCATATCGGAGAAATTAGTTTTAAATCAGGCTTTTTTTTTGTGATCACCGTTATTCGGTGGATAATGGCGATCACGTGACAAGGCACCATAAAAACCGGCACTGATCATGTTCTTCAGATTCTCGGGATATTTTCCAAAGCGGGGGGCGCTAAACTCTTATTTTTCAGCGCCATTAAAAAGCAACGCTGAGGAATAAGGCTCCTTAACTGCCGTTGTTAAAAGGCGTATCTGCTATCATGAAAGGCTTAAGTATGAGGGTCCTTGGAAGAAATACACACAATTGGTTGACTGAGGAATGTTTTGCCACGCAGAATGCATTTGGACAAATCATCAAGATCCGCTGCTGGCAGCTCCCTTAGCAATTGCAATGGTGTCCAAGATGTGCTCAATGGGAGAGGCGGAATTCCATGGTAACACATTTAGACCATGAAGGCGCACAAGCAACATGTGGCCTGGCGTTGTCATGTTCAAAAATTATTTCTGAGACCCATTCACGTTCCTTCGTGAAAGCATCTTCCTGGCGTTGCCCACATAGTTTCCAGACCAATTTTCGGCTATCAATGCTTCCAAGCCTTTGAGAGTGGTGGCATGAGGTCCACCTGTTACTGGACATCTGGCTCGTAGCCTAGCATGGTGCAAACACCTTCAGATGGTTTGTGTGGACAAGGTTTGAACCCTTAAGTTTCATACAGTATGTGACATTCAGTTTCACTTCAAGTACAGAATGTATCATAATGTGCTGTTCTTCAAATCTGGCGAGGCCATATGGGCCTTCAAAAGGGAACATCACAACAGTCCTACTCCCAGGATTATGGTGTGGGGTGGCATAATTTATGATAACCCACTTGTCTTCATTCCAGGTAAACTAAAGGGTATGCCACACTAAACAACATCGCTAACCGGATCGCTAAAAAACGTCACTATTTAGCGATCCCGTTAGCGATGTTGTTGTGTGCGGCATCTACCAGCGACGTGGCCCCTGCTGAGATCCTGCTGTGATCTCGCTCGTCGCTGACATCGTTCCGGACCCTATTTTATCGTCGGCGCCCCCGCTGGTAAGTATATATCGCTGAGTGTGGCACCTTTTCTTAGCGATTTAGCGGTACTTTTGTACCGCTAAAGTCGTTAAGGAGATCGCTAACCGCGATAGCGTCCTTAACGACATCGCTAAGTTAAGCCGCTATCAGCGATATAGAAACAATCCCGCTAGCGATCGCATTAGTATGCGTCGTTATCTTGATCGCTAGCGGGATTGTTTAGTGTGGCAGTACCTTAACAGTTTGTCGATACATTGATTTAGTAATAGAACCGATGATAAAGCCATATCTCCAAACTGTCAAAGAAACTGTGTACAAGTGTACCTAGAAGAATTGATGCCGTTTTGAAGGCAAAGGGGTGGTCACTCCAAATATTGATTAGATTTAGAATTGTCTTTTATTCATTTACTTTGCAGTTTGTTAATCGATAAAAATAAACTATTAAGGCCATGTTCACACGTTCAGCTTTGGTCAGTATTTCACATCAGTATTTGTAACACAAAACCAGGAGTGAGTGATAAATACAGAAGTGGTGACGTGTTTCTATTATACTTTTCCTCTGATTGTTCCTCTCCTGGTTTTGGCTTATTAATACTGATGTTAAATACTGACCAAATACTGAACGTGTGAACGTGACCTAACATTTCTATTTTTAAAGCATTCTTACTTTGATCAGGTTTTTTTTGCACCTGCTTAAACCCTCTGCATATTTATTTATATTGCCTTGAAAAACTACTCATACCCTATGAAATTTTCCACATCTTTTCACGTTACACCCACAAACTTATATTTATTTTATTGGATTTTATGTTATTTACCAACACAAAGTAACAAATGTTTGTGAAGTGTAAATGAAATACAATACATATTTCTATTTATTTTAAAAAATAAATCTGAAAATTGTGACATGCATTTGTATTCAGCCCCCTGTAGTCTGATACTCCTAAATCAAATCCCGAGTGACCAATTGCCTCCAGAAGTCACATAGTTCGTGACTTCAGTTCACCTGTGAGTAACCACAGCTGTTCTGTTCTGTTTATCTGTCCAAAGAGGTATCCCTCCTCTTCCTTCACCCCTATCCCCATTATATATGTATATTTACCTTACTTAAACTAATAAAGAGAGAATTTTAACTGCACCCTGCAACTGTTATTCCACTTTAGGTGTTATATTGCGATTATTACCGCAAGCACCTCCAGCATCATTCAGATCACAGGATAACGCAGCCTTCTGTCAATAACAATTTTCCCTTTTCCCCACTAGCCTCTCTCTCCCCCACTAGCTTCTCTCTCCCTTTCTGAACACTAGGTGCAATGGGGGTTAACCTATTACTCCATAAATCTGTACCGATCCCCATTCATTTCTGCCAACCATTCACAGCTGCATTTAATAAGATGGGAGGGGAACACAGGCGTTCTCTCTATATAAGGACGGAATGCAGTGCAGGTGGACACAACCCTGACGAAGAGGGCAAGCGTCCCTCGAAACGCGTTGGAAAGTGTCCCACGTGCGCAGTGACGTCACTACAGTTACGCCCCCCTCTCTTCTCACCATGATTCCAGCGTGGCTTCCGGCCAGGGCACGCTGCGGTCCGGCGTAAACCTGCAGCTGAGTGGCACCATCTAGCCACACGGAAGCTTCACGCTCACCTCCCAGTGCTAACGCTCTGTACAGCATATTACAACCAGTGTAGCAATCGCTCCTGGCTGTCCAGCACTTGACGTTGACCTACCACACTAGGTCCTTTCTACATCTCCATCAACACCGTGCAGGCTTCAGGAACCCTAAGTATCCGTCTATATAGGATACCCCCAGCTCATCTCGTTATTCTGCAAAACAGTGAGTACAGCAGACGCATTGGGGTTACCCATTGATAAATTGTCGGCACAGTATCAAGGCCATCGTGCATTTTAAAAGTGCAGAATCAGCTCATAGCGGACCTATTACTATACATCTGTGCTATATTGCACTCACTATCTAGGTAATTTACACATTATCATCAGCAGGTCCAGCATTGGAGATACACCCCAATCCTCCTTCATATTGGGCCCCGTCCACACCTGGTACTGCTTCTTTAGGAGCACCATAACTAATCTCATATAAATCGATCCGAGTGAGTATACCCATGTGTAAATAACACTCTGCATTTTGCTTTTAAACTTACTTACCTTTTGTGGTTGTGCATATATTCTATATGCTATATTGTATTTACTATCTAGGTAACTTACACCTTATTACCAGCAGGTCCAGCATTAGGTATACACCCCAATTCTTTTTCAAATTGGGCCCCATCTCCACTTGATACTGCTTCTTTAGGAACACCATAACTGATCTCATATATATCGATCCGAGTGAGTATACCCATGTGTAAATAACACTCAGCATCTTTGCTTTTAAATTTACTCATCTCTTGTGGATGTACATATATTTTCTTTACAGTGGGGACCCACTTCTTTGAATCTCACAAACCCACCCAACTACAACTAGAGATATTTGATCACTATATCACCACCGTTCCTTCATGTGAGTACCTTCCTTTTAGCGCGTTGATTTATCTGTATTTCCATTTAAAGTGTGACAGGTGTGCACAGTACCAGTCTTATATCACCAGCTGCTTTTTGAAGGGATATACACCAGGTAGTACTATATACCCCCTGTTCTACTCAGTGAGCGCCAGTGTCTATATACACCTATCCATTTGTTCTGTGAAGACCTCAGAGGTTTGTTTGCAAACATTATGGATCAAACAGCATCATGAAAACCAAGGAACACACCAGACAGGTTAGGGATAAAGTTGTGGGGAAGAGTAAAGCAGAGTTAGGTTATAATA
This sequence comes from Oophaga sylvatica, assembly GCA_033576555.1. Taxonomy (NCBI): domain Eukaryota; kingdom Metazoa; phylum Chordata; class Amphibia; order Anura; family Dendrobatidae; genus Oophaga; species Oophaga sylvatica. Next base: position 589,344,875 of record JARQOD010000002.1, on the reverse strand, counting down.
AATAGCCCAAGCTCATAACATCTCATGGAGCACTGATCAATCCATCATGCAAAAATGGAAGAGGTATGACATAGCTGCAAACCTACCAAAACATGGCAGTCCATCTAAACTGACATCCCAACGAAGGAGAGTACTCATTAGAGAAGAATCTTCACAAATACTTGCTACTTTGTGTTGGTATATCACATAAAATCCCGATAAAATTTAAGTTTGTTAGTGTCACCTGAGAAAAACAGCTCCATCGACCAAAAATGAAAACTTCACTGTTGGCAGAAAATGGCCACACACCCCAATTTTTTTTAAAACTTCTGGAGTTTTTTCACCATTAAAATAATAAAGGTGAATCATATTTCAAGGTCATTTTTACCGTGAAATCTACAAAACAATTCCCAAGAAACATTGTCAGAATTGCGTTTTTTTGACAATTTCTCCCCACTTGGAATTTTTTTTCCTGTTTTCCAGTGAACTATGTGATAAAATGAATAGTGTCCTGATATGTTTATGTGGATAGAAAAATAAAAAAAAAGTTATGGCTATAGGAAGAAGATGAGGAAAAAAATGAAATCGCAAAAAAACAGAATTTGGCCGGATTGTGAAGGGGTCAAAGTAAGTACTTGTAATCTCCATAAAATATGAGCTCTGGGCCGTCTTTTCTTGTAACTGCATTGTGCCTGTCCTCTGTTATTCCTACTAGAAACTTATGAATGAATTGACAGCAGGGTGCTTTAATTCCTCTTGGTAAAAGGTTATGTCCTCTCATAACCACCTGCAAAGTCGGAACTGATTAGACCGCGTGAGATGGTATAGTGGCACCCCAACTGGTGGCATCCATTTTTTTATACAGTTCTATTAAGGACATCAGAAGAATGACACAGTAGTATGAATAAATGATCCTCTTGAACTGTTATTTTATGGACATTTTGTACGGAAACAGCCATGTCAAGAAATCTGACAGATCCCCATTTAAATTATATTTCCCTCTGTCTGAATTACCTTAAACATAATCTGATGTCATTTTCAGAGCATTTACACTTTTCACCAAGTTTAAAGATATCCTTAAAAAAAATCGTAATTCTCTTTTCAAGTTCCAATATAGTTCTTGCTCTCTGGAAGTAAGAAAACAATGACTGAATGAATGATATTGATTATATGTTGCTTTGACTTTGTATGTGCTTCCGCTGTCAAACATCCATCCTCTGGCTCATATTGGACAGAGGTCATACTTCTTAACAGGGGATAAGACTCACGGCCAAAAATATCATGGATTTTGTGACAATGAATTAAGCCATTAGTGATAATACCACAAATACAGTTTACCTTAGTATACATTACAGTCCACCTGATTTGATTTAAAGAAGTTGTCCAGGATCGGACAAAATTAGAACCAAGGTAGGTAATGCTTTAAAATAGCAAAATCATTATTACTTTACACAGTGTCCTTTACACAAAGGCCCCAATTCATTAAAGCAATTAGTACTCCTAAATCCCATTTGAAAACTTGCAACATTTTTGTGCAGCATGAAGTTGTGCAATAGTTTTGCAACTTTTGTCATTCTCATGCCTATTTTAACCAGTTCTGCCAAAATGGGCAGAGCTGTAGTGGGACGGTGAAATGCGGGGACTTGATGTCATAACTTGTTTAATTCATGACTAGCTCTGGTTTTCCTTAAGGTGCTCTCACATTTCTTTTAGTGGCCTACGTCCGAATTCCCTACCCGACAAAACAAGGTTCAGATATATGTGCTGACTGGGCCATAGACTGTAATGGTGACGAAAGAGCAAACGTGCGCTTTGTCTTGCATCATTTTCAGGAGTGGACAGTCAGATGTACAGTGGGTACGGAAAGTATTCAGACCCCTTTACATTTTTCACTCTTTGTTTCCTTGCAGCCATTTGGTAAATTCAAAAAGTTGCACCCCATCTTGACTGAAAAAAACAGAAATGTAGAAATTTTTGCAAATTTATTAAAAAAGAAAAACTGAAATATGACATGATCATAAGTATTCAAACCCTTTGCTCAGTATTGAGTAGAAGCACCCTTTTGAGCTAGTACCCCCATGAGTCTTCTTGGGAATGATGCAACAAGTTTTTCACACCTGGATTTGGGGATCCTCTGCCATTCTTCCTTGCAGATCCTCTCCAGTTCCGTCAGGTTGGATGGTGAACGTTGGTGGACAGCCATTTTCAGGTCTCTCCAGAGATGCTCAATTGGGTTTAGGTCAGGGCTCTGCCTGAGCCAGTCAAGAATGGTCACAGAGTTGTTCTGAAGCCACTCCTTTGTTATTTTAGCTGTGTGCTTAGGGTCATTGTCTTGTTGGAAGGTGAACGTTCAGCCAAGTCTGAGGTCCAAAGCACTCTGGAAGAGTTTTTCATCCAGGATATCTCTGTACTTGGCCACATTCATGTTTCCTTCAATTGCAACCAGTCATCCTGTCCCTGCAGTTGAAAACCACCCCCATAGTATGATGCTGCCACCACCATGTTTCACTGTTGGGATTGTATTGGGCAGGTGATGAGGAGTGCCTGGTATTCTCCACACATACCGCTTAGAATTATCACCAAAAAGTTCTATTTTCGTCTCATCAGACCAGAGAATCTTATTTCTCATAGTCTGGGATTCTTTCATGTGTTTTTAGCAAACTCTATGCGGGTTTTCATATGGCTGGCACTGAGGAGAGGCTTCCATTGGGCCACTCTGCCATAAAGGCCGATTGGTGGAGAGCTGCAGTGATAGTTGACTTTGTGGAACTTTCTCCCATCTCCCTACTGCCTCTGTGGAGCTCAGCCACAGTGATCCTGAGGTTCTTCTTTACCTCTCTCACCAAGGCTCTTCTCCCACGATTGCTCAGTTTGGCTGGACGGCCAGGTCTAGGAAGACTTTTGGTGGTCCCAAACTTCTTCCATTTAAGGATTATGGAGACCACTGTGCTCTTAGGAACCTTGAGTACTGCTGAAATTATTTTGTAACCTTGGCCAGATCTGTGCCTTGCCACAATTCTGTCTCTGAGCACCTTAGCCAGTTCCTTTGACCTCATGATTCTCATTTGGTCTGAAATGCACTGTGAGCTGTGAGGTCTTATATAGACAGGTGTGTGCCTTTACAAATCAAGTCCTATCAGTTTAATTAAACACAGCTGGACTCGAATGAAGGAGTAGAACCATCTCAAGGAGCATCACAAGGAAATGAACAGCATGTGACTTAAATATGAGTGTCTGAGCAAAGGGTCTGAATACTTATGACCATGTGATATTTCAGTTTTTCTTTTTTAATAAATTTGCAAAAATTTCTATATTTCTGTTTTTTTCAGTCAATATGGGGTGCAGAGTGTACATTAACGAGAATGAATGAACTTTTTTGAATTTACCAAATGGCTGCAATGAAACAAAGACTGAAGAATTTAAAGGGGTTTGAATACTTTCCGTACCCACTGTAGTAGACTGCGTATGAGTGTCCGCCTCCTTTAGGTGTACATTCCCAAAAATGATGCATGCCAGAGCACAGGTTCACTCTGTTGTCACCATTACTGTCTATGGCCCTGTTGGCACATACATCTGGATCCCGTTTTACTGGGGGTTCGGGCGTATGCCCCGACGGTACCAGTGAACGTGTCACTTGATGCAATGTGAAAGCACCTTTACACTAGAAATCTTACTCCAGTCTCTGAATGGTGGTGACCATAGAAGACATGTAGCTCACATCACTCTCCTTCAAAAGGAGGCAAACTTCAAAAGACCAAGAAACCCACTTGAATACGATATAAGTATAACAGTCAGCGTCCAAAACAGGTGACAGCTGATCAAGGCATGAATGAATCTGCCACATTCAAAAAACGAGTTTCGACCAATATCAGGTCTTTATCAAGTAAGACCGGAGGCAAGTCACACTCCACTTATCAGGAGTGGCTAGTAAAAATCAGGTGACAGATTCCCTTGAAATAACTTATTGCATGCTTGATAACTACACTCACAACCTGATCCCATTTAATAATTTTTTAACAATAGAGGTTTGTTTTAGGTACTGGCTCATGAACTAATTATACTCTGTACACACCTGAAGCCTCCAGATGTTTTCACTTTCCTTAGAAAGCGCATCCACTGTTTCGCTCATTAATGCAATTAACATATTAAGGAGAAGCACAAATGTTAAGATGACATAAACTATTAGAAGAAGCAAAAACAGGGTTGGATGTTTTGAGTCCTGTTGCAAATCCAAGTCTCCTAACCCTATGGTCAGCTTGAACAGTTCCACCATAGATGTTCTAAAACTGTTATAGGAGCTGCACACATTTCCTTCAGCGCAATGTTCAATTAGTGAGGCAAGAGCTGGGGAGATACAGAAAATCAAGTCAAACATTTCACGTACTGGCAGATTATTTTTTTTCTATATATACAGTACAGATCAAAAGTTTGCACACACCTTCTCATTTAAAGATTTTTCTGTATTTCCATGAACACATGTGGAATTATATACTTAACAAAAAAGTGTGTAACAACTGAAATTATGTCTTATATTCTAGGTTCTTCAAAGTAGCCACCTTTTGCTTTGATGACTGCTTTGCACACTCTTGGCATTCTCTTGATGAGCTTCAAGAGGTAGTCACCGGAAATGGTTTTCACTTCACAGGTGTGCTCTATCAGGTTTAATAAGTGTGGCTACTTTGAAGAACCTAGAATATAAGACATATTTTCAGTTGTTTCACACTTCTTTGTTAAGTATATAATTCCACATGTGTTAATTCATAGTTTTGATGCCTTCAGTGTGAATTTACAGTTTTCATAGTCATGAAAATACAGAAAAATCTTTAAATGAGAAGGTGTGTCCAAACTTTTGGTCTGTACTGTATATATTTTGTTTTTACATAAAATGTCAATTACAATGTTTAATTTCATTGATACAACACATTAAACAATGTATGTAACCCAATGTGGGGGATGGAGCAAAAATACAAAAAACAACAAAAGAATACACATAATACATTGTTGCTGTTTTTTTAATATTAATCCATTAACTTTGGAAAATTGAAAGTAATAAAAACAAACAGTGATAATATGTCATGAAGTGTGCAAGCACAGAAATCAGGCTAATGAAAAATACCCTACTATGTACCGTATTTTTCGGACCATAAGACGCACTCCAAATTTTCAGAAGGAAAATAGGGAAAAAAAAATAATGTGTCAAATGGGGGTCCGTCTTACAGTCCGAATTCAGGTTACCAGCGAAGGGATCAGCACAGGTAGAGGAGTGGTCACGGGGGTCGTTCGGTGGTCCAGGCTGGTGCGGTGGTGGTGCTCTGTGTTGCAGGGGTGCTCTGTGGGTGGCTGTGCACTGTGGGGTGGCTGTGCTCTGTGGGGTGGCTGTGCTCTGTGGGGTGGTTGTGCTCTGTGGGGTGGTTGTGCTCTGTGGGATGGCTGTGCTCTGTGGGGTGGTTGTGCTCTGTGGGGTGGCTGTGCTCTGTGGGGTGGCTGTGCTCTGTGGGGTGGTTGTGCACTGTGGGGTGGCTGTGCACTGGGGTGGCTGTGCTTTGTGGGTGGCTGTGCTCTGTGGGGTGGTTGTGCTGTGGGATAGCTGTGCTCTGTGGGGTGGTTGTGCACTGTGGGGTGGTTGTACACTGTGGGGTGGCTGTGCACTGTGGGGTGGTTGTGCTCTGTGGGGTGTGGTCGCAATATACTTACAAAATCCCGTGGCGGTGGTCCCGATGCAGCCTCCCTGTGGTGCAGTAGTGTTGGGGTTCCGTGATGTGGCGGTGCCCTCGTGAAAGATGGCCGCCAGGGGCCTCCGGAAAGATGGCCGCCGCATCCTCAAATTCAAATCTCGGCAACAAGATCTCTTCCCGAGATCTCGTCTCCCAAGATCTCGGGACAAGATCTCGTTGCGGAGATCTGAATCTGAGCATGCGCCGCCTCCAGCGGCCATCTTTCTGGAGGCGGCGCATGCTGAGATTCAGATCTCCGTAATGAGATCTTGTCCCGATATCTCGTTGCCGAGATTTGAATTTCAGGATTCGGCGGCCATCTTTCCGGAGGCCCCTGGCGGCCATCTTTCAGGAGGGCACCGCGTTACAGCAGCGGAGCTGCGGGGGGCTTCGGGCTATGACAAAATGTCGGCGGAGCCCCCCACGCAGCACAGAGCCCCGCTGCCGCCACATCACGGAGCCCCGACACCACCGCACCACAGGGAGGCTGCATCGGGACCGCCGCCGCCACCGGAGATGGGAAAAGTTTTCTTTTCAGGAGGGGACATACCGTATATTGCAACCATTAGACGCACCCCCATTTTCCCCCAAAATTTTTGGGGAAAAAAGTGCGTCTTATGGTCCGAAAAATACGGTACCTCCATTGTTACGCACTACAAAGGGTAATGAGTTACTTCAATTCCTCTGCCCCTTCTTACTAACATATGGAGTGTAGGGGTGGATTAAAGGGAATTTGTCAGCAGGATTTGACACCCCAAACTATTTATATGTACATGTAGCTCTTTCAAAGACCAGTCCAGCAATACCTTTACATGGCCAGTCTGTTCTTCCATTGGAGAGAAATCAGAGTCTGAATTCATATGTAAAGAGGTTGTAGAGCCTCTGTCCCTCCAGCTCTATTTCCTGCCCAGTGTCGCTTCCACCTGCTTGTCTGATGCCTCCTTTGCTTGAAGTCAATCAGAATAGAGGCTGTCAGTCAAGCAGGAGCAGGTGGCGCTGAGCGAGGAATAGAGCTGGAGTGACGGAGGCTTCAGATCTACAGCCTCATTTGCATACCAATTAAAAGATCATTGTTTTTCTTGTGAAATTCTCAATAAGTTTAATGTGTCACCTGACCCTCTTCCCATTAAAAAAATAAAGTTGGATCCAAAATGGCCAACTTCAAAATGGCCGCCATGATCACCACCCATCTTGAAAAGTTTCCCCCCCCCCATATACTAATGTGCCACAAACAGGAAGTTGATATCACCAACCATTCCCATTTTATTTAGGTGTATCCATATAAATGGCCCACCCTGTACATACAGGTTTGCTTCTTGTCAGTATGTGTGACACATCATCACACTCCTTGGGATACGTGGAGAAAGATAAGGAATGATGCATCTGTAATTGTTTAGCTATCTCAGACCATTATGATATAAAAGAAAGACATGGAGCTGCTTACCTACACCAAATCCAAAAAGAAAGAGAATATACACTAATAAAAACTTCAAGACATCGTTCAAGATGACCTGTGAAATAAATAAATATGCGTTGTTTTATCAGTACATTTCTAATCATGCACGTTTATCATCAGAAGAGCTTCCTGCAGTATGTGTTTTTCTTCCTGGTGTTCTGCAGGGGATGGGTAGGGTCAATGTCAGATCACTTTTGCCAATTTAATAGGGTCAGCCAGAGTGTGCTTTCACGGATGCCTTTAGAGGCTGCAAGGATCAGACATGTCGGATTTCAGTCTGTGCAATCCATTGTTGTTCAAGGCATCACCACCCAGTCTGTGTTGCGGGCTCCTACGTACTAGTCACACCCCAGATAAATATCATAATAAACTATTATCCAGTATGCCCCAGCTTTTAAGTTGGTGTTTCATAGTGAAAGGCCAAGGTGCCGGTGCTAAGCAGTGGTTTCATATAAGCCGCACCGCCTTTCCGCTGTAGTAGAAATTCATTACAAATTGTTTGCTTATTGTTAATGGCTGTTACTTAATGGTAGACCTATTAACAATAAGTTAGCAATTTGTAATGCATTTAATACAGCAGAAAGCCACCTTGGCCCATGTGGGATGGCAGCCGTAATGAGGATCTCACTGCAGGACCTGTAAGTCTAGTAGGCATGTGCCTCCGAGAAGAAATCCTGGTGTCTAAATTTGTCTTAGCTGCAGCTGAGGGTGTGCACAAAGCTTGTCTTTTATTGCACAAGTGTGATTTGATTAGTATAGAAATTCGTGTTTGGTCCTTTCAGTATTTTTGAAGATGAGAAAAGAGAAGCACGCAGCTCTATTCTTACTATGAAAAAAACCCAACAACTTGGGTTTGAACTTTCTAACATCTCAATGTATTACAGTGCCGGTGTTTAACGCCAACATATGTGTACATTGCACTTGCTGACCAGTTATAGAGAGGGTACATCTTCTTGACACTGAATAATTAGTTTTACTACTTACCCTCTGAATCATAACACTGTAGATCCCCAGAGCCTGAAATCCCCTTGTGTAGAACAACATGTTTATCCATGCAAGTGCTACAGCGATGGCAACGAAGGTCAGATATTCTTCTACTCCAGATATATAGGTTATTGTTGATATGATAACCAGGACGGCTTGTATGAAGCTAAAGTAAAAAAAAAAATGTTCATATATTAAACGGGTGCTGCTCATTTTTAGTGGTTCGCTAAAACCTGTATATATAGGGAGCGGTAGAAGACACACGCCATGTATTAACCGTATTACTGATCCCAAGTTAGGACTTACAAAAGAATGTGGAACCATGCATCAGACACCACTGATTGTAGGTCAGAAGGTTTCAACCAGAAAATTGCTACACCCTAGAAAATAAAAAAAGGAATCCGTCAGCAAGGTTTTCCATGTAATCCAAGAACAGCAGGATGTAGAGACCCTGAATCTGATAGTGGACGTTATCATCGATGTTCCAATTGGGACTCACAATCTAGATTCCCTTTCAGTGTCTTTGGAGTGAAGGAGGAAACCGGAGAACCAAGCGGATAGTTTCAAAGTATCACTAGGGGACTAGTTATCTCGTGCCATGTAGTCATCCTGTTCTGTATAACCCACCCCCACCACTGATTTGCAGCTTTCTGCCTATGTACAGTATACACAGAAAACTGCCAATCAGTGGTGGGGGAGTGCACAGAACTGCTAGGTCTTCAGCTGATAAAAGTGTGAGTTTATCAAAACTGCACCAAGCAGACCAGTAAGTGACACATCACTGGAATCAGTGTCTCTACATTATGCTGCTGTCAAATTACACAGCAAAAACCTGGTGACATATTCACTAGCACTAGAGATAACTAAGCTCTCTAAATAAGGTTCTGTTAACACTTTGGTCAAGCCTTCCTTATAGCCATGACCGTCTTGACATATCAACTGAACCCTGAAGGATCCTAAAGTAGATATCTATATTTCTATAACAGATTGTAATAGAAAAATGGATACAAAATAATGCCGACATTAAACCTGATTTTTCAAAAATATGCATATTTATTTCTGTGAAAAGTCACTGACAGCATCATTAGATAGTGTAAGATCTGCAATAGACAACATTTCCAAACTTTCTGGGTTTCAACAGTTGATCTCATGATCAGGAAAAAGGAATCATTGATTGATAAGGCACCATACCTCATGAAATATCAAGAAGGCAGCGCAAATAACAATAAAGACGTGCCCAATAAGCTGAAAGACTCCACTTGTACTGGATACGCTAAGTGTGATCAGACCCTGCTGTGAGAAAAACACTATAATTATACTTGGTAAATTATAATCAGCCGGGGACGTTTTATACTTATGATGTACTAATGCAGTGGGGCTGAAGGTTGGATGTTGCACTTGGTCTTCTCCAGCCAGTCCAGTTATTATCCAATAGATAAAAACCCAGCACTCAACTTAGGCCTCTTTCACATATCCGTTGTGCCCCTGACGGCGCCCTCCGGCATTTTTTTGTCCAACCGCATCCGGCGAAATGTGATGCCGGATGCGAGTTTTTTTGCATTGACTTTCATTAGCGCCGGATGGCGCCGCATGTCAGTGCGTTGTATGCGTTTTTGTCCGGATCCGGCGGAAATGTACATTCCGGCGGCCGGACACAACGCAGCATGTAACGTTTTTATTTTTTGCCGGTGCTGCCTGATGTGCCTGAAGCGGCGCATCAGGCAGCCGCGGCAAAATGCCGGGGGCGCCGTCAGGCGCACAACGGATATGTGAAAGAGGCCTTAATGATTCGATGAAGTGATATTTAATGTAGAACACAAAAAAACGTTTCAGTCGTAAAGACCTTCCTCAGTTACTACAGGGATACAAAGAATATACAAAAAACAAAGAACAAAAATAAATAAACGTAGTACAAAAATAAATAAACGTAAATAAACGTAACGTCTATACCGACAAAAGAAAAATAGTATAATGACAGAATTAATAATGAAATAAAGTATATACATAAGGTCATCTGTATATTGCAATAGAATATCGCAAAGCATTGCTTTGTTTTTTTGTATATTCTTTTGATCGCCCATTATTGCATTTTATTGCAATGTAGCGGTGACCAAAAAAAACGTAATTCTGGCATTTTGAATTTTTTTCTCATTACATCGTTTAGTGATCGGGTTAATTCTTTTTTTATATTGATAGATTGGGCGATTCTGAAGGTAACAATACCAAATATGTGTATATTTAATTTTTTTTATTGTTTTATTTTGAATGGGGCGAAAGAGGTGTGGTTTGAACTTTTAGATATTTTCTATATTTTTAAAAACTTTTTTTTTACTTTGTGCATACTTCAATAGTCTCCATGGAAGACTAGAAGTTGCAGTTGTCTGATCGGCTCAGCTACATACAAGCGACGATCAGATCTTCTGTGTGTAGCAGAAATGCTCAGTTGATATGAGCGCTGACCACGTGGTGGTGCTCATAGCAGTCTGGCAATGACAACCACAGAGGTCTGCTTCAGATCTCTGGTTGTCATGCCGACCATCAGTGACCTGCGATCATGTGACGGGGTCACAGATGGGCGGGATTAGCAACGCGCTTCCTGTAAGCGCAAGTTAAATGCCGCTGTCAGAGATTGACAGCGGCATTTAACTAGTTAACAGCCGCGGGTGTATCACGATTCAACCCATGGCTGTTGTGGGCACATGTCAGCTGTATAGATCAGCTGTCATATGCCCGGAAAGGTGCGGGCTCAACGCCCGAGCCCGCACCAAACAGGGTGAGTCCGGCGTCGGCATACTATTACGCCCAATGTCGGAAAGGGGTTAAAGGAGTTGTTCATTCTAAAATGAAAATTCTGCAGTCATTATGTGTGACTACAGACTTTAGAATCCTCAGTTACGAGGATTTGCTGTTCAGGAAAGGCAGTCAGGTATGCAATATGCATACCCCCGGGCAGAAGCCATCTAATGGACGCGCCTCGCTTCATACTCTTGTATTGGCGAGGCTACGCTCACTAGATGGATTATGCATATCGCATACCTGACCGCCATTGTCGGGGCAGAGAACGGCGAATCCTCACAGCGAGGAGGATTCATAAGTCTGCAGTCACACATAGCAACTGCAGACGTTTCATTTTAGATCGGACAACCCCTTTAAAATGTCTTTTGCTATGTGGTCTTAAGCTTCTTAAAAAATGCAAATGCAAAAACACATATTACTCGTATTCATTCTAAAGAGACTGTTAAATAAATGCGCACAGTACCTCAGTGCTTTGTGGTCGATAGTATAGGAAAGTAAAAATAATATTGAAAGCAAAGAACAAAAAAAAGACATGAAAAACATGTATCTTGCAAACTTATTCCACTTCATCTGAAGAAGAGTATGGAGAGGCTCCAATGCCAACAATTCATGACGATTCTAGGAAAAAAATAAGAGGGTTTAATCTTACAATATGTACAGATTATTTGTACTAATGCAGACTGCTCCATAGGTACAGACTTAGTATGTACTGTACACATATCCATCAAATCCAACCAAGGATGGGAAAGGATAAGGGGAAAGGGTATAGGTACAACCATAATGCTCTATCCAGACTGCTCTGAAAGAGTACATTTTTTTCTCCTGATCCCAAGAGTCGATCAGCTGGATCAACATTCAGAACATGAATTTACACATGTACATAAGGATATGTCGTTTACTTCTAAGGTAAGCATCTAAGCCTTTGTGAAATCATTGATAGTTCCCGCTGTGACTCGCTACTCAGGTCAGCTGTTCCAAAGATTAAAGTTCTCATGGTAAGTAAGGCTTGTCTCTTCTGGAGATTGGACCTTTTTTTCCTCCAGACAGAATATCCTCTTATTTTTATGAGAGGGTCTTACATGAAGCAGCTTTTGACCACATTTTTTGTATAGACCACTTATTTACCGTATTTGTGCAAGTTAATTGTCTACCTCCTTAGATGTCTCTTCTCTAAATAAATGTAATTCTTTTAATCTTTCTTCTTTACCAAGATCCTCCATGCCTCTTATCAGTTTTGAGGCTCTTCTTTGTACATTTTTTAGCTCCAGAGCATCATTTCTATGAACTGGTGCCAAGAACTGAACTAAGGAGCACAGCTACCGAGCGAGCAGAGAGGGCCTGATCTGGAGAGGCCCACCCGGAGCTACTGCTACCCTTCAAAGGGTGGTCCGGAGGCCAAAGACATTTTAATCTAAATCCCTATCTATTTGATACCGTAATCTAAACTAATTTCTAATATGTTTGCATTAAAGGTTCCCTACTGTTCCCTAACTACACTAACAGCTATTTTGTTTCTCTACTTCCTCCGTGATGACTCTTTGTTGGAGAATCCCAGTGCATGCTGGAATACTCAAATGAAGCATCATCAAAGCAGGGAGCCGAGGCTGCAGTCACTGTCACAGTCTCTGCCCTCTCCCTGAAGCAAAGCGTCATCAGTGATGTTTGGTTCAGGGATGGGGCTAGTCCCTGGTCTGTCTGCGTGTTGTCATTGTGCGACATGCGCTCTCTGTGTTGCCTACTCATACTCACAACCAGCAACACACAGGAGAGTGCACTGTCAAGGGTCTACTCATGAGGCAATCATACAGAGTGAGGGCTACTAAGACAGCCATCGAACAGAGGGAGCTACTAAGGGGTCATAATACAGAATAGTGGCTACTAAGGGGGAAAATATATGTATTGTGCGGACTACTGTGGAGGCCATGATACAGTTTTGGGAATACTGTGGCGGACATCATACAGTGTGTTGGCTAGCGTCAGACAGCATGAGGACATGATACAGTGTGGAGGCTACTGTATGGAACCATCATACAGTGGAGAGACTACAATGGGGTTATCAGAGTCTGGGGGCTACTAAGGGAACCATAATACAGCATGGGGCTAATAAAGAGGCCATGGAACAGTGTCGGGGCTACTAAGTGAGCCCTCATACAGATTGGGCTACTAAGGGGGTCCTACTACAGAGTAGGTGCTACTAATTGGGCCATTGTACAAACTAAGGGTACAAAGATGTCCAACATACATAGTGGGAGCTACTATCATACAAAATGGGGGCTACTAAGGGGGCCAATATACTATGTGGACTACTTTGGAGACCATCATACAATTTGGTGAATACTGGAATACTATGGTGGCCATCATACAGTGTGTGGGCTAATGTGGGGCCATAATACAGCGTGAGGACCTGATAAAGTGTGGGGGGTTACCGTAGGGCCATCAAACAGTGTGGGGCTACTTAGAGCTAATCGGGACACATGAGGCAGCAGCGGCTCAGCATTGGGGTATCATCAGGATGGGGAGTTTGTGCAGGATAGGAATAAATATGGATGGTGTTGGAAATATTGAAGTCAAATGCATCTTTGTTGTAGACACTGTAGATGAGCCGTGGCTGGAAGAAGTTGTCATGTTGGTCTGGCCAGATGGAAAAGACAGGAAAAATGAACTACATCAGAAAGGACATCAACTGTAAGTCACTATCTATAACTGTACCGTAATATTGCAAATTCAGTAGATGGATAAAATCACTTCTTAATTTTCAAAGAAAAAATACATTAAGAAATCCAGCACATGAAACAGGGATATATCAATATTAGAAAGTCCAAAACAAATTATGGTTCAAATTAAGCCAAAAATAATCAACCAGTGCAAACCAGAGCAATCACTTATGTCCAGAGCACAAAAACAAGAACCATCAGAATAATTGATTTACTTTAAAAAAATATTTTTATTAATTAAATTAAAATCCCAGAATCAATTAAAATAATCATATACAAGGTGCCTCACAAAAATATGGGAACAACACAGCCCGAGTATCAATAGTAAATAAATACACTATGTTCCAAATTATTATGTAAATTGGTTTTAATTGTCATAGCGTTTTTTTTATTTTTGTAAAATACTTTGGATCACTGAAATCAATCTCAGATACCTGTGATGATTAGTTTCCCATGTGAGCCCAGTAAAAGGATAACTGAATGTTCCACATTATTAAGCAGGCCAGAGTTTTCAAGTAACATGGGAAAGAAAAAGGATCTCTCTGCTGCTGAAAAGCATCAAATAGTGCAATGCCTTGGTCAAAGGGATGAAAACATTAGATATTTCCTGAAAACTTACCGTAAGCGTGATCATTGTACTGTTAAGATATTTGTGGCTGATTCTGAGTACAGACATGGTCGTGCTGATAAAGGCAGAATGAGGAAGGTTTCTGCCAGGCAAGTTCATCGGATTAAGAGAGCAGCTGCTACAAAGCCATTACAAACCAGCAAACAGATATATGAAGGTGCTGGTGCCTCTGGAGTCCCTTGAACCTCAAGGTGTATGATCCTTCAATGGCTTGCTGTGGTGCATAAACCTACTATTTGGCCACCCCTAAACAGTGCTCACAAGCAGAAACGGTTGCAGTGGGCCCAGACATATATGAAGACTAATTTTCAAACAGTCTTGTTTACTGATGAGTGTCGAGCAACCCTGGATGGTCCAGATGGATGGAGTAGTGGATGGTTGGTGAATGGCCACCATGTCCCAACAAGGCTGCGACATCAGCAAGGAGGTGGAGGAGTCATATTTTGGGCCGGAATCATGGGGAAACAGCTGGTAGGGCCCTTTAAGATTCCTGAAGGTGTGAAAATGACCTCTGCAAAGTATGTAGAGTTTCTGACTGACAACTTTCCTCCATGGTATAAAAAGCAGAAACGTGCCTTCAGGAGCAAAATCATCTTCATGCATGACAATGCATCATCTCATGACTGCAAAGAATACCTCTGAGTTATTGGCTGCTATGGGCCTAAAAGGAGATAAACTATGGTGTGGCCACCATCTTCCCCTGACCTCAACCCTATAGAGAACCTTAGGAGTATCAGCAAGCAAAAGATATATGAGGGTGGGAGGCAGTTCACATCAAAACCGCAGTTCTGGGAGGCTATTCTGACTTCATGCAAAGAAATACAAGAAGAAACTCTCCAAAAACTCACAAGTTCAATGGATGCAAGAATTGTGAAGGTGATATCAAGAAGGGTTCTATGTTAACATGTAACTTGGCCTGTTAGGATGTTTTGGAGTTAAATAGCTTTTTTGTTCAGTGAATGTGACCTCCTAATGCTGCAAATTCCACAAATGAGCATTTTCAGTTATTTAAAACAGATCAAATGTTTAGAAATTCTACTGTGCCTCATAATTTGGAACAGTGCATTTTGAGGTCTGATTCATTTTGGAGATTATACTGTTATCATTGGGAGGTTTCTTCAATAAAATTCGATGTATACTCTAACGGGTGATGACTTTTATTAGACTGAATGTCATTTGCACCAACCACTTAGGAAAATCAGAGAAAAATATAATTTGCATAATAATTTGGAACATGGTGTATATAAATATTAAATAGTACAACACAACGGACCATCCAAAAATTATAAATGCAACTGATGGTGGAAAATGTGTAGCCAATAGGTGACCAAATATTAAGTAGTAAACATTAGCCCACACCATTCATAGTATATTATATCTAAATATTCAAGTGGGAATAGGTACAAGTGCCTCATTGGAAACCCACAACATTATTCATAAAGATACAATACACATTGATAAGTAGATTCAAGGTTGCTAAGTCATTACCTATATTGGTGCAATGATGAATCGGGGTCCATAGTGTTATAGCCAGTGCTGTTTGCGTTACCCTCCACCCCAACACACGTTTCAAATATTTCATCCTCAGGGCATCATGAGTAAGACCACCTAGGTCGAAATGTGTTGGTTTCTGACCACTGGAGACTCCATCTGCCTGCTCTTTTTTCATTATGTCCATTTTTCCATTGTATTGCTAACTATGCATAATAAAATTTATGGTTTTTAAAAAATACAAAAATACTATCATTACGCTGGAGATTCTTCCTTCATGTATTCTGTCTTTGGTTCCCATGTAGACCATGACAGCTGGATCATTAATTTATCAACCCGTTTCACCACATGCCAAACCCTGGCACAAGGAAGACAGAAATTCATTCAGTTGAGGCGATCTTGGTGACAAATTATATTATACCTGTCTCCCAAATTATAGAATATTCTATACCGACCAACTGACTTACTCCACCTACATTACCATCCCCCTGGCTACTAGCTGAGCTGTTCTCCTAGCTGTCAGGTAGAGCAGTGTCCAATAGGGTTGCCATTTCTGATACTGACACGCTTGCATAATTATTAAATTTTGCAATATTACTTGGAAGTACAGAAACAGGAGCTTCCTCTTCTTAGACCTCTTTTGACTTCCCCTTATTACGTTAACCAAGCTACTTGACTGCTCATCCTAGCCAACTTTTGTACCCTCCATGTCTATACCACTAATTTCTTGCTCAGTGAGAAGCATACTCCTAAAAATATTGTCAGTTGCCCTACATGTTGCATTTTGCTCCACCAGATTTTTAATTGAAACTTCTAGGTGCCATACCGGTATTCACCCGGGAACTCTTGCTCTAATTGAGCATACCATTTGGTAGATTGTGCTCTAAAGGAAACCTCCAATCTTGCTATCCATTATCCAATCAAACAAGAAGCAGGAAAGAAAAATAAAAGGTATAACAAAATTAAGTACTTATAGGTGTTGAACTCCTGTTTTGAACTCCTATTTTTTAACTCCCTCTTTATTCACTTAAATTAGCAAGCCCAGACTAAGAAGTTCAGAAGAGTTTAATGGTTTAATTTAAGAACCTGAGAATAATTAACTCCTACATCTCATTAAGTGCACAGAACAGATAAGAAGACTTTTAAACAGTGTCAATAGCTATAACACACTACACAAAATAAAATATGGTACAAATTAAACCAAACCCAGCACTCAATAAGCACATGGATTCACAATCAACTGCAGCAACTCCTGTTTTTTTAACTCAGTCTAAATGTGCACAATAATTAGTTTGAGTCTATCTTTCTGTTCAAAACATGGCATGGCATTTATAATTATAGACCGTGTAAAAAAGCTTCAGTGCCAACACTCACTTTAATGCGTGTATTGTAGACGACCATTTCCAGAATAGAGTTTTTTGAAGACGTATCGACATCTTGCAAGTCATAAAGAGAAGAGGAGGCAGGTCCATAGGTCCAGTCTGTAAACTTTCTAGACAAGAGTCTGTTTTCTTCATCCTTTATTTCTCTACTTAGAAAATATTTTAACATCTGAATAAATAAAATAAATCAGAATAATATGTGTATATGCGAATTAAAAAAATGTAATAGGTATTTGAACGAAAAGTGGGCATCATCCCTTGAAATCTGAGACATTTGGATGATAAGATTTATTTTATACTTTGTTTTATTTGTAAAATCGAATTGCAATTCTTACCTCTAATTTACCCGTCTTGGCCGCTAATTGCATTGGCGTGAGACATTCTGTATTTTTAATATTTTCTAAAAACTTGTTTTTACAGCTGCGAATGATATTATCATACATATTTATTACGGATGTGTTGTGAGGTTTTGCATTCTCTGTTACAGTAACCAGTGCATGGAGCACAGTATTTCCAAAGGAGTCCTGGATGGTGACTTCGGTCTCGCTATTTTCCATAAGCAATTTAACCACGCCTGGTTGGTTGGTACAGGCTGCAAGAGCTAAAGGAGTTTCACCTAAAATATTAAAAGAGTGGTTATTCTAAACAGCTTAAATGTTTATCTTTGCTTATATGCTAAAGGGGTTGTAAACGGCTAACTGATAAGAACTAAATGGGAATATTTATTAATATGCCATAAATGTATAGTAGTTACAGGTCTCACCAATGGAACTTGCATTCATTTTGAGAACATGGCAGCATTAGATTCTGCTGTGAGTGGAGAAGTGGTCTGAATTTCTATAAAAAGCTATCAGAATTCTGACCCACTCGCCTTATTTATGAGATGGAAATACCTCTTTAAGGTTATTCAGTAACAGGAAGGCAAGGATTTGTTCCCACAAAGAAGACTGAATAAACTATATATATATATATATATATATATATATATATATATATAGGGAGCAGTATGCAAGAGTCCCCTAAGATATAGGGGACCCTATATATATATATATATAGGGAGCAGTATGCAAGGGTCCACTAGGATGCCCATAGAAACATACTGAAACTGCTGGAGAGCGTTGTAATTACAGCCACAGCAGTGGTTACAACACAAAATAAAAGACTGTGTGGACTTGGTCAAGCTGTCTAACCAAGTCAGATTTAGGAAAAGCTGACATGGGCTTTAATTTTTGGAGAGATGTGGAGGAAGGTAGTGGGAAGGATCTGTCCGTCCACTCCAGGTCTTGGGTGTGTCAGTATTTGTTTTTTTCAAGCAACAGAGCTTCTGCTCTGTGTACTGTATGTCAGGTGTGTGTGAGACTAAATACAGGTCAGGGCCAGAGAGAGCAAAACCACTGCCGCGCCCATGAGTTACTCAGTGGTGCAGTCGCCCACTGTAACGGACTGTTACTGGATCAGAGGATAACATTTGAGTTTATTTTCGTAAGTTGCAAAAACAAAAACATTTGGGTTAAAGTATTTTGGGTCACTGCCACATGACCGCACTGTCGTGAAAGCCACTGCATTACATATAGTGGAGAATGTGGGCAGTGTTAACTAAGGCATAGCCCATGTAAAACTGCATGTCCGTAATAAAGCCTGCAACGTTACAACTCTTACCTGCAGACAACATGGAGGACCTCCTACAGCAGATGGTCAACTTCATGGCAAAACAGCAAACAAGAAGGCAGCAACACTTACTGTACCTGCCCAGATCTTGGAACAAATGCACTACAGGGTGCAGCCAGCCCATAAAACAAGATGTTAGCAACACAGGTGCAAAATCCCAATTCAACAGCCACTCTCCACATACCCATTCGAGAAGGGGTTGAATGCCCAGTATACAATTGCATAATAAAGGTAACCTTGTGTGAGCAACACCCTATGAGAGTGTGCTGGCCAGCCGGCCTAATCTAAAAGTTGGGGCGTGACTAATAGGCTGTGAACCAGACACTATGCAGTAAACTTGTGTGAACAACACCCTATGCGGGCACTTGCTCCACCTACCTGCGGTTCTCCTCTGCACTTGCTTCGCCTACCTGCAGTTCTGCTCTGTACTTGCTCCGCCTACCTGCGGTTCTGTTCGGCACTTGCTCCACCTACCTGCGGTTCTGGTGCATTTGTTCCAAGATCTGGGCAGGTAAGTGTTGCTACCTTTTTGTTTGCTGTTTAAATTGAATTTTTGGAGACTTTGAGTCTTCTTTAGTGGCTTTGCTAAATAGTCCATGGCAAAACAGCAGCAGACTAACCGCCTGTTAGCACAACAGATTGCAGCTTCGGGAGAGACACCCCAACCAACAACCCCAGTCTGTCCAGAGGCCCGGGACAAAGTCAGGTCAGCAATGAGGAAGATGAGTCCAGAAGACGACATGGAAGCATTCCTCACAGTATTTGAAAGAACCACAAAGCGGGAGAGTTTACCAAACTCCCAGTGGGCTGAAGTGGTGGCTCCATTCCTGATAGGAGGCACTCAAAAGGCCTATTTTGACCTCACCCCGGAGGATGCCCAGGACGATGGGAAGCTCAAAGGTGAGATCCTTGCCTGGATGGGGGTTAATACTTATGTACGGGCACAGAAAGTTGTACAGTGGATCTTTGTGGAGGCTCAACCTGCTAGGTCTCAGGCATATGACTTGTTGCATTTATTTAAAAAATTGCTCCAGCCTGAGATCTTGATCCCAGCACAGATGTTAGAAAGAGTAGTAGGTGACCATTTAGTGTGAACTCTGCCACTAGCCATACAGCTCTGCGTAGGACAAGGGGACCTGGGTAACCTAGATCAGGAGGTTAGCTCGATCGAGCATTATATGGCCACCCAGGACTTAGTACAGGACTCTGCCCCACTACGGATATCACGCCGACTCCTTCTAGTCCAGGAGCCTGGAATAAGGACATGACCTTCTGCTGGGGTCAGTCAGAATCAAGTCTGGAATAAGTGTTGCAGGAGACCAGCTTCCTTAAACCGGTCTCGTGGACTAGTGGTGCCGATGCTGATGGTGCCAAGGTGCCAGGACACATGGCTGCCAACTGCCCCCTGCTGAACCCATGAACTGTGAGTTTACTCGCTTGGTATCTGTAACAACCCTGCCGGCATCACTGCATGGCCTCCCATCCCCCACCTGCCTTACACACCAGTTTACTCACTACTCCGGGCCATGCTGTGAGTTCTGTCTTCTGCCGGCTCCATGCTGTGTATCTCATGTCTCCTGCCTGCTCTTTGCATACTTCCTGGCTGTGTGCATAGGGGGGTGGCGCCGGTACTTCCTGAGTCTTATAGAGACAGTGTGCACCTTCCTTAGGTGTCCCCAGCCAATTGCCATGAGGCATCGGGTACTTAAGGCATCCCCGCCCATAGGAGGAAGCCTGAGCAACGCTCTATCTCAGTCAGTGTCTTGCTGCTGAGCTGCCAGGTTCTGTCCTGTTTTCTGCCTTCTCAGGGGATGAATACCCAGATCTGTTTCTGTGCTCTGTGTTACTTGTTTCACCCTCCACGAGGCTGCATATCCTGGTCTGTATCCTAGTTCCTGTACATTAGCCTGTACCTGACCTTGTCTGTATTCAGTCCTATATCTGTGTCCGTTGTGTCCTAGTCTGTGGTCTTTCCTGCCCTGCTCGCCGCAACCTAGCGGCTCTGCTCTGCTCGCTGCACCTAGCGGCTCTGCTAGCCACACGTAGCGGCTTTGCTCTGCTCGCCACAACCTAGCGGCTCTGCTCTGCTCTCTGCACCTGCGGTTCTGCTCTGCACTTGCTCCGCCTACCTGCGTTTCTGCTATGCACTTGCTACGCCTACCTGCGGTTCTGTTCTGCACTTGCTCCGCCTACCTGCAGCTCTGCTCTTTGCTCTGCAATCCGCAACCTGCGGTTCTGTTCCGCTTTTCGTTCCTTATCCTGCGGGTCTTTCTCCTCCAGTCTGTCCGTGTTCCTGTCCTTCCTGAACCAACCCCAGATTCTCCAATCTGAACAGGTCCCTGCCTGTTCCTATTTACCACTCATACCTGACTGTGTTCCTGTCACTACCGAGTCGGTTTTTGCCCCTTCCGTGTGAACTGTGCCCGCCTGCCTGCCAGTGTCTCAGCCATGCCAGCCTGTCTGCCAGTGTCTCAGCCATACCCGCCTGTCTGCCAGTGTCTCAGCCGTGCCTGCCTGTCTGCCAGTGTCTCAGCCATGCATACCTGTCTGCCAGTGTCTCAGTCATGCCCGCCTGTCTGCCAGTGTCTCAGCCGTGCCCACCTGTCTGCCAGTGTCTCAGCCGTGCCCGCCTGTCTGCCAGTGTCTCAGCCGTGCCCGCCTGTCTGCCTGTGTCTCAGCCATGCCCGCCTGTCTGCCAAGAGTACCAGCCGTGCCTGCCATAGTACCAGTCGTGCTTGTCTGTACTTGTCCGCACCTGTCATAGTGTTCTGTTCCCCAGTGGGATCACCTGCTACTGCCAGACACCGCCCTGGAGTGGTACCTGGCAGCTACCTGCTGCACAAGCCTGACCTCACCATCAGAAGCTCCAGCAAACACCAAGCTGCTTAGTCACGCCCCTTCCAAGGTAGTCTGGTTTGTGGCACAGTAGGGCCACAACCCCCATGCTCGCGCCATCCAGCCACAGCGCGAGCGTAACAGTATCTATGTATTCTCAGACCATCTGCACCGCGAACGCCGTTATCCCAGTTAGTGAACCTCATCTGTGCCAGGTGCATGTCAACAGACACCGGGTGGAGGCTCCCTTGGACCCAGGAAGCCTAGTGACACTAGTCCATGGGTTATTGATCTCCTGGTTAGAACCCCCTGTGGGGAAAGTAGAGGTCATTTGTATACTTTAGTGACCACATGAATGGGTTACTTACCAAAATAAAATCCATAATTCCTGCTCTTTGGGTTAAAGAACAGTCCATGTGCACGTACATTTACTTTAGCACCTTTATCCAGAAGATACTTAACGATTTTATTTTGTCGTCTTTCAATTGCTATATGCAAAGCAGTCTGACCTAGAAGACAAGGGAGTAGATTGCTCATAACATCTTACATATAAGTGACATCCAGCGTCGGACTGGAACACCTTGGGCCCACCAGAGAAAATCATTCTTGGGGCCCACTATGTAGCTACATAGAAATAAATACAAGATCACCAATTGTGCGGTAAAACACGCTAATATCTGGGTATAATATAAGGTAGTACACGTCTTAATTATGTAGCAGTAGTTGGGGTAGCCTCACTCATAGATTATAAAGCAGCCCCCCCATAGAATATAATGCTCATAGGGGATAATGCTGCCCCCCTCATAGGGGATAACGCTGCCCCCCTCATAGGGTATAACGCTGCCCCCCTCATAGGGTATAACGCTGCCACCCTCATAGGGTATAACGCTGCCCCCCTCATAGGGTATAATGCTGCCACCCTCATAAGGTATAACGCTGCCCCCCTCATGGGTATAACGCTGCCACCCTCATAGGGTATAAACGCTGCCACCCTCATAGGGTATAACGCTGCCCCCCTCATGGGGATAATGCTGCCACCTCATAGGGGATAACGCTGCCACCCTCATAGGGGATAACGCTGCCCCCCTCATGGGGATAACGCTGCCACCCTCATGGGGGATAACGCTGCCCCCTCATGGGGATAATGCTGCCACCCTCATAGGGATAACGCTGCCCCCCTCATGGGGATAATGCTGCCACCTTCATAGGGATAACGCTGCCCCCCTCATAGGGATAATGCTGCCCCCTCATAGGGGATAATGCTGCCCCCCTCATGGGATAATGCTGCTCCCCTCATAGGGGATAATGCTGCCCCCCACATGGGGATAATGCTGCCACCCTCATAGGGGATAACGCTGCCACCCTCATAGGGGATAATGCTGCCCCCCTCATGGGGATAATGCTGCCACCCTCATAGGGGATAACGCTGCCCCCCTCATAGGGGATAATGCTGCCCCCCTCATAGGGTATAACGCTGCCCCCCTCATAGGGGATAATGCTGCACCCCTCATAGGGTATAACGCTGCCCCCTCATAGGGATAATGCTGCCCCCTCATAGATTATAATGCTGCCCCCCCTCATAGGGGATAATGCTGCCCCCCTCATAGGGGATAATGCTGCCCCCCTCATAGATTATAATGCTGCCCCCCTTCATAGGGTGTAACGCTGCCCCCTCATAGGGGATAATGCTGCCCCCTCATAGATTATAATGCTGCCCCCCTCATAGGGTAAACGCTGCCCCCCTCATAGGGGATGATGCTGCCCCCTCATAGGAGATAATGCTGCACCCCTCATAGGGGATAATGCTGCACCCCTCATAGGGTATAACGCTGCCCCCTCATAGGGGATAATGCTGCCCCCTCATAGATTATAATGCTGCCCCCCCTCATAGGGTATAACGCTGCCCCCCTCATAGGGGATAATGCTGCCCCCCTCATAGATTATAATGCTGCCCCCCTTCATAGGGTGTAACGCTGCCCCCTCATAGGGGATAATGCTGCCCCCTCATAGATTATAATGCTGCCCCCCCTCATAGGGTATAACGCTGCCCCCTCATAGGGGATGATGCTGCCCCCCTCATAGGAGATAATGCTGCCCCCCTCATAGATTATAATGCTGCCCCCCCTCATAGGGTGTAATGCTATAGATAGACAGACAGATAATAGATAGATAAATATAGAGATAGATATAGATAGATAGCTATAGATAGATATAAAAAATAACCACAATACTCACCTCTCCTCCTCGCTCCCACGCTGATTCCGGCGGCGGCTCTGCTTCAGTGTCAGGAGCTGCCGTCTGCCAGACACACACACAGCGAGTGCACGATGAAGTGACATCATCGCGCACCGGCTGTGAGTGAGAAGCAGAGGGGACTGATGGGAGAGAGAGCGTCAGATGACGCTCTCTCTCCATTCACCATTAAGATTGAGGGCGGCGCCGGCCCTGACTTACTGCCGCATAGCGGCTGCCTGGGGGCCCCTGTGGGAGCGGGAGGCCTCTGGGGGAGCGCGGGGCCCTGGCAATCTTAGCCGCTAAAGTGAAATGATATTCACTGCTTCCCACGCCCATGGGAAGCAGTGAATATTCATTTCTCTTTAGCAGCGAGGACAGGGACTCCTGCCTCCTGTCACCCGCTGCTGCTCCGCTAGCACGGGGCCCCCATGGCAACTGCGTGGCGTGCCGCTATTAGCGACACGCCACCGGCTGGGGGGCCCCTGTATGCCAGCAGGTGCCAGGGCCCACCAGATGCCAGGGCCCACCGGAGAATCCTCCGGTTCTCTGGTGGGCCAGTCCGACCCTGGTGACATCCTACCAAGCAGTGTGCCCGTGTTCTAGTATTTCACTGCAAAATAGATATGCTTATATTCATTTTACTTGCTTATATAGCACTATTAAAGGTGTTGTCAAACCTTAGGCTACAAGTCTGCAGTCACTCTATGTGACTACAGACTTGTGAATCCTCACATTGTGCACACTGCGCCCGAAGCAGCGGGCACGTGACTTCTAATATACAATTTGTATACATGCAGTCATTGCCGACTAGACTTGTGCTGTCTCGCTCAGTGCAAGTGTACTGAGTGAACCGGATACAGTTTAGTAGGAATGTGGCTGGAAGTATACAAATCGAATGCTTGTGGTCACATGACCACCCACTCCCGGCACCAGAGAATCCTCACAGTGCGCAGTGTGAGTTCACAAGTCTGCAGTCACAAGGACTTGTAAGCTAAGGTCAGACAACCCCTATAATTTCACTGCGCTTTACAGGCATTATCATCACTGTCCCCATAGGGGCTCACAATCTAAGTCTTCGGAGTGTGGGAGGAAACTGGAGAACCCTGAGGAAACCCATGCAATCACAGGCAGAACTTACAAACTCCTTGCTGATGTTGTCCTTGGTGGGATTTTAACCCAGGTCCCCAGCGCTGCAAGGCTGCCATGCTAACCACTGAGCCACTGTGCTGTTCAGCTTATAGGAAAGCAATCACTGAAGACTAGGGACACTCTCTAACAAGCACTATATAGGGGAGCATTGTCTGGCACACACTGTATCAATGGCACACTCTGGCCTGATGTCTATAAGTTTCTCTCTGGTGGGTACAGTTTCTAAAACACTCTCTAACAGTCCGACAGGTCTGACAAGCACTGATTATGGGGCATTCTGATACTGTATTTGGGGAACGGCAGACACTACATATACGGTAGTTGTTTGATGCTGAATTAGCAGGCACTTAATATAGGAGAACCTAAAAAACACTCTTTTAATGGGAATTTCAAACGCTTTTTATTGGAGCATCCATTAGACGCACTTGTTGAGGCAGCATGACAGGATAATTGGCATTTAATGGGTAACAGCAAAAACAATCAGTGAACACAAACTATGATTGTAATTATTAGTTTTAATTTATGTTTGTTGTGTCTAAATAGTATTTCTTTCTCATAGAGGATATGCCATAAATGTCTAATAGATGTGGGTCCTACCTCTGGGACCTGCGCAAGTCTTTACAGTGAATCCCTGTCGTGTCACTAAATGTGCAGCTCTTTACATTCACTTCCATGGGACTTCTGAAAATAGCCTAGCACTAATATGCCAGACATTTAGGGCATATCCAATTGATATGTTATAATTATCTGGAATGGGAATATCCCTTTAAAGGGTTATTCCCATCTTTAGACATGGGAATTGTTGGAAATGTTTGTTAAACAAGCACTTTGTCAGTTTACTATCTATTTGATTTTTTAGCTGTTCTTGAGATATTAATACTTTCCAATTCAGTTTGTTGCTTAGGTGACCGACCACCACTGTTGTCTAATGACGGTGGCCGATCATGCACAATTAGGCTGAGGTCACACTAGCGACAAAATCGGACGACTGCAATACGATGAAATATCGTATTGCAGTCTGCCCTATGTTAATCTATGGAGCAGCTCCCAGTAT
Source organism: Oophaga sylvatica (assembly GCA_033576555.1). Classification (NCBI taxonomy): domain Eukaryota; kingdom Metazoa; phylum Chordata; class Amphibia; order Anura; family Dendrobatidae; genus Oophaga; species Oophaga sylvatica. The sequence goes on along the minus strand of JARQOD010000002.1, from coordinate 589,318,790 downwards.
CAGGTTTTTTGTGGTCCGTTTTAAACGTCCGAGTGCAATCGCAGCATGCTGCGATTGTCACCGATTGTGGGTCGACTATCGCCAATGCAAGTCTATGGGAGCGATGAAAAATCGGATTACAAACGGACCGCACGTGTGACTTGCGATTAAATCGCACCGGTGTCCTTTAGAAAAGCCGGCAATTCATCCCCAGCTATACTGTAAAATCACACTGACAGCTTTAATAAAGAATAGAATCAATACATATACACACATAGAATACATATATTATATAATATATATATATATATATATATGTCATTGTGACATGTATATATACATATTTTTATAGTTCTTACACTTCTACATACTGTAATAGCCGCTAATTCAATTGCCGGCTTTTGTGAAATCACAGAAGCCGACATGAAATGATACATTGTTTCCACACAGTTAACCATGTCATTTCATGTATTTTTATATATGGTTTAAACTTACAATTACATCAGTGTATGTGTGCAAAATTGCAGACATGTAGGGGTTAATTAAAGGTATAAATTCGTTGAAAAAAAATGCGTGGGTTCCCGCTGTATTTTCTCCACCAGACAGACAAAGCCAGCGAGTGGGGGCAGATAATAATAGCCTAGGGAGGGTACATTTTTTTTGTGCCCCCCTGGCTACTAACATCTGCCCCCAGACACCCCAGAAAGGGCAAATCTATAATTAGATTAGCCCTTTCTGGTACTTTGCCCGTCTATTCCCATTGCCCTGTAGCGGTGGCGAATGGGTTAATAAGGGGTTAAAGCCACCTTGCAATTGAAAGGTCACTTTAAGCCAGGTTAATAATTGAGAGCTGTCAATTAGACAACTATCAATTATTAATCCTATTGTATGAAAGAAAAATCAAACACACACACTTTAATAAAAAAGAAGTTTAATGAAATAATCACACAGTTTTTGACCATATTTTATTATCCTGCTAAAACCATTTCCTGTAATAAAAATAAAATAAAAAAGCAAAATTATTCTTACCAATCAGATGCACAGTCAGGTCCCACGCTGTAATCCATCAGAAAGGGTTAACAGGTTACAGCTCGCAGAGAGCTAATGCTGTCTACTAGCTGTAACACCCTGAATGAATAAGTTCCTCTCCCAGCGAAAGGAGAGGATGTGATTAATGAGTGAAGCTTAATTGATTTATTGCCACTTTCACTTCAGTGACCTGACCTAAAGTGAAAGTGGGACACAATCAGTTAAGCTTCATTCATTAATCACATCCTCTCCTGTCACCGGGAGAGGAACTTATTCATTCAGGAGCTTTCAGCTGAGCATCAAGCATTAGCTGTGCTGCTTGGCTCAAAGCTAGTTAACCCTTCGTGAAGGATTACAGCGTGGGACGTGACAGATCGCCAGATAGGTAAGGATAATGTTGTTTTATTATTTTTTTCTTTATTTTAGGAGATCAAGGGCTTTGCACGGATTAAGAGTAAAATAAAAGATGGTCAAAAAAATGTGTTTTTATTTCATTAAAATTATTTATTCTTAAAGTGTGTGTGTTTTTTTTTTACTTCAATAGAATTAATAATTGATAGTTGTCTAATTGACAGCGCTCAATTATTAACCTGGCTTAAAGTGACCTTTCAATTGCAAGGTGACTTTAACCCCTTATTAACCCATTCGCCAACGTTACAGGGCAATGGGAATAGACGGGCAAAGTACCAGAAAGGGCTAATCTAATTATAGATTTGCCCTTTCTGGGGTGTCTGGGGGCAGATGTTAGTAGCCAGGGGGGGCACAAAAAAAATGTACCCTCCCTAGGCTATTATTATCTGCCCCCACTCGCTGACTTTTCTGTCTGGTGGAGAAAATACAGCGGGAGCCCACGCATTTTTTTTCAACGAATTTATACCTTTAATTAACCCCTACATGTCTGCAATTTTGCACACATACACTTTTGTAATTGTAAGTTTAAACCATATATAAAAATACATGAAATGACATGGTTAACTGTGTGGAAACAATGTATCATTTCATGTCGGGTCTGTACTTTCACAAAAGCCGGCAACTGAATTAGCGGCTATTACAGTATGTAGAAGTCTAGGAACTATAAATAAATATATATATATATATATATATATATATATATACATGTCACAATGACATGTATATATATATATGTGTGTTCTATGTGTATATATCTATTCTTTCTTTGGTGATTTAAATACTATTCATTTGGATCCATTATATGTCGGTTTTGCAAGCCTGCGAGAAAATCTCGCAAGTCGGATGTAAATCGGATGTTACAACTACGGTCAGATGCGACTAAATCGCATCTTTCCAGGAAAATCGGATGACAGACGGATGACTGTTCATGACATTTTGCTGCGATAATCGACCGACTAAAACGGTCAGCTTTTTTAGTCGGTGTGTGTGACCCCAGCCTTATAGTTATAATTGTAAGCTCTTTTCTATCGAGCTTAGGCTCTGCTTTGAAGCTGGCTGCGATCTCCGGAGTGCAATGTTCTCTTCTAATCCGGTCCAGCTTCAGTGCAGGACTTGCAAGCTAGACCACAGCGGTGGTCGGTCTCGTAGACAACGAGTTTTGAAAAGAAAAATGTTGCTATCTCAAGAACGGCTGAAAATTTTAATAAACAATAAATTGAAAAAGTGCTTGTTTTTACACAATCTAACAACACTCATCTCTGAAGATGGGAATAACCCTTTCAGGTAAGTTCTTATTTTTTTTTTTTACAATTGCTGATCTAAGATCTTAAAAATATTGATGAGAATGCTACCAATGAATAAACTGATCTATTGATTTTAATTACCTCTGTAATTCTCCTCTGTATATTCGGCATTGATAAATCTGTCCAGAAAACCATGTTTCTCAGTAAAAGATAGCAAAATGTGCACTATCTTTGGAGTCTTCCCATTTATGTTCATCAATGCTTTCATTAAGCAGGTTTTTCCAGTGTCCTTTGATGTCAGCCTGCACATGAGAAAATCTGAAAGGCAACATATAATATTATTTTATGTATATGGGCTGTAATAGTTCACACTATAGATTACGAATTACATAAATTTTTGATAAATAGAAATATCTAAAAAATATCTCTTGTTAACCCTTTAGTGACAGAGCCAATTTAACCAGGCCAAATTTTACAATTCTGACCACTGTCACTTTATGAGGTTATAGCTCTGGAACGCTTCAATGTACCCACTGATTCTGAGATTGTTTTTTCGTGACATATTGTACTTCATGTTAGTGGTAAAATTGCTTCGATATAACTTGCGTTTATTTATGAAAAAAAACGGAAAGTTGGCAAAAATTTTGAAAATTTTGCAATTTTCAAACTTTTAATTTTTGTACCCTTAAATCAGAGAGTCATATCGCACAAAATAGTTAATAAATAACATTTCCAACGTCATCTTTATATCAGCACAATTTTGGAAACATATTTTTTTGTTAGGACATTATAAGGGTTAAAAGTTGACCAGCGATTTCTCATTTTTCCAACAAAATTTACAAAACCATTTTTTAAGGGACCACCTCACATTTGAAATGAGTTTGGTAGTCAATATAACAGAAAATACCCAAAAGTGACACCATTCTAAAAACTACACCCATCAAGGTGCGCAAAAACACATTCAAGAAGTTTATTAATCCTTTAGGTGGTTCACGAGAACTAAAGCAATGTGGAAGGAAAAAATGAACATTTTACTTTTTTCACAAAAAGTTTAATTTGGAACCAATTTTTTTTAATTTTCACAAGGGTATCAGGAGAAAAGGGAACACAAAATTTGTGCAATTTCTCCTGAGTATACCAATACCCCATATGTGGGGGAAAGCCACTGTTTGAGCGCATGACAGGGCTCAGAAGGGAGGGAGCACCGTTTTACTTTTTGAACGCAAAATTGTCTGGAATCAATGGTGGCACCATGTCACGTTTGAGACCCCCTGATGTACCTAAACAGTGGAAACCCCTCAATTCTAACTCCAACTCTAACCCCAACACACACCCCTAACCCTAATCCCAACCCTAACCATAACCCTAACCACAATCCTAACCTTAACACACCCCTAAGCCTAATCCCAACCCTAACCATAACCCTAACCACAAACCTAACCCAAACACACCCCTAACCCTAATCCCAACCCTAACCATAATTTCAACCATAACCACAACCCTAACCCTACCCCAACCCTAACCTACTCCAATCCTAACTTTAGCCCAACCCTAACTTTAGCCCAACCCTAACCATAGCCCCAACCCTAACTCTAGCCCAATCTTAACCCTAGCCCAACCCTATTCCAAACTTTAGCCCAACCCTAACCCTAATGGAAAAAAGGAAATAAATAAATTTTCTTTATTTTATTTTTTATCTAACTAAGGGGGTGAAAAAGGGGTGTTTGATTTACTATTTTATTTATTTTGATCACTGTGATAGGGTTTATCACAGTCATCAAAATGAACCAATAGGAAAAATTTCCTATTGTTGCCGGGTGCCAGCCGGCAGATCTCGGTGGGCGCACTGCACATGCGCCAGCCATTTTCTTCCCGGAAGAAGACGCTTGCGGCCGGGGGGATGCAGGAGGGTCCAGGGACATCGAAGGTACCTGGGGGAAATCGGGGGACCCCATTTCTCTCTCCTCTGATGTGTGATCAGCTTGCATCTGTATTTATACATCAATATTAATGAAAAAAGACCATGACCAAATACAATTTCCTATGTTATTAATTGATGATCTGTGTTGAATCTTATCTTAGCGATTAATTCATGCTCCATTTTTTTTACATAGACACTAAGACTACGTTCCCACGATGAGCTTTTGGTAAGATTTTGATGTCGCAGATTTTCAGATTTTCTGCATAATTTCTGCACCTATTAATAGTTTTTTTTTATATAGTGGTGAACAGGGAACATTATATTAGGAAGGAGCCCAGGATGGAGCACGGTACCCCAGGAAAGGGCCAAGATGGGAACAATAACCCCAAGAAGGGGAAAGGATGGGCAAAATAACCTCAGGAAAGGGCCAGGATGGGAACAATAACCCCAGGAAGGGGCCAGGATGGGCACAATTACCCCAGGAAGGGGCCAGGATTGGCAGAATAACCCTAGGAAGGGGACCAGAATGGGGCACATTAGCCCCAGGAAGGTGACCAAGATGGGGCACCATAACCCCAGGATGGTTGCACAATAACCCCAGAAAGGGGACCTGGATGGGGGCACAATAATTCCAGGATCGGGGCACAATAACCCCAGGATGGGGCACAAGAATCCCAGGATAGGGCACATTACATCTGGAAGTCTGATTATTACCTGATACCATCTTCTTCCATCCCCCATGTTATTATAAGACCCTGATAACATCTTCTCCTACCCCCTAATCCATTATGATGCTATCAGGGATATATAATGAATGTGTGTGTGGGGGAGAGTACACAGGACAGGGATTAAGACTATGGGCACACGTTCAGTATTAGTAGCAGAAAATTCTGCTGCAAATCCTGATTTGTTGGCAGGAAAATATGGTGCGTATGTAACAAGGTGGCACGGGGTGGTAGTCGTGGGCGAGTCCACTATGTCACAGTCAGTGAGCCCCCCGGACCCTTGCATATAGAAAGACAGATGAAGTCCCAGTCCTGTGGCACAGTCAGTTACCTCCATCACACGGTTACTCTCAACACTGGGAATGCGTCCTCCGGATGCACCACAAACCACGATTCTGTTCAAGCGTTAGAAACTTTTAATAAACATGAGGTAAATAAGGTAATGTTTCCTGCGCTTTCCCTGCGTCTTCAATGAGTTACACAGCATCAACGGCTCCCATCCGGGTTTTGGGAACCAACATTCCTTCTGCAGGCGCTCCCACAGAACCAGTGCCCGTCTGCACTGCACGAAAGTTTGTAGCAGCTCCCATTCGCTGGACCGGGGCACCCTCCGTTCCCGGACGTGGAGAGCATCTCGCCCTGGGCAAGCCTGGCCGGGCACTGCTTTAGGAACAGGAAATCCTTTTCCTGTAAGCCTGTTGGACCGTCCCCCTTCTTAGCTCCCTCCCAACAGCTTAAATCTATGTTTTCTTTCTATCCCTAAGCTTGTGCATAACAAACACCACAATACAATATACACACATACACAGTACAAGAACAGACATAACAAACACAGCACATTAATACATGGCATATCACGTTTACAGTAATATACAATAAGGTGCCGTACGCGTTATATATGCACATGGTTCCCCACCACCTCCTTACACGTATAATAAGTGTTTTTGATTTTTTTTTTACATGAGTTTTTGTATTTTCCCCACTCAACAGTATGAGTGAAATACGCTGCAAGAATTGACATGGGTCTGCTGCAAATCTGCAAGGAAAAAATAAGCAACGTGTGCATGAGACTTCAGGGATCTCATTCACTTTGCTGTTACTGTAAAACGTAACATATTTTCCATTACAAATCCATGTGGTAAAAAAAGCAAAAACAGAACGTGTGCACATAGCCTTCAAATCAACTGGGGGAGAGGCACAGAAGATTTTTTATTCAGGAGACAAATGTATATACACAATATATGTGACCTTGTTATTTTCAAGGCTGCTGTGATCAGTCTGACAAGACGAGTCGTGGCTGGGAGATGTTGACATGAAGGTCTGACCAGATGGAGAAGAAACAACAGAAAACGGCTCTAATCAGATGAGATGTCAGTGGTCACTGGATGCAAGTATTATTCTTTATACTGTGTGACTTGGAGTAATTCTGTTTGTAAAATCCCTTAAGCCACATTCTCACATTCGTGTGAAATGTCCATGTGCTGCCTGATTTTTTTTATTGGATGGCATACAGACTCATATAGTTTCATAAAATCATTGATCCGAGAGTTTCATGAAAATCATGGCTCCAAGAATGAGATCTGTGAGAGCATGTCTATTTCTGATCAGATCTTAATCAGAATAGGACACACTCAAAGGGTCTGTGTGCTGTCCGAGAAAGAAATCAGGCAGCACACCGATACTTCACACAGATACAGGAATGTAGCCTTATTATGTATTGCAGAGTCCCTTAGTGTATAGTGTACATTTTCGTTATGCAAAGCGCAGTCCTTAATTACATAGTTTCCTCTTTTATTATATACAGTATAACACTGTCTCTTATCATGAAGCATCCTCTCTAATTATGTATGGCGCCGTCCTTTATTACATAGCATTCTCTCTAGTTATGTTTAGGGAGGTTCTTTATTATATACGTCCTCTGTTCCTCTGTTGTTATGTAAAGCGTCATCCCATTATTGCATAGTTAATCTCTTAATATGTTGAGCACTGTCCCTTACATAACGTATTTTTGTTAGTCACAGTGCCCTTTCTTTTTCACATAGTCCTCTCTTATTAGATGTAAAATGACTAGGAATGAGCAGACTCGTGGAATTTCGGGTTCATCATGTTCGGCCGAACTTTAGTGAAAAGTTCAGTTCAGGTACCAGAACTTATCCCCTAACTCAAACCCCATATAAGTCAATAGGGACCCAAACTTTGGTGCTTTAAAATGGTCCTAATGGGGGCTGAAATAGCAGTGTAATTGAGATACAAACCCAACATTGAATAGGGAAATGACTTAAAGTAGCATAGAATAAAAAAAAATAAAAATAATAATCTTGAACCAGGAGGAGTGGAGCTGTGCCTTTCATGTCTATTTTACTGTACTTGTTAATAAATAAATAAAAAAAATGAAATGAGGTTCCCCCTATTTTTAATAACCAGCCAAGGGAAAGCAGACAGCTATGAGAAGGTGCCAATATCCATGGACCTTCCCAGCTTATTAATATATTGCTCCGCCGCTGTCTGATTTGTCTTTGCTGGTTATTAAAAATGGGGGGATCCCCAAAAATATTATGTGGGGTCCCCCTTATTTTTAATGATAGCCAAGGCTAAGCAGACAGATGACGGCTGATATTAATAGGCTGGGAAGGGAAATGGACATTGGCTCCTTCCCAACCTAATAAGACCAGCCCTATTCGACCCCAGAATCCATTTGATGCACCAATTCTGGCGCTTAGCCTTACATATTATCGATTGCCCTGGTGCAATGGAGCACCATAGACTAGAGCAACAGCCACTGTCAGTTCTCAAACTGTACTCTGCCAAGTCTCACGGAGTACAGCGTGAGAGCTGGGATGATGAGCGGTGACATGACCGCGAGTGACCTATGCAGTCTTGTCTTCAGGGTCATATCTCACTGGAAGACGGAGAAGGGGATCATCGTGGGATCTTCATTTGGACCATGGCCGACGAGTTTTTTTTTTTTTAATAAATGGTGGAAATTGTTTGGGAGTTTTTTCTTAAATAAAGATTATTACTTGGCATGACTGTGATGGCCCTGTAAGTGCCCACAGCTTTAAAAGTTGTTGATTGACTGCACTACAACCTGTCAACAAGCTTTATTAAGCATCCGAACTACAAACCGTAACACGGACATCCGGGAGAAGTCCATATTCGGAGTTCAGCCCCGCACACTAGGTGTCCAGTATGAATCCTGAAATTTACAGTTCAGGTTCGCTCATCCCTAAAAATGACTGCTGATCGAGCAGCATCTGACCAAGAGACCAGTCCATCAGCGCTTCCATTAGAAAAGAAGCTTTCCAATGTGCCATCAGCAATCATTGCATTATACTTCTAACAAGAAAGGACGGTATGTGATAAAGACAGGGCGCTATAAATTACAAAAATAATAAGATAATCTGACATGTAAAGAACAGTGCTGTACATAACAAGAGATGCACTGTGTAATAAGAGACAGCAATATACAGAAATAGAGGAAACTATATAATATATATAATCTGTACAATCTGTAGCCTGGTTGTCATAAAAGGAGAAGGGCCCAAACACATTTCCTGTACAGGGGCCCCAAGCTGTCAGTGTCAGCCCCTGGTCCAAGGGCTGATGATTTGAACATCCTACTGACTCATTTGCATCAACCATTTAGGAAAAGCAAAGAAAAATATCATTTGCGTAATAATTTGGATGGCGGAGTCATATATTCCACAGGCTGCGTTATTACGTTGGAAGGGTTGGGGGTTTACATTTCAGTCCTTGTAATATTATGTTTTCAATACTGGCACTGTCTTCTTACATGTAATTGTTCAGCCCTACAAGGTCAGTAATAATTTTATTCTTTATATCATTTTACTTTGTTTGTTTTTTGCTACGTAAATGTATATGTATGGCTATATACCTAAATATGCAATGAAAATCTTGATTACCACTGATTGACTGTAAAAGACGATCGTCTGAACTTGAACTAAAGTGTATCTGTCACCAATTTTTGGTTTCTGATGTTTGCTTTCAGTGTTTAATATCTTGTATATGTTGTATTTTTTTCATTTGACAAAGGATTCCAATGAGAGTGGGATGCCACTGTATGACATCTGTCACAGCCGTCCATTAAAGAGAACCTGTCAGCAGGATTTTGCTAAGTAAGCTACAGGCATTGCCAGGTTTTTGGTACATTGATTAAAATGATACCTGGGTTGAAGAAATCTGTCTTGTAGTTCTTGTGTAATCAGTGTAAGACGTTTTCAGTTAATGATATGCCCATGCTCCAGGGCAGGACTGTAGGCAGAGTCCTATCTTCCTGATCTAACCAAAGAAACCAAGGAGAGATCTGCCCATAGACAACCCCGAACTACAAACATGTTCTTCATCATAGAGACAGACTGCTTGTGCTTCGGGGCGGCCTGTGGACAGGTCTTTCCTTGGTTTCTCTGGCTTAGAACAGAAAGATAAGACTCTGCCTACAGTCTCGCCCTGGAGCACGGGCATCTCATTAACTGAAAACTTCTAACACTGATTACACAAGAACCACAAGATGGATTTCTTCACTCCAGTTCTCATTTTAATCAGTTTAACATTTCCAACCTGACAATGCCTGTAGTTTACTTAGCAAAATCTTGCTGACAGTTTAGCTGTAAATGCATATATTTGTTGCTTTCTCAGCAAATGCATATAACATAAAGAAAATAAGCAGCATGAAAATATCCTTACTAGTAGATAATCACAGTGACAGAGTAGAATATATCATCTCATCATCTCATTGTATTACCTTGAGCAGTCTTATCTGTACACAATACTTCAATTTCTTCCAGGAGTCTGGTTAGTGATAATATGTCGCCTTCTGAGACAGCCTTCAATATGAGGTTTTTCTGACTATCCTTTTCATGTTTTGAGTTGCATTCAGGTTTACTATAATGTTTGAAAAGACATTTAGAACCTTATCTGCAAATAGTATTAATTATATTGCAACTTCATTGAAAAATAAATAGCTAAACCTTTTACTGTGGTATTCAATATAGAAAGTCTTCTAAATAATCTTACACCTTGAAAGGCAGAAATCCAAGCAAAAGTGACCAATTTAAAGCCAACTATAGTTAAATGGGACTTCCCAGCTTCCTATGAAGCAGTATAATGCTGTGTAGGCATTTGTCTCCTTATAAAAAATAGACCTTTTTATATAAGACCAATGTGCCGATCATTAGACACTTAGCGTAGAAGTCATATGCAAATCAAACTGAAAGCATCCTGTGGGCATGCCACTGCAATTGAATCATAGAATGGTAGAGTTGGAAGTGACCTACAAGGTCATCGTGTCCAAACCCCTGCTCAATGCAGGATTCACTAAACCATCTCAGACAGATGTTTGTCCAGTCTCTATTTGAAGACTTCTATTGAAGGAGAACTCACCATCTCTTCTGGCAGTCTGTTCCCATCATTGATCACTCTCACTATCAAAAATGTTTTTCTAATATCTAATCTGTATCTTCTCTCTTTTGTAATGCTACACCGCAAATGTGTAGCCGGAGGTGAAGCCTAGGGGGCGCTTGGACGAGACACAGACCAGCGAGGGCTTAGTGAGAGCACCGCAAGGTGCTGTGCACACAGTACCGGAGCCCCGCAGGATGTGCGAGGGCAGAGGGAGGAAGGGGGGCGGAGCTTACCATCACGCAATGGAACGTGGTCGGAGCAATCCGGAGGTCAGAAGCCAGACGAAGTACACAGGAGCCGAGGGGTAAGATAGGAGAGGAGTCAATAAACAAGCCGAGCGTCAGAAGCCAGGAGAGAGCTGGCGACACCATCTTATGTGCCTCTAGGGCATCATTCCAATGAAATGGAAACTGATGTATTATGGCGTGTCTCATTTGCAAGTGTCTTTAAAATCCCTATGGGGGATCTCAAATTTTAGATGAATTTGTTCAAATGATAATAAAGTTTTATTTCCAAAAATCTGATTACCATATATACTCGAGTATAAGCCAATCTGAGTATAAGCCGAGGCCCCTAATTTTTCCACGGAAAACTGGGTAAGCTTATTGACTCGAGTATAAGCCGGGTGTATAAACCGCCGTCCTGCTGTGCTCCCCCCGTCCTGCTCCGTGCTCCCCCATCCAGCTCTGTGCTCCCCCATTCTCCTCTGTGCTCCCCCCTTCCTGCTCCGTCCTCCGCTGTGCTCCCCCCTTCCTCCTCCGTCCTCCTCTGTGCTCCCCCTCCTGTTCCGTCCTCCTCTGTGCTACACCCTTCCTGCTCCGTCCACCTGTGCCCCCCCGTCCTGCTCCGTGCTCCTCTGTGCTTTCCATCCTCCCACTCGTCCTGCTCCGTGCTCTCCGTCCTCCCACCGTCCTGCTCCGTGCTCCTCTGTGCTTTCCATCCTCCCCCTCGTCCTGCTCCATGCTCTCCATCCTCCCCCTCATCCTGCTCCTTGCTCTCCGTCCTCCCCCCTGTCCTGCCCCGTGCTCCTTGTCCTCCTCCATGCTCCCCCCATCCTCCTCCATCATACTCACCCTCCCCGTGCCATCGCTGAACGTGGCATCGCGTGCATATTACATGACCTTAATGAGCGGTATTACGTCACCGCTCAGCACAGGAGAGCTGCAGGAAGCCGGGTACAACGCAGGATTGCCGGGACGTTCAGCGATGGCACGGGGAGGGTGAGTATGATGTCCCAGCCACCGGCTCCTGCCGCGGCACCCCCTCCCCCGCTGGTTTCTGCCCAATGACTCGTGTATAAGCCGAGGGGGCATTTTCAGCACAAAAAAAGGTGCTGAAAATCTCGGCTTATACACGAGTATATACGGTAAGTGTTGTTATTCCATATTGCTTCCAGAAAATTGTGTCCTGTAAGTTTTTGAGTTGTGGAAACTCGGGATTTTCCCATAACTGAGTCTCTACCATTTGGTCAGTGAATTTCATGATACGCTTACTTTCTCGCCACACCTGTATCGCCAAACTGTGTGCAAACAATAAACCTTGTGGAGGTCTATATGATCCTTCTAATATTGCCAATGGTGTATTCCCATCTAAGAACTCTTCTTGTATTCTTACCCAATCAGTTTCTGCAGAGCTTCCATTCTTTGAAATTTGAAAATCTGTGGAGATATATGCTTTCCTAACATACAATGCAACACCTCCTCCCTTCTTGTTAATTCTATTTCTTATAAATAACTTGTAGCCTTCGAGGTTTGTATTCCAATCATGTGTATCATCCCACCAAGTTTCAGTGATGCCTATGACATCAAGTCTCTCTTCCTGTGTTACCAGCTCCAATGCTCTTTGTTTGTTTCCAATGCTCTGTGCATCTGTATGGACACATTTTAGTTTGCAGCTGGTTTCTCTTGCGCCTCTATTTTAATTCAGAATTTGTTGGGTTTCTTCTTCATTTTCACTTCTCCTAGCAGGGTTCACAACATAATTCATAAGCTGCATATGTGGCGCCCCTGTGGGTCCAGCCGCCACAGAGGTACTGCATCTCATCCATGGATGTGGTATTTCCAACTTTCAGGTCAGGTGGAGACATTACACCTGGCTCTGGCAACACTGCATCCATCACACACACTACTTGAGTTCTCTAGCATGCCTCAGCTAGAAAAGGGTGTTAGATGGTGGGTGGAGTTATGAGGCTGAGCAGGAAGTTAGAGGGGAGGAAAGACAGTTCCCCCTTGGGGAAGAGAACAGACGTGTTTGAGAGAGCTCTCCCTGAGGGGAGAGGGGACGGAGACAGGATCGTGGAGCAGGCTACAATCCTAAGGAGCTGCTGATAGCAAGAAAGAAGAGAGGTTCTCTAGAAGAGAAAAGGGATTCTTAGAGAGAGACACGGCTGAGCTGAAAGCTACAGGTGGCTCATTCCAGGACTGGCAGATGCTGGCTGGGAGAATCTTGGTCGCAGAGGGAACTCGACCCCTTAGCCTAGTGGAGGATTTTATGACTCAGCTAGCAAGTCGACTGCTGTGGTAACATAGGGATCACAGAGAAAAACCACAAATATCTTTGCCGGAGAGGCAGCTATAAGAATCAAAAGGAACGCAGAAGTAAGACGTTGTCCTACAGGATTCGCAGCTGCTGATCTGGGACACTGTTTGTGAGGGTGCTGGACGGAGAGACGGCGGGAAAATCAGCACTAAGAGACGGCCAGAGAAGGCATACACTGACAGGGAGTCTTGGACTAGTGTTCTCCATCCACCTGGGAGTTGGCTGGACTCCTCACCTGGAGGAAATGGCACCAAGCGGGCATTTGTACTGCCGGCAACTGAACTGTGAGTAAAGCTTTGGAAACTGCAACTCACTGACTGTTTCTCAGTTTCTTCCTGCTCTCCTACTACACTCAGCTGCATCTCTCAGCACCATTACCTTAATACTACAGCATCTACCTGCCCTGAGATCACAAGCTTTACCTGTGGAAAGCTATTTCACCTCTGCTGCATCACACCATCGGTCTCAGTGGATCTGCACCGCAGCGCTGGTCATCTCTGACCAGATACCACAGGTGGCATCACGAATACCTTACTACAAACTCTAACATCCCCTGTAAATAATTTCCCTTTCTTTGGACGCCCAGGGCCACGAACCGGGTCACCGCCGCTGTGACACATTCCTTCAATACACCGGCCCGGTACCGAGTATCCCACTGCCCTGGCGGGCATTACACATACTTTTCTGTAGGTTAAAGCATACCTCCCAACTTTTGAAGACAGGAAAGAGGGACAAAGGCTGTAGCGCACGTAGCGTACGGCGGCAAGTTTTAGGCCACGCCCTGACGACACCCATTTCAAAACTAATCACACCCATATTCACACCACAACCACACCCATTTAGCACTGCTGATCACACTGACTTGTACTGAGGCCACAGTGGTTGGCATTATGGGATCAGTGGATGGCATTATGGGTACATGCGGTTCTGCTCTGTAAACCTTGTACACATGCGGCTTTGCACCATACACACGCGTTTCCACTACATACACCCCATACACACATGGCTCAAGCATGGAGCCCTGTGTGTACGAAGTGTACGGAGCTGTGCGGGACTGTCCCGCTCAATTCGGGACGGTTGGGAGGTATGGTTAAAGTTCTCCTGATGAGTGCAACAAGTCATCTACCAAATATATGGTTTCCTGTTTTCGTAAGATGCAACCCATCTTTAGCAAAGAGTCCATTATACAGGTAATGCACTCTCATGGTCAAGAAACCCAAAATGTTGTTGACGGCATCATCGACGTAGCCAGTTGTTCACCTGGGAGGATGGATGAGAAGACGACCTGCACTCCCAGTTTCTTCACTTTCTGGTCTAGATCTTTAAAATCTTTGAAAATAGTATCCATGTCCTTTTTTGCTATGTCACTTTTTCCTACGTGTACTCGTAGACATGGTTAGTAGTCTGTAACACTGTAGAGTCTTGATACCCTATCAGACACATCTTTGATTTGGGCACCTGGAAGACACCACTAGTCTCGTGAGGTGATGTCTGGTCGGCAGATAGTGGGCATTGACATGCCTTTGTGGTGCCCCTGAGGATCCAGTCACCACAGAGGTACGGGAAGAGAGCAGTTGGTCTGAGGAGACGAGAGGAGAGGAGGAGACAGAAGGAAGCTCCCGGAGGACAGAAGGGGTCCTAGGGGCATGGATAGTTTTATTGCACTTAATAAAAGAAAATGTTTTACAGTACTTATCAGAGAATGTTCTAGAGAGTAATATTGATGTTATACTTATTTAGGAAGCAATATATTTTATTAGGAGTAACTTTATATTATTTTGCTCTTATTGTTATGCAACGTTAACGAAAAAGTGCCTCCCGTAAAGGGAAGATGTGTTCAATTGTTTTACCTGTTGAAATGCGTTCCAGAAAAATTTTCATGTTTCCCTGTAACACCTGTTTTACCTTGTTCCATCCGCAGACGTGCTGTGTTTAACAGGGGGTATGTGGCACCCCTGAGGGTCCAGTCACCACAGAGGTACTGCACCTCATCTCAGAGGTGTGGTATCCCACTCTCAGGTAAGGAGGGAGCATTACCCAGGACTCTAACACTCGCAGCAAACACACTAGTTCAGTCGGGGCATCTGGGTGTACACTTAGGGAGGATGCCCTCATCCCAGGCTTGGTAGAAAAGGGTGTTGGGGAATGGGTGGGGAAGGTAGGGAAAGGGGGAGGAGCTTAAGAAGCGGGAAGAGAGCAGTTGGTCTGAGGAGAGAAGAGGAGAGGGGGAGACAGAAGGAAGCTCCCGGGAGGACAGAAGGGGTCCTAGGGGCACGGATAGTGAGGAATCCTCTGTGGGGCCGGTATTCACCGGTATGGTCGGTGGAGGGACCAGGTCGCTGTTAGGGGACCGGCCCCAAAACTAGTGGAGAAACTAAGGACTCAGCTAGAAAACCAGAGGCTGCAGTATCTGCATGTGCTGCAGCCACATCAAACACATTCGCTGAAAAGGCAGACATATAGGATCCAGAGGTCTGACCAACGTCGCCCAACAATATCCGAGTCTGCTGACTCAGGACACTGTGTGTGAAGACGCAGAGCAGGAGAGGCGGTAGCCAGCGTAGTGAGACAGCCAGAAAAGGAACATCTAAAGGAGTCCTGGAAAGGTGCATCCCAATCTACCTGGGAGTTTGCTGGGCCACAGACCTGGAGGACACAGCACCCGGCTGGAGACAGTTTCTGCAGAACTGTGAGTAAAGCATTGAGATTTGCACCCTGCTGTGTCCTCTGATTAATTTCCATGCCACTCGCCCTGCACCACAACAACTACAACCATCATCATCATCATTTAACACTTCCACTGCCCTGGGGAATAGCTCTGCCTGTGGACAGCTGTACCAACTTTGCTGCATCAAAAAACACCCCAGTGGACTGAATCTGCAGAGTCAGCTAACACCTTATTTGCCGAGTACCACAGGTGGCGTCACGAACTATCTTTCATAAACTTTATTTTCCCTTATCATCATTTTTCATTGGACGCCCTGGGCCATGGACGGAGTCACTGCTGCCGTGACACATCCCCTTAAGGACTGGCCCAGTACCAAGTAACCCCGCAGCCCTGGCGGGCGCTCCATCTTCAATGCACTTCCCACCTGATTTGCATATGACTTTCTGATGATGGGCACATCAGATCTCAACTGAAAATGGAAGATTTTTATTAGGGAGCAATCATTTATACAACCACAAAACTACTTCTATATGGAAAAACATGCTGACAGGTTTACTTTAAATAAGAAAGTTGTGTCAGATTTATCATATGTTGTAATGCCATAATTATTAAGCTCATGCACCACTTTTTACTAACACAGAACGCACTTCTAAATCACCAGATCGAATCTGATGTTGGTTGTACCCTCTGGATACATCTGTCATACATTGATGGGAAGTCTTTAAAGGCAATCTGTCATGTGAAATAATGCAATTAACATGTAGATATGGGGTTATTCTAACACATTACGGCACCTGCACTAAGAACCCCGCTGTCAGAACTGAGAGCCCCGCTGCCGGCACTGAAAGCTCTGCTACCGGCACTGAGAGCCCTGCTGCCTGGAGGAAATTAACTTTGTTCCCATGAGCAGGCTCGTTCTTTCAATCATAGGGGTCAACTAGGACACAATTTCAGTTTCCACTCTGTGTACAAAGAGCGCCCCCTGCACTGACTGACAGTTGACTCTAATGCTGAGCCTGCGGTCAACCAATGCTGGGGATGCAGTTACAGTTGCTGCTCTATATGCACTGAGCAGTCACTAAAACTGTTGAACCCCTATAACTGTAAGCCCATGGCTGCCGGGAGAAATAAAGTTTATTTCCTCCCGGCAGCAGAGCTCTCAGTGCAGGCGCCGCATAGTATCAGAACACTATGAACTTGAAGATTAACCACATATCTGCAGGTTAATAGCATTATTTTAAATGACAGGTTCCCTTTAAAGAATGTTAGGTCACTTTCTAAAATACTTGCCATATACCTTTCAATGGGATTTATTAAAAAAATGACTTCTTAAGTAGTATTTCCCCACCTGAACTGCAACATCTGATGCAGTATGGGGCGTATGTAAACAGTTCTGGCAGCAGTGAGGGTGGCAGCCAAGTAACACCATCCCCTGCCTACACATATGGAAATATATACAATTGTCACATACGGTAATTGCTGACACAGTGGCTTACTTGTGCACTATAAATTATTATATATCATTATAAATTATTTGTTTTATTATTTTTTAAGTTGTTAAATATTCTTTTAAGCCATTTCTGAAAAAAATCATTTGGCTTTTGGCCACTATGCGTGGGTGGAGTTTCAGTTGCATGCAGCCACCCCATGCAGTGTCACCCTTAATATCACCGATATGTAAGAAGAAGTTACTTGTGCCGGTTCAGCAGGCAGAAGGTCAGATCCTCTGAGGGGAAGGAGTATTGTCACATTTGCTGTTGTCACTATGAGAAAAAAAAGCACAATTAATAGAAATAAACAATTTATCTGGTCATTATGCTTACGAGAAGGGTGTGAAATAATATTGTATTTAATACCTTGCTATGAAATAACAATGACATAATGTATTGGTCAGTCATGGCCGGCAATGGCACTACAAATGATCAGCAAAGTGACTTTAGGCAATGTTCACATTTCCATTGGACACTACATTTGTTTGTTTTGTTTTTAGGGCAAACACAAAAAAGGTAGAGAAAACAAAAAAACAGACCAGTTACAACAAATTATTTTTTCCGTTCTAGAAACTGACACAGAAATAGACAGACTGGGTGAAAAAAACAGCCCTGGCACATAAACTTCACCTGCCCACCTACTTTAACACTCCCTACCCTCGATCAGTGAATTTTGCTTTACTTGGCTACGCTACTCAATACTCTCTTAAAGGAGTTATTTGAAGAGTCACATGTGAATGGCGCAGCAGTGTGTATGATCGACCACAGCTGCATCTACATGGTGCTATTCAGAGCTCTGGTTCTGTGGATTGTGGGTGGTCCCAGCGGTTGAATCCCCGTGATTGGAAAGTTATCCCCTATGCAGAAGATAGGCGATAACTTCTACATTTAGATAGCTAATTTATATAGGTTTTCCAAGATTTACTTTTATTTACCCATAGTAATAATGAAAATAATAAACCAATGCTAGAAAAATATTTAGAGTTGAGAGTCCTCAGTGGTTGATACCTTTTAATGGCTAACTGAAAAGATGGTAACAAATTGCAAGCTTTCGAGACTACTCAGGTCTCTTCATCAGGCTGAACTAATACAAAATCTGAAGAATCACATATTTAAACACAAAAACACAGAAAAAATGCAATAGGTAAGACAAGTGACGTGAAGCAGAATAGTCATTATGGCAGAGGGATGAGCATAAATATTGGAACAGTTCATAGATAAGGACAGAACGTTTTATTACCCTCTGATTGGGGTCTGGTAATGTTTTGTGATGTTTTCACAGGGTATTTGGAGTAAATTCCTTAATTGATGTAATAGGCCATAAAACCATGTGACAGGTTCATTCCAGCATTAAGAGTGTCAAAGGTCACCATCAATTTGTATTCGCAAATTCTTCTCTGTCTCTGAGATGTGAATCTGCTTCTTACGAAGATATACATCTTTACTGTAAACCAATGCTGGAATGAACCTATCACATGGATTTATGGCCTATTACATCAATTAAGAAATTTGCTTCAAAGACCTTGTGAGAACATCACAAAACATTACCAGACCCCAATCAGAGAGCAATAAAACTTTCACACTCCTTATCTATGAACTAGTCCAATATTTATTGCCACAACTGTTCATCCCTCTCCCATAATGACAGTCTGCTTCACGTCACTTGTCTCATCTATTGCATTATTTCTGTGCTGTGTTGTGTACAAATATGTGATTCTTCAGATTTTGTATTAGTCTTTGCCTGATGAAGAGACCTGAATAGTCTCGAAAGCTTGCAATTTGTTACCATCTTTTCAGTTAGCCATTAAAAGGTATCAACCACTGAGGACTCTCAAGTCTAAATATTTTTTTAAACCGATACTGACACTCTCGAAGTCCAATGCCGCCTCTGCGACAACAGGAGAAGTGATACTGTGCAGTGTACTGGAGAAGTGGTACTATGCAGTGTATATACACATAATAATACAGATACTGAAGGTTACACCCAGTATACAGGTCAAGAGAAGTGGTACTGTGCAGTGTATAGTCAGAACAATACAGTGGTAATGTGCAGTGTATAAATGCAGAATAATACAGATACTGAGAATTACAACCAGTATACAGGGCATGAGAAGTGGTGCTATGCAATGTATATTCAGAATAATACCAATATTGAGGATTACACAGTTTCTCACCCAAAAAAGATGCTGAGGAGGAGGACATTGAACTATTCTAGGATCAAGTTCAAGAAGAAATCAACAAGACACCACAACAAGAAAATCGCTTTGACTACATATGTGTTAACCAAAAATGGAGATCGTCGATCATGAAACAAGGAACTGACCGTGGAACTGATCATGAAATTTTTACAGCAAAGATTAGAGTCAAGCTGCACAGACAGACTTGATATGGAAATGTAATTAGGATAAAAATATCCTTCAGTGTTTGCTGCTTGCCATGTCCAAATCTCTATATAATGTCTTCTTTGAGCGCTCAGAACGAAATGAAAACTGTCCACAACGCAAGTGTCAGTATAACAGTTCGTCAAAGACATACATTTATTATTCATTCAAGGTTTTATACGTTTACAAAAAGGGGCTGGTTAGTCAATTAACATACAATTAAAAGCTGCTAGATTATTGGCTGTTCTAGTGTAAATATGATAATTATGATAATCATGGCAAAAGAGCTGAAGTTGCAGAATTATTGTTTTATATTCTTGTGACCTAGTTGTCTTGCATAACTATAAGGTAAACAACAGATATCTAATAGGACTTTTTGTACTTCATGTATTTGTTCCTTACGAAGGCCTTATGAAGGCCAGATTTCTTTAAAACGACTGATTATAGCTGGCCTAGAAATATGTGAGCACAGGGTTTTTTAGCAAGTGAGATCTATCTAACTGTGAACTGTGAATACATATATGTGAATATACTTTGAATATATATGGAATACATATATATTTCCATGACAGTCCCCCCTTAGATACCACTTGCCCTAAAAACCTGCTCCTGGCCCAAAGCGCTGCAACTCTTTTGTGCTGCCGGCGAGTTGAGACACCCCTAGTACATGCCTCCCCCATCGAATACAGACTTTTCGTAAATGGGCGGTCAGGAGGACTGTCCCTGTCGGGGGTTTGTGTTTGCAATCATAATCTCATAGTTGATAGGATGTTTCATCAAGGATGTGTATTCTCAGTCTGGAGGTAGTTCGGAGATCTGGTCAAGCCAGGCAGTTCCATCCGGACTGGTTCGATGTCCAAGATGGTGAGTGGCATCAAATTGGTTGTCTTTGAACAGTTTTTTCCATTTTCTAGTGGCAATAGTGACTCAAATCCTGCTTTAACTTGGTCTCTGGCCTTGAACTCATCAGGTAGGTCATCTGTCTGGTCAGTCAGAGCATCCACGACATCCTTCATGGCTTAGGTGTCTCTCCTGGTACGGGAGCTTCCTTGCAATGCGATACGTGGATCCAAACAGGCTTTCCCTCTAGTTACACAGAGGTTGATGTCATCTGGGGCTCTTGGACAGGATCATCAAATCTGGCAGTGAAGAGAAAAACTCGAGAATGGACATTAGTTTTTGACCAATTCAATTACATAAGTGTTATGATTTGGTAGCTGAGGAGAGCAGGCAAAAAAGGCAATACACCAGAGAGGTTGGAATCTATGGGATGGCAGTACCCTGACTAACCACCACAACTAAAGGCAGCCGTGGAGCGTTCCTACGTTGGTCCTAGACGCCTCGTCACAGCCTGAGAAGCTAACTACACCTAAAGATAGAAAAAGGAAAGCTATCTGCCCCGGAGCAGATCCCCAAAGAACATAGGAAGCCCCCAAACATGTAATGGCGGTTAGACAAGAGGAAATACAGACACAGACAGAAAATAGAATGAGCAAACGCTGGGGCCCAATCTGTCTAGATAGAAAAGGATAGGAAGGACACTTACTGCAACCCCAAAAAACCCTGAAAAGTACCAACTCTACTAATTACAAAAACACCTGAGATCACACGACCTCTACCACCTAAATTAGTTCTCTGGTGTAACAAAAACTAAACAGCAACCACTGAAAAAACTGGAAAAGGCAAATGAACAAACAACAGTGGCTGAACTAAACTGCAAGCACCAAAAAACTAAAAGAAGAAAATGTCTTATCTGTTAGCAGAAGATGCAGGCACGAAACAGCTTTTCTGGGTCTCTGGGAGTGTGCCTTACGCTAAACAGTGCAATTAGGAGTGTGTCATGCCATAGTTTGCGTGTCTCTTGGGCAATTTTTCAGCATTCTATTCTTAAGTGTTTCGTTCAGTTTTTTCTACCTTCCTGCTGCTCTGGGGGTGGTAAGGAGTGTGTAGGCCTAAATCTGACCCTACTGCTAATCGGGTCTTGTGTGTCAGATTTGCTGTGAATGCGGGTCCCTGATCACTTTCTATCATTTCTGGAACCCCGTATCTGCACACTATTTTCCGAAAGTAGCTTCGTTGCAGTAGTCTTTGCTGACTTGGAAGGCTTCTGTTCATCTTGAAAATACTTCTTTTGACCACAATGGCGTATTTGAATCCTTCACTTGGCGATATCTGGATGTGGTCTATCTGGATCCTTTGAAGCTGGTAGAGTGGTCTTTCCAGATGAGTGAGGGGGACTTTCTTCCATACGTCCAGGCTTGCATTTGCCGCAGGTCGGACAGCTGCTGGTGAATTTGGCTGTTAGGGTGGAGATCCCTGAAGCGAACCAGTAAGCACCAATCAGATCATTCATCTGTGTCTTTGATATGTGGATGTGGGTCCATGTACCCATTGGACCACCATAGGGTGCATACTTTGTGGTAGGCAGAGTTTGAAGTCTATTATTGATAGCCTTCCTTCTTCACGTGTTGCTTTTTTTTTGCATCAGCTCTTCTCCTTTTTGAGCTTGGTCTTGCAACTTCTTGAGCAGATCCCAGGACGTCTTTTTGTCAGGTTTCTTGTCTTCAGTCGTTATGTAGTAGCCGTCCGGCTCTACGACCTCTCCCACTTCTCCATGTTGTCTTCCTTTGGCTGCTTCTTTGGCTGCCATGTCCGCCATGTTATTGCCTCATGCCTCTTCTGTTCTCAGTTTTCCATGCACTTTGATTTTTCAAATTGCCACCATTTTGGAAGTTGGAGTATACCCAGTAGGTCCCTGAAGGCTCCATGATGCTTCATGGTTGTCCCGTTTGCTGTGATGAAGTCCCTTGTAGCCCAGATGGGTCTAAAATCGTGTGCTATGCCATGCGAGTACCTGTAGTCCGTGTAGATGTTTGCAGTCTTGCCTTCTGCCATCTGGCAGGCCTTCGTCAGCGCTATCAATTCTGCTTCCTGGGCTGACAGGCTAGGTGACAGACTTCTGGATTTCTTGATTGCTGGTCACTGCACTTCCTGTGTTGAAACTTCTTCTGGAGCCATCCAAGTATCCCCCCTAGGGAGTGGGAGTAGAGTGGCCGGGCTGAGGACTGTAGGTCTGGAGACGGTGACATTATGAGACAAAGGCAATAGAGGCGCCACAAAGATGCCTGGCGGTGGGGAGATTACTGTTGGTTGAGCTTGATTGAAGATTGCCAAGATGTCATGCAGAGTGAGAGTTTCCAGTGGCTGTCCAAGAGTGATGTCAGCAACCTTGTCCAGGAGGGTGTGTGCTGCAGATACTGCCATCAGGCAGGAGGGTGCTCTTCTTGCAACTGGATCCAAGCGGGCTGAGAGGCAGCCTAAAAGTCTCTGTTTTCCCCCGTGAATCCGTGTGTAATGTATGTGGTACAGTTCATATAGCGTCTTGTGCTTGGGTGCGATGAAAATACATGAGACACAGGTTTGATATAGAAAGTCTTGTATTACTTCATACAAGTTGGCAAAAATAGTCACACAGTTTGCAGACACGGAAGCAGGAGACACAGCAGGCCAGAGTAATCTAAGCTCAGCAATCACTCTCCACAACAGGTTCAGGATCTTCTTCTCTGTTACCGTAAGTCCATGCAAACGTGGGTCTTTCAAAGAGCAGGGTTCAGAGTCCACAAGTGCTTCAGAGTTCCTCAGTAGGAATAGCTGGAGTACAAGGTCCAAAGGCTTTAGGAGTCAGGTCACAGGTTCACTGCAGGCTAGATTCTGAAGCACTGATTGCTCAGCTGTGGCTGCTTAAGAAGCAAAAGGAGAGAATCAGGGCGGGAACATGCAAGCTGGAAACTCCATTTTGACTGAGGGCAAGATAGCTGCAGCAAGACAGAAAGTAAAATGGCTGACGAACAAACTGAGTTTCAGGAACATGTACACAGAACCTTACACCGTGCCAGGACTCCAGTATCACAGAATCACAGAATCACAGAATGGTAGAGTTGGAAGGGACCTCCTGGGTCATCTGGTCCAACCCCTGCTCAAAGCAGGATTCTCTAAATCATCCCAGACAGATGTCTATCCAGCCTCTGTTTGAAGACTTCCATTGAAGGAGAACTCACCACCTCTTGTGGCAGCCTGTTCCACTCATTGATCACCCTAACTGTCAAAAAGTTTTTTCTAATATCTAATCTGTGTCTCCTCCCATTCAGTTTCATCCCATTGCTTCTAGTCTTTCCTTGCGCAAATGAGAATAAAGATGATCCTTCTACAATGTGACAGCCCTTGAGATATTTGTAGACAGCTATTAAGTCTCCTCTCAGTCTTCTTTTTTGCAAGCTAAACATTCCCAAATCCTGCAACCGTTCCTCATAGGACATGGTTTGCAGACCGGTCACCATTCTGGTGGCTCTTCTCTGAACTTGCTCCAGTTTGTTGATGTCTTTTTAAAATGTGGTGCCAAAACTGGACACAGTATTCCAGATGAGGTCTACCAAGAGGAGTAGAGGCAATAATGACCTTCTTTCTTCCATCAGGTAGACGGAAAAACTTTTCATAGTCAGGTAGGCCTGGTATTGGCGCTGAGACTGTGGAGTTCTTCCAATCTCCTGAATGGGTTGAAGGCTGCGTCTGATAGAAGGAGCGGGTTGCGTTGATGCAAGCGCACAGAGGCTGCATTAGGACTGAGGCATCAGGGATCCAGGTTCTGCAATATGACACTAGACCAGGGAAAACCTGCAGCATTCTTGGAGTTGTTGGGGGAGCCATCTTCTCCACAGTGGTCTTCCAGTCTTTTGACATGTGTTTCGTCTGGTGGGCAATACAGTGTCCCAGGGATGTAACTTGCTTCTGGCATCACTGGACTTTGTTCTTCCAGACCTTGTGTTGCTGTTCTTCCAGGTAGAGTAGGAGAGACAAGGAATAGACTGTGCAGGTGTTGATGTCAACCACACAAAAGAGAAGGTCATCCACGTGTTGTAGAAGAGTGACTCTTGCATATTCTGCAATCCAGTTGACGAGGATGGAGGACATTGTCTTGGTGAAACTTAAAGGGCTTGTTTTGAGCACCTTGAGGCAACATTGTCCATATGCACTGCACTGGTGCGTGAAAGCAGGCCTCCAGGTGGAGGGGAAACACTGAAGAAGGTACTGGCCAGGTTGATCACCGTGAATACCGTTGCGGTGACTGGGACTCTTGAGAGCAGAGTGTGATGGTTCAGCACTGTTGGGGTTTCAAATACCGTAGCCTCTTTCGCGGCCTCCAGGCCTTGCACCATTCTGAACTCAGTGGGGTTTACAGTCTTTTTCTTCACTGTGGAAAGCTGGGATTGATTCCGATGGGCGAGGCAGCCCAGTTTGGCCTTGTCCTTCAGTATGCGGCAGGGGACTCCCATCTGCTGGTGCAGAGCTGGCGGGAAAACAAGCCGTCTACTAGGATCCACGTCATGAGAGATGATGACCAGCTGGCTTTCTTGTTCTCCACCAAGACAGTCACTGTGTTAGCACCTGCTCTGGTCACAGGGGATCTTCTTGTTGGGACGTCTCCTTAAACGGCTGCTTTTCTCTCAGCACGGGCCATCAGTAGTTTCTTTTTCTCCAGCTCGGTCTCAGGTCAGTATTTGTGCACAAGTTTGAAGAGCTAAGTGGCCTTTTTCCGGTCTAGGGCCTGGGTGAACTGGTTGATTGCAGGGGGCACCTCCTGGTGCTTGCAAAAGATGAACCTCTGGCGTTAGAGCTGGATGAGGTGTTGCCATTCCATGAAGCGAGTAGGGTCCTTCTTGAGTTGAATATCCTGGCCAATGTCAAAGTTCTCAGGCCGTCTTCTTAGGCGAGCTCACTTAGACCTTCAGTTGGTCAGAGACATCTTGACCCTGGGTGATGGAGTGGCTTTTCTGGTACTATGTCCAGCACCTCCTGTGATAGGTCTGCAGTGTGGTTGTTTGAGGTTCCTGTTTCTTCTTGGGTCAGGGGTGAAGAAAGTGTCATGGTCCCATCTT
>JARQOD010000002.1:589253860-589292950 GCA_033576555.1 Oophaga sylvatica | reverse complement strand
GGAGGCACTGGGCTGGTGTATATATTCAAAAGGAGGCACTGGGGCTGGTGTATATACATATAGGAGGCACTGGGGCTGGTGTATATACATATAGGAGGCACTGGGGCTGGTGTATATACATATAGGAGGCACTGGGGCTGGTGTATATACACATAGGAGGCACTGGGCTGGTGTTATATACATATAGGAGGCACTGGGCTGGTGTATATACATATAGGAGGCACTGGGGCTGGTGTATATACATATGGGAGGCACTGGGGCTGGTGTATATACACATAGGAGGCACTGGGGCTGGTGTATATACATATAGGAGGCACTGGGGCTGGTGTACTATACATATAGGAGCACTGGGGCTGGTGTATATACATATGGAAGGCACTGGGGCTGGTGTATATACATATAGGAGGCACTGGGGTTGGTGTATTATCACATATGCACTGGGGCTGGTGTATATTCACATAGAGGCACTGGGCTGGTGTATATACATATAGGAGGCACTGGGGCTGGTGTATATACATATAGGAGGCACTGGGGCTGGTGTATATACATATAGGAGGCACTGGGGCTGGTGTATATACATTTGGGAGGCACTGGGGCTGGTGTATATACATATAGGAGGCACTGGGGCTGGTGTAATACATATAGGAGACACTGGGGCTGGTGATATATACTATGGAAGGCACTGGGGCTGGTGTATATACATATAGGAGGCACTGGGGCTGGTGTATTATTCACATAGGAGGCACTGGGGCTGGTGTATATATCACATAGGAGGCACTGAGGCTGGTGTATATACATATAGGAGGCACTGGGGCTGGTGTATATACATATAGGAGGCACTGGGGCTGGTGTATATACATATAGGAGGCACTGGGGCTGGTGTATATACATATAGGAGGCACTGGGGCTGGTGTATATACATATAGGAGGCACTGGGGCTGGTGTATATACATATAGGAGGCACTGGGGCTGGTGTATATACATATAGGAGGCACTGGGCTGGTGTATATACATATAGGAGGCACTGGGGCTGGTGTATATATCACATAGGAGGCACTGAGGCTGGTGTATATACATATAGGAGGTACTGGGCTGGTGTATATACATATAGGAGGCACTGGGGCTGGTGTATATATTCACATAGGAGGCACTGAGGCTGGTGTATATACATATAGGAGGCACTGGGCTGGTGTATATACTAATAGGAGGCACTGGGGCTGGTGTATATACATATAGGAGGCACTGGGGCTGGTGTATATACATATATGAGGCACTGGGGCTGGTGTATATACAATAGGAGGCACTGGGCTGGTGTATATACATATAGGAGGCACTGGGGCTGGTGTATATATTACTATAGGAGGCACTGGGGCTGGTGTATATATACATATAGGAGGCACTGGGGCTGGTGTATATATTCACATAGGAGGCACTGAGGCTGGTGTATATACATATAGGAGCACTGGGGCTGGTGTATATATATAGGAGGCACTGGGGCTGGTGTAATATTCACATAGGAGGCACTGGGCTGGTGTATATAATATAGAGGCTGGTGGTGTATATATATTAGGAGCACTGGGGCTGGTGTATATATTCACATAGGAGGCACTGGGGCTGGTGTATATACATATAGGAGGCACTGGGGCTGGTGTATATACATATAGGATGCACTGGGGCTGGTGTATATACATATAGGAGGCACTGGGGCTGGTGTACATACATATAGGAGGCACTCGGGCTGGTGTACATACACATACGAGGCACTGAGACTGGTGTATATACATATAGGAGGCACTGGGGCTGGTGCATATACACACATAGCAGCTGGCACTGGGACTGGTAATGTTGGTAACTCACCCAGCTTAAGATGTTACAGCTGTTGTTTGACGTTATCCGGAGCGGGAGAGCAGAGAGCGGTCACCCCACCCACAAGGACCGACCTGACAGGTGCCAGTATGAGCATTCCTGGCACCTGCCACATGTATGTCGCGGTGTCCAGTTAATGAAAGCTGAGTACACGTACCCCGCCTCTGGTACCAGAAAATTAAAGGGGTCAGCCATGCCGGCACCCATAAAAACGTGTTGGTGGCCCACTGTGCAGCGCCACACCACAGCCCACTGGGGAAATGCCTGATAGAGCAGATTAGCAATCCGGCCCTGCACATAACGGAACCGAGGTGGACACAATAATAATCACTCTGCTTTCAGTTGCATGAATAATGCAGCTGCTCTGTTTCTGATATTAATTCCATTGAACAGACGCATAGAAAGTCAAAACTCAAGTGTGAAAGTGGTCTTACATTTTTACTTCCAAAGCAATTTTGCATTTTTAGCAGCTCTTGGGCTGCAAAGGGCCCATATATTGTTCTTGCACAGGGGCCCTTTTCTGTCTGTGTCCACCAGTGGAGCAGACTAATCTGAGAAGAAGTGTGACAGCACACAGAACATTTCCAGTACAGGAAAGGAGGAATACCCTGGTCCCCCGTTGCACACAGTCTAGTTACAAGTATGCCGTGGACGCGGGAGGAATACTCATGGACTGAAATAAGTCGCCCATAGAGCAAATTTGGACGTTAGCTACATGAATGTAATGAAGATTACCTAGAATTGGGACACTGAGGCCAGGTAGGGGTCATGGCCCCAGAAGGGTGGATAACATCCATAGTGTCAGTACTGGCCGCCAGCTGTAGACCCTGGACGGACAGGCTGCTATGCCTTCCTCACGTACACCTGGTCTCTATAGCTGATGATGATGGCCTGTATCGTGGCATTGGCCTTCAAGGAAAATGTACAATCATCTGCTATTTGACACCTGCTGCTGATGAAAGTAACGTTTGCTGTTGTTTAACATCATGCCTACCTGCTGACTCTCTCCTGTTTTCTCCACAGTATCACATCACGGGGAGCGCTACTGTGGCGCCCCTGAGGGTTCAGTCACCACAGAGGTGTTGCATCTGACCCAGAGGTGTGACACCTGACTCTCAGGTAAGGAGGAAGCACCCCCTAGACTCCAACACCAACATCCAACACACCATGCCAGCTAAGCGTACGGACGTACCCTACTGGAGGATGGTCTGACTCAGACTGGTTAGCAAAGGGTGTAGATATGGGTGGGTGGAGTTAGCGGCAGCACTTAGGCTGCGTGTGAGAATAGAGAGCAGCCAGTCTCTGACTGAGTCTTCGTCTGAGTCCACCTCAGGAAGAAACTGCTAGAGCAGTGTGAGAAAGGGTCCCAAAAGGCACAGACGGTGGTTTATCCACCCGTGGCCCCATCCTGAAGAAGGAAGGACCAGGCCATTAGGGAACGGCCCCTAGACTAGTGGGAAAGCTTCAGGCCTTGCTAGTAAGCTGACGGCAGTGATCACTTTATGGGTCATTGCCACCACCACCAGCAGCATCCCCTGGAAGGAAGCTATATGGACCAAGGAAGTACAGAATTAATCTGTTTCCCGACAGGAGTATAAAGCACAGAGTAAGAGGAGGCCAGGAAAGGAACACATTGAAAGGGAGTCTTGGGAAGTGCGACCAATCTACCTGGGTGTTGCTGGACCACTCGCCTGGAGGACACAGTGCCAAGCGGGCATCTGTATTACCGATGACAGAACTGTGAGTAAAAACCCTGAAACTGCACTTGGACTATCTCCCTGCTTATTCCAGCGTCGCACATCTCCCTGCTACACTCTTCAACACCATTCTTAAAATATACACCAATCTACTTGCCCTGGAAGGACACAGCCTCACCTGTAGGAGCTTTACCATCTAGCTGCACAACACCATCCCTTCCAGAGGACCTGCACAGCAGCGCTGGTCACTCTTACCAGATACTACAGGTGGCGACACGAATCACTATACGAACATTATCCCCTAGCAAACACACTTCAAAGAACATGTGCCCATAACAATGGTAAATAAAAATGAATGTTGTATCAAAAACCAGAATCACATCATCTGTACAGATATGGGCACTATTGAGATCTATGGGACAATCGCTAAACAATATAATGAACAGAAGAAAAAAGAAACGACCAAAACGTCCCAAGTAATTGCATGTAAAAAAGATTTTATTAATGACAAAACAGGTGAGCAAAAAACGGGGATGGCACCCCAGCCAAATTAACACATGTGGGAAAACAGGACGCACATGGGATAAAAGATCAGTGGTAATATATTGATGTTACATAATTACATCTCTGCCATCACAATACCAGGCTTAAATTATATCACAATGGACGAAAAACTGCCATCGCCATAATATGCATGTGGAAATAAAGACTCATTTGAGACTATTGCTGTATGCAAAGATGATGCAAAAAAATTCGACCAATGCCAGTATAAATCAGGACAATGCCAAGATATTAATTACCTGGTATAGATGAGCAGAGAGCACCCTGCACGTCCACCCCGACGAGCGTTTCGGCGTGTGCCTTTCTCAAGGGTGATGGGAAAGGAAAAGTGAGGAGATTAAAAAGATTCAAACCACCAATGTGTGAGCCAGAGCAGATCACATGATCAATATGACTAATAGCCGCACTGGTGCAGGTGTGTGTAGCGCCGATAGAAGGTCATCATATAATATGGGTGTAAACATTAGATAATCCCTGTGCGCAAAACATACTGTGATCGTCAGCAACACGGCAGAACATTGAAAGATATTATATGGCATCCATAGTGTGAATCGGCACACCAACTACGTCATTCTGATGCGCCTGTACATCTCATGTGACGCGCCAGTAGCGGGACCGCTGGAAACGCCCCTCGGCGTCGGCGTCACGTGCCGGGCGACGTCACACGCATGCGATCGGTCGTCACAGCAACAAAGACGCCGATAGCCGAGAAGCGTGTCAGCGGCTTCCACACTGGCGCGTTCCGATGACAGACGTAAAAGAAGAATCAGGGGAAACAACAATTGTTGTATGTTGGTATGTTATTAAATACATAACAATGACATGGTATAGCCGCTATTGTCTGGTATCAACAATATCGTATTATGTTATAACATCACGCATTATAGTTGAAAATATATACCTAGAGCATGAACAATATAGCATACAAAAAAGATATACCAAAATTTGTACATAAATCTCATACAATGTCATATATAATACAGCAATGAAAATGATGTTATGAAGCGATAGAAGGTAGTAGTATTCTCCAAAATTTCACATCATGGATGTCACAATATTGTGCCAAGGGAATCATGTTGTCACAATTGGTGGATGAAAACTAGATTAAAAATACATGAAGAGAAATGAAGTTAAAATAAATAAAATAAAACCACATGTGTAAGGAACAGCAGAACAGACGTATCTATGAGCACTCAAAGAAATGGGGCAAAGCTAATGGTTTCGTTTAGACCTCTGGGATGGACGGTGTCCAGAGCCCAGATCCATTTTGTTTCACATTGGGAAAGCCTTTGATTCAAGTTGCCACCCCGGATGCCTGGATCGATCATATCAATTCCCTTAATCCTAAGTAAAGAACTGTCACAGGCATGGTGCAACTTGAAGTGGCGTGGTATGGTCCTAAGCGTGGATGGATCACCATGGCCGGCCGCCGCCTGGATGCCCAAAACATGTTCTCGCGTGCGCACCTTCAATTGGCGAGATGTCATGCCAATATAAATTAATGGACAAGGACATGTGGCAAAATATATTACATAGCGAGATGTACAGGAAATATACTTCCTAATGTCATAAATTTTGGATCCAGCTGAGTTGGAGAAGGTGGCACTGCGGTCGATGTTAGGACAGGCAACGCACCGACCACAGGGGAAACAGCCACGCCTAGGACCTGCGCCATCAAGGAAGCTAGATTTGCTGTCTCCCTGATAGTGGCTACGTACTAGGTGATCCCTGAGATTTTTAGATCTTCTTGTTGTAATACTGATACTATCGGGGAGAATACGATTTAAAACTGGATCAGTTTGTAAGATAGGCCAAGCCCTCTGAAGACAATCTCTCATTCGTGAAAATTGTGAATGATATTTGGTGATGAACCGAATGTCTTGAGATGACTTGCTATTGGCTTCATTGTACAGCAATGGTTGGCGACCAGAATGCTTAGCCCGATGATACGCTCGCTTGATCGAGCGTCTACTGTACCCTCTCTCGAGGAACCGGTTGGACAAGTCACAAGCTTGTTTTTCAAATTCACAGTCACTTGAACAGATCCTGCGAATACGCAGAAACTGTCCAATTGGGATAGAGTTAATGAGCGATTTAGGATGGGCAGAGGAGGCGTGCAATAACATATTTGTCGAGGTTTCCTTCCTGAAAACACCAGTTTGTAGTGAGCCATCCGAGTCTCTCCAAACCACAACATCAAGAAAATCAATTCTGTTGACATCGCATTTGTAAGTAATATGAATGTTCTTGTTGTTGGAATTGATATCTGCAAAAAATTCAATAAGTGAACTGGAGTCTCCCTGCCAGATCAAGAAAATGTCGTCAATGTACTGCACCCAAAAGGGGATGCGGTCCATTGACGAACTATGATCCGGCAGGGAGAGGTCCCTCTCCCACAGCCCCAGGAACAAGTTGGCATAAGCGGGGGCAAAGGATGCACCCATCGCTGTGCCCTGGAGCTGCAGGTAGAAGGACCCCTTGAAAATGAAAAAATTGTGGGTTAGAGAGAACTCCAGTAGCTCAAGAATGAGGTTGATGATGTCCTCAGGTAAATTAGACATAAGAAGAAAATATCTGACCGCAAATATGCCATCATCATGTTTTATGTTGGTGTATAGCGATTCAACATCGCCAGTCACCAACATCATGTTGGGATCAACATGAAGACCATCAATTCTACGTAGAAATGAACTGGTGTCTATCAAGAAGGAAGGCAGACTTTCAACAAGTGGTTGTAATTTGGATTCAATCCAGCAGTTGACTTTTTCTAAATAGTTGCCAGAGCCCGAGATGATGGGACGACCTGGGGGCACCTCACTATTTTTGTGTATCTTAGGTAAAAGGTACATGGTGGAGATTGTAGGTTCCTGTGTTTGTAATGCCAAGGCCAACTCCTTAGTAATGATGTTGTTTAGAGTAGCATTACTAAGGATCTTTTTGAGTTGACCCATGTATGACGATAAGGGGTTAAACGTGAGGCGTTCATAACATGTCTTGTTGTTAAGTTGTTTAAATGCCTCCTTTTCATAAAGGGATTTAGGCCATATGACAATTTTGCCCCCTTTATTAGCCGGCTTTATAACCACATCCGGAAGTGCCCGCAGGTCGTCCAATCTCTTACGTTCATATTTAGTCAAATTGTCCCAGTTCAATAAACCTGGGAATTTTTGTAAATTCCTTTGTGACCACCTGCACAAATAGATCTACTGGTGTGCATGTGGTCAGAGGAGGAAATTTTTTAGATTTAATTCTAATAGACGCAGGGATCTTACCTCCCTCGCCTAGTTCATGTTCCGAAGATAACTCCTCCAGGTTCTGTATAGCTACTTGTTCCTCCTCTGTGGGGAACAAATCATAAATTTTGAAAAGTAGAGATCTGGCAAATAGATGCAAGTCTTTAATTGCAGTAAACAGATCAAAACTGGATCTAGGAGAAATTATCCCCTGTAAATAGATCCCACTTTTTTGTGAGCGCCCAGGGCCACGGACCGAGTCGTGGCTGCCGTGACATCCCCCATAGAAATCTACGGGCTTGGTACCGAGTACCCTACGGCCCTGGCGGGCGACTCACTACTAACCACCTAGATGTGAGGGAACAGTAAAATGTTGGTGGCAACCCCTGCATATCCATAGCCATGTGCTCTATTCACTCCACCAGGCATCGAGCACGGCCACCACCACTGGGTTCCCTGGGACCTGCATGTCACACATGTGTAGGAGGTACAGTACTCACACTATCCTCATGCTGGTCATAAATGTGGAGCACTAGGTATTATCACATCCTTGGGGGTTCTTGAAGAGGTTTTCTGAAAACTGTAGTCTCCTGGTTGCAGTTTGTTTTAAAAAAACAAACTTGGTTTTTCCCCCTCTTCCTGGGTCCAGTGCTTAGCCGAGGAGGGTGACTTAGGGATCATTCAAACATGAATTCTTCACGTTTGTGTTCTATCCGTGTTTTTCACATATAGGACTTGTATCTAATATACAGTAGACTATGGGGCTATTCACACAGTCTATGGGGTTATTGACGCCGCACAAAATCACAGAGACATGTCAGAGTGTGATTCCAGTCACAGATCAATCAAACTTGCTAAGACAAGTCTATGGGTCTGTGAAAAAAAAGCACTCGGATGCCATTCTTTTGTTGTTTTTTCACTGACTGAAGAGAAGCTGGAGAATCCCTCCTATATTTTTTTATATAAGAAAAGCTGATGAAACACTGATGGTAAAAACTGCCACAAGTACGAAAAACTGATGAAAATTAGATCTAAAACACTGATGAAACTCCGAGCGTTTATTGGGTACAAGATTGAGGCCTGAAGCACAGTTTGTTTTTTTTAAGTAAATTGCAGCATGGGGTTACGAAAACTGAAA
This sequence comes from Oophaga sylvatica, assembly GCA_033576555.1. Lineage (NCBI taxonomy): Eukaryota > Metazoa > Chordata > Amphibia > Anura > Dendrobatidae > Oophaga > Oophaga sylvatica. The sequence goes on along the minus strand of JARQOD010000002.1, from coordinate 589,284,455 downwards.
AACTGCTTTAGACCGGGGTCACACTTGCGAGTGCAATGCGAGAAACTCGCACATCAATACCCGGTACTGCCACCGGCACTTGGGACCGGAGTGTGCGGCTGCATGTATTTCCATGCAGCTGAACGCTCCAGTCCAAGTGCTGGCAGCAGTGCCGGGTATTGATGCGCGAGTTTCTCGCATTGCACTCGCAAGTGTGACCCCGGCCTTAGGCTACGTTCCCACAATGAGGTTTTGGTGCGTTTGTTTTCCAGCAAAGTGGATGGGATTTATAGAAATCTCACACCCAGTGTGCTTCTTTATTACTCATAAACTGACCTGCGGTGCGTGTTTCAATTTCGCAACATGTCAATTTCTCTTGTGGGTACACTGAATTTTCTGTGTGGATTTTCCCTGCAGGTAAAAAAAACGCACATGCGTTTTTATTGCTTTTCCCCAGTGGAAATGCATCAAAAACGCATGTAATCCACACCTAAGTATATCAATAAAATTGTGTTAAAACCAAATACCAAGAAGTATAAAAAATAAGCAGCTTTATTTACAGCATGACACACCAACAAGAGACAAAAACTACAGTCAAAAATACGATAAAAACGCATGTTAAAAAAAGGCATGCAAAAATGAAATGAAAAAACGCAAACAACCTAATTTACATAATAGGTGCAGAAATTCTACAGTGTCAAAAGCTCATAATGGGAACGTAGCCTTAGGGTGTGTACACATTCCTGCATGAAAACTGCCTGAAAAAAACAGAAAACACTCAAAAGAATGAATATAGAAAATATGCATTTGTATGTAAAAATTATTTGCATATGTTCATATAGGAAAGATCAGGGCCGGCTCCAGGTTTTTGTCGGCCCCGGGCGAAAGAGCCTCAGTGGGCCCCTTTAACACAGACCATGATTCATGATGCACAGATACAGCGGAGAAATATATGTACTATCTATCTATATATATTATATATATATATATATATATATATATATAGTGTACAAGGCCAAAGATTTCACTTCTTACATTACATGAGTGATATCTATTGTAAATTCTACAGTAGCTCAGAAACCGGCGAATCCTCGCAGCGCACAGTACTGACCGGACAGTACAGTCTCCATACAATATTATGGGCACCACATAGTCCTCCATACAGTATTATGGGCTCCACATAATCCTCCATACAGTATTATGGGCTCCACATAGTCCTCCATACAGTATTATGGGCTCCACATAGTCCTCCAGTCTGGTCCCCAAATAATGCTCCATACAGAATACTGGTCCCCATATCATGCTCCATACAGAATACTGGTCCCCATATCATGCTCCATACAGAATACTGGTCCCTATATCATGCTCCATACAGAATACTGGTCCCCATATCATGCTCCATACAGAATACTGGTCCCTATATCATGCTCCATACAGAATACTGGTCTCCATATCATGCTCCATACAGAATACTGGCCCCCATATCATGCTCCATACAGAATACTGGTCCCTATATCATGCTCCATACAGAATACTGGTCCACATATCATGCTCCATACAGAATACTGGCCCCCATATCATGCTCCATACAGAATACTGGCCCCATATCATGCTCCATACAGAATACTGGTCCCCATATCATGCTCCATACAGAATACTGGTCCCCATATCATGCTCCATACAGAATACTGGTCCCCATATCATGCTCTATACAGAATACTGGTCCCCATATCATGCTCCATACAGAATACTGGCCCCCATAAAATGCTCCATACAGAATATTGGACCCCATATAATGCTCAATACAGAAAACTGGACCCCATATAATGCTCCATACAGAAAACTGGTCCTCATATAATGCACCAGTCAGGCTGTGCCCCCATATAATGCCCCATGCAGGATGACAGGATGTCCTCCCTATTAAATGCCCCATGCAGGATGTCACTCCCCCTTGTAGGATGTCTCTCCCTCACCCATATAATGCCCCACGCCTCCATACATTAAAAAAATAAATAAATACTCACCTCACTGCTCACCTGCTGCTACCGCTGCTCTGCTCCGGACTCCAGCGTCGCCGCCCGGCTTCTTCCTCTCTGTCTGCACTGTGACTGCTCAGCAGAGGGCGCGGTTATGTCACCACGCCCTCGGACCTGAGACGTCACATTCAGGAGACACAGGACCTGCAGCGGAGGCACGGGGAGAGGTAAGTATTGTGCCGGGGCCCTGAGCAAGCGTGGCGGCACTGGCACCGCTCTCGTTTGCAGAGCTGACTGGCGCCATAGGCGAGTGGGCCCCCCCCGCCTGCTCAGGGTATACCGGGGGCTGACGCCGGCCCTGAGAAAGATGTATATGTTCGTACTGTGTTAGCCAGTAGATAGAAAAATATTTAGACTTGAGAGTCCCCAGTGGTTGATACCTTTTAATGGCTAACTGAAAAGATGGTAACAAATTGCAAGCTTTCGAGACTACTCAGGTCTCTTCATCAGGCAAAGAATAAAACAAAATCTGAAGAATATATATGTGATTCTTCAGATCTTGTTTTAGTCTTTGCTTGATGAAGAGACCTGAGTAGTCTCGAAAGCTTGCAATTTGTTACCATCTTTTCAGTTAGGCCGGGATCACACATGCGAGGAAATCGTCCGATGCTCGCATGTGAAATCCCAGCTCTGGCGCCGGCACTCGGGAGTGGAGCGAGCGGCTGCATATAAATACATGCAGCCGCTCGCTCCACTTCCGAGTGCCGGCGCCAGAGCTGGGATTTCACATGGGAGAGTCTGACGTTTTCGTCGCATGTGTGATTCCGTCCTTAGCCATTAAAAGGTATCAACCACTGAGGACTCTCAATTCTAAATATTTTTCTTATATATTTTTAGTGTTTTGAATGTCACTTAAACACTTCAGGTTTCACAAAACGGCTAGTGGTTCCACGTACAAAGCAATCTTTACTTTACAATATGTCAATGTTAAAATTCAAAAGACGCCGAGATGGTTTTTGGTAAATCAAATGGTAAAACTGGAAAGACAAAAAGGGCAAATAGGGTCTTATCTGAGAACCAAGTGGTATGAATTTTTTTTAGGTAGGGTCGGGTTGTGACAGTCACAAGTCCTATAGAAGCATGTAAGGGCTGCAGTAGGACCACCAAGGAGATACGCTGCAATAAATGAGTAATATGGTGGTTCAGAGTCTGCGTTGCCCAATGTTCAAAGATCCGATCACACATAAAGGTGGATCATGAATGTGGTTTATTTTGTCAACGCGTTTCAAGGTTTTAAAACGTCTTCATCAGAACCAAAAGACTGGGCAACGATAGTAAAAAAGACCTAACAAAAACCATGGGAAAACCCTCCAAAAAGCCAACCAGTCAGAATTGTTGGAAAAACACTCAAAAAACGCCCAACAAAGTGACAAGAAATGAAGCTTTAGAAAAAAAATGCCAGAAGCATCTTCTGCTTGAAAAATTCAGTTGGTCCTTTAAATTTAAAGGCCGTCATATACACTTACCCTTCGGATGATGATTAAGTTCCCATGATGACTTTTTGAGGCTGCGTATATTTGCTGCACAGAAAAACACAGCATTTTACAGTTCTATCAAAATCACTGGGAATTATAAACCTCTCAAGCCCACTGTCCTTGTTTTACCCCACATAAACTAACCTGTACACCGTAAAATGTCAATTTCTCTTGTGGGTACGCGGAGTTTTATGTGTAGATATTCCCCATAGGATTACATTAAATGCAGAAATGTAAAAAACGCATGTTCTTTTTTAGTGCAAATGAACTAAAAACTCATGCAATCTGCACATGACTGCATCAATATAGACACATTTATGAAAAAATGTACTAAAAAACGCAATGAAAAAAAATGTCAAGTTACCTAATTTACATAATAGGTGCAGCAAAAACTCCACAAAAGCTCATCATGGGAACTTAGCCTAAATGGAATTTACAGTACTTCTGTAGGTACTTGACTTAGAAGCACTGTCCTACCCCAGAATAAAGTTCTGACATGTTAGTAAATACTAGTATTCCCCATGAAATAACGATTCTGGAGCATCTTTCCTTTGATCAGGGCATTGTGACTTTCCTTGTAGAAATTTTGTCTGGAAACTCCAAATTAAAATCCGCATCAGAAATTATTGCAAAACCTTCCTATATTACACTCTGCGATTATTCTTTTTCATCAGTATTTTATGCAGAAGCAAAGGTTACAGAATAGAGTTTATAGGAGAATATTACCCACATTTTCCTTCACATAAGATCATAAGATTCTTATATCGCTGCTGCTAACTTCTGTTACTGTGATGTAGTAAAACACATTCACTCTATAAGATTTTTATAAAGTCTCAAATATACTATTGCCATGCTTGTTGAAAACGAAGGCTTTTATAATGAATGTAAAAGGGAGGAGCACATGAAATCTTGCTTTATGAGGATTTTATGTGTTTTCTACTGGCAGACAATATTTTAAAGCAAATAGAAATAACTTATTTAAGTAAAATTAAGTTTTCTGGGAGCAGAAAGAGAAGAGAGTGGACTCCCTGGCAAGAAATACAGTAAATGACCAACTCCCTGCCCGAGGTTCTGATTTATGTCACGTTCCATCCTGGTGCTTGTTAGTTCCTCTGCCTATCTCTTGAACAACAAATGGAACTTCTTTTTTTGGGGGTGCGGGGAGGGTCTCTATTTTTATGAAACCCAACAAAGACACTTTCTCTATGGTATGTACACCCTTAACATCCTCTGATGAGTTTGGCTCAGTGGTTAGCACAATTGTCCTGGAAGCAGTGGCGGTAGGCCACGAGGGTACTATGAAGCCCGTGAACCAGGGGGGCCCACTGTCGCAGGTGTGTCAGAGGCTGCAGACAGTCGCACTGCATCTGGCTGCAGAAGTTCTCGGCGGTTGGCCTTGCAGACTAGTTGCCACCTCCCCTGGCCTTAATGGTGTCAACTGGATATGGGTGTTTATAGCTCCCAACTTCCTGTTGGGAGTTGCGGGTGTTATTTCCTATTTGCACTTCTCGGTTGAGGCTTGGAGCTGTAGTAGTCTGCTAGCGTCCTCCTGGAGTTTGGAGGGCGTCGTCATTTCTGAGTCTACTCAAGCTAAGTGTCCCCCTGGTTTCATTTATCCTTGCTGTCTGTTATGTTAGTGGGATTGACTAGCGCACATCCTGTCCTCCCCAGTGCAAGGCTTATCGCCAGGGTCACACAGGTATTAGGTATCCTGTTCGGTTCCCCTTCTCATATCCCTTTGTGTTGCACTTAGTCTGTCCTACAGTGTGCATGACACCCGATACTAGTGCTTGTATCCCGTCTGTCATCGCACGTCCAACTGTATCGGCATCTGTATCCTGCATCCATTATACTGTAGGGAGGACTATAGTGAGTGTGTGGTACTATATGGAGAACTATGGGTTCATTATACTATATGAAGGACTATGGGGAGTGCATTATACTATATGGAGGACTATGGGGAGAGCATTATACTTTATGAAGGACAATGGTGAGTGCATTATACTATATTTATGGCTATGTGGGAGCCTTTATACTGTTTGCAAGCAATTAAACAGTATAAAGGTTTGTGTGTGCTTCATCATACAATGTGGGGGGCATTATACTGTGTGGAGCGCTATGTGGGGTCCATCATACTGTGTGGAGGGCTGTGTGGGTGTAACGACCAGTACGCCGATCGTTGTTTGAGAATGGGGTACGGCGCTATGAATGACTCTGACCACGATTTGATACCATACTAGCTTCTCTTTATAACTTGTGAAACAGATAACAGGATTTTACTTCTCAACAAAATATGGGCCATAACAGCCACAAACCACACAATACAAATTATGCAGCCTGAGAGATCACAAGTGCCAGGTTCACAGACAGGAGAAAGACTACCCCAAGACTATGCCACTCCCTCCCTTATCCGGTACAGGGCCTATATGTGGTTCTGAGCATTGCTGCTTTAAGTCTCCTCATCTCGGCACGCTTAGCATGTCAATCTCCGCAAGGAGAAACAATACTTCTTGGATATCTACTGCAACCGTGACACATAGTTCTCTCAGGTATATAATCTTACACCCGCCTCCCACCTTAATTACAATAGATTACGGGTACCCTGTTTTCCCCTTGAAATATATATATATTTACATGACAAATCACTTAAACCAACACATTATGTACACAGAGCACTATCCTCTTTGCGAGCGCTCACAGTGGACGCCCTGACAGAATATACTCAACAGTAAACAACTGGACTTGTTATCCTGATGTCCAGCCACTGGATTTAATCAGCTTTCTAGGTCACCAAATCCTCTGATCCAAGTGCAGATGAAGATTACAATCAGTCCCAGTAATATTTCACGGAGTTCTCCTATGGCATTCATGTTTTGCCAGAGTCTTGATATACAGGAATTCACGCAGTCTCTAGCAGTCCATATGCAATCTCAGTAACAGGAGTGTTCTTGAATATGCTGCAACTTCTATCTAACTTTCCCTAACTAACTAAACAGTCGGTAACCAGCCACACATCTCAGTTTACTCACAGGAGCCGCTCCCTCTGGATCACACTGTCCAATTTGGATCACTTCAGGCTCTGGATTCTTCTCAGTCTCTCAGGCATGGCTCCTACTCTCTATTTACCTCAGGAAAACCAGAGTTTATAACTTCCTGTTTCCCGAGCTTTCTTTCTGTTATTCCATGGTGACCTCTAGTGGACGAACTAAGTTACTGTAACATCATTTCTTATAACAGGCAACAATGAGAACATTACCATGCTACATGGGGTCCATAATATTGTGTGGAAGACTATGTGGGGGCCATTATATAGTGTGGAGTGGTATGGGGTCACTATACTGTATGTAGGGCCATTATACTGCATGGATGGCTGTGTGGGGGGTCACATTTAGGGGATCATACTGTGTTGGGGTCACCATACTTTTCCAGAGAAGTTGAGGGATTAGGCACAGCAGGGTCATCATACTGTGTGTGGAGGGTACTGTGGAGGAATTCACTGTAGGGATATTTTACAGTGTTTGTGGGTAACTTCTGTTGACATCATACTCTGAGTGCAATGAAAGGGGAATCTAGGGCTCCAGTAGGATGAAAATTAAAGGGCACAATGTACCACACAGTAGGTACATTAGGACACATATGGCAGCAGCAGCTCAGCATTGGGTTATCAGCAGGATAAGAAGTTTCTGCAGGTTGGGGATAGATGGAGTAATATCAGTGTTGGTCTTTCTATAGAGATTTTTTTTGTTGTTGTAACAACGGGGTCATCTGCTGAGGTTCTCCTACATCCACTATTAGGGTGCATCACCATAGTTGTAATCAGAGTTACTTGGTTAGGGGCCCTCTCAGAAGTTGCCTCCACGAACCAAAACCCTCGTTTGAATGGGACATGGCATGGTTCAAAGGAGAGTGAGGGGACATCCTGTCAACATTGCTCTTCGGTTTATATGCAGAAGCTATTTTCAGGAAGGCTCGACTTGCCGAAAAACAAGACGGAATCAAAATTGCTGGACTAATCAACAACAATCTTAAATACGCACACAATACAACATTGATAGCAACAAGCATAGATAGAAAGAATGTGTCAGATAGAAAGCTCGAAAATGGGACTGCTACTCAATACAAAGAAGACAAAGATATTGACTACTGCCAGGTACGACAGTGACACATTTGAGATGGATGGCAAAAAACTAGAAGTTGAAAAGCACTTCAACCTACTCGGATCAATGGTAAATCAAGATGTAGCGACTACACCAGAAGTCACTAGGAGAATAGCTATGGGCAAATCAACAACATGACTCATACATAGTTTGGTCTTTTCTGTGGTAACACATGGATGCAAAACCTGGTTGATAAGGAAGCAAGGCAGAAGAAGAATTAATGCCTTCGAAATGTGGTGCTGCAGAAGGGTAATATTAATACCATGGATGGCAAGGAGAACAAGCAAATCACTTTTGGAACAAATGAAGCCAGACATGATACTCAAAGCATAGATCATCAAGCTATGACTTGCCTACTTTTGACACATCATACAAAGAGAGCAATCACTGGAGAAGAACATCATTATCAGAATAATAGAAGGATTCAGGAAAGAGGAAGATCAGTAACTCAATGGTTTGATGCTATCAACATAACGGTGGAGAAGACCCTGGTGGACCTATCTAGGCTTGCACAAGATCGATCTTCCTACAGAGTGTTCATCCATCCAGTTGCCATGGCTCGAGTTCAAGACAAAGGCCAATAAATAATAATAATTAAAATCCCTTTCTCCCCCAACATCATCTGACATGGGACTGTCGGGAGGTCCCCTTACACATCAGATGGTTCAGTAGACTTTCATGTAATGTCTAGGAAGGCAATTATAGACATGTAGAGAAGACACATATAAAGATTTTTGTAACAGTGTGAATTCAGCTGTTTCTATTAGATTACTGTTATCAGTTATCTGTATACAGGCACATCAGGAAACATACACAGTATGTTGTATTCCTTTCTAATCTGTTTCCTCATGGTAAAAACACTAACAAATAAATACAGTAGACTGGCTGTCCTCAAAAAATAATGGAGACATGTCAGATTTTGGTCCTAGTCGTGGATCACACTCCTTCATATATGTCTATGAATCAGTGAAACACTCAGACAGCTCACTGATGGCATCACAAAGCTTTTTTTCGTGGACTATTTAATATGAAAAGCTTGAAAAACTTTTATCATTTTTTGTGCATATGAGAACCAAACACTAGTTAAACTTGGATTCAAAATAAGGATGAAAATCTGAATGTTTTTCACAAGGATAAAAACTCCCCAAAAAATTACTGGTTGCACTGGCCTAAGAAATGAAATAAAAATAAATCATTCTCCTTTTGAGTTCATCATAACAAAAACGGTGAAATTTTGCTCTCGGCATGAAATAAGGCAAAAATACTCCAGTGTTGAAAGAGTTAATTTATTGCATTATCCTATAACAGTGCGTGAAATGATAAAGCTATTTCTAAAAGATCCTTATCCTGCAACTTCCATTAGAAAGTGTTTCATGTTTCACCCCTCCATTTACAGCTGCACTGATCTTAGAGATTGGTACATGGTCAGAGAACATATTATTACGGCTCCTGGTCCATTTACGGTACTTCTTTTACCGTAATATATTGGCGTGGATGGAAATGTGTTTAGCAGGAATGAAGTTGAGACTTTGTTGCATTGTAGAATTAACACAAAATAATACAATCTCTTGTTTGTGAACCGAGTGCACAGAGCGCGGTGACCTCAGGGCATAAGATGTTATTAAAGGGGTTCTCCATAAGAACATAAATATACCAAGGATAATACTGTTCTAGAAAAGCTCTAATTTCCTAGTAACATTTCAGTTGAACTTTGTCCTCAAATCAAGGGATTGAGAGTGCAGCTGTAGATGGAGAAGAGCTGGGAATTTTTTTTTTGCATCACATCGAGACATATCTAGAAAGAGCTTTATTAACCCTCTAAAAGTCCTCCTTTAACTCCTTTCTATTGTGGTCATTTATTTGCTTTCCTGTCTTCCTTGAGTCACTATGTTTTTATGGCGTACCCTATGTGGTAAAAATGACCTGGTAACATTATTCTGCTGGTCAGTACAATTCCGTTGACATTAGAGATGGGAGGATCAATTTGAAGGACCATTGTCCCGGTCAGTAATCTGTGACCGCTGGACGGGAAAACTGCGAATTTCCTTACCGCCCTGCATTCCTAGCTCTCCTTTTGATTAGCCGGACTGGTGAGATGTCGTGCGCATCAGGCTGCGTTGAAAGTGTGTAGCTCAGCTGTGCCTGGAGTCACATTTCCCCAGGTGGATGCACCAAAGGTAACACCCACAGAGACCTGATATGCACACAACAAACCTTCACTATTTCCTAGAGCCACCAGAGGGAGCCCTTTTGCAGTATATAAGGGTAGTGAAGACACAGCAGTTACCTCAGATGAGATCAGATCAGTGAGAGATTAGCTGGGAGTGTGAGACAGTTTAGTTACCTCAGGCAGTCTAGCTGAGAACGTGCCTAGACTATTCACCTCAGAGCTGAGAGGAGTAGAGAGTTGTGAGAGAACCTGAAGACTACAGCTTGAGCTTAGTTCAAAGAGTGGAGGCTAGTACGAGTGGAGAAAGATAGCCACTTCAGCCTGGTCAGAACTGAGTCAACTGAGTGTAGTTTCAGTGAGCAAGCGTGCCGACGCTTTGAGAGCGGTGAAGAGAGAGAAGAATTAGCCATCTACTGCTAGTGTGCTTATGTTAAGGGTCAGAGTAGGACGAAAGGCGAGTTGAAGAGAAGAAGAGAGTAACAGAGGTTGAAACAGCATTGATAGCTTACCTCTACTCTGAACAACCGGACACCGGGTCCGAGCTTGCTAGCATCTACACGACTAGTAGGAGATACCGGAGACCCTGCTGGACTACAGGTCGCAGGGGCCCAAGAGTGTTGATACGTAACCGGGGTCAGGAAGACAGGAGTCCGGTCGGCCAACCATTAGAGACACTGTTCTATCCAAGAGAAGGCCTCACCACAAAGTCAGCCGGGCGTATAAGTGAAGACAGAGTTAGACTTCGTTTCATACAGGTCAGAAACTCACACTACAGGAGTAAGGAGGCCCTACACCTACTCAGTGGGAATACTGGACATGCATCCTCCACCCTGCCAGCATCCCGGGACGTGCCTGCTATTCCACCAGTAAAGGTACAGAAAGAGACTTTTGTGTGTGTCTGCATTATTGCCCCTGCGGCTGAAAAGCCCCCTTCTCCATCCTGCACCCCTACACCGCCATCTACCCTGAGGGACCCAGTCTTGCCTGTGGAAGACTTAACACCTTGCTGCCCAGTAACAACCCCTCAGTGGATCTACCCTGCAGCGCTGGTCACCCTGACCAGGTACCACAGGTGGCGTCACGAACAAACTGTAAATACTTTATTCCTCTGTAAATATCCCACATTTGAGGTGAGCCCCACAGGGCCACGGACCGAGCTGTGCTACCCGTGACATCCCCCATTGAAGTGAACGGGCTTGGTGCCGAGTACCCCACAGGCCCTGGCTGTGCGACTCAAAAGCTCAGGAGTACATGGCTCCCCAATCAGCTAACTTACTGATTAATGGGCAGTGGATGCTGCTGCTTGACGACAGTTTTGATCAGCAGCATAGTTGCACCCCTTGTCTGAACCGTGCTCTCTCCGACACTGCAATATGAAGAAACATTTGCCTCTGCGGCTTTGGAAGTGTAATGGCACTAAAGCCAGTTGGAGCCAGAAGCTAACAATTCACTCCGACAATCCCGGGCCAGCTACTGTAATAGCTCAAACCTCTATTGGGTAGAGCTTATAGGCACCACATATGTTTAGCTGCCGCTGTTATACCCCAATAATAGCAGGTCCCCTGGACAAACAATAAAAGCAATAACCAGCAATGAAGGTCAGATTAACCTTTTAAGACAGACCTTCGCAACATATGGTTTCCTGTGACTAGCGGTGAATCAGTAAACACAGGATCCCACAAAATACTTTAGAGCAGTACAGTTAGAGTATTGATCATCAGCTCAGTACCCCGACGTGCAGCGGCGGGATGAGGTTATCACGCTGCTGACCTCAACACACTGCGGCTGTCACCGCAGAGGTGGGGAGGACAAGGTGGATATGTCAGGGAACAGTAATTGCTCAATGTAGGAGCCGAAGATTGAATGTAAGGACATTTATTATAGTTTGTACCTGTGAGGGCTTGTTATGGGTCAGTGGGGGAAAAATTGTGATAGAAAGAGCAAAATATTGGATTTTATGGAGAGGGAAAGTGTGGATAGATAGATGCTACTGTGAAGGCGCCACTGGGGCAATCTTGATGGTGCCAACTTTTTATTTTTCTCTAGCAAAATGGCACCAACAGCAGCGCCTGCGCAGTAGCACCTATGGCTTTCCGAATGATGCTACTGCGCAGGCGCGGCCGCTGGTGCCATTTTGATTAAGATAATTTTTTTTTTCCCAACAAAATTATATGACAAAATTAAATGAATAAATTCATGTTATCCGACGTATCATGCGCCACCGCCTGCCTGATGAATGTGAATTTTTTTTTCCAAACAATATTTTATGCAGTATGTAAAATAGGGGGCAGGTCAGTGAAGGATCAGTGACCTGTCATAAGCCCAGCATGATGAATATGTAAGCTGAGCACCACATAAAGCCCCGCCCACAGGCCCGCCCACAACCCCGCCCACAGGCCACCCCAGAGATAAAGATGAAACAACAGCCACAAGATGGATTTCATCACCCAGGTATCTTTTTGATCAGTATAACGGCGCCGACCTGACACTGTCTGTAGGTTACTGAGAACAATCCTGCTGACAGGTTCCCTTTAAGACCACAGGACAAGGAATTCATAGAGAAACACACGAAACAGGAAAATCCAGTAGGTCACCTGCAGTGAACTGATATATATTTAGCCCTGATTTATTCTTAAATGTTCTTAGATGTACAGATGTGTGCACGCTTTTCCTTGAAATGTGTTAATATATATAATTTGTTGTGATACCAATTGAATATGATTACAAACCATCCAGTAGAAAACATGCACGTTAATAAATATGTTTGTAGCCTGAGAGTCAGTGGTGGCGGATGACTGGCATCTGGCAAGGCGTCTGTTGGACATATGCATTTTTTTTATTTATTTTTATATGTACACTATGTTTTCTTAACAGGTTAGTAATATTTCTTGGGATATGTTGGGTTTAGAAACAAATTAAGGAAGGACACATCTGTCTATGTAGGCACAGCACTGTATATCTGATAAAATATTACATGCGTAGGCTAAAACAATAACAGAAGACTGACAGTGCCTGTTGAAAAACGGGACATAAAAGAAAAAATTAAATAAAAAGGGTGTCTTTAGACACATTTACAACTTTTCTGACAGTTTTACGTAAAGTGGCGATGTAAAAAGAATAGTAAAATGGGCCAAAATACTTAACCCCTTCCTGCCAAAGCCAGTTTTTACCTTTTTTTTTAACCTTTTTCAATCTTAATCTTCAATTTTTTAAATGACTTAGTTGGGCCACAATATTGACTGTAGCATCTAGAGGGTTAATCAGCCAGGGACAGAACTGGCTGTAAGTGAAGTCCAGCTTCTATAGTGTTCACGCCGGGCACCGGTTCTGTACCAGCGCAACCCCTGGATGTACTGGTATGCTCTTTAGTGGCAACATCTTAGAAAGTAGAGTGTACTGGTACATCTAATGTTGGGAAGAGATTACAAATGTGCAATTTTTGACACAAAATATTACTGTATATCTTCTGTGAGGCAGAAAAGATAAATGTGCCACAAAGGCATCATATCAAGAACAATCTGGTACAATTTTTGCCTTTTTTGCTCATTCCTAAATTAAGTTATCCTATGAAAATATTGATAGACCTCCTCCAATGTTTGTAATTATTAAAGGAGTTATCCAGACTTGGGATTCTATGTTACTACAGACTTGTGAATCCTCACAGCGCGCACACTTGCATGACCGCAAGCATGTGATTTGATGTAACACGCAAATTAGTAGTGCGCAGGATCGCTCAATACATGTGAATTGTGGGAGGCCAGACACGTCTAGTCGGAATGTGGCCAGAAGTCTACAAATTGCCCTCTCCCGATGTTGGCACCGGAGAGTCCTGACAGCACACACTGTGCGCGCTGTGAGGAGGCAGTAGTCTGCAGTCACATTGAGTGACTACAGCCTTGAACCCCAAGCTTGGACAACCTGTTTAATCCAGCAAAAACACATAAAAATCAATAAAAAATACAAAACAGAATACGCTCACCCTAAAATAGATACAAAATACATTATTCTACTCATTCAAGAAAAATCATTCCATTTTATCTTTTTGTTTTGGCAATAGACACAAGTAAGTCCCATTATTGGACGTATTAGTAGACATTGCCAGGTCTACAATCTGTGGAAGACCCCAGTAGTCTCACTACTTCTCCAATAAAATGGTATAAACCAGTAAAGGGTTCCCTGAAATATAAACTGTGAAGGTCTATTCACAGCATGTTCAATCAGCTAAGGTCTGGGAGCCCGGCCGATCAGCACAATTTAGCGACTGTTGTGTTCCTGGTAAGGTGTTGCCGGTTTTGTTGTATACCCAGGCATCTTGTCTATGTAGAGACGGCTGTACTAGGTAATTCAGCTCAGTACCAAGTACTAAAATGCTGCAGTAACAGGTACCATAACAAAACTATCCCTGTAACCCTAATCATAGTCCTAAAATCACGAGTTCAGAAGGTTCATAGAAGTTGAATAAGGATACCTACCATACTGTAATGTTGGAGTCCATAGGTTTGGAAAGCACAAGAGAAAAATTGGAAATAGGAGAAGTTACATCTTCTGCGGAGTCCAAGGGAACCGAGATTTCAGAAGTCATTTTGTCAGCTTGTTATACTAAGAAGCATGCACTTTATATATCGGTGATGAAGCATCCAGCTTATCGTATTGAGCAATCCATGGCCAGCACTGTATATTGGAAGTGCTCTCTAGTATGTGATAAAGCTAGAAATGTGTGCACAGAAGTGGAGTGATGGGGGAAGGATCAGCCTCTGATCTAACCTGTTCTATGGCTAATGTTTTTATGTTTCCTGACACACCTTGACGTGAAAAATGCCTCTAACAATGTGTCTAACTCCTGATTATTTTGATACAGTAAAGATATATATCTTAGTACCGTGTTAGCCAGTAGATAGAAAAATATTTAGAATTGAGAGTCCTCAGTGGTTGATACCTTTTAATGGCTAACTGAAAAGATGGTAACAAACTGCAAGCTTTCGAGACTACTCAGGTCTCTTCATCAGGCAAGGACTAATACAAAATCTGAAGAATCACATATTTGTACACAACACAGCACAGAAAAAAAGGCAATAGATGAGACAAGTGACGTGAAGCAGAACTGTCATTATGGAGAGGGATGAACCGTTGTGGCAATAAATATTGGACTAGTTCATAGATAAAGAGTGTGAAAGTTTTATTGCCCTCTGATTGGGGTCTGGTAATGTTTTGTGATGTTATCACAGGGTCTTTGAAGCAAATTCCTTAATTGATGTAATAGGCCATAAAACCATGTGACAGGTTCATTCCAGCATTGAGAATGTCAAAGGTCACCATCAATTTGACATTGTAAATTGATGGTGACCTTTGACACTCAATGCTGGAATGAACCTGTCACATGGTTTTATGGCCTATTACATCAATTAAGGAATTTGCTTCAAAGACCCTGTGATAACATCACAAAACATTACCAGACCCCAATCAGAGGGCAATAAAACTTTCACACTCCTTATCTATGAACTAGTCCAATATTTATTGCCACAACTGTTCATCCCTCTCCCATAATGACAGTTCTGCTTCACGTCACTTGTCTCATCTATTGCCTTTTTTTCTGTGCTGTGTTGTGTACAAATATGTGATTCTTCAGATTTTGTATTAGTCCTTGCCGATGAAGAGACCTGAGTAGTCTCGAAAGCTTGCAGTTTGTTACCATCTTTTCAGTTAGCCATTAAAAGGTATCAACCACTGAAGACTCTCAAGTCTAAATATTTTCCTGATTATTTTCAAATTCTTCAGCAGATTCAGTATAACTCATGACTTAGGTGATCCACTGGACTACATTATAAAGCTGGGTAATAAACAGAGTGCTGTTTTTCGCTGGTTTAGGTATATTGATGACCTGTTGATCTTGTGGACTGGCTCGGAATTTGAATGTCGGGATTTCATTGATCAATTGAATAATAACACACTGAACATCTCTTTAACAGCCTCCTTATCAGAAACTACTGTTGATTTTCTGGATTTGAAAATAATGAAGACTGGAACTCGGATTCAGACAAAACTGTATCGGAAAGCAACTGCGACAAACAGTAAGTTATTTCCCGAGCATTCCAAAATTCCAAAAATAGTGACAGAATATCTCTTTTGCAGCCAAAAAACTGGAGAAATCTGAATACCATCAATGTGGTTACGACATACAATAATCAATGGCAGGATGTCCACAATATACTGAGTAAGTATTGGAACATCTTACTCAGTGAACCCAAATTGAGACCTTTCTTGTCTGATAGACCCAGGTTGATAGCTAGGAGAGCAAAGAGTCTGAAGGACCACCTGACAGCCAGCCATTTTAAGAGACCGACGTCTAGGACCGGTGCTGGTTTTCGTTTGATGGGTACCTTCCCTTGTGGAAGTTGCAATATATGCCCATATATGGTTGCCACTGATAGTCTTACCCTTTCTATTTTTCCAGAAACGATAAGGACCAAATTCTTTGCTAATTGTCGCTCAAGGAACGTGATCTATATTCTCATCTGCAAGTGTCCAAAGATCTATGTCGGTCAGGCCAGTCAAGAGGTCTGTCATCGTATACAACAACACATTTCAAATATCGGAAAAGCAACTAGTGATTTGGAAAAGGGTAAGCCCATCTCATCAGTGGCATCACATTTTTTGGAGTGCCATTCAAGTAGGCATAATGGCATCCAGGTTATGGTGGTTGACCAAGTTCATAGTAACATCCGGGGAGGAGATCCTATAAAAGAACTTTTATGTCAGGAAGCTCGGTGGATTTTTAATTTGAAGAGCCTGTCACCCAGTGGCCTCAATGAGGAACTTTTGTTCAATGGTTTTTATCGTTAAACCGCAGAATCTAATTTGTTCCTTTTCACCTTCCAGATCAAGTGATTTTCTCCTAACGTCAAGCTCTTTAGGGACCTTTTATCCGTCTGGAGCTCCTTGTATGGATAACTGTTACGACATTCCATCTTCCATCCCTCTTGGATTTATTTCCCCATATAAACACCTACATTTTGAAATCTGGCTATTTGCTTTCTTGCGTCATTTTGATCACATTGTCAGTTTTTGTGGACTTCATTTATCCATATAAAAGCTTTGGCTTTTGCTACATTTCGAGCTGCTGTCATTTTAGTGGTGACACTATCTGGACTTTGTCATATATATTCTTGGACTTTTGTATCTAATCTTTGATGTCTATTTCAATATTTGACTAATTTCCTTTGTCCATGCAATAGGAATTTCTAATTGTTCCTTTCTTATCATTCTAACTAATGTCTGATGTCGATTCAATTCACAGCACCATGTTATTTTTCACTTTATACTTTTGCCCATTTGAATACATTTGGTTTTTTTTTTCTTGAATATGAGGTGATCCTTGTTTTTGATGTAATTTATATCTCTTATACTGCTTGCTATGGAATAAAAAACATTTCTTTAATCTATCTCTATATATTGGACCTTTTTTTTTTGTTCCTTCTAAATGGAGATAATATCAAGTTAACAATTTTACTATCTCCAGATCTTATGGGCTATATACAAATTTAAAAAAAATTTTTTTTTCTTTCTAATAGTTGCTTTGGATCATCTGAGGCAGGGTTCCCCAACTTCAGTCCTCAAAGCCCACCAACAGGTCATGTTTTCATGATTTCCTTTGTATTGCTCAGGTGATAATTGCATCACCTGTGCAATACAAAGGAAATCCTGAAAACATGACCTGTTGGTGGGCCTTGAGGACTGGAGTTGGGGAACCCTGATCTGAGTCACTTGCAGGGTGCTCATTATATTGATATGTATTAGTTTGGACTAATTTGTTGCTATTCTCTACTACCTTAATGTAAACGTTATTTATTTATGTGCTGATTCCATCATGCCCTAGGTTAATATGTGCAGTTTTGGTTTTCGTTTGATAAGGTATGTTTATTGTCTCCATTTATATTGGATTTGCCTTGTTTTTTGGCCAGGACCTTTTTCAGCTCCAGCGCTTGAATATTTCCTAACCAATTGTAACCAAACAAGACAATATTAAGATATTAATTCGATTATCTTTAGAGTCAAACATTTTATTTAATAAATGTACTTTATTACAATAGTTGTTTTGGACCATCTTTGGAATGATCACCATATTCCTACTAACGTTAATGTGAACTTTGTATATAGTTATTGTAATGTATGGTGTACAGTTCATATAGCGTCTTGTGCTTGGGTGCGAGGAAAACACATGAGACACAGGTTTGATATAGAAGGACTTGTATTACTTCATACAAGTGGCAAAAAGGGTCACACAGTTTGCAGGTACAGAAGCAGGAGACACAGCAGGCCAGAGTAACTTAAGCTCAGCAATAACTCTCCACAACAGGTTCAGGATCTCTTCTCTGTTACCGTAATTCCATGCAAACGTGGATTTATCAAATAGCAGGTTTCCAGAGTCCACAAGTGTTCCAAAGTTCCTCAGTAGGAAATAGCTGGAGTACAAAGTCTAAGGTTTCCAGGAGTCAGGTCACAGGCTCACTGCAGGCTTGATTCTGAAGCACTGATTGCTCAGCTGAGGCTGCTTAAGAAGCAAGAGGGAGAGAATCAGGGCGGGAACATGAAAGCTGGAAACTCCATATTGACTGAGGACAAGATAGCTGCAGCAAGACAGAAAGCAAAATGGCCGACGGAAAAACTGAGTTTCAAGAAACATGTACAAAGAACCTTACATTACTCCCCCCTTAGGGACAACCTCCAGATGACCTCAGACCAGGCTTGTCTGGGTACCTCTGATGAAACTGGCGGAGCAAGCGAGGAGCATTAACGTTATTGACTGGTTCCCATGAGTTGTCCTCCACTGGGTAGCCCTGCCATTTAATCAAATATTGTAACTGATTTCTGTACAACCTGGAATCTAGAATCCTTTCCACCACAAATTCTTCCTGACCATCGACTAGCACTGGGTCAGGGCAAGGAGAAGAACGTCCAGGAAACGTATTGGGTGTTGCAGCCTTTAGTAGGGATACATGAAAGACAGGGTGGATTCTCATAGTTCTGGGCAGTTGAAGACGACAAGCAACGGCACTTATAATTTTACTGATTTTATAGGGTCCAATGTACTTATGTCCCAACTTAGACGATGGAATCCTTAACTTAAGATTTCTGGTTGACAGCCAGACCAAGTCTCCTACCTTGAAAGCTGGTGCAGGTTTACGAAATTTATCTGCTGCTTTCTTGTACCTTTCCTGAGCCAATTCCAGATTTTCCTTTAGAAGATCCATATTCTTTTGTAAAGACGTGATTCTTTCAGCCACTGCTGGCAAGGGCGTTTCTATGGGAAATCGAGGAAGAATGTTAGGATGATAACCTAAATTGGAGTAAAAAGGAGACTGCTTAGTGGAGGCGCTCTGAGAGTTGTTATAAGAGAACTCAGCCAGTGGAAGTAGATCCACCCAATCATCCTGTAGGTGGCAGATAAAGCAGCGGAGATACTGCTCCAGGGTCTGATTGGTTCGTTCTGCCTGTCCATTAGTCTGGGGATGAAAAGCAGAAGAAAGGTTTACTTTAATGTCCAATGCGGCACAGAAATTTTGCCAAAACCTTGAAGTGAATTGCACCCCTCGATCCGAAATGACCTCATCCGGTACTCCATGTAAGCGAAACACATTCTTAATCATCAAATCTGATGTCTGTTTTGCAGTGGGTAAGCCGACACAAGGGATAAAATGAGCTGCCTTTGTTAAACGATCAACCACCACTAGAATGGTGTTCTTCCCTTGAGAGGTTGGTAACTCCACAATGAAGTCCATAGAAATGGATCCCCACGGGCGGGACGGGGTGGGAAGGGGTTGCAACAGACCAGTTGGTGAGGAGCGAGGTGTTTTGCATCTTGCACAGACTTCACATGAAGTGACATAGTTTAAAACATCTTTCCTGTAAGTGGGCCACCAAAAGAAACGAGAAAGAAATTCCTGTGTCTTTAGAATTCCTCTATGCCCAGCTATCTTGGAATCGTGGATGAGTTGCAATACTCTCAATCTGACTGTTTCAGGTATATACAGACGTTGTCCCTGAATCCACACACCATTTTTAAAGACAAGACTTACGTCCCTTGGGGGTTGTGCCAACAAGGAATCCGCATGGTATGCTTCCTTGATGTCCTTAAGTAGGTCTTGATTATGAATCACTCCCAGGAATCTAGAGTCAGGAAGAATAGTCTTAGGAGGAGTAAGTGGACGGGTCTCTGCTGAATGAATCCTAGAGAGTGCATCAGCCTTTCCATTGCGCGATCCTGGCCTATAAGAAATTACAAAATTAAATTGGTTTAGGAAAAGATTCCAGCGAGCCTGGCGAGGAGTCAGGCACTTAGCCGACCTGATAAATTCAAGGTTACGATGGTCTGTCAGGACGACTATTTGCTGTGCAGCTCCCTGAAGAAGGTGTCTCCATTCTTTGAAGGCGGCAATAATGGCCAACAACTCTCTATTGCCCACATCGTAGTTCCTCTCAGCTGAAGACAACTGCTGGGAAAAGAAGGCACAGGGATGCAAGACATTCTTCTCACCTGTTCTCTGAGAGAGTATAGCTCCAACGGCACAGTCTGAAGCATCCACCTCTATTATGAAGGCAAGTTCGGGGTTGGGATGTACTAAGATAGGTGCGGTGGTAAATTTATCCTTTAGACGGGAAAATGCTTCCTGGGCTTGGGGGGTCCAGGAGAACCTAGACTCTTTCCGGGTAAGTTGGGTGATAGGTGACACTACCTCAGAGAAATTCCTAATGAAACGTCTATAGAAGTTGGCAAACCCGATGAAGCGCTGCACCTCCTTCACATTTCTAGGAATTGGCCAATCCTTGATGGCTTGGGTCTTGCTTCCATCCATACTAATCCCTTGTGTAGACAGTACATACCCCAGAAATTGAATTTCGGTCCTATGGAATTCACACTTTTCAAGTTTGATGTAAAGATGGTTTTGTCTTAGACGTTCTAAGACCATTCTCACATGTCCATGATGTTCCTCTGTGGAGTTAGAAAAAATTAGAATATCATCCAGATAAATCACCACGAATGTATCTAGGAGATCCCTGAAGATGTCATTCACCAAGTGTTGGAAAGTGGCTGGGGCGGTACTCAGACCAAAAGGCATAACCAGATATTCAAAGTGTCCATAGCGTGACCTGAATGCAGTCTTCCATTCATCCCCAGGTCTAATACGGACTAAGTTATAGGCCCCACGGAGATCCAGTTTAGAGAACATTTTGGCATGCCGCACTCTCTCCAATAACTCAGGGATTAAAGGCAATGGATAACAGTTTCTAATAGTAACCTTATTGAGTTCCCTATAGTCTACGCAGGGTCTCAGAGATCCATCTTTCTTCTTCACAAAGAAGATGGGTGCACCTGCAGGAGATGAAGAGGGGCGTATGAAGCCCTTGGCTAGATTTTCGTCTATGTAATCCTTTAAAGCCTTTAGCTCGGGCCCCGCCAGGGGGTAGATCTTACCAAAAGGTATCTCTGCTCCAGGCAATAATTCAATTGGACAATCATATGGACGGTGAGGGGGAAGCTGGTCAGCATTCTTCTTGTCACATAAATCCACATAGTCCTGGTATACAGCTGGTAGTTCAGGGACTGACATGGTTCCTTTAGGAACAGAGCAAGCTGAAACTTCTGGACTCATCTGTTTCTCTGGAAAGTGTAATTCCTTGGTCTCCCAGTTAATGGTAGGGTTCTGAGCCTGCAGCCATGGTAGCCCTAGAATAATGGGAAAGTGGGGAGAAGAGATAAGCATAAAGGACAGTTTCTCTTGATGATCTTTACCCATAAGGACCCTCAAAGGCTCCGTTTCCTGATCCACTGGTCCAGAGGTCAGCAGGGAGCCATCCACAGTCTCCATCTGTACTGGAGTAGTCTTCTTCACTGAACGTATCCCCCGTTTCAGAGCAAAGGAGATATCCATAAAATTTCCACTTGCCCCTGAGTCGATCATAGCAGAGCTAGACACCCAGACTGAGTCAACCCAGAGTTTGATGGAAAGGAAGCAATGAGAATTGTTTTTCTTACAACTCAGCTGGGACACCGCTGAGGAAACTTGAAAAATTGCAGCGTTTACACAGTCATCATCCTCAGAAGTGACGGAGTTTAAGTCAGAGAAGTCAATATCTGTTGCTGCAGATCTCTCTGGAGCCTGAGGCTCGGACCTGACAGATCTCCTCTCGCAACACTCACAGTGAATGACTGCTGCAGTAGTCTTACGAGAACGGCTGGGGCAGTTTATAATGAAGTGCCCTGACTTACCACAGTAGAAACATAGATTTTCCTTTAAACAATGTTCTTTGCATGCATCACTAACCCGTCTTTGTAAAGAGTCCACCTGCATGGGTTCAGGTTCAGGTTCCCGTGTGATCCTACTCAAAGGTTCCTTAGCTGGGGAGGAAGGTAGGAAAAGGTTAGTGCGATTACTTTCGAACCATCTCTCTTGCCTGCGTTCAGTCAGACGAGCATCAATACGGATGCAGTAGTTAATAAAGTCACCTAACGCAGTGGGAGGGTCGGCACGAGCAAGTTCATCCTTAATCAGTGGAGAAAACCCTTTTCGAAAAATAGATTTTTTGGCGGAACTGTCCCAAGTGGTATCGAGGGCCCATCTCCTGAAATCCAAGGCATATTCGGCTACTGAGCGCTTACCTTGGCGCAAAGTTAACATGGCTGCTTCAGCTGTTGCACCTCGATTGGGATCATCAAACACCTGCCCCATGGCTGAAATGAAAGCATCTCAAGATGATCCAAACATTCATCCTCAGTCTCAATCAGAGGGTTTGCCCACATCAAAGCCTTGTTGGTAAGCAACATGATTATAGTAAGCACTTTAGATCGTTCAGTGGGAAATTGTGAACATGTGCAGAAAAAAAAAAGACTGCATTGGTTAATAAATCCCCTGAATTTCTCACGTTCACCGCCAAAATGAAAAGGGGGTAACTTGGGAATCCCAGAACTCGGGGTTATGGCAGGAGCCTGGACTCGTTCCTCTAGAACCTCAATCCTGGCTCGTAAATCCTGGGTAGTTTGTCCAAACACTTGCAAATTGTGATTAGTGAGGTCCTGTAGGTTTGCAAAACGGGTCTTTATAGTCTGTATATCTGCAAGGATTGTATCAGTCACTCCGCAAAGCTCCTTTATGCGAGCCTCCATCTTCCAGATCTTTTAAGACAGGAGTACTGGAAGGAGAAGAGAAAAAAAAAAAAAAAAACAATAGTGTTTACCTGTGGTAACACTGCAGAGTAAAATTAAGGGAATGTGCTCACCTGGAATGGTTGTGAGAAGTCACAACCACTGTCATCACAGAAAGTATAACCGGACATCTGATATCCACAGTCACAGCAGACACAGCCTTCCCAGACCCAGCAGACACTAACGTTTGGCTTCAGAATCTTGTAATGTATGGTGTACAGTTCATATAGCGTCTTGTGCTTGGGTGCGAGGAAAACACATGAGACACAGGTTTGATATAGAAGGACTTGTATTACTTCATACAAGTGGCAAAAAGGGTCACACAGTTTGCAGGAACAGAAGCAGGAGACACAGCAGGCCAGAGTAACTTAAGCTCAGCAATAACTCTCCACAACAGGTTCAGGATCTCTTCTCTGTTACCGTAATTCCATGCAAACGTGGATTTATCAAATAGCAGGTTTCCAGAGTCCACAAGTGTTCCAAAGTTCCTCAGTAGGAAATAGCTGGAGTACAAAGTCTAAGGTTTCCAGGAGTCAGGTCACAGGCTCACTGCAGGCTTGATTCTGAAGCACTGATTGCTCAGCTGAGGCTGCTTAAGAAGCAAGAGGGAGAGAATCAGGGCGGGAACATGAAAGCTGGAAACTCCATATTGACTGAGGGCAAGATAGCTGCAGCAAGACAGAAAGCAAAATGGCCGACGGAAAAACTGAGTTTCAAGAAACATGTACAAAGAACCTTACAGTTATTTTCATTTCATCTCAGCTCCAATGCTAATTGTTGGTACTTTTTGATAGACATTACATGTCTTTATATAGACGTTTTATTTTCTATGTCCCGTTTGGGCTGAATGTTATTGAGCACATGATTTCATGTCTCTGACGCATGCGCTTTAATTCCCTTGTTTACAGACGCTCTCTATGCTTAGACTGTGTTTGGTTATGCGCATGTGTTTGTACAACCACATTTGTGACTGATATTTCCATTCAGGGCGTACTTAATGAGATATGTGTGCGTCATCATTTACATCACTGGCATATGCGGCGTTCAGTCCATTCTGTGTGTTAGCCATGAGCCCATCTGGCATTTGTGCTTTGGTACATCTCACACCACCCATCTTATTGGGTATGCGTGTGCTATTACGTCGCCGGCGCATGCGCTGTTCAGCCCACTCTATATGTGAGCCTAGACTTGATCCGGCGCCTGTGCTTTAATATATTTCAAATGTTTTTGTTTCTGATTGACACAACCTATTTGGGGCGTATTTAATTGGATGTGTATGCGTTATCATCTATGTCACTGGAGCATGCGCCGTTTACTACACCTTGTGTGTGGGCTGCGACTCGATTCGGCGCTTTCGTTTTGTCTTACATCCCACATAATGTATGTAATTAGTTATGCATGCGTCATCATCTACGTCGCCGGCGCATGTGCCGACTGGTCTACCTTGCATATGAGCCGAGATTTGATCCAGCGCTTGCGCTGTTACATATTTCAACCAACTGTATTTAACAAAAACAATGACAAGATGGCCGTGACCATGTGCCTTCCAAGCGTCTCTCCCTGTGCGGTCAGTATTCAGCTGTATGTCATTTATTTAATACATCTGGGTATATATATATTCTGTATATGTGCAGGCTTAACACATCATTTCCCCTGAGGGAGCCACGTTTGGCGTGGCGATACGTGTGGGGTTCTCAGTAACCCCCCCTCTCTTTTCCTGTTTCCCCACAGCGATCATGGCATTTCATGGCATAATTGACTGACTTCTTACTTTTGTTCCATGATCCTGGCTCTCTTTTCTAATGTCCTTTAGGAGTATATACAATCTTGCTGCACTTTAAATGAGTCTGTATATTTTTGGTTTGTATAAGTACATCTTTGCACTTTTTCAGACATCAGAATATTACTATATTTTTGTTTCATATGGTGCTGTGAATTATCTAAGTATTTAGTTTGTGTATCTTTTGTTATTTATTTCTATATACTGTGTTTCTCCTAGGACACTTCATTTCAATTCATATCATTCTAGAGCCTTGGTGTTGTATACTGTATGTAGTGTGGGGGGTTTATTGCCATTATTCTAGGGCATGTCTCTTGTTCATGCTGTTTTTAAATGCTTTTAACTTTATTGTGTTCTTGTTTTGCACATATTTTGGATATTCACAAATAAAGTTGTTTATATATTCTTATTATATGGGTGTTCCCAATTTCTTAAGGCATTTCTTGCATTTTGTTCTGGCTGTTTTCCAATTGCCTTTGGTGAACCCCTTTCGTATATATAATTGAGTGGTGCCCTCCTGTTGTTTGCTTTTCAAGCAGTGTGAGATTGGCGCGGGGCACAACAGACAGGTACTACCTGCCTTTTAGTTCTTGGGCCCATAGTAAAAAAAATTAAATAGTCCTGGACAAGTCCTTTAACTGTCATAAATACATTTGTAAACCTTTAGCCAATATCAAAGTTGAATGGAGCAATGTGCTAACCTTATATACCACACATCACAATCTGATACAAACAAGCCTATCCTGTGCCTCCTCAACTTTTTGGGCCTTAATGTGGCAAGTTTATTTGCTAATCAAACTTAAAGGTATTTTTTTTAATTGGTTAACAAAATCAAAGTTAAACAATATTTTCTACCATTTTGCTGCTGTAGAGTGTCTGAAAGTCCTTTATTGAGCTGAGTGATATGCAAGAAGATACAAATCCATCAATGGTCCTGCTCCAGGTTCTGATGTCTTTCTTAGTGTTGAGCGAACGTGCTCGAATAAGGTGTTATCCCTGCACATTCGGATGCTAACAGAGTGTCATGTTTGAGTCGCCTCGGCCGCATGTCTCGCGGCTGTTCGACATCCAAGAACGTTCGGTCAACACTAGTCTGTCTGCTTGCCTCCTCCCTCGATTCTTTCAGTGTTAGAGACAGCAGGGAGGGTAAGGAGGTTGTACACAGTCCTCCAGTGGACAAAAAGTATCTGCATTCTCAGGTAGGGCAGAAAAAATAGGAGGAAAACACTTGAAGATGTAATAAATGCAGGATATAATCTAATGAAGTTAGCATCATCATGGATACACACAGATCTCACATCCAGCCTATATTACTGGGAGAGAAAATCCCACTAAACACAACTCTGAAGCTTGATACATGGTGCAAACTGCATAACAGGAGGGTCTGAAAATGAAATAAGGAATAAAGACTTAGTTGCAAACTTAGTATAATATTTTCATCTACAGATAATCACTAAAGTCTGTAAACAAATATTTTTTCATGACACAAGTGTCCATGGACTTTAATGAAAGCCCAGGCTACATGATGACTTGTGCTTATGTGTAAGTTGTGTAGGGAGTTCACTCGCTCTGTTAGTTGATAGCCTCCATACAGGTATCCAGTTCTCATCGAATCAAAGAATGTTAGAGTTGGAAGGGACCTCCAGGGTCATCGTGTCCAACCTCCTGCTCAATGCAGAATCCACTAAACCATCTCACACAGATGTCTGTTCTGCGTCTGTTTGAAGACTTCCATTGAAGAAGAATTCACTACCTCTCGAGGCAGCCTGTTCCACTCATTGATCACCCTAACTGTCAAAAAATGTTTTCTAATATCTAACCTGTATCTGTTCCCTTTCAGTTTCAGTCCATTGCTTCTCGTGTTTCCATGTGCAAATGAAAATAAGGATGATCCCTCTATACTGTGACCAGGGCAGGCTCCAGGTTTTTATGGGCCCCGGGCGAAAGAGTCTCAGTGGGCCCCTTTAACACAGACAACGATTCATGATGCACAGATACTGCAGAGAAATATGAGTATAGTACAATGCCAAACACTTCACTTCTTCCATTACATGAGTGATATCTATTGTAAATTGTACAATAGCTCAAAAACCGCCAAATCCTCACAGCGCAAAGTGCAGACTGGACAATACAGTCCTCCATACAATATTATGGGCACCACATAGTCCTCCATACAGTATTATGGGCCAAATATAATGCTCCATAAAGAATATTGGACCCCAAATAATGCTCCATACAGGATACTGGTCCCCATATAATGCTCCATACAAAATATGGAGCTCTCCTCTGCACTGTGCTGCATTCTGCGCTGTTACAGCTCAGGAAAGGGCGCTATGGAAAGACTCCCCATCATCATCATCATTGTCTCCCCATCATCATCATCATTGCCTCCCCATAATCATCATTTCCTCCCCATCATCATCATCATTGCCTCCCCATCATCATCGCCTCCCCATCATCATCACCTCCCCATCATCATCATCATTGCCTCCCCATCATCATCGCCTCCCCATCATCATTATCATTGCCTCCCCATCATCATCGCCTTCCCATCATCATCGCCTCCCCATCATCATCATCATTGCCTCCGGCTCCTCACCATCTTCACTTCCTCCCCCACCACCATCACACATACAGCACCACACACAGACAGCACCGCAGCACTCTCTCACATACACACACACAAAGCACCGCACTACATACACACACACTGATACACACACAGACACATACACGCACCTCACATCTCACCTGTCCGGCATCCGCGCTCTCTCTGCCACAGCCGGCCGCTGAATGATGACGTCATTCAGCGGCGCTGCTGTGAGAGGAAGCGCGGGCGCCCTGCAGAGGGAGCCTGGAGCTGCGGATTGCGGAGGCACGGGGAGAGGTATTTTGCCGGGCCGGCTGCCGGGGCCCTGAGCAAGCCCCGGCACTTGCCCGGGTATGCCGGCCCTGACTGTGACAGCCCTTCAGATATTTGTAGACAGCTATTAAGTCTCTTCTTAGCCTTCTTGTTTGCAAGCTAAACATTCTCAGTATTTTATACTATTCTCAGCACTCTTAAAAAGAGGGAATGCGGTGTCCACGTAGGGTATTCAGCCCGTAGTCAATAAAGTAGAAGAAACTTGGCACTCACAGAAGAGATAAGGTTTGAAAAGCAAGGTTCCATTTATTTGTGCATCCAGAAAAAAATAACCATTGTCAAACGTTTTCGGTCCTAAATTGGACCTTCATCAGGACTGGTATAGTAGTATGGTCTGTATAATCCAGAGTACTTGTCTTGTCATCAAGTGGAGCTTAAACAAGGACCCGAGTGGCCTGGATGTCCATGTGGAGCCAAGTGTGGAACCTGTGGAATGCCGGCACTGTAGGAGACTGCGATCTGTGTCGCTGGGGATGGCGCCCTTAGATCCTTTAACATTCTCAGATCCTTTAACCGTTCCTCATAGGACATACTTTGTAGTCCACTCACCATCTTGGTAGCTTTTCTCTGAACTTGCTCCAGTTTTTCAATGTCTTTTTTTAAATGTGGTGTCCAGAACTGGACACAGTATTCCAGATGAGGCCTGACCAAGGAGGGTAGAGGGGGATAATTACTTCACGTAATCTAGACTCTAGGCTTCTCTTAATACATCCTAGAAGTGTGTTTGCCTTTTTTGCTGCTGCATCACACTGTTGACTTATGTGCAGTCTGTGATCCATTAGTTCTGGCTTCAGTGTGCAGTTTTTTACAAAGTCCACCAATGTTCACACCACACAAATGGTGTGACAAAAATAGACAAAACAATTCCCATAGCAGGTACGGGCTTTACCTGTTTGCAAATTAGGCCCACACCTAGTCAGACTCTTGCAATGCCTAACCAGCATATCAAATGTGTTTCCACCTCTGTTCACAGACAACTATGGAAAAGATTAGCAGCCTTTTTTTTTTTATATCAGCTGACAGGCCTAAATTGGAGACATGGGAGAAGCCAGTCCCACCCATCTTTCCCAGCTTCTCCTAAAACCTGGACCCAAAATTCGGGCTCATTAAATAAACCTCTCAGCACTATCCGTGCTAATGCGTTTGCTACAGGTTTTACATCACCGAGTCTAGTCACCTCGGTGACACATATACTCCATTCAGGACGTTACCCTCCTGCTCAGCTACAGTTGCCATAGCATAATGAGATCATGTCACTGTAACTGCAGTGATTTTTCATGCTCCCCCTCAAAAAAATCACAAGCAACTATGTGGCAATTTTTTGCTAATTTTTACTAGATGATTTGCAGTTTTATTTTGCCATAAGATAGCATTGCAGTCACATGCTGGTTTTGTGTTTTTACCATTTATGGACAGCCCTTAATTGTGGGATCATTATGATCACTAATTGCAAACTTTTTTCATATCTTATAGGGCTCAGGAGGAGATCATCAGTGAAAATCTGTTGGTCTAGTGATTGCTCCATTTTTCACTTTCCCTTTAGTAGTGCATTGTAATAATACTGTATTAATATAAAGTAGCACCTTTAATATACACACAATAAAATACTTTGATGATGAGTGGATTGGAAGCTTTGCCGCATCACTGCTGTGCATGTGCCTGCCGTGAGTAATTGACATGGTTGATTAAATAGTAGCAAAGATATAGCTAGAGGTTATTGGACATGCACTCAGACAGTCTAATTATGTTAACTATTGGTACAAGTAGATAATGTGTTGCAACAGTTACAAATACATGTTCCAAGAGAGAGAAACATCGGTTCTTAAGGTACTGCCACACTAAACAATCCCGCTAGCGATCACGATAACGACGCATACTAATGCGATCGCTAGCGGGATTGTTTCTATATCGCTAAGTGCGGCCACATTTAGCGATATAGTTAACGACGCTATCGCCGTTAGCGATCTTCTTAACGACTTTAGCGGTACAAAAGTACCGCTAAATCGCTAAGAAAAGGTGCCACACTAGCGATATATACTTACCCAGCGGGAGCGCTGACGAGAAAATAGGGTCCGGAACGATTCCAGCGACGAGCGAGATCACAGCAGGAAGCTCGTCGCTGGAAGCTGCCGCACTGAACAACATCGCTAACGGGATCGCTAAATAGTGACGTTTTTTAGCGATCCCGTTAGCGATATTGTTCAGTGTGGCATACCCTTTACATTATGCTTCTATGGTATATCAGAAAAGTAGACGCTCGGTCACGAGGACAAATATGTGCAGATTGCAAATTTATAGTAACCGTCGTTTTAATTTTTATTTCATAAATCAATAGTACACATGAAAATAAGCAACTCTGTAATATATCTTATCACAATAATTTGCAATTCTCAGGAAAACTTATTATTATTATTACACCATTGATTTCCATGTGCTGTATATGAGGCAAGGTTACATACAAAACACAAATAGAAATTACAAAGAACCAACTAATAGTGATAGACAGGTACAGAGTGGAGAGGACCCTACCCTTGTGGGCTTACATTCTACAGGAAAATGGGGAAGTAGACAGTAGTATTCAGTCAAGGCAGACTTTCCCATTAGTGAGATAGGAGATGACAGTTGGTACTGATAAGATTCTATGGAGATAAGGGGAGGGAGGAGCTTTGCCTCTAGCTCCTCCCTTCTCCTCCCCCTCCTATCTACATTGACTCTTATCAGTACTAACTGCCATCTACTATCTCAGTAATGGGAAAGTCTGTCTTCACTGATAACAGATTTTTCCTCAGAATTGGGAATTTTGATAATGACTGATCACTATTAGCAGAGAAAAAAGCTAATTTTTCCAATATGATATATTACAAAGTTACTGATTTT
>JARQOD010000002.1:589214895-589253760 GCA_033576555.1 Oophaga sylvatica | reverse complement strand
GCAAAACTGAGGGCCCATCTTCTTGTTTGTGTTTTTTGGAATAGTCATCGACACGTGGCATGGGAGTTCAGATTGCCCGAGGAAAAGTTGTTGGCTTTACGGGCTGAAGTAGGTAGAGCGCGCCGGTGAAGAAGTTGTCGTTGCGTGATTTGCAGTCGTTGCTAGGGAAGTTGAACTTCGCATGTCGAGTGATGCCGATGGGGCGAGTTTTTTTCACGTAGGCTGGCTAGCGCTACGGCAGGATAAAAGCCCCTCATCACTTCATACGTTTGTCTGGGGAACTTAAGGCGGATTTGGCAGTTTGGGATTCCTTCTTAGAAGGATATAACGGGCGCTCTTTGGTCATGGCCGAGGTTGTTGGGAGTGATGTGTTGGAGTTGTTTACGGACGCGGCCGGAGGGGTTGGTTTTGGAGCCTATTTCAGGGGGCAATGGTGTGCGTCTCGTTGGCCTGCAGAGTGGGTGGCTGAGGGCTTAGTTCGGAACATAACATTATTGGAAATTTTTCCAATTCTGGTGGCGTGCATTTATGGGGAAGTGAGTTCCGTGATCGCAGGGTGCGTTTTAATTGTGACAACATGGGAGTTGTTTGCGCGATTAATGGGCTTACTGCGTCCTCTCCTCCTGTCGTGCGAGTTTTGCAACGTTTGGTCTTGTTATGTTTGGAATTGAATGCACACGTGACGGCGACGCACGTGCCGGGTGTGAAGAATGACATAGCTGATTCTCTTTCTCGTTCACAGTGGGATCGTTTTCGCTCATTGGCCCCGGAAGCGGAGTGCGAGGGTCTAGCCTGCCCGGAGGAGTTGTGGAAGGTGGTTTACGGTCTGCAGAGTCTCTGATTAGGGCATCGTTGGCTCCAAAAACTTGGGCGGCTTATCGGGCAGTGGTGGCGTAACTGGGAAGAGTTTTTAATGACAATTCCAGTTCTGGGGATGGGGTGGATTACAAAGGGCCTTACTGGCTTGGTTGGGGCAAGGGGCGAGGGAAGGATGGTCTTGTGCCAAAGTGTCGCGGGTTTTAGCAGCACTATCTTTTGGGTTTCGTTTGCGGGGGGATTAGCGATGTGTCAAAGACCTTTTTGGTGCAGCAGGCGGCAAAGGGTTTTCGTCGAAATAAGGGGTTGGGTGATACGAGGCGCCCGGTATCCTTCGCTTTGCTAGAGCGATTGGGTTTTATTTTGGACACGACGTGTTCTTCTCGTTTTGAAGTTCTGTTATTCCGTCTGGCTTTTTCGTTGGCATTCTTTGGGGCTTTTGCGGGTAGGTGAGCTGGTTTCGGGTAATAGACAGGCGCGGGGGGTTTGTTGGCTAAGGATGTATTATTGACGGCGGGGGGTGTTGAGTTTTGGCTGCGTAAATCCAAGACGGATCAAGAGGGGAGGGGCCGTCGGTAGTGTTGGGTATTGTATCAGGGTACCCGATGTGTCCAGTGTTATGTTGCAGCGTTTTTGGGAGTTGGGCCCCGGGTTGGGGGGCTCATTGTTGTGCCATGCCGATGGCGGTAGCCTGTCCAGGTATCAGTTCAACGCCATTTTCAAAAAGTCCATTCGAGCATTAGGTCTCGATGATTCTCGTTTTGGGACGCATTCATTCCGGATTGGGGCGGCGACTGAGGCGGCAGGTAGGGGGTTGGACGCGGCATCAATACAACGTATTGGGCGTTGGAAGTCTAATCGATTTAGGAGTTATATTAGGCCTTGATTTTTCGAGGTGGTATTTGATTGTTCTGAGGGTCTGCGGGGAAGTTTGGAGTTGGTTAAGGGTGATCTTTTGGGATGTTTAGTGTTATTTTCTCATTTCAGGTTCCCTTCCTATGCTGATTTGGATTTTTGGTCACTCCTTCGTCCACTGGGGAGCGTTGAGAGCCGACGTCAGGACTGATGGTCGGCAACTGGGATTTCCCCGGTCTATGGCGGTAGTGCGATGGCTCGGTTTTCGAGGAATGCAGTGGAAAGGGTGTTGCCCGAAATTCATGGTGCGCCCGCTTGGACCGTGCTCCCGATGTTTTGGTACTCCATGTCGGGGGGAATGATCTTGCGGTGCGTCCTTTTCGTGAGTTAGTGCGAGATATCAAGCAGGATTGCTTGCGGTTATGGGTGTTGTATCCGGGGTCATTTTAGTTTGGTCTGACATTGTGCCACGCAGACGTTGGAGGAACATGAGGTCTCTGGTTAAAATCAATAAGGCCAGGATAAAGGTTAACAGGGCTGTGTCTTCATTCATGGCTCGGAATGGTAATGTGTCGGTGCGGCATTTGGATTTGGAGAAGGGGGAGGGGGATTTTTGGTTGGCCGATGGGGTTCATCTGAATGCTGTTGGTTCAGATATGTGGGCACTAGGTATTCAGGAAGGTATTGAAAGGGCCATGGCTTTGCGGTCTTAGGGGGTCTCGGGCCATTGAGGTTTTCAATGGGCCCTCGTTGTGGCGGCTCAAGGGGGTGGGGAGAGAGTCCTTGAAGTTGGTGGAAATTGGTTTGTGGGGACTCTGTTTAGGGTCTCCACTGTTTGAAGTTATGTGGTGGTGATCTGGTGAATGGTGGAAGGGGAGTTCACACGAGTGGGCGGATCCCCAGGTGGTTGGGTGAACAGCACACCTCAATGGTGGTGCTCCCGAGCCTGTGGGGTAACGGCTGGGAGTAAGAGGTGGGATGTTGTTCACAGGATATTGGTTTAATTCACCATGATCTTTGTAGCTTCAAGGACTCCTCCCTGATGTGTTATTGTTATATATATATATATATTGTTATATATATATTGTTATATATTGTTATTTATTGTTATTGTTGTTTGTACTTAAATAAAGGCTGCTGTGGCCATACATATTCCAAAGAATTACTGTAATTCGTTATTGGGGTATGGATAACTGGGGTATATTGATAAGGGTATAGGGGGGGGCTCAGTTCTAGAGTCCTGGGTTTCGTACGAGTAAACAACTCGACTATACCAACGTCAAGTAATGGCCGGAGCAGAGCCTCCCTCCCCTCAAGAAAGAGGCGTGGGCGGAGGCCGGCATGACGGGGGTTTGGAGGGGTTTAAAATGAGGGAGGAACATTTAAATAAGGGGGGGAGTGGTTGGGGGGGTTTATAAGGCATGTGGGGCGGTCCCAGGGCAGTTCCTGTATTGCCCCATCAGTAGTCCCACCCTCCCTCCCTATTGGATGATGTTACTGGATGGTTAATTTTGGGTCATGGCGGCTCAAGGGGGTGGGGAGAGAGTCCTTGAAGTTGGTGGAAATTGGTTTGTGGGGACTCTGTTTAGGGTCTCCACTGTTTGAAGTTATGTGGTGGTGATCTGGTGAATGGTGGAAGGGGAGTTCACACGGAGTGGGCGGATCCCCAGGTGGTTGGGTGAACAGCACACCTCAATGGTGGTGCTCCCGAGCCTGTGGGGTAACGGCTGGGAGTAAGAGGTGGGATGTTGTTCACAGGATATTGGTTTAATTCACCATGATCTTTGTAGCTTCAAGGACTCCTCCCTGATGTGTTATTGTTAATATATATATAATATATTGTTATATATATATTGTTATATATTGTTATTTATTGTTATTGTTGTTTGTACTTAAATAAAGGCTGCTGTGGCCATACATATTCCAAAGAATTACTGTAATTCGTTATTGGGGTATGGATAACTGGGGTATATTGATAAGGGTATAGGGGGGGGCTCAGTTCTAGAGTCCTGGGTTTCGTACGAGTAAACAACTCGACTATACCAACGTCATGTATGTTCTCCCCGTGTTTGCGTGGGTTTCCTCCGGTTTCCTCTCTCACTCCAAAGACATACTGATAGGAAATCTAGATTGTGAGCCCCATTGGGGACAGTGCCGATAATGTATGTAAGCGCTGTGGAATTAATGGCGCTATATAAATGAATAAAATAAATAAAGGGGCAGAAATAGAAGGAAAACAAGTAGGTGGGAAGGTCACTGAACAGTCATTCTGTCATATTGTGTTGACAGAGTCACATTAAGTTCTGTACACAATGAATAATGGAGCACAGTTCTGATGATTCCTCTTGCTACAGTTAGATAAAGTTGAAGTCAAGACATACTCCTGACCTCTCGGGACGGCAGGACTACAAATTTGGGATGGTTAGAAGGTAAGCCTATCAGAGAAATCTGTTTCTTTGTCCACTAATAAACTACTTCTCCTTCACCCTACCTTGTGAACGCATCATCCACTGTGAATAGAACAGCTCATAACAATCTTGGTCAATGCAGGACAGACTGATAGCACACGGAGATGTCAGGTTACACTTCCCATTATACTCTATGGAGAGGGGATATGGAAGAAGACTGAGGAGCAAAATGGGAAACCAAGCAGAGGCAGACAAGACAGGCAGATCCTTCTGCAGTTAGTGATTTAGGTTATCCTAGAGATGGATTCACAGACACACTTCTCAGTACTGTTGTACAATGTCCTCAATGCCTCTGGAGAAAGAAGAGGAGGAATCCTTTGGTTCTGAATACTGTGTATAGGAGTCATCACAGTAGCCGATCCCTACCCACTAGTTCAAAGGGAACTGAATATCAGGGATAAAGTCTGCACAGGGGAAAACTGGTGAAAATGCAAAATTCAAGGCATATAATCGCCAAACATTGTGTTATTCCTCATGTACACACATAGGGAAGATAATACTGAAATGTCACCTGAAGTGACAGGTATCTGCATGCAGTACCTGTGTTATACATCTGTGTCAGGAGGTATTATGAAATTGAAGGAAATGTAAATCTGTCTGGAATGAAGCCTCCCTGGTTTTTACTACTACCTACCATGGGCGTATCCAGGATCAAAACTAGGGGGGGCAAGCCAATGTCGCATTTTATACAGGTTACATCATATACACTGTACATTATACTGCATATTAGGTATGGAGCATTAGAACTGTTGTATATTGTATAATACAGCAGTGTATGCGACACTACGCTGTATATACCATATATTATACATGGCACACTAACCTCTATACAAAGAATAAGAGGCATTAAAAACCTGTATATGAAAAGTATAATATAGCAGTGTATAAACACTCTATATACTGCACACGATGTGTATGACACTGTATACACCATATACTACACTCTATATACCGCACACGATGTGTATGACCTGTATACACCATATACTACACTCTATATACTGCACACGATGTGTATGACCCTGAATACACCATATACTACACTCTATATACTGCACACGATGTGTATGACCCTGTATACACCATATACTACACTCTATATACCGCACACGATGTGTATGACCTGTATACACCATATACTACACTCTATATATCGCACACGATGTGTATGACCCTGTATACACCATATACTACACTCTATATACCGCACACGATGTGTATGACCCTGTATACACCATATACTACACTCTATATACTGCACACGATGTGTATGACCCTGTATACACCATATACTACACTCTATATACCGCACACGATGTGTATGACCCTGTATACACCATATACTACACTCTTATTTTGAAGTAAAAAAAATAAAAATAAACTGGAACAAATACAATACTTAAAATAAAGAACAAGTAAAGTTAAAAATCAACAAACTTACTGGTATTTCAATAGGGAACTATGGGTCTGCTTTTGGCTAATGAGATGGTCAATGTTCGGTTCCATATTTGTCACAAGTGAAGCAATTTTTCTCTTTCTTGATATCATTATTTCCTAGGGATTCAAAATCGCTATTAGTAAAATACCAAAATATATACAGCGCTACAAAAACAATATACCAGCAATAAAACTGCCCACACACAGAACATACAGCCTGCACTGCCCATCACTGCAGCCTTGCCAATCCATATCATTTCATCCTCATCAGTGCACATATTGGCGTAACTCCGCTTTTAGCTCAGGCTCAGACTGGTGTGGTGCGAGAGTCCCTAATAGGCAGGTAAATGTCCCCAATAGGCAGCATTGGTCCCCAATAGGCAGGTAAATGTCCCCAATAGGCAGCATTGATCCCCAAAAGGCAGCATAGTCCCCAATAGGCAGCATATGTCCTCAATAGGCAGCATAGGTCCCAATAGGCAGCATATGTCCTCAATAGGCAGCATAGTCCCCAATAGGCAGCATATGTCCTCAATAGGCAGCATAGTCCCCAATAGGCAGCATATGTCCTCAATAGGCAGCATAGGTCCCCAATAGACAGCATAGGTCCCCAATACGCAGCATAGGTCCCCAATAGGCAGCATAGGTCCCCAATAGGCAGCATAGGTCCCCAATACGCAGCATAGGTCCCCAATAGACAGCTTAGCTCCCCAATACGCAGCATAGGTCCCCAATAGGCAGCATAGATCCCCAATAGGCAGCATAGGTCCCCAATAGGCAGCATAGGTCCCCAATACGCAGCATATGTCCTCAATAGGCAGCATAATCCCCCATAAGCAGCATAGTCCCCAATAGGCAGCATAGTAGTCCCCAGTAGGCAGCATAATCCCCCATAAGCAGCATAGTCCCCAATAGCCAGCATAATCCCCCAATAGCCAGCATTATCCCCCAATAGCCAGCATAATCCCCAATAGCCAGCATAATCCCCCAATAGCCAGCATAATCCCCCCATAGCCAGCATAATCCCCCAATAGCCAGCATAATCCCCCAATAGCCAGCATAATCCCCCCATAGCCAGCATAATACCCCATAGGCAGCATAATCCCCTGCCCAGATGTTGTATGCTCCGTACACGGTCAGACACACTCACCCCTGTGTCTGACCGTGTACAGAACATACCACAGCTCCTGGGCAGGGGAGGAAGCAAAAGACAATACTGACATTACAGCAGGAAATACAGAGGATACATTTTGTGAGATAAAATATTTTTTAAAACAGTCATTGAAATATTTTACTTCACAAAATGAATCCACTGTGATCCCCTATAAATGAATTAAATAGAACCAGGCGCACCACCATATAGAAATAAATAATACAGGCTAGGGAGGTGCAAGACCAGTAGTAAAAATATCAATGGAGAAAAAAGGAGAAAAA
This sequence comes from Oophaga sylvatica, assembly GCA_033576555.1. Taxonomy (NCBI): domain Eukaryota; kingdom Metazoa; phylum Chordata; class Amphibia; order Anura; family Dendrobatidae; genus Oophaga; species Oophaga sylvatica. Next base: position 589,246,750 of record JARQOD010000002.1, on the reverse strand, counting down.
GCACTACTGTCAGTTATGCACACTGCACCCACAGATGAAAATATATATATAAATTTTATTGGCACACAAAAACAATACACATTAAAACATAAGTAAAAACATGTTATAGTCATCTGTACAATAATGCAATACAAAACATAATGTACAAAAACACATCACCACCCCATGCATAATAGAAGAAAAACTCACAACAATATGGCTCATGAGGACATAACCCACAGTCTATAACATAAAGGATTACAGGGGTATAAACATGTAGCAAAGTATCACAATGAACACTAAATTGGAAGTATTGTATTGTAAGTTGTAAGTTCATGGTTTGTGATTTGGGAGTTCCAATTTAGTGTGGACACACACAGTCAATTTTTAAAATGAACTTTCCTTCAGGGGAAAACCCCTTTAATGTGCCCGGCTTCCTCTGCCTGTAGACACGTCACGCATCTCCCGCCGGGATCAGCCGAATGATTCACTGCACCTGCGAGTAACTCACGCAGGCCAGTAAATCAGACCGCCGCCATCTTTGTGCAGACAGATAGCGGCGGTCACATTAAAACTGGTATGTGCTCCTCCTGTACAAAGATGGTGGCAGTCAGTGAATCATTCGGCTGATCCCAGTGGCAGCGTGTTCGTGACGGTGTTCCGCTGATGGTACTGCGCAAGAGGCTGTGTGAGTGTGAATGTGAGAGTGTGTGAGAGTGTGTGAGTGTGAGTGTGGGAGTGTATGAGTGTGAGTGTATGAGTGTCTGAGTGTGAGTGTATGAGTGTGTGAGTGTGTGACTATTAGAGTGTGACTGTGAGTGCAAGAGTGTGAGTGTGTGTGTGCGTGTGGTGCATACGGCGTATAGAGTGTGTGTGTGTGTGTGGTGCGACGGTGTTCTGCTGGTGGTACAGCGCAATAGGTTGGTACCAACAGCAGTTTCCATATTGAGTCACCCATCACTTGGGTGTCCCAATATGGCGGTCGGTGAAATTCCTCTGCATTGGAATTCTGGGATACCGTGACATCTGGACCAAACAGGAAATGAAAACATTACAAGGCAATTATATAAATAGATGATTTTGTAAGCTAATGGCCAGATCCCACTTTATGAACAAGTATCTTTTCTGAGATTCACTGTTACTATCCAAAATAAATGAAGAACATAGAATGTAGAGCTCTTCCTTTACCACAAGAGGGAGCCACTGTTTATTACATTTTCATTCGGCATTTTATTAAAACGACATTCATAAATCTTTGACAAAAGCCGACCTTGCGGATACACATATATAAGAATAGTCCCCAAGCAACCATATGCATGGTATCAGAAAAAGGGGACAGGAGGGCAAACTCCCACAATATAGATACTGCAAGCAAAAAAAGAAGCATGCTGCCCCATAAATAATGAAAGAAATGAAAGAAAGCATAAATCATGCAAAAAGTACAAACTTTACTGAAAACCATTAAAATCATACAAAAATGTAATAGCCTAGGTATCGGTAAATGACACTAAAGGACATGCACAGCAGTAAACATTAAGTAGCTGCACTTAATGTAGCACAAAGAATGTGTCCCTCATGTATAGCAGCAATGTAACTAAACGAATATCCTACCTATACCAAAGGTTGGGAGGAAAATGGAATGCGTATGACTTGATAAGTCATTCTCTATTGGGATAATTTTACCCATGCCGAGAAACAGGAGAACATTGTCCCCAATCTATTGCACATATGCCCGTGACAAAGTCTAGATACATATAACGAGCTACAACTGCTGCTTACCCATGTGGGAGCAGCCGTGCACGTCCACAGAGCCCCGACGCCCGTATCGTGTACTGATACAGAGATAAAAAAAAAGTATTTTAGTCATTTCAATTGTTTGACTTTTTATACATTAAATACATTTTTTTCCTACGGAAATCCTCTTTAAACATAATTTTATCATTAGTGTTACCAGTGCAGAGCGACATTGCATAAATAAAAAAACAATATTTTAATCCTTTTTTTTTTTGGTGAACAATTAAAAAACACAACCAATATTTTAAAACCTATTTAACATAAATTTTTACTGCAAAGTGCGTATATTATATGACATGGCTTTGTGTGGCCCAGCTATGTAAGGCACACATAAAATCCAGGAGAATGCACAGGAAGGTAACCGTAAAAGCTTGTTATCCATGCACTTCACTCACCCTTTCAGACACACCCACCAGGGGTATAGGAGGTAGTGACACGTAGCAGAGCTCAGTCTGTTTCCTGTCTGAGAAGAGCTCAGATCAGATAGTTTCCTGTCTGAGGAGAGTGCAGTTCAGTCTCAGTCCAGTCTGGACTTGGAGGATACTGAGAGCTAGTCAGTGAGCTCTAGAAGAAAGCTGACATTACCATCGAAGCTACAAGTGCTTATGCTAAGAGCGAGAGCAGGGCGAAGGGCATAGTGGAGAAGAAGACAGAGAGAAAAGTGCTTCAGGTATTGGATTGCCTGCACTAAGTCACCGGACACCGGAGTCTGAGGCGTTGCTAGTGTTTCAAGCATAGTAACAAGATAACCGGAGGCATCTGGACTACAGGTCGCAGAGAGCAGCCCTAAGTGTCGATACGTAATCGGAGTCAGGAGGAACAAGGACTTTTAGTAGGGCCCTGCAAAGAAGTGTGTAGCCCCGGTATGTAAGGCACACATAAAATCCTGGAGGATGTGCGGAGAGGTAACAGTTTAATGCTTGATATCCATTCACTCCATCACACACTTAGACACACCCATAGGGTATATAAGGTAGTGACATGCAGCAGAGCTCAGTCTGTTTCCTGTCTTCGGACAGAGGAGTCTGTTTTCCTGTCTTCGGACAGAGGAGTTCTGTTTTCTGTCTTCGGACAGTGCAGTTCAGAGACAGTTGGATGGAAAGAAGAGTTAGCAGCAGAAACTTCAGTCGCCTGTCTCAAGGACAGTGGAGTTCAGTCGATGTGTTCCTGAACTAGGAGAACACTGAGAATCTGTCAGCGAGCTCCAAGGAAGAAGTAAGAAAGGATTGACTTGTACTACCATAGGAAGTGTGCAGTGCCTATGTTAAGAGTGGAAAGCAGGGCGAAGGGCACAGTGGAGAAGATAGAAAAGTGCCTTAGGTAGTGAATTACCTGCACTAATTATCCGGTCACTGGGGACCGAGGAGTTGCTATTGTTTCAGGCATAGTAACGAGAAAACCAGAGACTCGCTGGACTATAAGTCGCAGGAGCAAGCCTTAGTGTCGGTACGTAACCGGAGTCAGGGAGAACAGTCTAGCCTGATCAGCAAATATAGACTTGGGTCTCACCACTGGAAGGCTCCACCACAATGCTGGCCGGGCAGTACAGCTATAGAGTTAGCTGGAGTATTCGGAGTTAACTACGCTTCATGCAAGTTGGACTCACCTACATATTGGAAGTTAAGGAGGCCTCTAACCTGCTCAGCTGTTATCTCGAAGTGCATTCTCCACCCCGACCAGCTCCCCGGGACCTGCCTAAACATCTGACAAGTAAAAGGTATGGAAAGACGCTGGATGGTGTGAGACTGATTCATTTAACTGCACCCTACATCATTATAACCATAGACTCAGAGGGACAGTCCCACCTGTGGGGGACCCAACACCTAGCTGCTATAACATCCCCTCAGAGTTCTATTCAGCAGCGCTGGTCTTAGTGACTAGACAACTACAGGTGGCGTCACGAACTGTTATCTACCAAATCCCCTGTAAATAATTCCCCCATCATCGCCCTGACCGCCAGGGCCACAGACCGAGCCACCGCTACCAGTGACAACCCCCATAGACTTCCATGGGCTCGGCTCTGAGTACCCCATAGCCCTGGTAATCCCAATTGTGGTGGCGGGTCAGCACAAAACTTGGCGTCACGAACAGGATCCGAAACTTGCAGCATTGCGAGCCCTGTGTGCCTGTGGAGTGTTTTGGTGAAAAAGACTGTTTGTGCTTTTGGCGCCAAATACCGCCATATTTGCCGCCATATTCGCGCCCTGAGGCGCTGGAGAAGAAGGTGGGCGTACCTGAAAAGCGCGCAGAGTCTCGGACACGCCCCCGGCTCTGACTCAGCGGCAGGTCCTGCGACAGGAAGTGAACGCTCTGACATCAGAGCGCCTGCGACGAAGGTCCTGTCCCCATCGCTGTGCTTGTGGAGCAGCAGCTTCTGGAAACGGTAGGCCCCGATTAACCAAGGGGGCACTAAAATGTCGCAACAACCGGCCGACGGTGCGGCCCCAGCCGGAGGCCCCGACCCCGCACCGCGTGGCATTGTAGCGCCGGATGGGGGCGCAGGCCCAGCACCCGGCCCGGTGGTCCCGCTCATGCCACTAACGCTCCCATATATGCCTGGGGCGAAATGGCTCCCCCAGTACAGCGGCGAGCCAGGCACTTTAGCAGGATTCAAACGGAAGATATGCAGTGTCCTGGAAATGTACTCCATGTCTGAGAGGCAAAAAGCTGCAGTATTAATAGGGCAGCTAACTGGCGCTGCTGAGAGAGAAGTGGAGACATGGGCTACCACGGACCAGGAGTTGGTGCCTGCGATCCTCTTAAAGTTACAGGCCATTTTTGAAGATCGCACCGAAACAGATCTCCGGATGGCATTCTATAACTGTTCACAGCAACCAAGTGACAGCATAAGGGACTATGCCTGCCGACTACAAGGGGCCCTGAGAGCCCTCAAGCAGGTTAATACCATAAGTGTCATTGATGAAAGTAAGATGCTGAAAGAACAATTTGTGCAAGGACTGAGGTCCCAATCGGAACGCAGAACTGTAAATTGGTGGTCTTTAGATCATCCAGATGCCACCTTTGATGCCCTAAAGGACATGGCAATAAAAGGACTGCGACCCCTGGGCAAACCTGAAGTGGCAACCCAACATCACCAGGGTGAAGTCACTCTGGAACCGGCAGTTACCACCTTTTCCCCGCTAGCGGCAGAAGCCACAACGCAGGTGACGCCCCCTAGTGAATTGGACTGTCTGCGCTCGGAAGTGCGCCAGTTGACTAAAAATCTGGCTGCTGTGATGAGTGCCCTGCAGCTGCGGAAAGAGGAAGAAGGAAAGATCTTATTAGCCGACTGCCCGGAGGATGTCCCATGGATGAACCGGAGGAGAAGGAGGACGTCGCCCCACCGGAGGAGGACAACGCCGCCCCCAGGAGCAACCCCTGACCAGCACCCTCCTCGCCGGGAGATCATCTGTTACCGCTGCAACCGGAAAGGTCATATGTCTACACAGTGTCCTTTAAACGGGCAGAACCTGGGTTCGAGGGCCAACACCCAGGTGGAGACTCGTCAGGCCCCTTAGATTGGAACCGCAGGTTCGTGGGTGGACGACAGTACCTGTCCATCATTCTGGACGGGATTGCAGTTCCGGCGTTGCTGGATACTGGGTCTCAGGTGACCATAATACCTGATGTCCTATATACGAAGTTCTGGTCTATGGATAGTCTTCAACCCCCGAGCCCTGACTTTACCGTGTATGCTTCTAATGGTCTCCCTGTGGAAGTACTCGGGACCAAAAGTGTGGATGTGAAAGTGGGCAGAGAGGAGTTGAAAGACCAGGGGCTTCTAGTAGTAAAGACTGTAAATGAAGAGAACAGTTTAAATATAATTTTGGGTACTAACATTATCAGTAACTGTCTGGGAGAAGTTGTGTTTCTACTCCAACAGCTCGCTGAGATTGCCCGACCAAGGCAGAAGGGAGTGATCCAGAGGGAGATCCGGGCCCTGATGTGTCAGCAGCAAGCGAAGCTTACAGACGGCAAGATTGGTAATGTACGGGTCACCGACTCGAATCCTATTGTGATACCCCCAATGAGTGAAATGATAATATGGTGTAGGGCAGCCATAGGTCTGAGAGGACAGAACTACCAAGCAGTAGTAGAACCCCATTGTTCAGAACATAGACCCACACTCATGACAGCGAGGGGGTAGTGGAAGTGATAAATGGGAGAGTACCGGTACGGCTTCTCAACTGGGGAGATGACGAAGTAAATTTACCCCGTTATGCAACAGTTGCTAAATTACATGCCGTTGATAATAATTCTATTCTCCCGACTGAGTCCTTAGACTCCCGCCAACTAGCGGAGGATAATGACCCGGCAACTCAGGTGGCGGATTGGTGTCAGCAACTCCATGTCGGGACAGACACCACTCCCGCCCACCAGAAACAAGGGGTATTACGGGTGGTACAAGAGTACGCACAAGTGTTTAGTAAACACCCCCTCGACTTTGGGGCCATTAAGGGAGTACAGCATCATATCCCTACAGGTGGTCATCCTCCCATCAAAGAGCGGTACAGGCCTATACCTCCAGCCCACTATCAGAAAGCTAAGGAAATGTTACATGATATGAAGGAAGCCGGGGTGATAAGGGATAGTTGTAGCCCCTGGGCAGCACCTCTAGTTCTGGTTAAAAAGAAAGATGGTAGTATGAGAATGTGTGTGGATTACAGGCAAGTGAATCGCATAACACATAAAGATGCTTACCCATTACCACGAATTGAGGAGTCCTTAGCTGCTCTGAAAACGGCTAACTACTTTTCTACCCTTGATCTGACTAGTGGATACTGGCAAGTGGCTGTGGCTGAGGAGGATCGTGAGAAAACGGCTTTCACCACCCCAATGGGGCTCTGTGAGTTCGACAGAATGCCGTTTGGGCTCAGCAGTGCCCCGGGAACATTTCAGAGAGTGATGGAGAACTGCCTGGGACATCTCAATTTTGAAACCGTGCTGCTATACCTAGACGACGTCATCGTGTATTCCAAGACATATGAGGACCATCTGAAGCACCTGGCAGAAGTATTCGAGTCCCTGTCCAGGTACGGGATGAAGTTGAAACCCTCAAAATGCCATCTACTTAAACAGAAGGTACAATACTTGGGGCACATCGTCAGTTCAGAGGGAGTAGCGCCGGACCCAGAGAAAGTCACCGCCATCCAGAAATGGCCGGAGCCGAAGAACCTCAAGGAAGTGCGACAGTTCCTGGGATTAACGGGTTACTATAGGAGGTTCGTGAAAGATTACACGAAGAAGGCAGCGCCTCTACAGGACCTCCTAGTAGGACAATCCCTAAAGAGCAGAAACCCTCCCTTTAATTGGGTAAGGAACAGGCTGAAGCATTCCAAAAGATGAAAGAGATCCTTACAGGTGATGAAATCTTGGCCTATCCTGATTACAGCTAACCGTTCCTGCTGTACACTGATGCCAGCAATGAAGGCTTGGGAGCAGTTCTCAGTCAGAAGCAGAATGGCCAAGAAAAAGTCATCGCATATGCCAGCAGAAAACTCAGGCCAACTGAGAGGAATCCGGAAAATTATAGCAGCTTCAAGCTGGAGTTTCTGGCGCTGGTCTGGGCCATTACTGAAAGATTTAAGCACTACCTTGCCTCCAACAAGTTCACGGCGTACACAGACAACAACCCGTTAACGCACCTGGAAACAGCCAAGCTGGGAGCCATGGAGCAGCGTTGGATGGCTCGGTTGTCAAATTATCAGTTTACCATCAAGTACCGGGCAGGCCGTAAGAATGCTAACGCCGACGCATTGTCCCGAATGCCGCATGAATCTGACACGGAAGAAGAATCTGACGACCTGGAAGAAATTGAGCTACCTGCGTTCCATCGAAATGGGATAATCCATGAGCAGCGTGTCTACAGAAAGCAGTATGGCACAACATTAAATCCCTTACCCCATCACAGCTGGAAAGAGACTCAGGACAGCGATCCAGTGGTCAGCCGTATCAAGGAGTTGTTAAGACAGGAAGGTTCCTCCTTGGAAAAAGATGCACCTATGTCAGCAAAGCTCCTGTGGAATGAGAGAAGCCGGTTGTTCCTATACCGTGAGAAGTTGTGCAGGAGATACGTCAACCCCAGGACCCATGAGATGGTATGGCAGATAGTGGTCCCCAAGGCAGACGTCCAAATGGTGTTAGAAGCCTACCACGATCAAGCGGGACACTTTGGCTGGAGAAAGCTGGAGACTCTGTTGAGGTGCCGGTTCTACTGGGTAGGAATGCGCAGCTCCATCGAGAGGTGGTGTCGGAACTGTGGACCCTGTGGTCTCAGACGAAGGGACTACGGTAGTCAGAAGGCACCCCTGCAGCCTATCCGGACGACTCGTCCCTTGGAGATCGTGGCCTTGGACCACGTCAAATTGTCGCCAAGCAGGTCTGGATACTCATATGCCCTGACCATGGTGGATCATTATTCGAGATTTTTGGTGGTCATCCCCGTCAAGGATCAGACAGCAGTGACGGCAGCAAGGACCTTTCAAGCAAGCTTCTGCAGACCACATGGGTATCCGGAGCAGGTACTGACTGATCAAGGCCCTGCTTTTGAAGCGGATCTGTTTAAGGAATTTTGTCACTTGTATGGGTGTAAGAAAATTAGAACGACGCCATACCACCCCCAAACCAACGGCCTTTGCGAGAAAATGAACCACATTGTCGTTGACTTGCTAAAATCCATACCACTGGAAGAAAGAAATCGGTGGCCAGAATTGTTACCTGACCTAGTTGACTTGTACAACCACATACCAGTGAGTTCTACCAACTGCACACCAGCTTACCTTATGAGAGCAAGGCCTGGAAGACTGCCAATGGATTTGGAACTTGGTGTGGTGGAACCAAAGGCAGATGACACTGTTGAAAATTGGGACACAAATCGGCAAGAGCAATACAGAAGAGTGCAAGCCTGCGTAGAAGAAAGTCTTAATAAAGCACGGGAAAAGCAGGAAAATGTTTACAACAAGAATGCTCCCGCTAAGCCTTTCACGCCTGGAGAAATTGTGTTAAAAAGGAAAAGGAAGCTGCACAAGTTGGACAACCAGTGGGAACAAGAACCATATGTCGTACAAGATTCCAAATTTGATAACAGAAAAGTCTGTATCATCAGCAAGGATGGAGGAAAAACGACTGCCACTGTGTCAAGAGATCATTTAAAGTTGTGTCCAGACCAGTTGAAGCTTCGGGAAGATAACCCTATTGTGAATCAAGAAGAGAGTGTTGAAGCGGTTATACACACGGATCTGGGAGATTTACCTGCGGATTGGCCCAGACTGGGAGATGCAGTAATCATTCCTGTGTTGCAGTTTTATCAGCCACAAGAGGAAACTCCACCTCCAGTCATGCCCATTGTGCCAACAGAGCCAGTTCTAGAGGTACCTATTCCAGCAGAACCCCAGCCTGCAGAACCTCAAGAAGTAGAATCACCAGAAGCAGTGCCCCATGCTATGGGATCCCCTGGTGAAGCTGACTCACGCCGCCCAGCCCTCAGTACGCTTGCCAGATCCATAGAAAGATTGAGACAGTATTATAGTTTGTCGTTACGCAGAACAGATAGATCAGAGACCATTATACCTGATGCTACTCCACGTAGATCAGAACGTACAACGAAAGGGAAGCTACCTATTCGTTATCAACAGTAGTCCTAACAAACTAGTTTATTATGACTCAGAAAAGGTTTATTATTTATGACCAATTGTATAAAGTTGTATAAAGAAGTTTATTGCACTTGAAGGAATTTAAAGTATTGTGATATAATGTGAATTACTTGAAAATGTCTTATAATGGACTGCGTGTCTGAGGACTGAGCCAGCCCAAAAACTGTATCCTGTAAATAGTTGCACTACGGTGCCTTGTCTTGGTTTCACACGAAGCTTTGACTTACCTCTGAACATAAAACCCGTATGGTGTGGCACTGAGTGAGGTCTGCAGTCAGAAGTCCTGCAGCCCACCCAGGACCCACGTGGGAGGTTTGGTGCGGGTCCTCCACAAGAATACTGTATATTTATTGAAAGTTTTGATAATGTTGATAATGTTTTACTGTCCATTGTACATAATGTAACGTTCAAGATTTCGTACCTCCCGGATGGGATGAGTTACATGTTATTGTTAATGCAAAACAAAATGTCTTTCTTTTTGTATTTTACAGCCCGGGAGTGCTGTGTTTTACCAAGGGGGGATGTGTAGCCCTGGTATGTAAGGCACACATAAAATCCTGGAGGATGTGCGGAGAGGTAACAGTTTAATGCTTGATATCCATTCACTCCATCACACACTTAGACACACCCATAGGGTATATAAGGTAGTGACATGCAGCAGAGCTCAGTCTGTTTCTGTCTTCGACAGAGGTTGTTTCTGTCTTCGGACAGAGGAGTTCTGTTTTCTGTCTTCGGACAGTGCAGTTCAGAGACAGTTGGATGGAAAGAAGAGTTAGCAGCAGAAACTTCAGTCGCCTGTCTCAAGGACAGTGGAGTTCAGTCGATGTGTTCCTGAACTAGGAGAACACTGAGAATCTGTCAGCGAGCTCCAAGGAAGAAGCAAGAAAGGATTGACTTGTACTACCATAGGAAGTGTGCAGTGCCTATGTTAAGAGTGGAAAGCAGGGCGAAGGGCACAGTGGAGAAGATAGAAAAGTGCCTTAGGTAGTGAATTACCTGCACTAATTATCCGGTCACTGGGGACCGAGGAGTTGCTATTGTTTCAGGCATAGTAACGAGAAAACCAGAGACTCGCTGGACTATAAGTCGCAGGAGCAAGCCTTAGTGTCGGTACGTAACCGGAGTCAGGGAGAACAGTCTAGCCTGATCAGCAAATATAGACTTGGGTCTCACCACTGGAAGGCTCCACCACAATGCTGGCCGGGCAGTACAGCTATAGAGTTAGCTGGAGTATTCGGAGTTAACTACGCTTCATGCAAGTTGGACTCACCTACATATTGGAAGTTAAGGAGGCCTCTAACCTGCTCAGCTGTTATCTCGAAGTGCATTCTCCACCCCGACCAGCTCCCCGGGACCTGCCTAAACATCTGACAAGTAAAAGGTATGGAAAGACGCTGGATGGTGTGAGACTGATTCATTTAACTGCACCCTACATCATTATAACCATAGACTCAGAGGGACAGTCCCACCTGTGGGGGACCCAACACCTAGCTGCTATAACATCCCCTCAGAGTTCTATTCAGCAGCGCTGGTCTTAGTGACTAGACAACTACAGGTGGCGTCACAAAATGTTATCTACCAAATCCCCTGTAAATAATTCCCCCATCATCGCCCTGACCGCCAGGGCCACAGACCGAGCCACCGCTACCAGTGACAACCCCCATAGACTTCCATGGGCTCGGCTCTGAGTACCCCATAGCCCTGGTAATCCACAATTGTGGTGGCGGGTCAGCACAGAAGGACTCTGTTCTCACCACTCAGAAGGCTCCACCACAATATTGGCCGGGCATTACAGCTACAGAGAAAGCTGGAGAGTTCAGAGTTAACTTCGCTTCAGGCAAGTTGGGCTCACATACATATTGAAGTTAAGGAGGCCTCTAACCTGCTCAGCGGTTACCCGAATGTGCATTCTCCACCCCGACCAGCTCCCCGGGACCTGCCTGAACCATCTACCAGTAAAGGTATGAAAAGAAGCTGCATTGTGTGTGACTAAATTCTTATCTACACCCTGCATCACCACCATAGACTTCCAGGGACCTGTCTCACCTGTGGGAGACTTACCACCCAGCTGCCCCCATAACATCCCCTGTGAAGATCCTTATAGCAGCGCTGGTCAATCTGATCAGACACCGCAGGTGGCGTCACGAACTACCTATCCTAATAATCCCCTGTAAATATCCCCCATCGCATGACTGCCAGGGCCACGGAACGAGTCCCGCTGCCAGTGACATCTCCCATAGAAATCATTGGGCTCGGCTCCGAGTACCCCATAGCCCTGGTATCCACAATTGTGGTGCGAGTCAGCTTCAAACACTTGATGTGCCTAAAATAAGAGAACTTGAATCTTGGCATCATATTGAAACCCAGAATGTTATCATTCCAATGACTCCAGGCTTAATGTTCTAGAAGCAATATTTGAGAGCTCAGAGTCCCAGTAGCAACATCGGCTCTAAATGCACTATTTGTAAGCAGCGGGCTCAAGAGCAGTGCCTGCTCCACACAGAGCAGCTGTCAGCTGTGTTAAGCAGCCAGCACCAGATCTTAACTGCTGCAATCAGAGCAGTTCAACTCCTTTAATGCCTCAATCAGTCGTGGTAGACATTTAGGCCACATTCACGCTGTCAGTATTTGGTCAGTATTTTCCATCAGTGTTTGTAAGCCAAAATCAGGAGTGGAACAATCAGAGGAAAAGTATAATAGAAACACGTCACCACTTCTGTATTTATCACCCACTCCAGGTTTTGGCTTACAAATACTGATGGAAAATACTGACCAAATACTGACCGTGTGAACGTGACCTTAAATAACTCATTGCCAACAACACACTTGCGGGCTGCCATTGGCATTGTCATGACATCCTGGAGCCTACTGAAAGCCTTCTCTTCGGCCATACCTGTACAGGAGATCGGTCATTTTACCATACACAGCATTAGTTTGCAGTCTTTTTTTTCTAGTGATTGCAAATTCAATTTCCCTAGGGAGACCAATAAAAAAATGTAAAATAAAACAATGAAAGTATAAAAAAAATTAAAAGTTCGAATCAATCCCCTATTCCCAAAGCAAACAAAAAATAAAAAAAATTAATGAAAAAAATAAAAAAATACATATTTATAATCACCGCACGCAAAACTGTCCCAAATAATAATATATCATTACAATTATCCTAAAGAACAAAAATTAAATTGCAGAACTGATGTCTACTTAGTCACTTTGCCTCCCCAAAAATGGAATCAAAAGAGATCAGCAAATCATATCGACCTCAAAACTACAGCTTGTACGACCTAAAAAAAAATCCCAAGCCTATAGGATATGTTTCTTCTTTTTTAATTAAGTTTTTCCAAAATGAAATATGCTTTCTGAAATTATGCCCATTTTTATGTGGTTTTTGGTGTTGACATTTTGATTTCAAAGGGAAAAAAATGCATAAAAAAATACTGAAAAACTGACATACTGTGTTTAAAAAAAAAAACACACTATAGGTAAGAAAAAACTGCAATTAAAAAAAACACATGAATGAGATTTTAGAAATGCTTTGCTGTTACTTTATATCGCTACATTTTTTCCATTTATGTAAAAAAATAATAGATAAAAAACTTCTATGTGTGAACAGGCCCCAACAGTATGGGCTGAAAAATAATAATAAAACAAAATTCTTGAAAAAATCACAAGATAATAGGGATTCTGTCACCCAAAGGCCCCACATAAACTTGTGTGGGGAGCAGCACTCCTTAAAATTTGGGGAGGGGTATGAACCGATTCATGGCATGGTGTCTGCACAAACTTATCATTGGGTTGCAAAATAGAATGTGCAAAAGTTTTGTCTTTAAGACTTTACGTCCTGCCTTGTAACGCCAATATGTAGAACTTATAAGTAGCTCTTCTTTTCAGACAAAGCTCAGTCATCTCAGCCTCACACTAGATTTTAGTCAAGTATCATGAGACAAACAGTGGACCTTCTAATAACAGGCAAAGTTTCAGTTTAGCAAAACCTAACATTTCATTCCGTGCGATTTCTAATAAAATATCTGCTATTCAGCGGTCACATCCAGTGGAAAAATATTGTTCCTGGCACCAAGAGTGTAATAATGAAAAGGATGAAGTCCTGCTGCCCCCTAGTGGTGCTGCTACACAGAATTTCCACATTCACAAGTGACGCATTGTACCGCTATGTTCAGGCGGAATTTTATGACGTGGATTTTACTGGCTGAAAATAATCTAAAAACTGCTTTTAGAAGACAGGGATGGTTTTGTAAGAACAAATTTTTTGAGGCTATTTTTGATTTGGGGTTTCGGTGCAGTTTTTCAGTGTAGTTTTTGATGAGTTTATAATTGTAATATGGAATGTAGCTATAGAGTGCGTTTCTTCTTCTGAAACCTCACCAAAAAGCATATAAAATCACAAAAAAATTCCTTGTTTTTCATAACAAACACAAGATAACTACATGTGAACATATCCTAAAGGTATTTGCATATGCACACGTCTTTTTCAGGTGGATACCACCTAGAACCCGGCTGAAAAAGAATGAACATATGCACAGCAATGACAAAACTAATAGCTATGCATATGTTCTGTCATTTGTCAACTCTTTTAACCCCTTCATGACCTTGCCATTTTTTGAAATTCTGACCAGTGTCCCTTTATGAGGTAATAACTCAGGAACGCTTCAACGGATCCTAGCGATTCTGAGATTGTTTTTTCGTGACATATTTGGCTTCATGTTAGTGGTAAATTTAGGTCGATAATTTTTGCGTTTATTTGTGAAAAAAATGGAAATTTGGCGAAAATTTTGAACATTTTGCAATTTTCAAATTTTGAATTTTTATTCTGTTAAACCAGAGAGTTATGTGACACAAAATAGTTAATAAATAACATTTCCCACTTGTCTTCTTTGCATCAGCACAATTTTGGAAGCAAAAATTTTTTTTTTTAGGAAGTTATAAGGGTTAAAAGTCGACCAGCGATTTCTCATTTTTACAGCAAAATTTACAAAACCATTTTTTTAGGGACCACCTCACATTTGAAGACACTTTGAGGGGTCTATATGGTAGAAAATACCCAAAATTGACACCATTATAAAAACTGCACCCCTCAAGCTACTCAAAACTACATTCAAGAAGATTATTAACCCTTCAGGTGCTTCACAGGAACTAAAGCAACGTGGAAGAAAAAAAATGGACATTTTAATTTTTCCAACAAAAAATTTATTTTAGCATCAATTTTTTCATTTTTGCATGGGCAACAGGATAAAATGGATCCTAAAATTTGTTGGGCAATTTCTCCTGAGTGCACAGATACCTCATATGTGGTCATAAACCACTGTTTGGGCGCACGGCAGGGCTCAGAAGGGAAGGAGCACCATTTGACTTTTTGAATGGAAAATTAGCTCCAATCATTAGCGGACACCATGACGCGTTTGGAGAGCCCCTATGTGCCTAAACAATGAAAAAACCCACATGTGACACCATTTTGGAAACTAGACCTCTTATGGAACTTATCTAGATGTGTTGTGAGCACTCTGAACCCCCAAGTGCTTCACAGAATTTTATAACGCAGAGCAGTGAAAATAAAAAAATCATTTTTTTTCCTCAAAAATGATTTTTAGTCCGCTATTTTTTATTTTCACAAGGGTAACAGGAGAAATTGGACCACAAAAGTTGTTGTGCAATTTGTCCTGAGTACACCAATACCCATATGTGGAGGGGAACCACTGTTTTGGCGCATGGGAGAGCTCAGAAGGGAAGGAGCGCCATTTTGGAATGCAGACTTGATGGAATGTTCTGCGGGCGTCATGTTGCATTTGCAGAGCCCCTGATGTGCCTAAACAGTAGAAACCCCCCACAAGTGACCCCATTTTGGAAACTAGACACCCCAAGGAGCTTATCTAGATGTTTAGTGAGCACTTTGAACCCCCAAGTGCTTCACAGAAGTTTATAAACGCAGAGCAGTGAAAATAAATCATTTTTGTTTCTCAAAAATGATTTTTTAGCCTATTTTTTTATTTTCCCAAGGGTAACAGGATAAATTGGACACCAAAAGTTGTTGTCCAGTTTTTCCTGAGTACGCTGGTGTCCCATATGAGGGGGGAACCACTGTTTGGGTGCACAGCAGGGCTCAGAAGGGAAAGAGCGCCATTTGACTTTAATGGAAAATTAGCTCCATTCGTTAGCGGACACCATGTCGTGTTTGGAGAGCCCCTGTGTGCCTAAACTTTGGAGCTCCCCCACAAATGACCCCATTTTGGAAACAAGACCCCATAGGGAACTTATTTAGATGCACAGTGAGCACTTTGAACCCCCAGGTGCTATACAGAAGTTTATAACGCACAGCCCTGAAAATAAAAAAATCATTTTTTTTCTCAAAAAATATTTTTTTTAGCCCCCTATTTTTTATTTTCACAATGGTTACAGGAGAAATTGGACCCCAAACGTTGTTGTCCAGTTTGTCCTGAGTACGCTGGTACCCCATATGTGGGGGGTAACCACTGTTTCGGCACACGTTAGTGCTCGGAAGGGATGTAGTGATGCTTTGAAATGCCGACTTGATGGAATGGTCTGCGGGCATCTTGTTACGTTTGCAGAGCCCCTGATGTGCCCAAACAGTAGAAACAGGGGTGGGATTCAGCCGGTTCTCCCCGGTTCGATGGAACCGGTTGTTCAAAAAGCAGCCGGTTCCCCGAACCGGGGAGAATGAGAGCGGCGATCCGGAACTATTTTGCACCTGAGAGTCGGCGGTTCCCTGTGCCGGCTGTCAAGCTAACAGCCGGTGTCTCGACCACGCACCACAATTGTGGGTTTCCAGGGCAATGGGGTACTCAGAGCCGAGCCCGTAGAAGTCTATGGGATTGTCACAGGTAGCGGTGGCTCGGTCTGTGGCCCTGGCGGTCAGGCGTATGTTGGGGGGTATATTTACAGGGGATATATATATACAGTTCGTGACGCCACCTGTAGTCTCTGGTAATTTGTACCAGCGCTGCTGTAGATCTCTGAGGGGATGGTGAGGCAGCTAGATGTCGGGTCCCCTACAGGTGGGACTCTTCCCTCAGGTCGATGGTTATGATGGGGTAGTGCAGGAATGCAATCAAATAACACAGTCTCACACATCAGCGTCTTTCCATACCTTTACTTCAAGTTGTTCAGGCAGGTCCCAGGGAGGCTGATCCAAGGAGAATGTATTTCGAGATAGCAGCTGGACAAGTTAGGGGCCTCCTTTACTTTCAAATGATGATGAGTACAACCAGCATGAAGCGTAGTTCCCTCTATAATCTCCATGCTTTTCCAAAGCTGTGCTGCCCAGTCAGTTTTGTGGTCGGAGCCTTCCTGTGAGAGAGCTGAATTCCTATCTTGTCCTGCAGAGACTCAAGGTCCTCACTCCCCCTGACCCCAGTTACGTACCGACTATTTAGGGGCTGCTTGCCGCGACCTAAGGTCCGATAAGCCTCTGGTTTTCTTACCACTAAGCTTGAAACTATAGTGATCCTTCGGTCCCCAGTGACCGGTAACAATGTGCAGGACTTCTCCAATCCAAAAGCACTTTTAAATATTCCTTCCACTGTGCCTTTCGCCTTGTCCGCGCTTGTAGCATAAACACTCACACTTGCAAAAAGTCATATAATCACTCCCTTCTTTTCTTCCTTCAGAGTTAGTTGCCAGACTCTCAGTAATCTTCTAGGCAGGAGCACGTCTCTGAACCTTCACTGTCCTTGAGACAGGAGACTGAAGTATATCTGTACTAAACTCTTCTTTCTTTATCAATGTCTTCAATGAGGTACAGCTCTGACCAGGCTGAGGTGATCTATATCTCGCCCTTACTGGCCTCCACTTGCTGAACTGCTGATAGAACCAAGCTGGACTGCTTCCTCCCTCCAAGTCCCAGCTAGACTCCACACGTCTGCTCTGTCCGAAGACAGGAAACTGACTACAAAATCACTCAACGAATCTACACTGACCACTCCCTACGAGTCACTACACTACCCTAAGGTGTGTCTAGTGTACAGTCATGGCCAAAAGTTTTGAGAATGACACAAATATTAATTTTTACAAAGTCTACTGCTTCACTTTTTCTAATGGCAATTTGCATATACTCCAGAATGTTATAAAGAGTGATCAGCTTAACAGCAATTACTTGCAAAGTCAATATTTGGCTAGAAAATGAACTTTATCCCCCAAAACACATTTCAACATCATTGCAGCCCTTCCTTAAAAGGACCAGCTAACCTCTTTTCAGTGATTGCTCCATTAACACAGGTGTGGGTGTTGATGAGGACATGGCTGGAGATGAATCGGTCATGATTAAGTAAGAATGACACCACTGGACACTTTAAAAGGAGGCTGGTGCTTGGCATCATTGTTTCTCTTCTGTTAACCATGGTTATCTCTAAAGAAACATGTGCAGTCATCATTGCAATGCAC
The DNA here is from genome assembly GCA_033576555.1 of Oophaga sylvatica. Lineage (NCBI taxonomy): Eukaryota > Metazoa > Chordata > Amphibia > Anura > Dendrobatidae > Oophaga > Oophaga sylvatica. The sequence goes on along the minus strand of JARQOD010000002.1, from coordinate 589,228,916 downwards.
AAAAATGGCCTAACAGGGAAGAGTATGGCAGCTAGAAAGATTACACCTCAGTCAACAATCTATCGCATCATCAAGAACTTCAAGGAGAGAGGTTCCATTGTTGCCAAAAAGGCTTCAGGGCGCCCAAGAAAGACCAGCAAGCGCCAGGACCGTCTCTTAAAAGTGTTTCAGCTGCGGGATCGGCTACCAGCAGTGCAGAGCTTGCTCAGGAATGGCAGCAGGCAGGTGTGAGTGCATCTGTACGCACTGTGAGGCGAAGACTCTTGGAGCAAGGCCTGGTCTCAAAGAGGGCAGCAAAGAAGCCACTTCTCTCCAGAAAAAACATCATGGACAGACTGATATTCTGCAAAAGGTACAGGCAGTGGACTGCTGAGGACTGGGGTAAAGTTATTTTCTCTGATGAATCCCCTTTTCGATTGTTTGGGACATCAGGAAAACGCCTCATTTGGAGAAGACAAGGTGAGCGCTACCACCAGTCTTGTCTCATGCCAACTGTTAAGCATCCTGAAATCATTCATGTGGGGGGTTGCTTCTCAGCCAAGGGAATCGGCTCTCTCACTGTCCTGCCTAAAAACACAGCCATAAATAAAGAATGGTACCAGAATGTCCTCCAAGAGCAACTTCTCCCAACCCTCCAAGAGCAGTTTGGCGATCAACAATGCCTTTTCCAGCATGATGGAGCACCTTGCCATAAAGCAAAGGTGATAACTAAATGGCTCAGGGAACAAAACATAGAGATTTTGGGTCCATGGCCTGGAAACTCCCCAGATCTTAATCCCATTGAGAACTTGTGGTCAATCATCAAGAGACGGGTGGACAAACAAAAACCTAAAAATTCTGACAAAATGAAAGCATTAATTGTGCAAGAATGGACTGCTATCAGTCAGGATTTGGTCCAGAAGTTGATTGAGAGCATGCCAGGGAGAATTGCAGAGGTCCTGAAGAAGAAGGGTCAACACTGCAAATATTGACTTGCTGCATTAACTCATTCTAACTGTCAATATAAGCTTTTGTTACTCATATGTTTGCAATTATTATATTTCTGTCTGTGATAAAAACATCTGTCAAATACACATAAAAACCAGAGGGCAGCAGATCATGTGAAAATATAATATTTGTGTCATTCTCAAAACTTTTGGCCATGACTGTATATTGAGTGAATGGGTATAGAGCATTAAACTGCTATCTCTCCACACATTCTCCAGGGTACTGCGTGTGCCTTCACACCAGGGCTACACATTCCCCCATGGTAAAAGACAGCACTCCCGGGCTGTAAAATACAAAGAGACAATTTTGTTTATGCATTAAACATCAACATTAAACATTAATTCGTCCCATCCGGGAGGTAAGGATGTCTTGAACGTTGCAAACAAAACATTATATATAGAAATGTACAAATATTAAATAACATTTTCATATAAATAGACAATATGCTTGTGAAGGACCCGCACCAAACCTTCAACGTGGGTCCTGGGTGGGCTGCAGGACATCCGAATGCAGACCTCACTCAGTGCCACACCACACGGGTTTTGTATTCAGAGGTAATTGTGGTGGTTTTATGTAAAACCAAGATAAGGCACAAGGTGCAACTATATACAGATAAGTTCTGGGCTGGCACAGTCCTCAGCCTCTGAGTCCATAATAAGAAAAAGACACATTATATCAAATCACATCACAATAAAGTGCAAAAACTTTTTTTTTTTTTTATCTGATTACCCAGCCGGGCATTCTACTTTTGGCAATATATATATACGTTATATACACATTTAACTTGTGCAAAACATTTTCACTTTTATAAAACTTATGTACATCTTCTTAGTTGCGGTAAACCCTGTCTGGGTCCTACCGTTCTTCACATTCTCTTGACTTCAATTACACTTTCCATCCCGGGGGCTGGAACAATGCGATGGTCCCTAGACCCCATTACTAACAAGTCGTGCGCTGCTATTAGGGTCTGGGTCACCACAGTTCTCGTGCGAACCTCTAGGGCGCAACGGGTACTTTCTCCTTGCAAGACACCGATTGCGTTTCAATTTGCGTTACAGTTAGCGATATTGATCGTGTCATAGATTGCGATGGAGACTGGGTCACAAGTTGCGATGTAGAAGAATAACGAGTTAGTGGAGAGTATACAGGTGTTGCTTCTATTTGCGAGATACCTGCAGGGGGCGATGCTGGGGCACGGCCGAATGCTGTTTGAGCTGGAGACGGGGAGCTGCGGTAGTGGTGACGTTACCAGCGTCGGGGACGGGGTCACGGACGATGGCGACGTTAAGGGCATACCATCCCTTCATTCCCCAGTGCCGTGTATATGTGACAATGTCTCCATTAACTAGGTCCCTCCCGGGATGACCTTGCGGTAGGTGGGATTCTACGTCGCGTCTACTGACAAAGACCCCTGGGTAGAGGCCCGGTTCCCTGATGAAGCCCCAGCCCTTCCGGAGCTGGAACTCTGTCACACACCCCTGCCGCCGCGGTTCCCTCAGAGTACCTTTCTCCCGACGGACACTCTCCTTGTCCGCGATCAGCTCTGCATGTTGCCGCTGTCGGTTCCTCTGCGCTTCCCGCTCTTCCTCCTGCTGGCGTTGTTGTTTCTCCTCACGACGCTGCCACTCACATTCCCACTGGGCGGTATAGGCGACGTCATCCAGGCGCGCCATCTCGTCCCAGTCCACGTCTGGTAATGACGGACAGGACCCCTCCGGTGTCGGGGATCGATCATCTGCTGCGGCCTCCTGGCCGGGCGGGCGTTCCGGAACTGGCGGTACCTCCTCAACCTCCTTCGCCTCCACCGCTTCACCGGTGGGATCAGGATTGGTACTTTCGGGGGCAGCCTCCGGTTGCTCCTTTGCCTTGGGCAGCAGAAGTTTTGGTAACTCCAGACGTAGGGAATCATCGAAGGGAGAGATCACCGCGTCCCACAGCCGCCGCTGCTCCAGGGTACGCCGGCGTCTCTCTATCTCTTCAAATCCAGGTTGTGGCAAAATCATCTTTTTCAGTCGTGCATTTTCTTCTTTGATTTCCAGCAATGCTTGCTGCAGGTGCAGGACCACGGATGATTCCGGTGCTGGTGGCAGCTTGGCTGGGGAACGGGGCCTGCCTTCCTCCGCTTCCCTGCTCGGCTGCACACGTCCTGCTTCCATGATGTTCCAGAGCGTTCTCTCATCTTCCTCTGGAGACGTCCGGTCTCTTCCGTGGAGGCGGGGTTTGCGTCTCCTCCTCTTTGCAGGAAAGGTGAAGAGGAGGCGGACCTCCTTTGCTGTAGGGCAGGATCGCATGTTGTAGTAGCACTTTGAGAGGGCAGGCATTTTCTTCGCGCCACAGGGGGGTACACGCCCACGAAGGTACGCCCACCTTCTTCTCCAGCGCCTGAGGGCGCGAATATGGCGACAAAGATGGCGATTTTTGGCGCCAAAAGTGCAAACAGTTCTTTTTCACAAAAACAATTCCATAGGCACACAGGGCTCGCAATTTTGCGAGTTTCGCATCCTGTTCGTGACGCCAAATTTGTCTCGACCACGCACCACAATTGTGGGTTTCCAGGGCAATGGGGTACTCAGAGCCGAGCCCGTAGAAGTCTATGGGATTGTCACAGGTAGCGGTGGCTCGGTCTGTGGCCCTGGCGGTCAGGCGTATGTTGGGGGGTATATTTACAGGGGATATATATATAAGTTCGTGACGCCACCTGTAGTCTCTGGTAATTTGTACCAGCGCTGCTGTAGATCTCTGAGGGGATGGTGAGGCAGCTAGATGTCGGGTCCCCTACAGGTGGGACTCTTCCCTCAGGTCGATGGTTATGATGGGGTAGTGCAGGAATGCAATCAAATAACACAGTCTCACACATCAGCGTCTTTCCATACCTTTACTTCAAGTTGTTCAGGCAGGTCCCAGGGAGGCTGATCCAAGGAGAATGTATTTCGAGATAGCAGCTGGACAAGTTAGGGGCCTCCTTTACTTTCAAATGATGATGAGTACAACCAGCATGAAGCGTAGTTCCCTCTATAATCTCCATCTTTTCCAAAGCTGTGCTGCCCAGTCAGTTTTGTGGTCGGAGCCTTCCTGTGAGAGAGCTGAATTCCTATCTTGTCCTGCAGAGACTCAAGGTCCTCACTCCCCCTGACCCCAGTTACGTACCGACTATTTAGGGGCTGCTTGCCGCGACCTAAGGTCCGATAAGCCTCTGGTTTTCTTACCACTAAGCTTGAAACTATAGTGATCCTTCGGTCCCCAGTGACCGGTAACAATGTGCAGGACTTCTCCAATCCAAAAGCACTTTTAAATATTCCTTCCACTGTGCCTTTCGCCTTGTCCGCGCTTGTAGCATAAACACTCACACTTGCAAAAAGTCATATAATCACTCCCTTCTTTTCTTCCTTCAGAGTTAGTTGCCAGACTCTCAGTAATCTTCTAGGCAGGAGCACGTCTCTGAACCTTCACTGTCCTTGAGACAGGAGACTGAAGTATATCTGTACTAAACTCTTCTTTCTTTATCAATGTCTTCAATGAGGTACAGCTCTGACCAGGCTGAGGTGATCTATATCTCGCCCTTACTGGCCTCCACTTGCTGAACTGCTGATAGAACCAAGCTGGACTGCTTCCTCCCTCCAAGTCCCAGCTAGACTCCACACGTCTGCTCTGTCCGAAGACAGGAAACTGACTACAAAATCACTCAACGAATCTACACTGACCACTCCCTACGAGTCACTACACTACCCTAAGGGTGTGTCTAGTGTATATTGAGTGAATGGGTATAGAGCATTGAACTGCTATCTCTCCACACACTCTCCAGGGTACTGCGTGTGCCTTCACACCAGGGCTACACACCGGCGCAGAGAAGCTGCTGCGTGCCGGCTCCCAGGGATCAATTGCACTGGCATCTATACAGACGCCAGTACAATTGAAGCTCTGACTGCGGGTCAGAGCGACGCCAGCAGCGTGATCAGGTCATGTGATCACGCTGCTGATGTCACTGGCCGGCGGCGGCAAGGTGGGGGAACGATGGTGGTAAGTGTGCTCCAATATGGAGCTGAAGATACCACCGAAGATGGGGGGGCATAATGTGTGTGTATGGGGGGGTGAATTTAGAGTGGGGATGGGGGGTTACTTTATGTGTGGGGGGATTTTGGGATGGGGGGCTATTTTATGTGTGGGGGCTGGGGATTTGGAGTGGGGATGGGGGACTATTTTATGTGTGGGGGGATTTGGAGTGGGGATGGGGGGCTGTTTTATGTGTGGGGGCCGGGGATTTGGAGTGGGGATGAGGGGCTGTTTTATGTGTGGGGGCTGGGGATTTGGAGTGGGGATGGGGGACTATTTTATGTGTGGGGGGATTTGGAGTGGGAATGGGGGGCTGTTTTATGTGTGGGGGCCGGGGATTTGGAGTGGGGATGGGGGGCTATTTTATGTGTGGGGGGATTTGGAGTGGGGGTGAGGGGCTATTTTATGTGTGGGGGGATTTGGAGTGGGGATGGGGGGCTATTTTATGTGTGGGGGGATTTGGAGTGGGGATGAGGGGTTCTTTTATATGTGGGGGGATTTGTAGTGGGGATGGGGGCTATTTTATGTGTGGGGGCTGGGGATTTGGAGTGGGGATGGGGGTATTTAATATGTGTGGGGGAATTTGAGGGTACTGAAGAGTATGTATGTATGAGGAAACAGTATGGGGGATGGTTGCAGACAGTATGGGTGAACGGGTGAATGTATGTGGACACAGTCTGGGGAGTCAGGGGTATGTGTGAGCAGACAGTATAGTGAGGGGGTAAATATATGAGGAGACAGTATGCTGAACAGGGGGGATGTGTGAGGAGGGAGGGGAATAGTGTGAGGTGACAGTATATGCAGATATTTTTATTTAGGGCATTATAATGACTCTTCTGTCTTTAAGGGCATCGTGTGGAGAGTTGGTGCAGAAGAGCGGAGAAGATGGAGGTCTGCATAGACAGCTGTGGATGAGAAAACTCATCATGGGATCTTGACAAGATGAAGAAAAGGAGAACGACTCCAGAGAGGACGTCATCTATAAGGTACCTCGTGTAAATATTATTTGTGAAATTGACTAATTCTCATGTCTTTATTTGTTAGGAGCATTAAAGGGGTTCTCCAGGTCTGTGTCACATAGAATGACTGCAGACTCAGCACAAACCTGGAGAACCCCTTTAATGCTCCTAACATAAATAAAAACATGAGAATTAGTCAATTTCTGAATTCTCACAGTGCGCACTGCACGCTGTCAGGATTTTCTCGTGCCGGTGATTTACATACATGCGGTCACATGCTGACTAGACATGTGTGGCCTCACTCAATGAAAATGAACGGAGCGAGGCCGGGCACGTCTAGTCGGAATGTGGCCAGAAGTATATAAATCACATGCTTGTGCTGACATGACCGTGTACAGTCATGGCCAAAAGTTTTGAGAATGACACAAATATTAATTTTTACAAAGTCTACTCCTTCACTTTTTCTAATGGCAATTTGCATATACTCCAGAATGTTATAAAGAGTGATCAGCTTAACAGCAATTACTTGCAAAGTCAATATTTGGCTAGAAAATGAACTTTATCCCCCAAAACACATTTCAACATCATTGCAGCCCTGCCTTAAAAGGACCAGCTAACCTCTTTTCAGTGATTGCTCCATTAACACAGGTGTGGGTGTTGATGAGGACATGGCTGGAGATCAATCTGTCATGATTAAGTAAGAATGACACCACTGGACACTTTAAAAGGAGGCTGGTGCTTGGCATCATTGTTTCTCTTCTGTTAACCATGGTTATCTCTAAAGAAACACATGCAGTCATCATTGCAATGCACAAAAATGGCCTAACAGGGAAGAGTATCGCAGCTAGAAAGATTGCACCTCAGTCAACAATCTATCGCATCATCAAGAACTTCAAGGAGAGAGGTTCCATTGTTGCCAAAAAGGCTTCATGGCGCCCAAGAAAGACCAGCAAGCGCCAGGACCGTCTCTTAAAAGTGTTTCAGCTGCAGGATTGGGCTACCAGCAGTGCAGAGCTTGCTCAGGAATGGCAGCAGGCAGGTGTGAGTGCATCTGCACGCACTGTGAGGCGGAGACTCTTGGAGCAAGGGCTGGTCTCAAGGAGGGCAGCAAAGAAGCCACTTCTCTCCAGAAAAACATCATGGACAGACTGATATTCTGCAAAAGGTACAGGCAGTGGACTGCTGAGGACTGGGGTAAAGTTATTTTCTCTGATGAATCCCCTTTTCGATTGTTTGGGACATCAGGAAAACGCCTCATTCGGAGAAGACAAGGTGAGCGCTACCACCAGTCTTGTCTCATGCCAACTGTTAAGCATCCTGAAACCATTCATGTGTGGGGTTGCTTCTCAGCCAAGGGAATCGGCTCTCTCACAGTCTTGCCTAAAAACACAGCCATGAATAAAGAATGGTACCAGAATGTCCTCCAAGAGCAACTTCTCCCAACCCTCCAAGAGCAGTTTGGCGATTAACAATGCCTTTTCCAGCATGATGGAGCACCTTGCCATAAAGCAAAGGTGATAACTAAATGGCTCAGGGAACAAAACATAGAGATTTTGGGTCCATGGCCTGGAAACTCCCCAGATCTTAATCCCATTGAGAACTTGTGGTCAATCATCAAGAGACGTGTGGACAAACAAAAATCTAAAAATTCTGACAAAATGAAAGCATTGATTGTGCAAGAATGGACTGCTATCAGTCAGGATTTGGTCCAGAAGTTGATTGAGAGCATGCCAGGGAGAATTGCAGAGGTCCTGAAGAAGAAGGGGCAACACTGCAAATATTGACTTGCTGCATTAACTCATTCTAACTGTCATTATAAGATTTTGTTGCTCATATGTTTGCAATTATTATATTTCTATCTGTGATAAAAACATCTGTCAAACACACATAAAAACCAGAGGGCAGCAGATCATGTGAAAATATAATATTTGTGTCATTCTCAAAACTTTTGGCCATGACTGTACTCTCGCCACCGGTAAGGGAGAATCCTAAAAGTGTGCAGAGCATTCGTTGTGAGGATTCAGAAGCTGACATGTCAGGATTCAGCTCTGCAGGTTCCAGCAGTCGTCACATGGACACTTCACTCATGCCATTTTCATACTTATGGTCCTGTGACAACGAGCCTCTCCTCCTGCTTCTCTCAGTTTTTCACTGAACATTGAGAGCATTAGGGAGAGCAGCTCGTCGGTACATGACTAAGTGTGCAAATCGCATGTCTGCAGGGGGGGGGGGCGCCGAAACAAATTCTTGCCCCGGGTGCCAGAAAGCCTAGATACGCCTCTGGCCGCAACACACCGCCAGCCCCAGCCCCCGCGGACTGATCTCTGCAGTGTGGCGATTGGGTAGCGGCGCGCCGAGGCCATCTTCAGTCACGAGGAGGAGCTGAAGAGAGAGGAGAGAGCAGAGGCTGCGAGGCAGAGCTGCAGAGTCTCTGAGGTACTATGTGTGTGAGCAGCTAGCTGCCTGAGCTGCGGCGCTGCCTGGGGCTGGCCTGGCCTGGAGACTATTTGGGCAGTATGTGCTAAGTTCTATTTGGGCAGTGAGTGTAGTATGTCACTGTATTATTTGGGGCTGGGCAGTGGGCCCTCAGCACTGTATGACAGTGTGAGCAGCTGCCTGAGCTGCGGCGCTGCCTGGGGCTGGCCTGGAGACTATTTGGGCAGTATGTGCTATTTGGGCAGTATGTGCTATTTGGGCAGTATGTCACTGTATTATTTGGGCACTGTATGAGGTATTATATGAGCACTATGTGATGATATTATTTGGGCACTGTATTGTTTGAGCATTATGTGACGGTATTATTTGGGCACGCTGTGACTGTATTATTTGGGCACTGTATTATTTAGGCACATTCAGTGCCAGGAGCCCTTCCTTCTTGCCTGCGGCTCCTTAGCTGCTGCAGAACCTCATTTTAAAGAGGGAAGGGAAGGAGAGTGGAGTGGTTTTTGTGAAGCTATGAGGGGCTGCCTTGCTGCTGCAGAACCTGTTTTTGCCTAAAACCTTTTACGTGGAAAAAATTAATCACACCTGGATCCTGAAGTTCCTCCAGGACTACAAGTCCCAGCAGAACGTGGGGAGCAGTGATGTAATCCTTCAGCCTCTGACTAGCTATACCTCCCCCCTTCTTTAAAAAGAGGTTCTGCAGCTGCGGAGGGAACATATATGTATGAATCACAACCCAGCTGCTGCAGAACCACTTGAGGGAATCCCATTCCGCAGGCTTCGGGGGGTGGGTGGGGGTGGCTTCAAAAATGGGTGTGGCGTAAAAAGGGTGTGGCTTAAAAATGGGTGTGGTTTACCGACGCACAAACACAGAACCTGTTGTTAAAAATTTGAATCCCACCCCTGAGTAGAAACCAACCACAAGTGACCCCATTTTGTAAACTAGACCCCCCAAGGAACTTATCCAGATGTGTGGTGAGCACCTTGAACCCCTACGTGCTTCACAGAAGTTTATAATGCAGAGCTGTAAAAACAAAAAATCATTTTTTTCCTCAAAAACTGATTTTTTTAACCACAAATTTTTTATTTTCACAATGGTAACAGGAGAAATTGGACCCCAAAAGTTGTTGTACAGTTTGTCCTGAGTACACTGGTACCCCATATGTGGGAGAAAACTACTGTATGGGCACACGTCGGGGCTCGGAAGGGAAGTAGTGACGTTTTGAAATGCCGACTTGATGGAATGGTCTGCGGGCGTCATGTTACGTTTGCAGAGCCCATGATGTGCCTAAACAATAGAAACCCCCCCCCAAGTGACCCCATTTTGGAAACTAGATCCCCCAAGGAACTCCTCTAGATGTGTGGTGAGCACTTTGAATCTCCAAGTTCTTCACAGAAGTTTATAACGCAGAGCTGTGAAAATAAAAAATCATTTTTTTTCCACAAAAATAATTTTTTTAGTCCCCAATTTTTTTTTCCCAAGAGTAACAGGAGAAATTAGACCCCCAAAGTTGTTGTGCAATTTTTACTGAGTACGCTGATACCCCATATGTGGGGGTAAACCACTGTTTGGGCACACGTCGGGGCTCGGAATAAAGGGAGCACTGTTTCACTTTTAACAGCCAATCAGAGCGATCGTAGCCACGTAGGGGTTAAGCCAACCCCCTGTGGTGAAGCACAAAGGGTCTTGTGCCTGCATGTTGGGTGACCTTTCAGTGACCCCGGTCACCCGACCCGCAGGAACGCGATCCTTTCATGACACATACGCTGTGTCACAGGTCATGAAGGGTTAATGGTTCAGGCAAACGAGTCTTAAGTAAATGATTGTCTTTACTAAATAAGAAGCTAGAGTTTAGCCAGGCCTGAGGGTCACAGAAGAGAAGATGGCCAGGCTGGCACACAAGTTCTCTTGCAGGGAACTGAAGTTGCTGTGGCACAGCAAGGAGCATGTGGCCGTCATCAAATGTTGCTTGGAGAGCAGTAGTGAGGAGTCATACAGACGTTTCTCAGCCTGTGAGGTCCTCATATATCAAGTGGGAGATGAGACTAGCTGTGAGGGGCCGTAGCGACACACCTTGACTTATGTGGTCCTTACAGGGGAATATGGAGGTTCCCATAATGGTTTGCTGGACTGATGTATCATGTAACACAAATGATATACCGCCACGTGTAACAGCAAAGTTCCTGCCCCTGGATGAAGAAGAAGTATTCATAAAGTGTAGTGCTTGTTTTCTGATATATATACTTCTCATCAAGTTGTTAAGTAAAGAAAAGGTTATTTATGGATTTTGGTCTCTCTCATTCATCTCTCTATCATATGGTCCTGGCCTGCCATGTCAAGCAGCAGTATGCAGCCTGCAGAGGTGTAAAAAGAAGCTTGAAAAGAAGCTTTAGTCACGGAGGAATCAATTGTGAAGAGTTCCAGTATCAGTAATTTTTTCAACAAAACCTTCAGGCCTCTGCTAAAAGGCTGAAGATGAAGTGGAATTTCAGCATGACAACAATGCTAGGCATACCTCCAAATCAACAAAAGAAAGGCTTCACCAGAAAGAAGATCCAAGTTTTGCAATGGCCCAACCAGAGCCCAGGCCAGAATTGAAGAGGGCGCTGTACACAGGAGATGCCCTCGTAATCTGATAGATTTTGAGCCCTACTGCAAGGAAAACTGGACAAAGATCGCCAATTCTAGATGTGCCATGATGATGTTGTTGTGACCCGCACCACAATTGTGGGTTACCAGAGCAATGGGGTACTCAGAGCCGAGCCCATGGAAGTCTATGGGGTTGTCACAGGTAGCGGTGGCTCGGTCTGTGGCCCTGGCGGTCAGGCGTATGTTGGGGGGTATATTTACAGGGGATAGGTGTATAACAGTTCGTGACGCCACCTGTAGTTCTCTGATCATTAAGACCAGCGCTGCTGTAGATCTCTGAGGGGATGGTGTGGCAGCTAGGTGTCGGGTCCCCTACAGGTGGGACTGGTCCCTCAAAGTCTATGGAATTAATGATGTCGGGTGCAGATAAATAAATCAGTCTCACACCATCCAGCGTCTTTCCATACCTTTTACTTGTCAGATGATAAGGCAGGTCCCAGGGAGGCTGGTCGGGTGGAGGATGTGCTTCGAGATAACAGCTGAACAGGTTAGGGGGCCTCCTTAACTTTCCAATATGATGAGTCCAACCTGCATAGAGCTAAGTTCACTCCAATTTCTCCAAAGCTGTACTGCCCGGTCAGTTTTGTGGTCGGAGTCTTCCAGTGATGGAACTAGGTTCTTGCTTTTGTCGTGCACTGACTCAAAGTCCCTACTCCACTTGACCCCTGTTACGTACCGACACTCCAAGGCTGCTTTCTGCGACCTAAGGTCCAGTAAGACTCTGGTTTTTCTATCTCTACACCTGAAGCTGTAGTGACACTTCGGTCTCCAGTGACCGGAGAACAATGCCGGATAGTCCAATCCTTAAGGCACTTTTATAATTTTTTCCTCTGCGCCCTTCGCCCTGCTCAACTCTTGATATCAGCACTGACTAGGCTAGGATAATATTCGGTTATCCGTACTAGCCTCCACTTTTGCACTGTCTCTCTGTATTGACAGGAATCTCGTTTCTCCAACAGGCACTAGTCCTGACTTCCTCCACTCTCTCAGGAGAACTTCAGACCACTGTGCTACAGAACACTCCCCTATACACCCCTGCTGGGTGTGTCTGAAGTGTATGTGGTAATGTCGAGCTCTTAACCGTTACCTCTCCGCACATCCTCCAGGGTACTGCGTGTGCCTTCACACCAGGGCTACACATTCCCCCATGGTAAAATACAGCACTCCCGGGCTGTGAAATACAAGAAGACATTTTGTTTTTCATTAACAATAAACATTAAACTCTTCCCATCCGGGAGGTAAGAATTTCTTAAACGTTGCATTCAAACATTAGACATAGAAAAATACAAAAAGTATTAAAGCATCAAAACATTCAATAAATACACAGTATTCTTGTGAAGGACCCGCACCAAACCTTCAACGTGGGTCCTGGGTGGGCTGCAGGACATCTGGCTGCAGACCTCGCTCAGTGCCACACCACACGGGTTTTATGTTCAAGGTAATTGTTACAGTTTGATATAGAACCACGAAAATGCATGAAATGCAACTATATACATTATCAGTTCTGGGCCGGCATAGTCCACAGCCTCAAAGTCCATTTTTCCACATATTTAGTGATGCACAATACTATAACAATACTTTTTACAATATTCACATAAGGTAACCTTTTTCTGGGTTAAATTACATTATTTTACTTGAACTACTGTTGATATCGAATGGGTATTTTCCCTTTCGTGGTTCGCTCTGATCTACGTGGAGTAGCTTCAGGTATATTGGTCTGTAATCTATCTGCTCTGCGTAACGGCAAACTATAGAACTGCCTCAATCTTTCTATGGATCTGGCAAGCGTACTGATGGCTGGGCGGTGTGAGTCAGCTTCACCAGGGGATCCCATAGCATGGGGCGCTGCTGCTGATGGTCCTTCTTGAGATTCTGTAGGCTGGGGTGTTACTGGAATAGGTAACTCCTGAACTGGCTCCACTGGCACCATGGGCACAACTGGAGGTAGAACTTCCTCTTGTGGCTGATAAAACTGCAACACCGGAATGATTACAGCATCTCCCAGTCTGGGCCAATCCGCAGGGAAATCTCCCAGATCCGTGTGTATGACCTCTTCTTTTCTTTCTTCTTGATTGATGACAGGGTTCTTTTCACGAAGCTTTAAGGGTTCTGGACACAATTTCAAATGGTCTCTGGACACAGTGGATATTGTTCTTCCTCCGTCCTTACTGATGATACAAACTTTTCTGTTGTCATATTTGGAATCTTGTACGACGTAGGGTTCTTGTTCCCACTGGTTATCCAATTTGTGCATCTTCCTTTTTCTTTTCAATACTACTTCTCCAGGCATCAAAGGCTTGGCAGGAGCACTCCTGTTGTAAATATCTTCCTGTTTCTCCCGTGCCTTGTTGAGACTTTCTTCTACACAGACTTGCACTCGTCTGTACTGCTCTTGCCGATTGATGTCCCAGTTTTCAACGGCGTCGTCTGCCTCCGGTTCTACCACTCCAAGTTCTAAATCCATTGGTAGTCTTCCGGGCCTTGCTCTCATAAGATAGGCTGGAGTGCAGTTAGTGGAACTTACAGGTATATGGTTATACAAGTCAACCAAATCAGGTAGTAAGTCCGGCCACCGATTTCTGTCTTCCAACGGTATGGATTTCAGCAAATCAAGGACAATGTGGTTCATTTTCTCGCAAAGGCCGTTGGTTTGGGGATGGTATGGTGTTGTTCTAATTTTCTTACACCCATACATGTGACAGAATTCCTTGAATAGGTCAGCCTCGAAAGCAGGTCCTTGATCAGTTAATACTTGCTCCGGATACCCATGCGGTCTGCAGAAGCTTGCTTGAAAGGTTCTTGCTGCCGTCACTGCTGTCTGATCCTTTACTGGAACAACCACCAGAAATCTAGAGTAATGGTCCACCATGGTCAGGGCGGATGAGTATCCAGATCTACTTGGCGACAATTTAACGTGGTCCAAGGCCACAATT
>JARQOD010000002.1:588971474-589214795 GCA_033576555.1 Oophaga sylvatica | reverse complement strand
CAATGTGCAGGACTCCCAACCAAAAACCCCACTTTTAAAATTTTCCACGCCCCTTTCCCCTTTTCCCCCGCGCTTGTAGCATAAACACCCCCTTAAAAAAATCATAAAATCCCCCCCTTCTTTTCTTCCTTCAGTTTTATTCCCAACTCTCAGTAATCTTCGGGCAGGAGCCCCCAAACCCCTTCACTGCCTTAACAGAGACTAAGTAAAATTGTACAAACTCTTTTTTTTTAAAAAATTCTAAAATGGTCACCTGACCAGCTGAGGTGTCTATATCCCCCCCTTAGGGCCCCACTTGCAAAACTTGATAAACCAAGGGGACTGCTTCCCCCCCAAGCCCAGAAAATCCACACGCTCTCTGCCGAAAAGGAAACTGACTACAAAAAAACTAACGAATTCACTGACCCTCCCAGAGTCACTACACTACCCTAAGGGTGCTATGTCAGTCATGGCCAAAGTTTTGAGAAAACACAAAATTAATTTTCAAAGTCTACTGCTTACTTTTTCTTGGCAATTTGCATATATCCAAATTTTTAAAGAGTGATCATTTAAACAGCAAATTTTTGCAAATAAATTTTTTGGCAGAAAATGAACTTTATCCCCCAAAACACATTTCAACATTTTTGAGCCCTTCCTTAAAAAGACCACTAACCTCTTTTAAGTGATTGCTCCATTAACAGGGGTTGGGGTTGATGAGGGGGGCTGGAGAGAACGGTCATTTTTAAGTAAGAATGCACCACGGACACTTTTAAAAGGAGCTGGTGCGGAACATTGTTTCTCTTCTGTTACCCATGGACTCAAAAAAAACATTGATTCACATTAAAATGCACAAAAAATGGCCAACGGGAAGAGGGGGAGCTAAAAATTTTACACCTATAAAAAATCTTCGCATCATCAAGAACTTAAGGGAAAAGGAGGCCCCATTTTTCCAAAAAAAGGCTTCAGCGCCCCAAAAGAAAACCACAAGCGCCAGGCCCGCCTTAAAAGTTTTCAGCTGCGGGATCGGCTCCAGCAGGCAGAGTTGCCGAAAGGCAGCAGGCGGTGTATCCTTTTCGCAGTGGGGGGAAGACTCGGGAGCAAGGCCTGGCAAAAAGAGGGCAGAAAGAACCACTTCTCTCCAGAAAAAAAATCATGGACAGACTGATATTTGCAAAAGGAAGGGGGAGGGGTGCTGAGGACGGGGTAAAGTTATTTTTTCTATAATCCCCTTTTCGATTGTTTGGGAACAAAAAAAACCCTCATTTGGAGAGAAAAAGGGAGCGCAAAACCCCACTTGTCTCATCCCCAATTTTTAACATCCTGAAACATTCTTTTGGGGGGGTTGCTTCTACCCAAAGGGAAAAACGCTCTCTCCCTACCTGCCTAAAAACAAGCCAAATAAAGAATGGTACCAAAATGCCCCTCCAAAAAAAAATTTTCCCAACCCCCCAAAAGAGCAGTTTGGCGATCAAATCCTTTTCCCATGGGAGCCCTTTCCCCAAAAGCAAAGGTGATAATAAAGGGTCGGGGAACAAAAAATAGGGATTTTGGTCCAGGCCTGGAAACCCCCCCAGACTTACCCATTGAGAATTTGTGGTAATCATCAAGAAAGGGGGGGACAAACAAAAACCCCTAAAAATTCTGACAAAATGAAAGTTTTAATTGTGCAAGAATGGATGAAATCAGTCAGGATTTGGTCCAAAATTTTTGATTGAGACACCCCGGGAGAAGAAGGTCCTGAAGAAGAAGGGTCAACACTGCAAATATTGCTGCGCATTAACCATTCAAATGAAAATAACTTTTTTTACTCTATGTTTGCAATTATTAATTTCGTCTGTGAAAAAACATCTGTCAAATAACAAAAAAACCAGGGCAGCGACATGTGAAAATATAATTTTGCATCTCAAAACTTTTTTGGGCCTGCTGTATAAAATGAAGGGGGTAGGCATTAAAAAGCTATCTCTCCACACATTTTCCCGGGTATGCGTGTGCCTTACCCAGGGCAACCTTCCCCCATGGTAAAAAAAGCACTCCCGGGCTGTAAAATACAAAAACAATTTTGTTTATGCATTAAAATCAACATTTAAAATTTTAATTCGTCCCTCCGGGGGGGAAGGATTCTTGAACTTCAAACAAAACTTTAATAAGAAATGTACAAATATTAAATAACCCTTTTTAATAAAAAGCAATAGCTTTTAAGGACCCCACCAAACCCCTTAAAAAGGGGGCCTGGGGGGCTGCGGGAACCGAATGCAGACCTCACCAGGCCCACCACACGGGGGTTTGATTCAAGGGGAAATTTGGTGGTTTTTGTAAAACCAAGAAAGGCACAAGGTTCAAATAACAAAAAGTTCGGGGGCACAGTCCTCACCTCGATCCATAAAAGAAAAAGAAAAAATTATATCAAATCACTCACAATAAAGGCAAAAAAATTTTTTTTTTTTTTTATCTATTACCCAGGGCATTTTCTTTTTTGGCAATAAAAAAACGTTATATACACATTTAACTTGTGCAAAACATTTCACTTTTATAAAACTTTTTTACTCTTCTTTTGCGGAAACCCTGTCGGGTCCACCGTCTTTACTTTTTTTTGACTTCAATTACACTTTCCACCCGGGGGGGTGAACAATGCATGGCCCTAACCCCATTACTAACGTCGTGCCGCTTTGGGCTGGGGCACCACATTCCGTCGAACCCTAGGGGCGCAACGGGGGACTTTTCCCCTTAAGACACCATTGCGTTTTTAAATTTTCTTACAGTTGCGATATTTTTTGTGCAAGATGCGATGGAGACTGGGTCACAATTTTCGATGTAGAAAATAAGATTAGTGGGGGTATACGGTGTTTCCTTTTGCGAGATACCGCAGGGGGCGATGCTGGCACGGCCAAAGGTTTTTGCTGGGGGCGGGGATGCTGCGGGGGTTGGGGGCGTTACCAGCGTCGGGGAAACGGGTCACGGACGATGGCGACGTTAAGGGCATACCATCCCTTCATTCCCCAGTGCCGTTATATGTGACAATGTCTCCATTAACTGGGTCCCTCCCGGGATGACCTTGCGGTAGGTGGGATTCTACGTCGCGTCTACTGACAAAGACCCTGGGTAGAGGCCCGGTTCCCTGATGAAGCCCCAGCCCTTTCCGGAGCTGGAACTCTGTCACACACCCTGCCGCCGCGGTTCCCTCAGAGTACCTTTCTCCCGACGGACACTCTCCTTGTCCGCGATCAGCTCTGCATGTTGCCGCTGTCGGTTTCCTCTGCGTTTCCCCCGCTCTTCCTCCTGCTGGCGTTGTTGTTTCTCCTCACGACGCTGCCACTCACATTCCCACTGGGCGGTATAGGCGACGTCATCCAGGCGCGCCATCTCGTCCCATCCACGTCTGGTAATGACGGACAAGGACCCTCCGGTGTCGGGGATCGATCATCTGCTGCGGCCTCCTGGCCGGGGCGGGCGTTCCGGAACTGGCGGTACCTCCTCAACCTCCTTCGCCTCCACCGCTTCACCGGTGGGATCAGGTTGGTACTTTCGGGGGCAGCCTCCGTTGCTCCTTTGCCTTGGGCAGCAGAAGTTTTGGTAACTCCAGACGTAGGGAATCATCGAAGGGAGAGATCACCGCGTCCCACAGCCGCCGCTGCTCCAGGGTACGCCGGCGTCTCTCTATCTCTTCAAATCCGGGTTTTGTGGCAAAATCATCTTTTTTCAGTTGCATTTTCTTCTTTGATTTCCAGCAATGCTTGCTGCAGGTGCAGGACCACGGATGATTCCGGTGCTGGTGGCAGCTTGGCGGGGGAACGGGGCCTGCCTTCCTCGCCTTCCCTGCTCGGCTGCACACGTCCTGCTTCCATGAGTTCCAGAGCGTTCTCTCATCTTCCTCTGGGACGTCCGGTCTCTTCCGTGGAGGCGGGGTTTGCGTCTCCTCCTCTTTGCAGGAAAGGTGAAGAGGAGGCGGACCTCCTTTGCTGTAGGGCAGGATCGCATGTTGTAGTAGCACTTTGAGGGGGAAAAGGCATTTTCTTCGCGCCACGGGGGTACAACGCCCACGAAGGTACGCCCACCTTCTTCTCCACGCCTGAGGGCGCGAATATGGCGACAAAGATGGCGATTTTTGGCGCCAAAGTGCAAACAGTTCTTTTCACAAAAACAATTCCATAGGCACACAGGGCTCGCAATTTTTGCAGTTTCCGCATCCTGTTCGTGACGCCAAATTTGTCTCGACCACGCACCACAATTGTGGGTTTCCAGGGCAATGGGGTACTCAGAGCCGAGCCCGTAGAAGTCTATGGGATTGTCACAGGTAGCGGTGGCTCGGTCTGTGGCCCTGGCGGTCAGGCGTATGTTGGGGGGTATATTTACAGGGGATATATATATACGTTCGTGACGCCACCTGTAGTCTCTGGTAATTTGTACCAGCGCTGCTGTAGATCTCTGAGGGGATGGTGAGGCAGCTAGATGTCGGGTCCCCTACAGGTGGGACTCTTCCCTCAGGTCGATGGTTATGATGGGGTAGTGCAGGAATGCAATCAAATAACACAGTCTCACACATCAGCGTCTTTCCATACCTTTACTTCAAGTTGTTCAGGCAGGTCCCAGGGAGGCTGATCCAAGGAGAATGTATTTCGAGATAGCAGCTGGACAAGTTAGGGGCCTCCTTTACTTTCAAATGATGATGAGTACAACCAGCATGAAGCGTAGTTCCCTCTATAATCTCCATCTTTTCCAAAGCTGTGCTGCCCAGTCAAGTTTTGTGGTCGGAGCCTTCCTGTGAGAGAGCTGAATTCCTATCTTGTCCTGCAGAGACTCAAGGTCCTCACTCCCCCTGACCCCAGTTACGTACCGACTATTTAGGGGCTGCTTGCCGCGACCTAAGGTCCGATAAGCCTCTGGTTTTTCTTACCACTAAGCTTGAAACTATAGTGATCCTTCGGTCCCCAGTGACCGGTAACAATGTGCAGGACTTCTCCAATCCAAAAGCACTTTTAAATATTCCTTCCACTGTGCCTTTCGCCTTGTCCGCGCTTGTAGCATAAACACTCACACTTGCAAAAAGTCATATAATCACTCCCTTCTTTTCTTCCTTCAGAGTTAGTTGCCAGACTCTCAGTAATCTTCTAGGCAGGAGCACGTCTCTGAACCTTCACTGTCCTTGAGACAGGAGACTGAAGTATATCTGTACTAAAACTCTTCTTTCTTTATCAATGTCTTCAATGAGGTACAGCTCTGACCAGGCTGAGGTGATCTATATCTCGCCCTTACTGGCCTCCACTTGCTGAACTGCTGATAGAACCAAGCTGGACTGCTTCCTCCCTCCAAGTCCCAGCTAGACTCCACACGTCTGCTCTGTCCGAAGACAGGAAACTGACTACAAAATCACTCAACGAATCTACACTGACCACTCCCTACGAGTCACTACACTACCCTAAGGGTGTGTCTAGTGTATATTGAGTGAATGGGTATAGAGCATTGAACTGCTATCTCTCCACACACTCTCCAGGGTACTGCGTGTGCCTTCACACCAGGGCTACACACCGGCGCAGAGAAGCTGCTGCGTGCCGGCTCCCAGGGATCAATTGCACTGGCATCTATACAGACGCCAGTACAATTGAAGCTCTGACTGCGGGTCAGAGCGACGCCAGCAGCGTGATCAGGTCATGTGATCACGCTGCTGATGTCACTGGCCGGCGGCGGCAAGGTGGGGGAACGATGGTGGTAAGTGTGCTCCAATATGGAGCTGAAGATACCACCGAAGGGGGGGGCATAATGTGTGTGTTATGGGGGGGTGAATTTAGAGTGGGGATGGGGGGTTACTTTATGTGTGGGGGGATTTTGGGATGGGGGGCTATTTTATGTGTGGGGGCTGGGATTTGGAGTGGGGATGGGGACTATTTTATGTGTGGGGGGATTTGGAGTGGGGATGGGGGGCTGTTTTATGTGTGGGGGCCGGGGATTTGGAGTGGGGATGAGGGGCTGTTTTATGTGTGGGGCTGGGGATTTGGAGTGGGGATGGGGGACTATTTTATGTGTGGGGGGATTTGGAGTGGGAATGGGGGGCTGTTTTATGTGTGGGGGCCGGGGATTTGGAGTGGGGATGGGGGCTATTTTATGTGTGGGGGATTTGGAGTGGGGGTGAGGGGGCTATTTTTATGTGTGGGGGGATTTGGAGTGGGGATGGGGGGCTATTTTATGTGTGGGGGGATTTGGAGTGGGGATGAGGGGTTCTTTTATATGTGGGGGGATTTGTAGTGGGGATGGGGGCTATTTTATGTGTGGGGGCTGGGGATTTGGAGTGGGGATGGGGGTAATTTAATATGGTGGGGGAATTTGAGGGTACTGAAGAGTATGTATGTATGAGGAAACAGTATGGGGGATGGTTGCAGACAGTATGGGTGAACGGGTGAATGTATGTGGACACAGTCTGGGAGTCAGGGGTATGTGTGAGCAGACAGTATAGTGAGGGGGTAAATATATGAGGAGACAGTATGCTGAACAGGGGGGATGTGTGAGGAGGGAGGGGAATAGTGTGAGGTGACAGTATATTGCAGATATTTTTATTTAGGGGCATTATAATGACTCTTCTGTCTTTAAGGGCATCGTGTGGAGAGTTGGTGCAGAAGAGCGGAGAAGATGGAGGTCTGCATAGACAGCTGTGGATGAGAAAACTCATCATGGGATCTTGACAAGATGAAGAAAAGGAGAACGACTCCAGAGAGGACGTCATCTATAAGGTACCTCGTGTAAATATTATTTGTGAAATTGACTAATTCTCATGTCTTTATTTGTTAGGAGCATTAAAGGGGTTCTCCAGGTCTGTGTCACATAGAATGACTGCAGACTCAGCACAAACCTGGAGAACCCCTTTAATGCTCCTAACATAAATAAAAACATGAGAATTAGTCAATTTCTGAATTCTCACAGTGCGCACTGCACGCTGTCAGGATTTTCTCGTGCCGGTGATTTACATACATGCGGTCACATGCTGACTAGACATGTGTGGCCTCACTCAATGAAAATGAACGGAGCGAGGCCGGGCACGTCTAGTCGGAATGTGGCCAGAAGTATATAAATCACATGCTTGTGCTGACATGACCGTGTACAGTCATGGCCAAAAGTTTTGAGAATGACACAAATATTAATTTTTACAAAGTCTACTCCTTCACTTTTTCTAATGGCAATTTGCATATACTCCAGAATGTTATAAAGAGTGATCAGCTTAACAGCAATTACTTGCAAAGTCAATATTTGGCTAGAAAATGAACTTTATCCCCCAAAACACATTTCAACATCATTGCAGCCCTGCCTTAAAAGGACCAGCTAACCTCTTTTCAGTGATTGCTCCATTAACACAGGTGTGGGTGTTGATGAGGACATGGCTGGAGATCAATCTGTCATGATTAAGTAAGAATGACACCACTGGACACTTTAAAAGGAGGCTGGTGCTTGGCATCATTGTTTCTCTTCTGTTAACCATGGTTATCTCTAAAGAAACACATGCAGTCATCATTGCAATGCACAAAAATGGCCTAACAGGGAAGAGTATCGCAGCTAGAAAGATTGCACCTCAGTCAACAATCTATCGCATCATCAAGAACTTCAAGGAGAGAGGTTCCATTGTTGCCAAAAAGGCTTCATGGCGCCCAAGAAAGACCAGCAAGCGCCAGGACCGTCTCTTAAAAGTGTTTCAGCTGCAGGATTGGGCTACCAGCAGTGCAGAGCTTGCTCAGGAATGGCAGCAGGCAGGTGTGAGTGCATCTGCACGCACTGTGAGGCGGAGACTCTTGGAGCAAGGGCTGGTCTCAAGGAGGGCAGCAAAGAAGCCACTTCTCTCCAGAAAAACATCATGGACAGACTGATATTCTGCAAAAGGTACAGGCAGTGGACTGCTGAGGACTGGGGTAAAGTTATTTTCTCTGATGAATCCCCTTTTCGATTGTTTGGGACATCAGGAAAACGCCTCATTCGGAGAAGACAAGGTGAGCTGCTACCACCAGTCTTGTCTCATGCCAACTGTTAAGCATCCTGAAACCATTCATGTGTGGGGTTGCTTCTCAGCCAAGGGAATCGGCTCTCTCACAGTCTTGCCTAAAAACACAGCCATGAATAAAGAATGGTACCAGAATGTCCTCCAAGAGCAACTTCTCCCAACCCTCCAAGAGCAGTTTGGCGATTAACAATGCCTTTTCCAGCATGATGGAGCACCTTGCCATAAAGCAAAGGTGATAACTAAATGGCTCAGGGAACAAAACATAGAGATTTTGGGTCCATGGCCTGGAAACTCCCCAGATCTTAATCCCATTGAGAACTTGTGGTCAATCATCAAGAGACGTGTGGACAAACAAAAATCTAAAAATTCTGACAAAATGAAAGCATTGATTGTGCAAGAATGGACTGCTATCAGTCAGGATTTGGTCCAGAAGTTGATTGAGAGCATGCCAGGGAGAATTGCAGAGGTCCTGAAGAAGAAGGGGCAACACTGCAAATATTGACTTGCTGCATTAACTCATTCTAACTGTCATTATAAGATTTTGTTGCTCATATGTTTGCAATTATTATATTTCTATCTGTGATAAAAACATCTGTCAAACACACATAAAAACCAGAGGGCAGCAGATCATGTGAAAATATAATATTTGTGTCATTCTCAAAACTTTTGGCCATGACTGTACTCTCGCCACCGGTAAGGGAGAATCCTAAAAGTGTGCAGAGCATTCGTTGTGAGGATTCAGAAGCTGACATGTCAGGATTCAGCTCTGCAGGTTCCAGCAGTCGTCACATGGACACTTCACTCATGCCATTTTCATACTTATGGTCCTGTGACAACGAGCCTCTCCTCCTGCTTCTCTCATTTTTCACTGAACATTGAGAGCATTAGGGAGAGCAGCTCGTCGGTACATGACTAAGTGTGCAAATCGCATGTCTGCAGGGGGGGGGGGCGCCGAAACAAATTCTTGCCCCGGGTGCCAGAAAGCCTAGATACGCCTCTGGCCGCAACACACCGCCAGCCCCAGCCCCCGCGGACTGATCTCTGCAGTGTGGCGATTGGGTAGCGGCGCGCCGAGGCCATCTTCAGTCACGAGGAGGAGCTGAAGAGAGAGGAGAGAGCAGAGGCTGCGAGGCAGAGCTGCAGAGTCTCTGAGGTACTATGTGTGTGAGCAGCTAGCTGCCTGAGCTGCGGCGCTGCCTGGGGCTGGCCTGGCCTGGAGACTATTTGGGCAGTATGTGCTAAGTTCTATTTGGGCAGTGAGTGTAGTATGTCACTGTATTATTTGGGGCTGGGCAGTGGGCCCTCAGCACTGTATGACAGTGTGAGCAGCTGCCTGAGCTGCGGCGCTGCCTGGGGCTGGCCTGGAGACTATTTGGGCAGTATGTGCTATTTGGGCAGTATGTGCTATTTGGGCAGTATGTCACTGTATTATTTGGGCACTGTATGAGGTATTATATGAGCACTATGTGATGATATTATTTGGGCACTGTATTGTTTGAGCATTATGTGACGGTATTATTTGGGCACGCTGTGACTGTATTATTTGGGCACTGTATTATTTAGGCACATTCAGTGCCAGGAGCCCTTCCTTCTTGCCTGCGGCTCCTTAGCTGCTGCAGAACCTCATTTTAAAGAGGGAAGGGAAGGAGAGTGGAGTGGTTTTTGTGAAGCTATGAGGGGCTGCCTTGCTGCTGCAGAACCTGTTTTTGCCTAAAACCTTTTACGTGGAAAAAATTAATCACACCTGGATCCTGAAGTTCCTCCAGGACTACAAGTCCCAGCAGAACGTGGGGAGCAGTGATGTAATCCTTCAGCCTCTGACTAGCTATACCTCCCCCCTTCTTTAAAAAGAGGTTCTGCAGCTGCGGAGGGAACATATATGTATGAATCACAACCCAGCTGCTGCAGAACCACTTGAGGGAATCCCATTCCGCAGGCTTCGGGGGGTGGGTGGGGGTGGCTTCAAAAATGGGTGTGGCTTAAAAAGGGTGTGGCTTAAAAATGGGTGTGGTTTACCGACGCACAAACACAGAACCTGTTGTTAAAAATTTGAATCCCACCCCTGAGTAGAAACCAACCACAAGTGACCCCATTTTGTAAACTAGACCCCCCAAGGAACTTATCCAGATGTGTGGTGAGCACCTTGAACCCCTACGTGCTTCACAGAAGTTTATAATGCAGAGCTGTAAAAACAAAAAATCATTTTTTTCCTCAAAAACTGATTTTTTTAACCCACAATTTTTTATTTTCACAATGGTAACAGGAGAAATTGGACCCCAAAAGTTGTTGTACAGTTTGTCCTGAGTACACTGGTACCCCATATGTGGGAGAAAACTACTGTATGGGCACACGTCGGGGCTCGGAAGGGAAGTAGTGACGTTTTGAAATGCCGACTTGATGGAATGGTCTGCGGGCGTCATGTTACGTTTGCAGAGCCCATGATGTGCCTAAACAATAGAAACCCCCCCCCAAGTGACCCCATTTTGGAAACTAGATCCCCCAAGGAACTCCTCTAGATGTGTGGTGAGCACTTTGAATCTCCAAGTTCTTCACAGAAGTTTATAACGCAGAGCTGTGAAAATAAAAAATCATTTTTTTTCCACAAAAATAATTTTTTTAGTCCCCAATTTTTTTTTCCCAAGAGTAACAGGAGAAATTAGACCCCCAAAGTTGTTGTGCAATTTTTACTGAGTACGCTGATACCCCATATGTGGGGGTAAACCACTGTTTGGGCACACGTCGGGGCTCGGAATAAAGGGAGCACTGTTTCACTTTTAACAGCCAATCAGAGCGATCGTAGCCACGTAGGGGTTAAGCCAACCCCCCTGTGGTGAAGCACAAAGGGTCTTGTGCCTGCATGTTGGGTGACCTTTCAGTGACCCCGGTCACCCGACCCGCAGGAACGCGATCCTTTCATGACACATACGCTGTGTCACAGGTCATGAAGGGGTTAATTAAGGTTAGTAAATGATTGTCTTTACTAAATAAGAAGCTAGAGTTTAGCCAGGCCTGAGGGTCACAGAAGAGAAGATGGCCAGGCTGGCACACAAGTTCTCTTGCAGGGAACTGAAGTTGCTGTGGCACAGCAAGGAGCATGTGGTCGTCATCAAATGTGCTTGGAGAGCAGTAGTGAGGAGTCATACAGACGTTTCTCAGCCTGTGAGGTCCTCATATATCAAGTGGGAGATGAGACTAGCTGTGAGGGGCCGTAGCGACACACCTTGACTTATGTGGTCCTTACAGGGGAATATGGAGGTTCCCATAATGGTTTGCTGGACTGATGTATCATGTAACACAAATGATATACCGCCACGTGTAACAGCAAAGTTCCTGCCCCTGGATGAAGAAGAAGTATTCATAAAGTGTAGTGCTTGTTTTCTGATATATATACTTCTCATCAAGTTGTTAAGTAAAGAAAAGGTTATTTATGGATTTTGGTCTCTCTCATTCATCTCTCTATCATATGGTCCTGGCCTGCCATGTCAAGCAGCAGTATGCAGCCTGCAGAGGTGTAAAAAGAAGCTTGAAAAGAAGCTTTAGTCACGGAGGAATCAATTGTGAAGAGTTCCAGTATCAGTAATTTTTTCAACAAAACCTTCAGGCCTCTGCTAAAAGGCTGAAGATGAAGTGGAATTTCAGCATGACAACAATGCTAGGCATACCTCCAAATCAACAAAAGAAAGGCTTCACCAGAAAGAAGATCCAAGTTTTGCAATGGCCCAACCAGAGCCCAGGCCAGAATTGAAGAGGGCGCTGTACACAGGAGATGCCCTCGTAATCTGATAGATTTTGAGCCCTACTGCAAGGAAAACTGGACAAAGATCGCCAATTCTAGATGTGCCATGATGATGTTGTTGTGACCCGCACCACAATTGTGGGTTACCAGAGCAATGGGGTACTCAGAGCCGAGCCCATGGAAGTCTATGGGGTTGTCACAGGTAGCGGTGGCTCGGTCTGTGGCCCTGGCGGTCAGGCGTATGTTGGGGGGTATATTTACAGGGGATAGGTGTATAACAGTTCGTGACGCCACCTGTAGTTCTCTGATCATTAAGACCAGCGCTGCTGTAGATCTCTGAGGGGATGGTGTGGCAGCTAGGTGTCGGGTCCCCTACAGGTGGGACTGGTCCCTCAAAGTCTATGGAATTAATGATGTCGGGTGCAGATAAATAAATCAGTCTCACACCATCCAGCGTCTTTCCATACCTTTTACTTGTCAGATGATAAGGCAGGTCCCAGGGAGGCTGGTCGGGTGGAGGATGTGCTTCGAGATAACAGCTGAACAGGTTAGGGGGCCTCCTTAACTTTCCAATATGATGAGTCCAACCTGCATAGAGCTAAGTTCACTCCAATTTCTCCAAAGCTGTACTGCCCGGTCAGTTTTGTGGTCGGAGTCTTCCAGTGATGGAACTAGGTTCTTGCTTTTGTCGTGCACTGACTCAAAGTCCCTACTCCACTTGACCCCTGTTACGTACCGACACTCCAAGGCTGCTTTCTGCGACCTAAGGTCCAGTAAGACTCTGGTTTTTCTATCTCTACACCTGAAGCTGTAGTGACACTTCGGTCTCCAGTGACCGGAGAACAATGCCGGATAGTCCAATCCTTAAGGCACTTTTATAATTTTTTCCTCTGCGCCCTTCGCCCTGCTCAACTCTTGATATCAGCACTGACTAGGCTAGGATAATATTCGGTTATCCGTACTAGCCTCCACTTTTGCACTGTCTCTCTGTATTGACAGGAATCTCGTTTTCTCCAACAGGCACTAGTCCTGACTTCCTCCACTCTCTCAGGAGAACTTCAGACCACTGTGCTACAGAACACTCCCCTATACACCCCTGCTGGGTGTGTCTGAAGTGTATGTGAGTAATGTCGAGCTCTTAACCGTTACCTCTCCGCACATCCTCCAGGGTACTGCGTGTGCCTTCACACCAGGGCTACACATTCCCCCATGGTAAAATACAGCACTCCCGGGCTGTGAAATACAAGAAGACATTTTGTTTTTCATTAACAATAAACATTAAACTCTTCCCATCCGGGAGGTAAGAATTTCTTAAACGTTGCATTCAAACATTAGACATAGAAAAATACAAAAAGTATTAAAGCATCAAAACATTCAATAAATACACAGTATTCTTGTGAAGGACCCGCACCAAACCTTCAACGTGGGTCCTGGGTGGGCTGCAGGACATCTGGCTGCAGACCTCGCTCAGTGCCACACCACACGGGTTTTATGTTCAAAGGTAATTGTTACAGTTTGATATAGAACCACGAAAATGCATGAAATGCAACTATATACATTATCAGTTCTGGGCCGGCATAGTCCACAGCCTCAAAGTCCATTTTTCCACATATTTAGTGATGCACAATACTATAACAATACTTTTTACAATATTCACATAAGGTAACCTTTTTCTGGGTTAAATTACATTATTTTACTTGAACTACTGTTGATATCGAATGGGTATTTTCCCTTTCGTGGTTCGCTCTGATCTACGTGGAGTAGCTTCAGGTATATTGGTCTGTAATCTATCTGCTCTGCGTAACGGCAAACTATAGAACTGCCTCAATCTTTCTATGGATCTGGCAAGCGTACTGATGGCTGGGCGGTGTGAGTCAGCTTCACCAGGGGATCCCATAGCATGGGGCGCTGCTGCTGATGGTCCTTCTTGAGATTCTGTAGGCTGGGGTGTTACTGGAATAGGTAACTCCTGAACTGGCTCCACTGGCACCATGGGCACAACTGGAGGTAGAACTTCCTCTTGTGGCTGATAAAACTGCAACACCGGAATGATTACAGCATCTCCCAGTCTGGGCCAATCCGCAGGGAAATCTCCCAGATCCGTGTGTATGACCTCTTCTTTTCTTTCTTCTTGATTGATGACAGGGTTCTTTTCACGAAGCTTTAAGGGTTCTGGACACAATTTCAAATGGTCTCTGGACACAGTGGATATTGTTCTTCCTCCGTCCTTACTGATGATACAAACTTTTCTGTTGTCATATTTGGAATCTTGTACGACGTAGGGTTCTTGTTCCCACTGGTTATCCAATTTGTGCATCTTCCTTTTTCTTTTCAATACTACTTCTCCAGGCATCAAAGGCTTGGCAGGAGCACTCCTGTTGTAAATATCTTCCTGTTTCTCCCGTGCCTTGTTGAGACTTTCTTCTACACAGACTTGCACTCGTCTGTACTGCTCTTGCCGATTGATGTCCCAGTTTTCAACGGCGTCGTCTGCCTCCGGTTCTACCACTCCAAGTTCTAAATCCATTGGTAGTCTTCCGGGCCTTGCTCTCATAAGATAGGCTGGAGTGCAGTTAGTGGAACTTACAGGTATATGGTTATACAAGTCAACCAAATCAGGTAGTAAGTCCGGCCACCGATTTCTGTCTTCCAACGGTATGGATTTCAGCAAATCAAGGACAATGTGGTTCATTTTCTCGCAAAGGCCGTTGGTTTGGGGATGGTATGGTGTTGTTCTAATTTTCTTACACCCATACATGTGACAGAATTCCTTGAATAGGTCAGCCTCGAAAGCAGGTCCTTGATCAGTTAATACTTGCTCCGGATACCCATGCGGTCTGCAGAAGCTTGCTTGAAAGGTTCTTGCTGCCGTCACTGCTGTCTGATCCTTTACTGGAACAACCACCAGAAATCTAGAGTAATGGTCCACCATGGTCAGGGCGGATGAGTATCCAGATCTACTTGGCGACAATTTAACGTGGTCCAAGGCCACAATTTCCAAGGGACGAGTCGTCCGGATAGGCTGCAGGGGTGTCCTCTGACTACCGTAGTCCTTTCTTCTGAGACCACAGGGTCCACAGTTCCGACACCACCTCTCGATGGAGCTGCGCATCCCTACTCAGTAGAACCGGCACCTCAACAGGGTCTCCAGCTTTCTCCAGCCAAAGTGTCCTGCTTGATCGTGGTATGCTTCCAACACCATTTGGACGTCTGCCTTGGGGACCACTATCTGCCAGACCATCTCGTGGGTCCTGGGGTTGACGTATCTCCTGCACAACTTCTCACGGTATAGGAACAACCGGCTCTCTCGTTCCACAGGAGCTTTGCTGACATAGGTGCATCTTTTTCCAAGGAGGAACCTTCCTGTCTTAACAACTCCTTGATACGGCTGACCACTGGATCGCTGTCCTGCGTCTCCTTCCAGCTGTGATGGGGTAAGGGATTTAACGTTGCACCATACTGCTTTCTGTAGACTCGATGCTCGTGGACTACCCCATTTCGATGGAACGCAGGTAGCTCAATTTCTTCCAGGTCGTCCGATTCTTCTTCCGTGTCAGAGTCATGCGGCATTCAGGACAATGCGTCAGCATTAGCATTCTTTCGGCCTGCCCGGTACTTGATGGTAAACTGGTAATTGGACAACCGAGCCATCCAACGCTGCTCCATGGCGCCCAGCTTGGCGGTTTCCAGGTGCGTTAAGGGGTTGTTATCTGTAAACGCAGTGAACTGATTGGAGGCCAGATAATGCTTAAATCTTTCAGTAATGGCCCAGACCAGCGCCAGAAACTCCAGCTTGAAGCTGCTATAATTTTCCGGATTCCTCTCAGTTGGCCTGAGTTTTCTGCTGGCATATGCGATGACTTTTTCTTGGCCATTCTGCTTCTGACTGAGAACTGCTCCCAAACCTTCATTACTGGCGTCGGTGTACAGCAGGAACGGTTGGCTGTAATCAGGATAGGTTAAGATCTCATCACCCGTAAGGATCTCTTTCATCTTTTGGAATGCCTCAGCCTGTTCTTTACCCCAATTAAAGGGAGGGTTTCTGCTCTTTAGGGATTGTCCTACTAGGAGGTCCTGTAAAGGGGCTGCCTTCTTCGTGTAATCTTTCACGAACCTTCTGTAGTAACCCGTTAATCCCAGGAACTGTCGCACTTCCTTGAGGTTCTTCGGCTCCGGCCACTTCTGGATGGCAGTGACTTTCTCTGGGTCCGGCGCTACTCCTTCCGAACTGACGATGTGCCCCAAGTATTGTACCTTCTGTTTGAGTAGATGGCATTTTGAGGGTTTCAACTTCATCCCGTACCTAGACAGGGACTCAAATACTTCTGCCAGGTGCCTCAGATGGTCCTCATATGTCTTGGAATACACGATGACGTCGTCTAGGTATAGCAGCACGGTTTCAAAATTGAGATGTCCCAGGCAGTTCTCCATCACTCTCTGAAATGTTCCTGGGGCACTGCTGAGCCCAAACGGCATTCTGTCGAACTCACAGAGCCCCATTGGGGTGTGAAAGCCGTTTTCTCATGATCCTCCTCAGCCACAGCCACTTGCCAGTAACCACTAGTCAGATCGAGGGTAGAAAAGTAGTTAGCCGCTTTCAGAGCAGCCAATGATTCCTCTATACGTGGTAGCGGGTATGCGTCCTTATGTGTTATGCGATTCACCTGCCTGTAATCCACACACATTCTCAAGCTACCATCTTTTTTTCTAACCAGGACTAGAGGTGCTGCCCAGGGACTACAACTATCCCTGATTACTCCGGCTTCTTTCATATCTCGCAACATTTCTTTAGCCTTCTGATAATGGGCTGGGGGTATAGGCCTGTACCGCTCCTTGATGGGAGGATGACTGCCTGTAGGGATATGATGTTGTACTCCCTTAATTATCCCAAAATCAAGTGGATGCTTGCTAAACACTTGGGCGTACTCTTGGACCACCCGTAATACCCCTTGCTTCTGGTGAGCGGGAGTGGTGTCCGTCCCAACATGGAGCTGCTGACACCACTCCGCCACCTGGGTTGCTGGGTCATTGTCCTCCGCTATCAGGCAGGAGTCTAAGGACTCAGCCGGGAGAATAGAATTATTGTCGACAGCATGTAGTTTAGCAATGGTTGCATAACGGGGTAAGTTTACCTCATCATCTCCCCAATTGAGAAGCCGTACCGGTACTCTTCCATTCACCACTTCCACTACCCCCCTAGCAGTCATAAGTGTAGGTCTATGTTCTGAATGGTGGGGTTCTACTACAGCTTGGTAGTTCTGTCCTCTCAGACCTATGGCTGCCCTGCACCAGATTATCATTTCACTCATTGGGGGTATCACAATGGGATTCGAGTCAGTGACCCGTACATTACCAATTTCGCCGTCTGTAAGCTTCGCTTGCTGCTGACACACCAGGGCCCGGATCTCTCTTTGGATTACTCCCTTCTGCCTTGGTCTGGCAATTTCAGCGAGCTGTTGGAGTAAGAACACAACTTCTCCCAGACAGTTACTGATAATGTTAGTACCCAAAATTATATTTAAACCGTTCTCCTCATTTACAGTCTTTACTACTAGAAGCCCCTGGTCCTTCAATTCCTCTCTGCCCACTTTCACATCCACACATTTTGTCCCGAGTACTTCTACAGGAAGACCATTAGAAGCATACACGGTAAAGTCAGGGCTCGGGGGTTTAAGACTGTCCATTGACCAGAACTTAGTATATAGGGCATCAGGTATTAGGGTCACCTGAGACCCAGTGTCTAACAATGCCGGAACTGCAATACCATCTAGAATGATAGACAGGTAGGGTCGTCCACCCACATACCTGCGGTTCCAGTCTAGGGGGCCTGACGGGTCTTCTCCTGGGTGTTGGCCCTCGGACCCAGGTTCTGCCCGTTTAAAGGACACTGTGGAGACATATGACCTTTCCGGTTGCATCGGTAACAGGTGATCTCCCGACGAGGAGGGTGTTGATCAGAGGTCGCTCCTGGGGGTGGCGTTGTCCTCCTCCGAGGGGGCGACGTCTTCCTTCTTCTCCGGTTCATCCACGGGACGTCTTCTGGGCAGTCAGCTAATAAGATCTTCCCTTCTTCCTCTCTCCGCAGCTGCAGGGCACTCATCACAGCAGCCAGATTTTTAGTCAGCTGGCGCACCTCTGAGCGCAGACAGTCCAATTCACTAGGGGGTGTCACCTGCGTTTTTGCTTCTGCCACTAGCGAGGAAAAGGGGGGTGCCGCCGGTTCCAGAGTGACTTCACCCTGGTGATGTTGGGTTGACACCTCAGGTTTGCCCAGGGTCGCAGCCCTTTTATTGCCATGTCCTTTAGGGCATCAAAGGTAGCATCAGGATGATCTAAGGACCACCAGTTTACAGTTCTGCGCTCCTCTTGGGATCTCAATCCCTGTATAAATTGCTCTTTCAGCATCTTATTCTCGTCGATAGCATTTAAATTATTAATCTGCTTAAGGGCTCTCAGGGCTCCTTGTAGTCGGCAAGCGTAGTCCCTGATGCTGTCACCTGGCTGCTGTGAACAGTGGTAGAAGGCCATCCGGAGATCCGTTTCTGTGCGGTCCTCAAATATGGCATGCAGCTTAAAGAGGATCGCAGGTACCGACTCCTGATCAACGGTATCCCAAGTCTCCACTTCCCTCTCAGCAGCGCCAGTTAGCTGCCCTATCAGCACAGCAGCTTTTTGTCTCTCAGGCATGGAGTACATTTCTAAGATGCTGCATAACTTCCGCTTGAAGCCTGCTAAAGTGCCTGGCTCACTGCTGTACTGGGGAAGCCATTTCCCCCCAGGCATATATGGGAGCGTTAGTGGCATGATCGGGACTACCGGACTGGGTGCGGGGCCTGCGCCCCCATCTGGCGCTACAATGCCAGGCGGTGCGGGATCGGGGCCTCCGGCTGGGGCCGCACTGTCGGCCGGTTGTTGTGACATCTTAGCGCCCCCTTGGTTAAACGGAGCCTACCGGTTTCAGAAGCTGCTATTCCACAGGCACAGCGGTGGGGACAGGACCTTCGTCGCAGGCGCTCTGATGTCAGAGCGTCCACTTCCTGTTGCAGGACCTGCCGCTGAGTCAGAGCCGGGGGCGTGTCCAAGACTTTGCGCGCTCTTTCAGATACGCCCACCTTCTTCTCCAGTGCCTTAGGGCGCGAATATGGCGGCAAATATGGCGGTATTTGGCGCCAAACAATAGCAACAGTCTTTTTCACCAAAACACTCCACAGGCACACAGGGCTCGCAATTTTGCGAGTTTCGGATCCTGTTCGTGACGCCAAGTTTTTGTTGTGACCCGCACCACAATTGTGGGTTACCAGAGCAATGGGGTACTCAGAGCCGAGCCCATGGAAGTCTATGGGGTTGTCACAGGTAGCGGTGGCTCGGTCTGTGGCCCTGGCGGTCAGGCGTATGTTGGGGGGTATATTTACAGGGGATAGGTGTATAACAGTTCGTGACGCCACCTGTAGTTCTCTGATCATAAGACCAGCGCTGCTGTAGATCTCTGAGGGGATGGTGTGGCAGCTAGGTGTCGGGTCCCCTACAGGTGGGACTGGTCCCTCAAAGTCTATGGAATTAATGATGTCGGGTGCAGATAAATAAATCAGTCTCACACCATCCAGCGTCTTTCCATACCTTTTACTTGTCAGATGATAAGGCAGGTCCCAGGGAGGCTGGTCGGGTGGAGGATGTGCTTCGAGATAACAGCTGAACAGGTTAGGGGGCCTCCTTAACTTTCCAATATGATGAGTCCAACCTGCATAGAGCTAAGTTCACTCCAATTTCTCCAAAGCTGTACTGCCCGGTCAGTTTTGTGGTCGGAGTCTTCCAGTGATGGAACTAGGTTCTTGCTTTTGTCGTGCACTGACTCAAAGTCCCTACTCCACTTGACCCCTGTTACGTACCGACACTCCAAGGCTGCTTTCTGCGACCTAAGGTCCAGTAAGACTCTGGTTTTTCTATCTCTACACCTGAAGCTGTAGTGACACTTCGGTCTCCAGTGACCGGAGAACAATGCCGGATAGTCCAATCCTTAAGGCACTTTTATAATTTTTTCCTCTGCGCCCTTCGCCCTGCTCAACTCTTGATATCAGCACTGACTAGGCTAGGATAATATTCGGTTATCCGTACTAGCCTCCACTTTTGCACTGTCTCTCTGTATTGACAGGAATCTCGTTTCTCCAACAGGCACTAGTCCTGACTTCCTCCACTCTCTCAGGAGAACTTCAGACCACTGTGCTACAGAACACTCCCCTATACACCCCTGCTGGGTGTGTCTGAAGTGTATGTGAGTAATGTCGAGCTCTTAACCGTTACCTCTCCGCACATCCTCCAGGGTACTGCGTGTGCCTTCACACCAGGGCTACACAATGTTATCCTACCTAAAAAGACTGATTGTTGTCATAAATTCAAAGGGAACTTCAACAAAGTATTAGTATAAGTGTGTTCATGTTTCTGCAAATGCAACGGGGCTCAGGCCGGTAGCCGTGGTTGATGTAATCGTATCCTGCGCCCCAGCTCACCACAGAAAAACCGGGTCTTGTTTTGGCGTCTGTGTGTGGACATGTTACTGTAGTGGACACCTCCCAGCTCTTCTGGTCTGCAACACATTGCACTGCCCCGATTCCCCGTGACCCCACTAATGGGAAACCTCACCAGTCCATAAAAACAAAATCTTCTTTACCGACAGTTTGACTTGTACACAAAGAACAGCAGGAGATGCAGATGTTTCTCTTGGGTACAATAGAGGGCCATGTCTTCAAGAAAAAATTTTCAGGGGCACAGTTGGTGCATTGCAGAACAAGTTGGAGATCTTCAACCTTTTTAAATATAGCGACACTTTAGCTAAGCTTTTCCAGTGATCATTATCCCTCAGGCCATGTTTCGAGAACTACGTAGTGAAGCACCTGTGCATGTCACCTTACTGCGTGTGTCCCCAGCTTTCCTGATTCGTCTCTCTCACACCCACAGCTTCCAAGACCTGGCTGACACTTATCCGTTCCCCAGAGACCCTTAGGGACTCTAACAAAGCTCCTGGCCAATTGTCCCCTTCCGCAGCTCGCCTGCTAAAAGTATTCTGCTGCCACCAGGGAAGTTCTTCTTATGCCATGGTCACACATTCAGTGTTTGGTCAGTATTTGTAACTCAAAACCAGGAGTGGAATAATCAGAGGAAAAGTATAATAGAAACTCGTCACCACTTCTGCATTTCTTACCCACTCCTGGTTTTGGCTTACAAATACTGCTGTAAAATACTGACCAGATAATGAATAATGAATAATGAATAATGATAATGTACTCACGTACATTTGAAGTAAAGGAGGCCTCTAACCTGCTCAGCGGTTACCCGAATGTGCATTCTCCACCCCGACCAGCTCCCCGGGACCTGCCTGAACCACCTACCAGTAAAAGGTATGAAAAGAAGCTATTTCGTGTGTGACTGAATTATTATCTATACCCTGCATCATCATCACCATAGACTTCCAGGGACCCGTCTCACCTGCGGGAGACTACCACCCAGCTGCCCCCATAACACCCCTGTGAAAGTCCTTATAGCAGCGCTGGTTCAATTAACCAGATACCACAGGTGGCGTCACGAACTACTATCCTAAATATCCCCTGTAAATATTCCCATTGGATGAGCGCCCAGGGCCACGGACCGAGCCAACCGCTACCAGTGACAACTCCCATAGATTTCCATGGGCTCGGCTCCGAGTACCCCATTGCCCTGGTACTAAGTGCGACTCAATCTTTGGCGTCACGAACAGGATGCGAAACTTGCAATTGTGAGTCCTGTGTGCCTATGTTGAACTGTTTGGTGAAAAAGACTGTTTGCTGTATTTGGCGCCAAATTCCTCCATTTTACCGCCATGTTCGCGCCCTCAGCGCTGGTGAAGAAGGGGGGCGTACCTGAAAAAGCGCGCTGTTGCTTGACACGCCCCAACCTGCACCCCAAACTGCATCGCAAACCGCATCGCAATCTGCATCGCAAACTGCATCGCAAACTGCATCGCAATCTGCATCACAATCCGCATAGCAAACTGCATCACAATCTGCATTGCAATCCGCATCGCAAACTGCATCGCAAAATAGAGCGGCATCATCAGAGCGCCAGCGAAAAGGTCCTGTCTCCACCGCTGTGCCTGCGACGCTGCAGCCTGTAAAAGAGGTAGGCTCAGATTAACCAAGGGGGCATCAATATGTCGCAGCCACCGGCAGACGGAGCGGCCCCCGCCGGAGGCCCCAATAGCCCACCGCTTGGCGTCGTGCCGCAGGATGGGGTGCAGGCCCCTCACCTGGCCCGGTGGTCCCGCTCATGCCGCTAACCCTCCCATACATGCCTGGAGCGAAGTGGCTCCCCCAGTACAGCGGCGAGCCAGACACCCTGCAGGATTTAAAAGGAAAATATGTAGCATCTTAGATATGTACTCAATGACTGAAAAGCAAAAAGCTGCTGTGGTAATAGGACAGTTAGCTGGTGCGGCTGAGAGAGAAGTAGAGACTTGGCCCACTGCAGACCAGAATTCGGGACCTGCGATACTCTTAAAGCTACAGGCCATCTTTGAGGACCGCACAGAAACGGATCTCCGGATGGCATTTTATCAGTGCTTCCAGAGACCGGGTGACAGTATTAGGGGCTACGCCTGCCGACTACAGGGGCCCTGCGAGCTCTTAAACAGGCTAACCCCACAAGTCCCATTGATGAGAGCCAAATGTTGAAAGAGCAATTCGTGCGGGACTGAGGTCTCCAGCGAAGGCAGGACTGTAAACTGGTGGTCCTTGGATCATCCTGATGCCACTTTTGATGCCCTAAAAGACATGGCAATAAAAGGACTGCGACCCTTGGAAAAGCCAGAGGTGGCAAACCAGTATCACCCGGGTGAAGTCACTCTAAAACCGGCAGTACCCACCTTTTCCCCGCAGGTGGCAGAAGCTACCACGCAGGTGGCGCCCCCTAGTGAGTTGGAATGTCTGCGCTCAGAAGTGCGCCAGCTTACTAAGAACTTGGCCACTGTAATGGATGCCCTGCAACTGCGGAAAGAGGAAGGAGGAAAGATCCTACTTGCCGACTGTCCGGAGGATGTCCCTTGGATGAACCGGAGGAAATGGAGGACGTCGCCTCACCGGAGGAGGACCACGCCACCCCCAGGAGCGACTCCTGATCAACACCATCCTCGCCAAGAGATCATCTGCTACCGCTGCAACCAAAAAGGTCATATGGCTCAGCAATGTCCTTTAAACGAGCCGATCCTGGGTCAGAGGGCCAACACCCAGGAGTAGACTCATCAGGCCCCTTAGACTGGAACCGCAGGTTCGTGGGTGGACGACCCTACCTGTCCATCATTCTGGACGGGATTGCAATTCCTGCACTACTGGACACTGGATCTCAGGTGACCATAATACCTGATGTCCTTTATAATAAGTTTTGGTCAAAGGACAGTCTCCAGCCCCCGAGCCCTGACTTTACAGTGTACGCCACCAATGGTCTCCCTGTTGAAGTACTCGGAGCCAAAAATGTGGACGTAAAAGTGGGCAGAGTGGAGCTGAAGGATCAGGGACTTCTAGTAGTCAGGACTGTAAATGAGGAAAATGGCCTAAATGTGATATTAGGTACTAACATTATCAGTAACTGTCTGGGAGAAGTTGTGTTTTTGCTCCAACAGCTCGCTGAAGTTGCCAAGCCAAAGCAGAAGGGAGTGATACAGAGGGAGATCCGGGCCCTGATGTGTCAGCAGCAAGCGAAGCTTACAGATGGTGAAATCGGTAATGTACGGGTCACGGACTCGAACCCCATTGTAATACCCCCAATGAGTGAAATGTTAATATGGTGTAGAGCAGCCATAGGTCTGAGAGGACAGAACTACCAAGCAGTAGTAGAGCCCCATCGCTCAGAACACAGACCTACACTCATGACTGCTAGAGGGGTAGTGGAAGTAATAAATGGGAGAGTACCAGTACGACTTCTCAACTGGGGGAACGATGAAGTAAATTTACCACGTTATGCCACAGTTGCTAAATTACATGCCGTAGATAACAATTCTATCCTCACAACCGAGTCCTTAGCCTCCCGCCAACCAGCGGAGGATAATGATCCGGCAACCCCGGTAGCGGATTGGTGTCAGCAGCTTCATATAGGGACAGATACCACTTCCGTCCACCAGAAACAGGGGGTACTACGGGTGGTACAAGAGTATGCACAAGTATTTAGCAAACACCCACTCGACTTCGGGACGATTAAGGGAGTACAGCATCATATCCCTACAGGCAATCATCCTCCCATCAAAGAGCGATACAGGCCTATACCTCCAGCCCACTATCAGAAAGCTAAAGAAATGTTGCGTGACATGAAGGAAGCCGGGGTGATAAGGGATAGTTGTAGTCCCTGGGCAGCACCTCTAGTTCTAGTTAAGAAAAAGGATGGTAGCATGAGAATGTGTGTAGATTACCGACAAGTAAATCGCATAACACAAAAAGATGCATACCCACTACCACGCATTGAGGAATCCTTAGCTGCTCTGAAAACGGCTAACTACTTTTCTACCCTCGACCTTACTAGTGGGTACTGGCAAGTAGCTGTGACTGAGGAGGATCGGGAAAAGACTGCTTTCACCACCCCAATGGGACTCTGCGAGTTTGACAGAATGCCGTTTGGCCTCAGCAGTGCCCCAGGGACATTCCAGAGGGTGATGGAGAGCTGTCTGGGACATCTCAATTTGAAACCGTGTTGCTGTATCTGGACGACGTGATTGTCTACTCCAAGACATATGAAGATCATCTGAAGCACCTGGCAGAGGTATTCGAGTCACTGTCCAAGTATGGGATGAAACTGAAGCCCTCAAAGTGCCATCTGCTCAAACGGAAGGTACAGTACTTGGGACATATTGTCAGTTCCGAAGGAGTAGCGCCGGACCCCGAAAAGGTCACAGCCATCCAGAAATGGCCGGAGCCGAAGAATCTAAAGGAGGTGCGTCAGTTCCTGGGACTAACAGGTTACTACAGGAGGTTTGTAAAAGATTACACTAAGAAAGCGGCGCCTTTACAGGACCTCCTGGTCGGACAACCTCTCAAGAGCAGAAACCCTCCATTCAATTGGGGAAAAGAACAAGCTGAGGCATTCAAAGAGATGAAAGAGATTCTGACAGGCGATGAAATCTTAAGGGTATGCCACACTAAACAACATCGCTAACGGGATCGCTAAAAAACGTCACTATTTAGCGATCCCGTTAGCGATGTTGTAGTGTGCGGCATCTACCAGCGACGAGCTCCCTGCTGAGATCCTGCTGTGATCTCGCTCGTCGCTGGAATCGTTCCGGACCCTATTTTATCGCCGGCGCTCCCGCTGGGTAAGTATAATCGCTAAGTGTAGCACCTTTTCTTAGCGATTTAGCGGTACTTTTGTACCGCTAAAGTCGTTAAGGAGATCGCTAACCGCAATAGCGTCCTTAACGACATCGCTAAGTTAGGTAGCTACTAGCGATATAGAAACAATCCCGCTAGCGATCTCATTAGTATGCGACGCTAACGAGATCGCTAGCGGGATTGTGTAGTGTGGCAGTACCATTAGCCTACCCAGATTACAGCCAACCGTTCCTGCTATACACAGATGCCAGTAACGAAGGATTAGGAGCTGTCCTCAGTCAGAAGCAGAATGGCCAAGAAAAAGTCATCGCATATGCCAGCAGAAAACTCAGGCCAACTGAGAGGAACCCGGAAAACTATAGCAGCTTCAAACTGGAGTTTCTGGCGCTGGTCTGGGCCATTACCGAAAGATTCAAACATTACCTTGCCTCCAACAAGTTCACTGCGTTTACAGACAACAACCCCTTGACGCATCTGGAAACAGCCAAGCTGGGAGCCATGGAGCAACGTTGGATGGCTCGGTTGTCAAACTATCAGTTTACCATCAAGTACAGAGCGGGCCGTAAAAATGCTAACGCGGACGCCTTGTCCAGAATGCCGCACGAATCCGACACGGAGGAAGAATCAGATGATCTGGAAGAAATCGAGCTACCTGCGTTCCACCGAAATGGGATGGTCCAAGAGCAACGAGTCTACAGAAAGCGGTGTGGTGAGATGTTGAACCCTTTACCTCATCACAGCTGGAAGGAGACTCAGGACAGCGATCCAGTGGTCAGCCGTGTCAAGGAGCTGATAAGACAGGAAGGTTCCTCCTTGGAGAAAGACGCACCCGTACCAGCGAAGCTCCTGTGGAATGAGAGAAGCCGGTTGTTCATATACCGTGAGAAGTTGTGCAGGAGATACGTCGACCCAAGGACCCATGAAATGGTTTGGCAGATAGTGGTCCCCAGAGCAGACATCCAAATGGTGCTAGAAGCCTACCACGATCAAGCAGGACACTTTGGCTGGAAAAAGCTGGAGGCCCTGTTGAGGTGTCGGGTCTACTGGGTAGGGATGCGCAGCTCCATCGAGAAGTGGTGCCGGAACTGTGGACCCTGTGGCCTCAGACGAAAAGACTACTGTAGTCAGAAGGCACCCTTGCAGCCTATCCGGACGACTCGTCCCCTGGAGATCGTAGCATTGGATCACGTCAAGTTGTCCCCAAGCAGGTCAGGATACTCGTATGCCCTGACCATGGTGGATCACTATTCCAAATTTCTGGTGGTCGCCCCTGTCAAAGATCTGACAGCAGAGACAGCAGCAAAAACCTTCCAAGCGAGTTTCTGCAGACCACACGGATATCCCGAGCAGGTACTGACTGATCGAGGTCCTGCATTTGAAGCTGAACTGTTTTATGAATTCTGTCGGTTGTATGGATGTAAGAAGATCAGAACCACCCCGTACCACCCTCAGACCAATGGCCTTTGTGAAAAGATGAATCTCATTGTCATGGATTTATTGAAATCTGTACCACTGGAAGAAAGAAATCGGTGGCCAGACTTGTTACCCGACCTGGTCGACTTGTACAACCACATACCAGTAAGTTCCACCAACTGCACTCCAGCCTACCTTATGAGAGCAAGGCCAGGAAGACTGCCAATGGATTTGGAGCTGGGAGTGGTAGAACCAGAGGCTGATGACAGTGCTGAAGATTGGGACACAACTCGACAAGAACAGTACAGGAGAGTACAAGCCTGCGTGGAAGACAGTCTCAATAAAGTAACAGAAAAACAAGAGAAGAACTATAACAAAAATGCCCCGCTAAGCCTTTAATGCCTGGAGAAATTGTGCTAAAAAGAAAAAGAAGAATGCACAAATTGGATGATCAGTGGGAACAGGAGCCCTATGTCGTGCAAAATTCCAATTTTGATAACAGAAAGACCTGTACCATCAGCAAGGATGGAGGAAGAACGACTGCAACTGTGTCTAGAGATCATCTAAAGTTGTGTCCTGGCCCATTAAAGCTTCGTGAGGAAGAACCTGTTGTCCTTCAGAAAGAAAATGATGAAGCGGTCATACACACGGATTTGGGAGATTTACCTGCGGATTGGCCCAGATTTGGAGACGCTGTAATCATTCCTGTGCTGCAGTTTTATCAACCGCAAGAGGAGTCTCTACATCCAGTCATACCAATTGTGCCAGTAGAGCCAGTTCCAGAAGGACCTGTTCCGGCAGACCCTCAACCATTGGGATCCCAAGCAGCGGAACCACAAGAAGCAGCGTCACAAAGAGTGGAAACCCCTGGTGAAGCAGTACCGCATCGCCCAGTCGCTAGCATGCTTGCCAGGTCCCTAGAGAGGTGGAGTCGT
Source organism: Oophaga sylvatica (assembly GCA_033576555.1). Classification (NCBI taxonomy): domain Eukaryota; kingdom Metazoa; phylum Chordata; class Amphibia; order Anura; family Dendrobatidae; genus Oophaga; species Oophaga sylvatica. The sequence continues at coordinate 589,187,417 of JARQOD010000002.1, read as the reverse complement.
ATCTATAGTTTGCCGTTACGCAGAACAGAAAGGTTAGAGACTACTATACTTGACACTACACCACGTAGGTCAGAACGTATCACTAAAGGAAAGCTACCTATTCGCTATCAGGAGTAGTTCTAGTAAACTAGTTAGCAAGACCCAGACAGGGTTTATTGTCACTGACAAAATTGTATAAAGTTTTACAAGATTTGCACTTTAATAAGAGTTCAAGTATAATGTGATTATTTGAAATGTGTCTTTTCTCATGCATGGACTGCGTGGCTGTGGACTGTGCCTGTTATGTCCCATGAATGAGACATTTTACAGACTGTCCTGTGTATTTTACATGCTGTATTGCAGTCTCTCATATTGTTTACTGTTGCTATGTGTCCCTGTTTTTGCATAGCTGAAATCCTCCCTTTACATTAAGTTTGTCCCTCCTGTCTCTGTCTCCCTCTTCTGGTATGATGTCATTTCCTTCTTCTTTCTCCTGTGTTTCATTCTCCATCTTGATTTTATCAGAATCACATGTGTTTTCAGTCTGTCTGAAGAAAGTCTTTTTTACCTGCTGCTGTTTGTATGCATTCAACAAGAATTCTTAAATAAATCAAAGTCTCTTCTGGATTCTTCATAACATGTGTGCCGGCAGCTGAGTTAAGCTATCTGCGATCGTCGCCAATTGTGAGTATGGTGAAAGAGATCCGGCATCTCACAGAGCCATATTTACAGCCACAGGCCCCGGGGACAGAATAGTAAAAAAGACTCTTCAGATTCATCTGTATAACCCACAGCTTCTATAAAGCTACAGAACTTCCTGCAGAGCATCCGCTCTCAACATATAAGAGTCTATACAGCTCCCCTTCTCCCTGTGCAGCAGGATGGCTGAAGGAATGACTACACGGTCTCTGCCAGACCCATTGTCAGAGGAAGAGTACATAGACCCTGATCCACCATTTAGTGAGAAGGCTAGACGTGTCACAAAGCCAACATGGAAAATAAGGGAGAATCTAGAATCCAGTAAACATGATCTTCTCCGTGCAACAGCAGAGCTATGGCAAAAACTCTTATGCCACATAAATAGCCTATCTCAGCCTGCTTCTCTCCAACGACCACTGGAGGGAGCTCTCGCACAACTGTGTTCAGATTATCAATGTTATGCAGAAATAACAGACCAATATATCGCAGTGTTAAAAAGACTTAACCCATCAGTTACCTGCAAAGAGCTGCAAGCTTTCCAAAAACTTAACTCTGAGAGAGAAAGCATGGTGCGCGATATAAAAGCCAAAACAGAGGCAAGAATCGCACTAATAGCCGAGATGTCATCTTGCATTTCTGGCTCTGCCAGACAGTCAAAGCGAACATCTAAGTCACGCTTGTCAAAATCCTCAACCCTCAGCGAACAGCTCATAAAAGCACGTGCGGAAGCTGAGGCCACTAAAATACAAGCTGCCTTTGCTCAAAAGGAAACTGAAATGAAAACTGAGGCCACTAAAATACAAGCTGCCCTAGAGGCCACTAAAATACAAGCTGCCCTAGAGGCCCTAGAGAAGGAACGCCAACACGCCATAGCCATGGCAAAGTTAAAGGTCCTGGAACAAGCCATCAGTGGGAGCCAAAGAGACAGCATCAGTTTAAGTGGTTTTGATACTGAAGACCCTCTTAAGCGTACTAGAGACTATGTACAAAGCCAACACAGTGCTATCCCTGCTCCTGCAATCCTTCCTGACCACACAGATGCTCCCCTGAAACAACAGGGTTTTGATACTGAAGACCCTCTTAAGCGTATTAGAGACTATGTACAAAGCCAACACAGCGCTATCCCTGCTCCTGCAATCCTTCCTGACCACACTGATGCTCCCCTGAGGCAACAGGACACAGAGCGTTTATCCCCATCCTGCACCCAAGGTCAGTACAATTACAATACGCTGCCAATCTTGTATCCTGATCCACCTCTGTGCACCGAAATGTACCAGAAACCTGCAAATCACCAAATCTTATACTCAGAATCCTACGTACAGGCCAATATGCAGGCCAGTCACCACACTCCGGTCAATCACACAATTCCAGTCCCATGTGTGGCAGAAACTAAGCTCATTAAGCCAGTTAATGGACTTAACGCCTACGCTGCCCCATATATACCTGCATTCCCAGGTCAAATCACAGACTGTATGAACAAAGCTATCCAGCCAGCATCGGTCCTTCCAAAATCGGAGAATGCTGATATGACTGGCCTCGCAAGGTACATGATTCGGCGCGATCTAACTAAGACCGGTCTTACAGAGTTTGACGATAAACCTGAGAACTACAGGGGTTGGAAGTGTACCTTTGAAACCACGATCAGTGATCTCGGCATCACCGCCGCTGAAGAGCTAGACCTGCTAATCAGGTGGCTTGGGCCACAATCCACTGGATCGGGTCAAGAGACTTAAATCTGTCCACATCAGTAATCCCATTGCTGGTCTCACTGCTGCATGGAAGAGGCTAGAAATAAGCTATGGCAGTCCTGAGGTCATAGAAAGGGCCCTGTTCAAACGACTAGAGGATTTTCCAAAGGTATCTAATAAAGACAGTACAAGGTTCCAAGAGCTCAGCGACCTCCTGTTAGAGCTTCAGCTGGCCAAAGCAGACCCATACCTTCCTGGCCTCAGCTACCTGGACACTGCTCATGGGGTAACCCCAATAGTTTCCAAGCTGCCGTCCAATATCCAAAATAAGTGGGCCATGCTTGGATCAAAATACAAAAGGAAAACCAAGTCTCCTTCCCTCCATTTTCCTACTTCTGCGAGTTCATCGAAAATATTGCAGACTGTAAGACTGATCCAAGTTTTTTCTATGGAGAACACAGCGACCCTGTTTCATCTACTAAACACGACAGTCCACGTCTTAACTACAGGAGCCACCAAGCTCCAATGTCCATCAAGAAGACTGATGTTCTTCCGCACCTTCAGTATCACAAGATAAGAGCGACAAAGGTGAGAAGGTTGAGAATCCTAATCGCCAGTGTCCAATTCACAAACTGCCACATCCCCTGAAGAAGTGCATCGGCTTCAGGAAGAAGCCCCTTCAAGAACGAAAGGAGCTCTTGAAGAAGTTTGGAGTATGCTTCAGGTGCTGCGCCTCTACCGAACATCTTGCTAAGGACTGTGTCATCCCCATCAAGTGTCTAGAGTGCGACAGCGAAGACCACGTACAGGCGCTCCATCCATCACAGCCTGACTCTGCGTCTTCACCTTCTCCCACCACAAGCCATGGCGGGGAGAGTACAGACCAAGTGACAAGCCATGTTGCAGTATCTTCCTCATGCACCGATGTCTGTGGAGAAGGTCTTCGAGACAAGTCCTGTGCGAAGATTTGCCTGTCATGGGTGTATCCCAAGGGCCATCCAGAGAAGGCAGTCAAAGTGTACGTTAGCCTGGATGACCAGAGCAACAAATCATTAGCCAGGTCGGAACTCTTTGACTTGTTTGACTTAAAAGGAGACGTCTATCCCTACACCTTGGGCACCTGCAGCGGCGTTTTACAAACCTCTGGAAGAAGGGCCAGTGGCCTCATAATAACTTCTCTTGAGAAAGGCGCCACGGAGATACCACTACCCACGCTTGTAGAGTGTAACCAAATACCATTCAATAGGGAAGAAATCCCAACACCAGAAGTCGCTCTTCAGCATCCTCATCTCAGAATGATAGCCAAAGAGATGCCACCCCTGGACGATAAGGCAGACATCCTAATTCTCCTCGGCAGAGACATTATACGATTGCACAAGATGCGTCAACAAATCCACGGACTACTCAATGAACCATATGCCCAGCGCCTCGAGCTGGGCTGGGTCATCATTGGCAACGTCTGTAGTGACCAGACAAAGAATCAGAACGACATCTCCTCTTACAAAACCGTTATCACGTCGGATGACAACGACTTGTCCTCCCTGTCATACTCACGTCACCAATGGATAAAGGAGAAGTCAAACGACACTACGTGTCAACGGCAACCATCCGATATTTCAAGTCCGCTTTATCCTCGAGACTACAACCTCGAGATAACAGCATTCGATCCTTCAACCAAGGACAACAACTTACTACCTACAGAGGGAGACAAAGTGATCATCAGGGTCATGAGCGTCAAACCCACCGAAGACAACTATAACAGCTGGGTAGCTCCCTCACCTTCTCTTCCAGCAAAGACTAAGTTGCCAAGGGATCCACAGCAAGTAACTGCTAAGTTCCCAACCCTTGATACCCATCTCCATCACAAGCCTGGTCAAACTGAAGCCATGCTAGACTTCAGTGCTCAGAGTGAGAGCCCCTCTCTCAACAGCCTACCTCTGACCGATGGTTCCAGCGTTTTCCCCACGCAATTCAGCCTCAGCTCACTGGCGGATGTTGAACAAGACACGTTCACTTCCCAAGCATCACCCTGTAAGGAACTTGCTATCAAACGAGGAGCCTCGCCTGTTGAAAACAGTATCGACGGTCCTCTCGGGTTTAAGACACCCATCGCAGTTCTAGGCAGAGTACCACTGAGACAGCTTGCTACTCCGGATATCAACGGGAACACTATGCCACCATCTCAGAGACAGCAAAGATGGGAGACGGCGAAGAAGTCTCTAAAGGCCTTACAACAAGTCCTGCCCCGTAGTTCTGTAAAGACTCTTTCAACCGTCATCAAGAGACAAGTCTACCTTTCCTACGACGTGTCTACGAAGACTACAGCTGCAGGAGCCTCTCCCAGCGCTTCAGAAACTGGCAAAAAGGTACAGAAGCTGAGCTCTCTTTACCCTGGACATCCTTTCAGCTGGTCAGCCATCCTATCTGCTGACATACATTTCAGGCAAATCATCTGCTGGCTCCTTCGAGCAGGAGTCACATGATCTTAGCTTCGTCTCTGAACTCAGCTCACGGCGGGGAGCCTACCGCCATATACTCCTCCAGCTGTGTTGGAACATTGTAATATTTTAACTTTCTCCAGCGGATTATTGGGTTGGTGGAAGTGTTTGCACGTTGCGGCTTCCCCAATCCGAAGATGGGTTTTCGTTTGGACTCGGACTATTCCGCTGTTGAGGACTTCATGCCTCCAACTGAACATTGGACCATGCCAATTGGATTTCAACTGTTGTTGTTATTACCTGCATGCTTGTTTTTTCCTTTTGTCTTTCAGGTCTACAGTGACATCTCCAGTGGACATCATAAAATTATGAAATCTATAGATTTCAGACGGGGAGTGTTATGTCCCATGAATGAGACATTTTACAGACTGTCCTGTGTGTTTTACATGCTGTATTGCAGTCTCTCATATTGTTTACTGTTGCTATGTGTCCCTGTTTTTGCATAGCTGAAATCCTCCCTTTACATTAAGTTTGTCCCTCCTGTCTCTGTCTCCCTCTTCTGGTATGATGTCATTTCCTTCTTCTTTCTCCTGTGTTTCATTCTCCATCTTGATTTTATCAGAATCACATGTGTTTTCAGTCTGTCTGAAGAAAGTATTTTTTACCTGCTGCTGTTTGTATGCATTCAACAAGAATTCTTAAAGAAATCAAAGTCTCTTCTGGATTCTTCATAACATGTGTGCCGGCAGCTGAGTTAAGCTATCTGCGATCGTCGCCAATTGTGAGTACGGTGAAAGAGATCCGGCATCTCACAGAGCCATATTTACAGCCACAGGCCCCGGGGACAGAATAGTGCCAGCCCAAAAACTTTCTATGTAAATAGTTGCACTACGGTGCCTTATCTTGGTTTTACACGAAACCATTACTATCTACCTCTGAAGAAAAACCCGTATGGTGTGGCCTAGAGTGAGGTCTGCAGTCAGAAGTCCTGCAGCCCACCCAGGACCCACGTGGGAGGTTTTTGGTGCGGGTCCTCCACAAGAATTTGTCTTGTATTATGAGAATGTTTTAATACTTTTGATACTTTTGTATTTTTCTAATGTACAAATTGTAACGTTCAAGAAGTCTTACCTCCCGGATGGGAAGAGTTAAAATGTTGTTGTTAAATGCAAAACAAAAATGTTTTCTTTTTCTCTTTTACAGCCCGGGAGTGCTGTGTTTAACCAAGGGGGGATGTGTGGCCCAGCTATGTCAGGCACACAAAATCCAGGAAAATGCACAGGAAGGTAACCGCAAAAGCTTGTTATCCATTCACTTCACTCACACTTTCAGACACACCCACCAGGGGTGTAGGAGGTAGTGACACGTAGCAGAGCTCATTCAAGTTTCCTGTCTGAGAAGAGCTCAGATCATTCTGTTTCCTGTCTTAGGACAGTGCAGTTCAGTGCCAGTTCAGTCTGGACTTGGAGGGAGAGGAGAGAGGACTGAATCCTCGCAGAGCTAGCGTAGCTCACCTGACAAAGAAGTGGAGGCTAGTACGGGTGAAGTGAATCATCCTAGCCTAGTCAGAGCTACCCTTAATCAGTACCTCAACAGAAGCGGAAACAAGGAGGATACTGAGAGCTGCTCAGCGAGCTCTGGAGAAAGCTGACATTTCCATCAAAGCTACAAGTGCTTATGCTAAGAGCGAGAGCAGGGCGAAGGGCATAGTGGAGAAGACAGCGAGCAGTGCATCAGGTATTGGACTACCTGCACTAAATCACCGGACACCGGGGTCCGAAGCGTTGCTAGTGTTTCAAGCATAGTAACAAGATAACCGGAGGCTTTCTGGACTACAGGTCGCAGAGAGCAGCCCTAAGTGCTGATACGTAAACGGAGTCAGGGAGAACAAGATGGGCAAGGCCTGATCAGCCCTAACGACTTAGTTCTTTCCAACATCTGGGCAACAGAGACACAAAAGGCTCTACCACAATGTCAGCCGGGCTAGACAGCTATTAAGAAAAGCTGGAGATTGCAGAGTTAACTTCGCTTCAGGCAAGTTTGGACTCAAATACATTTGAAGTAAAGGAGGCCTCTAACCTGCTCAGCGGTTACCCGAGTGTGCATTCTCCACCCCGACCAGCTTCCCGGGATCTTCTTGAACCATCTACCAGTAAAGGTATGAAAAGAAGCTGCATTGTGTGTGACTGAATTCTTAACTACACCCTGCACCATCACCATAGACTTCCAGGGATCCGTCTCACCTGTGGGAGACTTACCACCCAGCTGCCCCATAACATCCCCTGTGAAGATCCTTATAGCAGCGCTGGTCCAATTGATCAGATACCACAGGTGGCGTCACGAACTACCTATCCTTATAATCCCCTGTAAATATCCCCCATTGTATGAGTGCCCAGGGCCACGGACCGAGTCCTGCTGCCAGTGACAAATCCCATAGACTTTCATGGGCTCGGTGCCGAGTACCCCATTGCCCTGGTACTAAGTGCGACTCACTTGTCACAGAAGGGGCGGAGTTGGACAATTTCCTGGGTGCCTGATAGTCACTGCAATGTTAATCACAAGGTGTAAGCAAACAACAGCACACAGCCGGATATGTGACACATCTTTCAGTTCAGCGTTTTAACCTCTAAGGCTGTGGTTCCACGGTCCGGAACCACAGCGCTTTGGACGGAGCGGAAATTCCGCTCCGTCTAAGCCCCGCCCCCTTTCTGACGCGCGCTCTTTCCGGAGGTGTTCAGGACACCCCGGAAAGAAACGAAGGGCTACATAGCCCTGTGTTAAATTCTGTTGCGGCGACGCACCGTCGCCGCAACACGCGAGGACATGCTGCGGTCTGAAAAGACGCGCCGCATGTCCGTTTACGCAGGTCTGCCACCTGCGTGTTGTTACGCATAGTGGAGACGGATTTCTTGAAATCCCCTCCACTATGCTGTAACATCTGGACGCTGCGTGTTTGGCGCTGCGCCAGCGCACAGCGCCAAGCACGCAGCGTTTACTGATTGTGGAAACTCACCCTATCTCATTCTGTCCTCAGCTTACATGGCAAAAACTTGCTCACAAATTCCCTTTAAGATAAAATCACTGCAGCCAAATCCCGCCCACTCGCAACAGAAACCCCTCCGTTCTACAGTGAACCCATGAAATTGCTGGGTGGGTGGGTTTTCGGTCGTATTAACGGGGTTACATCTGTTGAATATTGTCATTTTATTCAGACACCGTGTCTCCCCCATCGGTCACACTAGGGAGCCGGCTTCTTTGTACCGGATCGTTTGCAAACGACTCATCACGAGTTCCTGAGAGGGTCAAGGGTGGGACTTAAGTCTCCAGAAATGTTGGAAACTATGCACGTGCGACCATTGCTACCATGACTGTCCATTAGTTGCTGCAGATATGGTTCATAGTATATAGGAATGGGCTGATCAGAGGTCGGTTATGTTTTCTGGTTCAGTGGCTAAGTACAAGAATCTGATCTGAGCGGTGACCTGAGACAAGTTCATGTACTCAAGCTGTGTACTCAGCAGATTAGTCTGCTGGCTCAGAGATTGCTCATCTGCAGGGCTGTCCCAGAGTGTAGAAAACTTTATGGTCTGTTCCTTTTCTCAGACTCTCCTATAAGGTAGGTGACGCTTCTTCTCTGGTGGTTTCTCGTATAGAGCGAGTGATGATCAGGTTCAGCTTAATGTGGGAAAGAATACATAGAGCTGACAAGCGGCAGCGGTTGTTTGTCAGAGACGTTACTGAGATTTCCTTGCTATGTGCTTGGGGTGTAGGAAGTGAAACAAGACTTGCTTTCTTTTACTTTTCTGTTTTTGCGAGACAAATCAGCGACCTCAAGAATCTTGCAGAAAATTTGACTGAGAGTAAAGTTTTACAGCTGTGTACAACCTAGCCTGGGGTCTGTGCACACCCAAGCGCCTGCGTCTCAGGAGGACGCTCGGGTGAGGTTGTAGTGTCACTGTTTCACTGTTCCTTGTTTTTCTTTAACCATTGTACAATGTTCATTTGTGAAGAAAGTTACTGTTCAGTGGAAAAGTCGCAAAGTCCGATCGCTCCTTGAAAACTCCAGTACAAAAGGGCAAGAAAGTAACCAAGAAAAACCTGGGAAGCAATGAACGAGCAGAAATAGCAGGACAAGAAGCATTTCACGTGCTGCCGCAGGTAGGATACACGGACGATTCTGCCTGTCTTATATAAGCCGTTCACAGCGATTACAGTATTTATTATATAATTGTGAGTGAATATTATTGATACTTTTGCATTATTAAATTATCGTCTTTACATAATACTTCATCATACTTGGATGGCAAAAACACCAGTAAAAGTTGTTTGTTGTGCGGATGTGACAGTGCTAGTTTTAGATCAAATGTCCCTATGAAAAATCATCTGATTTTCGTCCAGAAAACTTGCAGGATTTTCATCCATATGTCGTCCGAGTGTCCATATTTTACGTCCGTCCGTGTGTGATATATATATATTTATACATCAATATTTTCAAATGTTCCTGATCAGATACAGTTTCCTTATTACCGTAATAATGGCAATGTATCTGTCAAATCAGATGCTAACAGATGATCTGTATGGGATTCGATTATTTTATTTTTTGCACCAATAGACTTATATATGCAAGTCTCTTCCGATATAAATAAGACAATAGTGCATGCTGCAATTTTATTTTTGTTCACACAGACAATTGGTTTGTGTGAAAAACTTGTAATCTGATCAGCCATATTGAATTACATTGGTCGGTGTGCTATCCCATCTTTGCTCAGACAGCACCCATCCATATAAAACGATCGTCTGATCCAATCAATGGATAAATGCTGCTGCACCCACCTAGTATACAGACGAGTTCACGGACACAGTCACATCCGCAGTTTGTAGACGTGACTGGTCTGAGAATTGCAATGTTCATTTCAACTGTGGCCTAAAAAGCAGAAGCCCGATGGAGAAGAGAGTCTGTTATGTGAGGAAGCACTCCTCCGCTGCGTTCACAGAGCGGATCTACTCCAAAATCTTCCTCAAAAATGCTTTGAAAATTACCTATTTTTTTCCAGTGGAAAATCCTCTCTGCTCCTTATATAGGTTGTTGATGAGCATTGTTTTTACTTCTTTTCCCCTAAAAATTTGCTGGAGGTGAGTGGAGGGAGTCCATGACTAGTTTGGAGAAAATCTATCATATCAAATGGCGGCAAAAAGAATTCAGGAAAAATTCTCTTCCAAAATTTTTCACCTTCAGGAAAATAAATAATTTTCTATGAACACCTCAAAAAAGGAGCATTTCCTAAAGAAATTTCCCATGGAAAACTTGTCGGATTTGTCCACCTCAAAAAAACCCTGTGTGGCCATAGCCTGAAGAACCCGATACACATTAGATGGAGGTTGGCCCCAACCAGCCAACCATCGGATGAGTAATACTATAATGAATTCCACATTTAAATCTCTTGTGCCATGCTTTATCTAATACATAATGAACTAAAGGGGAAGAATTGATTTATGAAAATGTATCCGCACCTTCTGTTTTGGCCTCTACTGACATTTTGTCTTTTTTTCCATAAGTTTCAGCTGTCAACATGGCCGCAAGCAGTACTTACTCTGCCGTACGCAAAGTGGCTATATTTGGGGGCACACATGGAAATGAGTTATCTGGAGTTTTCCTGGTTAAACACTGGTTAAAACATGGAGGGGAAATTATCAGACTGGGTATGGAGGTGAGACCATTTATTACCAACCCAAAGGCTGTGGAGAAATGTGTTAGATATATTGACACTGACCTGAACAGAGTTTTTGACAGTCAAAGTCTTAGGTAAGAAAACTTTGTGTTCCTCTTGTATTTTGAACATATTGTAGAATATAAGTTGGTTTGGATGGTAGAGGAAGCAGTGACTATGCATCTCTGTACAGCCTGATTATCTCCGTGACTAAAGCCTTAGTCAGATGTCCATATACAGAGTACAGACTGCGATGCACGGCCTGGCCGCGGGTCTCCTGACCCGAACTCAACAGTGTCATGGATGCCTTTAGAGCTGTGAAATTAGGGTCAAGAGACCCATTGCCAGTCCGTGCATCGTGGTCTGTACTCAGACTATGATAGACAGATGTTTAAATTTGGCCAAAATGATAATTGCAAGGTTAATGCGGATGAGGTTTTCACATCTAAATGTTTTCAATCTTGAGCAATTAATCTTGGCCCTAATTCACAGTCTTTGCCTGGTTTCAGACATGGTTGATACCCTATAGAGTTCTAAATAGTCCTTATCCCCCCACTTAACTCTTCTACACTATTGGAGCTCTAGCTATTCAATTTAATGGTCCTCGAAAGCTGTTACTTAAGGCCCCGTTACACTAAGCGAGATCGCTAGTGAGATCGCTGAAGCGTCACCGATTTTGTGACGTAGCAGCGACCTAGCCAGCGATCTCGCTTAGTGTGACACTCAGCGACGATCAGCCCCCTGCTGGGTGTTGCTGATCGTCGCTGAATGTCCTGGACCATTTTTTGATCGCTGGTCTCCCGCTGGCCAGCACGCATCGCGATCAACCAGCCGGAGTTGGTAACCAAGGTAAACATAGGGTTTCTAAGCTCCGAGCGACGCCTGGAAACCCGATGTGTACGTTAGATACCAGCACGCTGGTGCAGGGGAGCTGGTAACCAAGGTACACAGCGGGTTTCTAAGCTCAGAGCGGCTCAGGAAACTCGATGTGCACCTTGGTTACCAGCTCCCTGCACCAGCGCGCTGGTATCTAAGGTACACAGCAGGTAACTAAGCGACGTGCGTCGCTTGTTACCCGCAGTGTCGCTGTCCTGATCGCTGCCTGTTTGGCAGCTCAGCAGCGATCATGTAGCGACTCACCAGCGATCCTGACAAGTGCATATCGTTTTCGGGATCGCTGGTGAGTCGCTATGTGTAACGGGACCCATACACTACTTTTATTAGCGAGAAAACGAATACATAAATATTGGCTGGAAGACATCTGTCTGAGATGATTTAGTGAATCCTGCATTGAGCAGGGGCTTGGACATGATGACCCTGTAGGTCCCTTCCAACTCTAACATTCCATGATTCTAAATTCTGGTTGGAACCTAATATTCCACCCACCCCAGAATTGATAGCCCAGATGAAACATTTTATGGAGGTAGAAAAGCAGATGCAATAAGTAATAGTCACAAGCATGATAATGTGTGCAAAACTGTAAAGCGCTGCGGAATATGTTAGCGCTATATAAAAATAAAGATTATTATTATTATTATTCCTGTTGAAATGGAAGCAATTTATTGTGAAATTGTGTTCTCCCAAAGAAAAAAGAAGCACCCTACAACCTTCTATCTCTACAGCATGGTATATCTTAGAGGAGCTCAAAAACAATCTAGGTCAACTCGTATCAATAACTGACAGAAATGAGGTCAAGATGAACATTGTAAAGGGATGAATCCCTTCTTATCTGTTCTTAAACAATAGCTCTTTGTGTTGTCTTATTTTGATTTTGTGTTCGTTAGATTTTCTTTAGGTAATAATGTAAGTATTCTATTAATAACTGCATTACCGTCCAGTCTGTGTACTGATAAAGGATTATCACCCTTGAATGGGTTGTTTTTACTATCTACCAGAACTTTCAATTAACCCTATATATTAAAAAAGCTCCATTGCCAGTGGTTGGACCTTTAGCACTACGTCATGCTCTAACTGTGGAATAGGACATAACTTGCTATTAAAGAAGAGCGAACCAGAACTGTAAAGTTCAGAGTTCTTATCAGACACCTAGTGTCTGTTGCTGAACATGGGCTTCATAATCCATTTTATAGTTCAGGACAAGAGAGAGAGGAAAACAGAGATTGATTTTCCAGCCCCAAGGCTCGGGTCCCCATTGATTTCAGTGGGGTTCTGGTTCTGGTTGAAGTTCAGGCACAGTTCTGGTACCCGAACCGAACTTTGGACTAAATTTCGGTTGGTTACCAGAACTCAAACTTCCATGGGTCCGCTCATCCCTATTTTTTATTTTTTGGAATAACCTTTTACTCCCTTCAAAATTTGTAAACCCAGGATAAGAGAATGGTGTGATCAAATCCTTTCCGGGAATCCAATCTGCCCATGTGAAAGACACAGACTGTCATAAAATGTCTTCAGATTACTATTGATGACAGGGTCTAATGTGTTAAACTTTTGTGATTGGCGCTACCTCCAATAGTGTTAGATGCAGCTCTTGGTGTATGCTTGTTCTCTACTTGCATATTTTTTTTAAAGGCTGTGTTCACACGTTGCTACCAAGCTTCTTTTTGGATCTACTTCAGACTTTGCTTCAAAAAACTGCCACAATCTTCATGTGCGACTCCGGCCTCCATGTAGGAAAGGTGAAAATGTCCTTAGTGCAGCATTTAGCAGCAGGTCTTCCAGGGCTGAGGACAGAACATTTCTCTCCACGTGCTCTCACAGTTGTTTGCCTGCGGGTTGTGCGGAGTCATCCTGCCTGTTGTTCCTGGGGTCTGTTCTTGGCATGAGCTGAATAGACTTTGTGTCATTGCCAGGAATGTTCTTGTCGGGGAAGGGCCCAGCACTTCTATACACTCGGGGGTCTGGGAGACACTAGAATTCTAATAGTCAAGGTCTCTTTCAGCTGCAGAATGAAAAGTTGTCAGGTAATCGGAAGTATCCCAGAATCTAATCCGTGACAGGAGGAAGCATAAGATGTGTGTGACCGAAGACTAGTGAGAGCATGAAGAGATGTGTCTGATTGCATGAAGGCTAATGCCTCCTACATCTGTAGGGCCACTGAGCTCAGTGTTTGGTGCAGTCACACATCAATATGGTAGCCTGACTAGGGATCAACCAAAGGATTTGAGCTACCCTCGTCCGGTGTCCAGCTTGGTCCTCTGTGGCGACCAGACTATGACAGAGTTCCAACCTGCACCATTAATACTCTAAGGCCGGGATCACACATGCGAGTAAGTCGTCCGACACTCGCATGTGAAATCCCAGCTCTGGCGCCGGCACTCAGGAGTGGAGCGCGCGGCTGCATGTAGTTCTATGCAGCCGTTCGCTCCACTCCCGAGTGCCGCGCCAGAGCTGGGATTTCACATGCGAGTGTCAGACGACTTACTCGCATGTGTGATCCCGGCCTTACTGGCATCATTGCCCCCTGCTGCTTACTACGTCCTCCAATGGCATGAAGCATAGTAAGCAGCGGAGGCACTCATGATGCTGGGCAGAGATTTTTTGTAGTTAATATATGTCATTTTTACATTGTGTGGTGTTGTGACCCCTGATGCAGCTAGGGGGCACTGTGTATGCTCCTCGGGATATGCATGGAGGCATGTCATGGATGGACGGTATGTATCGCAGAGGTGGGTGGCCCTGTGATGGAAGCCTGGGCGTGTTTTGTGCAGCAGATCTACTGCTGAGAGTTGTGCTATACATTGGGAGGCTTCCAGGTGACTTGGAGAGCTGGGTGGGTCCAGTCACCTACAAACCCACCCAAGGGGTATGTGTCTGAATACCCAAGATAAAGCCTGTAGGTGTTTATGTGTATCAAAAGGACCTGTGGTGAGGTCATGACCATGTGACCTAACCATGTGATTCATGACCACACCTGTGGGCGGGGTTACAGCTATGTAACGGAGTGTGTTTGGCACCTGAGAGTAGTGTTGTGGGAGTTTGCCAGTGTGGACAGACTTCCATGTGTCCAGGCAGAAATTACAGAGAGGTCTCTGTGTCTGAGGAGTGAGGCTCCAGGCAGGAGCTGAAGTACTGAAGACTTGTATTGCATGTGGCTGTGAGGTTTATGACGTAATAAACCTGATGACTTTTTGGATAAGAAAAGTGTCTCCTGATTGCCTCTGAAGCAGATGAGTGAGTGGAAACCTTACAATTGAAATTGTATAAGTTCTGTGTATAGACAGATTTATATTCCTTTTAGATGATAAATGTTTCTTATTTTGCAGCAATGACCATACAGGAAAAATACCATATGAAATTGCACAAGCACAAAAAATCAATTCCTTATTTGGACCAAAAGGTAGTAAAGATGCTTATGATGTAATACTGGACCTGCACAACACCACTGCTCACATGGGAGCCACGCTGATCCTGGAGAACTCACGAGATGACTTCACTATACAGATGTGTAATTACATTCAGGTAATGTCAAGACAAGAGACGCATCCAGGCCAGGGGTATGCAATTAATTTAACTGTGGGGCCACATAAGAGACCGTGACTTATGTAAAGGCAGAACCAATTAGCGGAAATTAATTCTGCTCAATATTATTATTATTATTTTATATAAATATTAATTGACATTTAATATTGAGCAGAATTAGGTATGACTCCACCCTATATACAGTATAAGTATCCACATAACCTCCTATATACAATATGAGCCCACCACATGGCGTTCCTATATACATTATTAGCCCCCACTTCACCTCCTATATACAGTATGAGCCCCCATATAGCCTCCTATATACATTATGAGTCTCCACATAGCCTCCTATATACAGTAAAAGCTTCCACATAGCATCCTATATATAGTATGTGCCCCCAGATAGCCTCCTATATACAGTGTAAGCAACCACATAGCCTCCTATGTACAGTATGAGCCCCCTACATGCCATTCCTATATATAGTATGAGCCCCCCACATGGAACTCCTATATACATTATGAGCCCATACTTCACCTCCTATATACAGTATGAGCCCCCACATAGCCTTCTATATACGTTATGAGACCCCACCTAGCCTCCTATATACAATATGTGCCTCCACATAGTATACTATATACAGTGTGAGCCTCCAAATAACCTCTATATACAGTGTGAGCAACCACATAGCCTCCTATGTACAAAATGAGCCCCACACTTGGCACTCCTATATGCAGTATGAACCCCCCACATGGCACTACTATATACAGTATGAGCCCCCACATAGCCTCCTATATACATTATGAGCCCCCACATAGCCTCCTATATAAATACTTCATGGAAAAAACCCAATACAGATAACAACCAATAAAATATGTGTCAAATATTGGATAATATGGGCAAAGTAAGGGACATGTTTAAGGAAAAATCGCCAAAAATAGAAACATACAAACAAAAAATTGCGATCATAAATTCCAAGGAGAGTTTGCCAATGGTACAAAAATATATATTTTATTACAATTATCAGGATACAAGGTAAAAGGAAGGGACAGGGGCAGATGCCAAACAATGCACAAGAAGATGAGGGGCAACAAGGTGGAATGTGGAGCTTAAAGATGTAACAAAGTAATTTACATATATGTATGACAAAATTGATAAAATACATGTGTCAATACAGACAAGTGTTTGTAAATAATATAACACAATATGTCATGACATGTCGTTGAAATAACATTAATGTGAATAGTCAGACATATCATGACACACAAAGAGTTCACTATAATTAGACTGTATATAATGACACACACAAATGCTCCCACAGGGTCCAATGTTATATCATAGTGATATCAAGGCTGAATGTAATGAGCAGAAGGTATACCTGCAATAGCCAGGAATAAGGACCTCCACAGCGTGCCCTCCCCGACGCGCGTTTCGGCGATATGTGCCTTTTTCAAGGGGTGGGGGAAGTAGGAAAACAGGGGTATAAAAACGCTGCTTCAACCAATCGCATGGATTATTGGAATCATGTGTTCAAAAAGACCAATCGTCATCAGCCCAATAATGTGTCAGTGATTGGTCTTGGAGACAGCCAGAAGGTGAAATTAAAAAACCCACTTGCCGTCACATCCGCCCGTGTGATGACGCGCATGCCACCGCGGAAACCCAGGACGCACGGCCGCGTCGGCATCAAATGGCCGGTGACGTCACAAGAAGGCGACTGATCACCATGCCAACATAGATGCCGAGAGCGGCCGCTCGTAACCGGCGCCACAGCGCATGCGCGTGCAAACAGGCGGACGGGGCAAGTGAGATGAACTGTGGCATACAGATGATGTATAAATATACAGCCAAGGTAAACCAATATAATTATCAGCCATCAATAATCAGCAATATCAATCACATGCGAATATAGAAATAATAATACATATAACAGACATGCAAAGATATATACAATAATAAGTATGAATTAAATAAATATGATGACTTGAAATTAGACACTTGATTGAAGAAATCTCCCAGGCCAAAAGTCAATCACTCCAATGACAATAGTAGGCAAGACTGGTCACACAGGAAGAACATCTAGGAATGTATAAACTTGTTGCCATGCGTAGGATTGATGCAGAAGCTAAGCTGAAAAAATTATTTAAAAAAAAGGTTAAAATCAATAAATGAAACACGTCATGTGCAAAGACTGGAACCAACCCAGGACAGCCCCAGGTGAACCCATTTATAAGAAAGGAACAAAGCTAATGGCTTCGTTAAGACCCTTGGGATGGACAGAATCCAACGTCCATATCCATTTCGTCTCGCATCGAGACAATTTTTGTGTCATATTCCCACCACGTGCACCGGGATCAATGATATCGATCCCCCTAACTCTTAGAAGGGAACTGTCACTATCATGGTGGATCTTGAAATGGCGTGGTAACGTCCTAAGTGTGGATAGATCCTCGTGGTCGGCGGCCGCCTGAATGCCCAGCACATGTTCACGTATCCGTACTTTTAGTTGGCGTGTTGTCATGCCAACATATATAAGTCCACAGGGACATAGGGCAAAGTAAACTACATATCTAGAGACACATGAAATGTGTCTCCTGATTTTGTAGGTCCTAGTGCCCTCTGAATTAAAAAATATATCAGTGCGATCAATATTAGGGCAGGCGACACAGCGACCACAGGGAGCACTACCACACACAGGACGGCCACCATCCAAAAAGGTGGTTTTTTTCTCACCATGGTAGTGACTGTGGACCAAATAATCCCTAAGATTCTTAGAGCGTCTGATGGTAATACTGGGTGTCGGTGGGATAATCTGATTTAATATGGGGTCCGTCTGGAGGATAGGCCAAGCTCTTTGAAGGCACTCCTTCATGCGTGCAAACTGGGCATGGTATGTGGTAACATATCTCACCTTCTGATCTATTTTCCTCCCTTTATCTTTATATAGCAGGGATTCCCGTGTAGAATGTTTCGCCCTATTAAGGGCTCTTTTCACAGAACGCCTGCTATAACCACGTTCTAGGAATCTATTAGACAAATCCTGGGCTTGAAGCATGAAGTCCTGATCATTGGAACAAATTCTACGTAAACGCAGAAATTGACCCACAGGAATGGAATTGATAAGAGGTCTGGGATGGGCGGAGGAGGCGTGAAGCAACATGTTCGTAGATGTTTCCTTCCTAAAAATAGTAGTCTGCAACGTATTGTCAGAATCCCGCCATATTTTGACATCTAGAAAATCGATAGTATGCTGATCGCAAGAATATGTAATATTGATATTTTTATCATTGGAGTTGAGAACTCGAACAAACTCACCCAATTGTTGAGAATTCCCCTGCCAGATCAGGAAAATATCGTCGATGTACCGCACCCAGAAGGGGATGCGGTCCATCGACGAACACCGATCCGACAGGGGAATGTCCCTCTCCCACAGCCCCAGGAATAAGTTGGCGTAAGCGGGGGCAAAAGACGCCCCCATCGCTGTACCCTGGAGCTGTAGGTAGAAGGACCCTTTAAATATGAAAAAATTATGCGTGAGTGAGAATTCGAGGAGCTCCAAAACCAAGGATACGATCTCAGACGGTAGATTAGACATGTCAAGAAAATATTTGGTAGCTGCCAGGCCATCTACATGTTTGATATTCGTGTACAGGGATTCAACATCACCTGTCACTAGGAAAGTATCCTGATCAATATGAAGGCCATCTACCCTTTTAAGAAATTCACCAGTGTCCAATAGGAAGGAGGGAAGACCCCCCACAATCGGTTGGAGTTTAGAGTCAATCCAGAGATTGACCTTCTCAAGATAGTTGCCGGAGACCAGAAATGATCGGACGACCCGGGGGCTCTCCCAGATTTTTGTGCACTTTAGGTAATAAATAAAAAGTGGAGATGACAGGTTCATATACCTGTAGCGCCGAAGCCAGCTCTTTAGTAATAACCTCATCCCCTACTGCCCTATCCAAAATCTTGGATAGTTCACCAACAAATGATAATAGGGGATTATATGTCAGGCGTTTATAGCAGGTCTTATTGTTGAGTTGCCTGTATGCTTCCTTCTCATAGAGAGTCTTAGGCCATATAACTATATTGCCCCCTTTATCGGCTGGCTTCAGCACCACATCTGGAAGAGCCCTCAGGGCGTCCAACCTAGTCCGCTCCTCCCTGGTAAGATTATCATTACCAATGACGGTGGGAATGTTCGTAAAATCCTTGGCAACCACTTGTACAAAGAGGTCAATGGATGTGCAAGTCGATAGAGATGGAAATTTTTTGGACTTGACTCTAATCGATGGGGGAATCTTACCTCCCTCTCCATGGATATGTTCAAACGATAATTCTTCCAATTCTTGAAGAGCTATCTGTTCTTCCGCTGTAGGAAACAAAGAGTTTTTATGAGAATCAAAAAAATGTCTCTTAAATATCAAGGACCTAGCAAAAAGATGTAGATCCTTGATAGCTGTGAAGACATTGAAATTGGATTTAGGTGAAAAAGTGAGTCCTTTATTCAATAAAGAAATATCACTATCAGACAAGATGTATGAACTCAAGTTAATTACCTTGTTGTTCTTACTCTGCTCTGGTGGTTGGTATTGCATCCGTTTGTATGGATGAAAATTGCCATCCCTTAGTCTTTTGGATCTGGGCCCAGACCGCGTCATCATATGAGAAGTTGACCAATCGGATGAATCACTCACAGAGGAGAGAGAACTGACAGAAGGTGCATTAGACATCTTGGGGACTTGAGCATTAGCTCTTCTCCAATTGTAAACATTTTTACTGGCAAAGTCTTTAGTATCTCTCTGTAATTTGGTAGATTGTGTTTCATGTATTTTCTTGACACAATTGTCCAAGCTTTTGTCAATCTGGGATTCATAATTCTTCATCTTATCAGTTGGACAATTTGCTTTAAAATTACGCTCAGCATCATCTATCAATTTATCAAGGTCTGTAATGGCCTTAGAATTTAACTCAACCAAGAGTTGCATAAGTGTGAATGAACATGTGCCGCACGCCTCCTCCCATCGACCGACAAACTCCAAATCTTCCACAGGAAAAGAGGGAATGACCCGTACTCGTAATCCTCTGGGGATTAGTTTGCAGGAGATATACCTTTCCAAGAAGGCTCTATTCCACCATATTTTAGTTCGTTTGATTAATAGTTTTTCAATTTCATGAGCCTGATTATCAAAATTAGGTTCAGCTGACGGCTGTAATTCAGTCCCACTTGTACCAAATACCTGATCAATTTGACCAAGCCAAGTTCTATCCTTAGCTCGGAAGTCCATGTCCAAGAAGAAGACAAAGCCTGTGCAAAACACAGTAATTAAGTAACATAAATACTTCATGGAAAAAACCCAATACAGATAACAACCAATAAAATATGTGTCAAATATTGGATAATATGGGCAAAGTAAGGGACATGTTTAAGGAAAAATCGCCAACAATAGAAACATACAAACGAAAAATTGCGATCATAAATTCCAAGGAGAGTTTGCCAATGGTACAAAAATATATATTTTATTACAATTATCAGGATACAAGGTAAAAGGAAGGGACAGGGGCAGATGCCAAACAATGCACAAGAAGATGAGGGGCAACAAGGTGGAATGTGGAGCTTAAAGATGTAACAAAGTAATTTACATATATGTATGACAAAATTGATAAAATACATGTGTCAATACAGACAAGTGTTTGTAAATAATATAACACAATATGTCATGACATGTCGTTGAAATAACATTAATGTGAATAGTCAGACATATCATGACACACAAAGAGTTCACTATAATTAGACTGTATATAATGACACACACAAATGCTCCCACAGGGTCCAATGTTATATCATAGTGATATCAAGGCTGAATGTAATGAGCAGAAGGTATACCTGCAATAGCCAGGAATAAGGACCTCCACAGCGTGCCCTCCCCGACGCGCGTTTCGGCGATATGTGCCTTTTTCAAGGGGTGGGGGAAGTAGGAAAACAGGGGTATAAAAACGCTGCTTCAACCAGTCGCATGGATTATTGGAATCATGTGTTCAAAAAGACCAATCGTCATCAGCCCAATAATGTGTCAGGATTGGTCTTGGAGACAGCCAGAAGGTGAAATTAAAAAACCCACTTGCCGTCACATCCGCCCGTGTGATGACGGCATGCCACCGCGGAAACCCAGGACGCACGGCCGCGTCGGCATCAAATGGCCGGTGACGTCACAAGAAGGCGACTGATCACCATGCCAACATAGATGCCGAGAGCGGCCGCTCGTAACCGGCGCCACAGCGCATGCGCGTGCAAACAGGCGGACGGGGCAAGTGAGATGAACTGTGGCATACAGATGATGTATAAATATACAGCCAAGGTAAACCAATATAATTATCAGCCATCAATAATCAGCAATATCAATCACATGCGAATATAGAAATAATAATACATATAACAGACATGCAAAGATATATACAATAATAAGTATGAATTAAATAAATATGATGACTTGAAATTAGACACTTGATTGAAGAAATCTCCCAGGCCAAAAGTCAATCACTCCAATGACAATAGTAGGCAAGACTGGTCACACAGGAAGAACATCTAGGAATGTATAAACTTGTTGCCATGCGTAGGATTGATGCAGAAGCTAAGCTGAAAAAATTATTTAAAAAAAAGGTTAAAATCAATAAATGAAACACGTCATGTGCAAAGACTGGAACCAACCCAGGACAGCCCCAGGTGAACCCATTTATAAGAAAGGAACAAAGCTAATGGCTTCGTTAAGACCCTTGGGATGGACAGAATCCAACGTCCATATCCATTTCGTCTCGCATCGAGATATATATATATATATATAGCCTCCTATATGCAGCATGAGCCCCCACATAGCCTCCTGTATACAGTATGATCCCACACATAGCCTCCTATATGTAGTATGAGCCCCCACATAGTCCGCCTATATACATAGCCCTCCAATATGCTGTATGGTACCTCACATAGCCCTCCTATATACAGACACACATCACACACACACTGACACACAAAAAGATAGAAAAAAAGATACTTGCTTTGCTCCTGTTTCCCAGTTGCACTGCTCCAGTCTTTGGTGTGTGCACTGACGCTGTGCACAGCTTACGCTATGCCGTGACGATGTAAGTTGCACATGGTGAATGGTGGAAGAAGGAGCTGGCGGCCCCTCCTCCACCATTATGTTCACAGTTAATTGCATCCTAAGGATGCAATTAGTGACATTGGGATTTGGTAGGGGAGGATGGCCGCATGGTGCGGCCTGTGGAGCAGTTTTTTTTGCCCTTTAGCTGTCTCTGTCCATGAGACAGACTGGAATAGCCAGAGCCCTGAATGTGGCCCGACAGCCAAACTTTGCTGAGGTCTGATGATACTAAGCATCCAAGGGTCTAATCTGCAGTATTGTACTTATTTGTGATCTTTAATTACGAGGCTATGACAATTTACATTGATTTCACTGATGCGAAGGAGACATTTTCTATCATGACATAAGCTAATACATATCCACGCAGGTGGACATCTTGGACCTCAATATTTCCTATAAGACAATATAACCTGACAAAAAAACGAGCACAGATGCAATAATGAATCAGGCCTTTGTTTTCCGCTGTCTCCTTTCTGTCTCATTTATGTCTCTACTAATGGATACAGAGCCGTGATTTTTAAATGACTGGGAGTTTCGTTGGCATCGAGAGGGCAGGACGGGGTTCAGGGGGGATTTTTGTTTTTATTCGGTTTGCTATATTAGCTAAACCAGTGTAATATAATTGTAGTTGCCTTTTTTTTCATTCTATACCACAGAAGTCCATGGCTCCTGAACACTGTCCTGTGTTATTAATTGAACTCCCTGGAGTCAAATATATAACAACTCGCTCTATAGCAAAGCATTTTATAGGTAAGTGATCCTGGACTCTCCCCAAGTACATGATTCAGGGGCCATTTTTTTTATTTAAATGCATATATTGTGGACTAAAGTTGGGTTTCGTTACCAATTATGCATGGTTTACCTAGTATGTCTCCCGATCAGATCATGACAGGTTCATGTATTTCTATGAGGCTGCCACGCTCGGGTCGGGAGACCCGCAACCAGTCCGTGCATTGTCGTCCTAGATCCACGGACATCTGCATGAATTCTAAACCACAGATAAGAGTTACAAACTCCTTATCATAAGGAGCTCACTGATGGATACTGGGTTAACTCATGCTGCATCCCAGACAAAGTGCAGGGAAACGAAAAGTCACATGCTCCAGCAATTTTAATGAAACACTACTGAAAGCGTCCATATCGTTTTAATGTGAAGCTGTCATCGGCTAGCTATGAGAATGGTTATTTGTGTACAGATTTCTCCGGCATTTGTGTGATTGTGTAATGTATCTGTAACGATAAATGTTATGAATATTTCAAAATTATGCAAAGAATCTCTATACTTTCCATAGAGGCTTACTGTATATATTGTATTTGTATATTTTGTTTTTTTTTTTTTTTAATCCACCATATGGTTCCCAAGCTATGGGCCTTTTTTATCTAGTGCTCATTTTATAGTCCTTACTAAGGGGGCATAGCTCACAGGATTATTACCATATGAGTCCTGCCCCCTAGGAAAGACCATAAAAATTAGCACTAAATAAAAAGGCCTCTGTCTCTGGAATTCCTTAACCAGCCTGAGGACTTTACACAATAGATAACTTCCCCAACATCTCGGGGCAAGAGGTAACATGAATGGTCATCATTCAATACAAGGTTATTTATGTAGTGCTGTGTACAGGGAAACAAAACTACAAATATAATTTTTTGCTGTAGACTTGCTAAAAAGGGAATATTAACCATGCTGACTATTTAAGCAGAACATGTTCATAGAAAGTAATGAGCACTTTGCATCCATATAAAATAATCTGTTTGATGTCTTGTTTCCAGGTAATAATTTGTTTTTGTTTCAAATGCATCATTGTGATCAGTGAATATGCGCAAAATCACATACATACACACACACATATACTGTATATGTATTTTTTATATTATTTGCAATTCCAATTTTTGGCAGGAATGACCATTTTTCATTGAAATTAAATAAAAAAAAATAAGAATTCCTGCAAAAAATTGGGATTGTAATAATTATTTAGAATATTTAACCATATAAATAAGTCTCATGGTAAACTCTGGGCTAATATTTATGTAGATCTTTTTTATTAACAGGCATAGAAGTAGGACCGCAACCTCAAGGTGTTATTCGAGCAGATATTCTGTATAAAATGAGGAAGGTAGTAAAGTATGCGCTTGACTTCATGCAGCATTTTAATGAAGGTAAAGACACTGTATGTCAATTATTAAGCACTAAATACAAACAATGACTTCATAGAAAACGAAAACTAAAAGGGAGAAGATACAGATAAGATATTAGAAAAAACTTTTTTAACTGTGAGGGTGATGAATGAATGGAACAGGCTGCCGCAAGAGGTGGTGAGTTCTCCTTCAATGGAAGTCTTCAGAGGCTGGACCGACATCTGTCTGGGAGTGAATCCTGCATTGAGCAGGGGGTTGGACAAGATGACCCTGGAGATCCCTTCCAACTCTACCATTCTATGAGTCTATTAAAACCAAATTATCTACAACTGGAGGTATTCCCACAATTGGGGTCCCTGCATTTTGAGATTGTGAGATGATGTACATCAGAGTAGATGTCACAGACAGAGCTTAGTTTTAGGAGGACTAATGGGGCACGTGCCCATGGTGTTGGGTTGCAGCCAGGGGAGGTGATATCAACAAAGAACCGCCTGGCTTTTCCCTAGTACATAGAGGCTGCACATGGCTGGGACAGCATACTGAATCAAAAACCTGGGCAATGGAAAACCTGGTGTCCTCCTACAGCGGTAAATTAGGACTGAAAATTAGTTTTCAGTGCCAAAAAGCCACTCTCCTTTGTTAGGGTGCTTATAAGCACATCTTTGTAAGCTCCTGTCTCGGTAGGTTTTAAAGAAATCCCTGAAAAAATAATTCTACAAATACATTTTGTAATAAGGAGAACAATTTGCCACAAGAAAACTACAGCACTTTCCAATAGTTTCTGAATGTGCAATTAGGTGACATAGGCTAAAATGGCAATTATTTAACTTTGATAGTAATGATATTTTACTTGTGCTATAAAAGTAGTTTTCATACAATTTTTGGCTTTTTTAGCCTTATGATCTCGTTCACACATTGCAGGTACAGCATTTCCGTCATGTAGCATTGAAGTATACAGTGTACTGGAAAAGATAGATTATCCCAGAAACGATGTTGGGACCTTAGTGCAATTATTCATCCAAGCCTCCAGGTATGCCATATTATACACTTTATTTTTCATTTTATTCCTGGTACAGGTCTTTAAAATGTTCATGGAGTACTTGCTGGGTATTAAAGCTATAGTTTCCCTTTGTGAAGCGTTTACCATACACCATGGAGGGCTATGAGCTCCTAATGCTTAATGTTCTGTACCCTGATGAGTGATTCTGACCCAATAATAGGAGCTAAAAGAAAATGACATTGGGGACAAGAGCAATATCTGAACTTGGCCAACGCCTATCTATGAACCCTAGCTATATGGGCTGCCGCTATGGTAAAGATGCCCATAACCTTGACCTGATAAAGTGTATAAGTAAAGCATTACGCTTCTTGGATCTGGCTAAGAGTGGAAAAGGGCGATTCCCTAGGGCCTCTTTCACTTATGAACTTTCAATATAATAATAACTTAAAGGTGTTCCTATTGTAAATATCATGACATATCTAGGACTCCTTGTCATACACAGTGTGGGAAGACTAAGTGCAACATGAAGGGATGAGCAGAAGGAAGCCCAGACACTAGGGTAAGGGTGAGTGGAGACTCCTAGGCAGATCTGATAACACCCTACCTGCCCTACCGTCTCTAAATTGATTCCTCACCAATCGCTGAGCAGGAAATCTAAGCCCTGTATCTCCCTAGAGCTAGGCCCTGGATAGGGTGGGGGAGGGATGCACACTGGTCACTCCCCACTGTAAACTAAAGGCAACAAGTTAGACAGACAAGGGGAATGAATTTAGCTTGAGCAGACACAGAGAGGTAACACCAAACGTCCTCAAACAGCTACAGAGAGGAAGTTAGCCGACTGCTATAGCTCCAAGCCTTCACAAGGTAAAAATGTGAATACCACCATCGACTCCTTGACGCAGACTGGGGATTTATAACAAGTCCAAGCATGTCAACTAGAGTCAGGGAGGTTGCCATTGGGTTCAAGAGTCAGAAGGATTAAGGAGGTGTCTGTAATGCCAAATGAGACCTTCTGCAGCCAGATGCAGAGCGACTGTCTGTTGCAACTGACTCACTCGTGACACTCCTGATCAGAGTTGCCAACTTGACTATTTATTTTTTCTGGACAGTTTATAAAAAATCAGGGACTGCCAACATTTTTTACGGATACATTGGAAAACCATAATAAATAGTTATTATTAGCGATCCATGTCTACAGCCCATTATTCTGATATAAAGACATCATCTGCATTCACTGTAAACTGTAAAATGATGATAATTACAGTCATAACAATTAGTAATGAGCGAATGTGCTAACATTGTGTCTTCGGCGTTCTCGAAAAATATGTTCGAGTCCTGTCCTCGTGGCTGCATGTCTCTCGGCTAGTCCATATCCGAGCACGTTCGCTCATCACTAATAATAATCTCTATACATTTCTTCAGTTTTAAAAAAAAATTCATAGACAGCTTAATTTTTTTTACACACTGGGCAAGAAAGTGTCCCATTTTACGGACTGTCCTGGAATTTTGGACAGTTGACAGCCATGTTCCTTCTGGTTAGGTCCCTTTAGTTTATACCTTGCAGGTTTGAAGGTGCTGTCCCGGAAACAGGACCGTGAAAGGATCAGATCATGTTAATTGCAAATCCAAAAAGAGGAGTTTCGGGGCATTCATTCATTTGTAGCATTTCTGGGGTGAGAATGTTGTGGTGACTATTGGTAAGTGTATATATGGGGGTCTGCTGCTCCCTATACAGTGGGGAAGCAAGGAGAATTGCTCTCCGGTAACATTTGTAACGAAGGATCAGGTCTGGTTAAAGATCAGTGAAGATTCTGCTCTCAAGCAAAATTTGCTGATCAGTAAGCAATGTTGTACGTTAGCAGTACTCCATTACTTACTATAGTAGGTAATCATCTTTCAATGTTTTACTTAACTTTTATATTACAGGATCAGGACTGGAAACCTCTGAATCCTGGAGACCCAATGTTTATTTCACTGGATGGAAAAGTTACCTGTTATGAAGGAGAAAATACAGTTTATCCAACGTTTGTCAATGAAGCGGCGTACTATGAGAAAAATCAGGCTTTTTCCAAAACTGAGAAAGTGACACTTAGTGCACAATCTATCCAGTGTAACTCTATGTAACAACATAATGTTTTACCTTTGCTATAGAACATTACTGTAAGGGCTTTTTTTTTACAGAACCATGAATGTGAAGTTTCGGTCCACAAACTATTTGTTAACACTAGAGATAGTAGAATTTGTAATGGACTTGTACAATTGCAGTGTTCTTGGCCATAAACTTCTGTTTCTATTGTCTTTGGGTTCTGGATGTGTTTTCCAGAATATCAGAAAACAGAAAAACACAAGCTACTCTGTATCCGCCAAGGCAAACCTGACAATATCTAGTGACTGTGGACCATTGGTGGTGCCCATAGCATTCCCTCCTTACATGATCCATGATCTCTCACTTTTGTAATATAAAGTAAGAAAATGTCATGTATCTTATAAAACGGCACTTTCAGTAAGGTTTCTTGCAGACACCAGCCATGTGTTTATATCCTGTATGGAGCCATATGGAGTCTCAGTACCTCCATACTATGGAGCAGTAGGACCTCCATGTGCAGTGCTGCCATGGACAACATTGACACATCTGTTTCCATTTTTACATCTACCAATAACGGATAATTTTTCTTCCCATGCGTCATTCATTTTACCTCCATATTTCTTTACATTGAAGAAAGGAGACTGTCCGTGGATTTTTATGTCTCCCCCTTTTCATCAGTTTCTCAGAGATTGTCATAGACATGATTGTCTGAATCTGATCTACAAAAACGGCTGAGAATAGGACATGTTCTGAATCTAATGGATTGGAAACGAGATTACTTTTTTTTTACATGGATGTGTATATAGATCACTGAAACACTGTATGTGTTGCCTGGGGCAAAAAAAAATGAAAAGCCCATTGGCGTGTACCAAGGATGTGTGACTATATCTTAAAGCTGTGTTCACACGAGCATATGTAAAATTGTCTGGTTTACACAAAAAGCTTGCTGATCTTGTCTTTAGGTTGCAGTCGGACGGCCGTATAACTTGGACCAAGATCAAATAGCAGTCCATGGTCTGGCCAGTAGCTCTCCCGACCCGAGCGTCACAGCTTCATGTATTTCTATGCAGTGGTCACGCTCGGTTCGGGAGAGCCGCCTGCCAATTCCAGCACTATGTTCCGATCTTGCCCAGAGTTTGACGACCATCTAACTGCGCCCTTAGAGACAGTTTCTCCCCTTGAAGATTTGCCTGAATCACTAATACATTCATACATATCATCCCATAAAAAGCAATAAAGACAAACTCAAGTATTGGTTTCGTATAAAATATATATCTTTTTTTTATTATTATTATTATTGTAGTTTTTCACAATGCCTTACAATAATCTATTTTTTAAATAAATATATTTGATCGAGAAATAAGTACAGTTATTGACTTGCAGTTAATATTTTATCTCCCAAAAGCCATAATTCAAACATTGGAGGTAGGATTCAATTATGAAATAAAATGTAAAATTAAATCACAGTAAAAAAAAGCATAAAATTATAATAAATATACCAAAAACATGTACACTTAAAAGACAAACTTTTACAAATATTGTGTTATAAATAATATAAATCCATATAAAAAATATATAAACACAAAGTAAAAATCAGATAAAGCTAGCTTAAGTTTCACGTCAGTACACTGTTTTGTAGGAATAAATTTTGTACATCCCTGAGATTACAAAATTCTTGTTCCAAGCATTTTGCTTTTAGTATGAGTAATAATTCTGACAAAAAATTATTTTGTATTACATATAAAAAAAACCTTTTATTAAAATTCGGCAAAGAACTCATCACCTTCAAGTTTCATATAGTAAAAGTACAAAAAAAATGAAATACTATATATGTGCTTATCGGATGCATTACACATACAAGCCTTTAGGTTAGAGGTCACAGGTTAGTTTTGGAGGTTTTTACTCTTTATCGGCATTTGGCCTGTAGATGGTAGCACTGGTGGACACAGACCAAACCAGACCAGTATATGGACCCTTTACTGTTTAATAGCTCATCATAATGCAAAATTTCACCTGCTTTGGAGGTGGAATTGGGCCGCCTTACGTCTTGGGCAGGTTGCACCAATGGTATGTCCGCCCTCGATGGTAGCTCTTCTGCTGAACTACATAGTGCAGTATGTCCTCTTCATATAAAATCAGTATTGGGCTGGGCTTCAATTAAGGAAATCAAGGATCCACCCTCCATCTATGCAGAATATGTGCACATCTACTTTTAATTATAATCTTTGTAATTGTACACACAGACCATGTCATCAATCACTGATAGGTTTTTAATTAATGAACCTATAGAAAATAGACTCTAGTGACAAGTGGGATTGTCTTCTGCGAACCTCGGGGCCCATTAGAGCTTGGGCCTAGAGGATGATCATTTTGCTAGATTAGTCAAACTCTTCACGGGATTTATATTGAAAAATAAGGTCGAATTCAGATGTCCGCAAAAAACACTGAAGACAGAATGTGAGGCCCAGACTAACAGCAGCTTTCCTTACCTGACCTCAGCAGCTTTGTGTATGCATTGAAGCGGTTGAGTTTGGGTCAGGAGACGTGCGGACTGTCAGTTTGTTACTGTCCATAAAAAGACAGTGTTTTACGGAATTCTTAATTCAGCCTAATGAGAAATAATCGCCTATGTAGTTCAGGTTTAACTAGCACAAGGGTTGCAAACCTGTGAACCCTCATCCTAAAAAGGCACCAACTTTTAAGCTTCACACAGAAATGTTTATACTTTTATGGTACTGTTATATCTATTATTGGTAAAACAATTTCTTATCTATTAATCAAGATTTACATTATAGTTACAATAATACTCCTAACAAATGAAAAAATTATAGTAAAAAAAATTAAACATTTTTTGCTTTCACTATCGATTTAGACTATTGGCTGCTATTTGAAAAAAATGCATTGTGTAAAAAAAAATCTATTTTAATTAAATTCTTTTATATAAAGCATTTGCTGTTTTCTGGGAACATGTGAAAGCAGCTAGTTCATGGATTCTACTTAATTTTTTAATCTTATTACCATGTAAATATTGTCCAAAATCAATAAATAGTTTTTTTTTAATATATGTATTATGTTAGCTATTTGTCTACGAGTAGTGACAAAACCTGCATAAATGGAAAACTGGATTCATGGACCAATGTGTTATGGAGCGTGCACATTGTATACCGAGGACTCCTTATGAGTAAGCAATTAAATTTAGTGAAAACAAATTTAAAAAGAAATGTAGTGTAATAGAAAAATAATGTTACAACAGTAATTGTATAATTTTCTTTCCCTTTTAACAACATTTTGGGAAATTACATTTTTTTTTTGTTAAAAACTTTTCACATTTTTTAAGTTGTCAGGCACTTTATAGGGCAGAGGTAGTTTGTGTTTTGCTTCATAATGCTATGAAGCTTCAGAGTTCTGTTTTTCAGAGGAGTTTTAGGAAGTTAGAGATGGACTCAGTCTTCTGTGTTATTTCCACATTTTAAACTGTGGTTTCCAGGGTTTCCTCCGCGGAATCTCTGACATCAATAGTAACAGGTCGGTCTCTCTCATAAGTATCCGCTTCATCATCCGTTATCAAGTTGGCATAGCTCGTGCCTTAAAGAAGAGAAACACATTATGATACTTGTATTGTTTCTTATGTACGTTTTTTATAATACTATGTAGCATATATAGAGTAAAAATAAGTCTTAACCCAGTGTGTACTTGTCAGTATGGTTATAATGCTGCCAAATTTATATGTATTTTTTTGGTGTTTCTAAAGGGTATGCCACACTAAACAACATCGCTAACGGGATCGCTAAAAAACGTCACTATTTAGCGATCCCGTTAGCGATGTTGTTGTGTGCGGCATCTACCAGCGACGAGCTCCCTGCTGAGATCCTGCTGTGATCTCGCTCGTCGCTGACATCGTTCCGGACCCTATTTTATCGTCGGCGCCCCCGCTGGTAAGTATATATCGCTGAGTGTGGCACCTTTTCTTAGCGATTTAGCGGTACTTTTGTACCGCTAAAGTCGTTAAGGAGATCGCTAACCGCGATAGCGTCCTTAACGACATCTCTAAGTTAAGCCGCTATCAGCGATATAGAAACAATCCCGCTAGCGATCGCATTAGTATGCGTCGTTATCGTGATCGCTAGCGGGATTGTTTAGTGTGGCAGTACCTTTAGGCTAGTTTCACACTAGCGTTTGACCGATCTGCGTCGGTCTATGCACGGCCGCCACTAAGCTCCGCCCCGGCCACGCCTACTCCGATAGCTCCGCCTATGGGCGCATGACGCTGCATGCGACCTGTGCACCCTATCTTTAGCATTGGATTTGCAGGCCGTACGCAGGTCGTTTGCGCCGAGCCACCAAAATGCAAAATGGTGCATTGCGCGCAGGTCGGCGCACCGTCAAAAGGACGCAGGCGCCAGCAAACACATACCTGCGCACGACCTGCGTACGGCCTGCGAACCCAATGCTAGAGATAGGGTGCACAGGTCGCATGCAGCGTCATGCACCCATAGTCGGAGCTATCAGAAGGAGGTGTGGCCGGGGACGGAGCTTAGCGGGGCTGTGTGCAGACTGACGCAGGTCGGTCAAACGCTAGTGTGAAACTAGCCTTAGAAAAGTTAAAAATCATAAAGAGGTTTTCCACCTTTGGGCAAACTTTCGGCTAGCAGTGCAAATTGCTGAATGCTAACAGTGTGCAATGTACACACTATTAGGATTTGGCTCCTATTCATGTGCCAAGTAGAAAGTGACCTCTAAGACTGGAGGTTAAACATTTGCAATCTGAGATAGCTCTAATCACAGCAGCTACTCTAGGTGACTGGCTTTATAACTCCCTGAGCACTTTTCACTATTCCCTCTAAGCTGGCTGCTCCGGAAATCATAGCGATAAAGGGTATATGGGAGACTTTCTGAAAACAAAAAAAGTGCCTAAGAACTAACAGACAGGTAGTTGCCACCTACCTGCCTGTTGTGCCCTGCATCGTTCTTCCCCGACACAGAGCGGTGACAGACAAATCTTGCCGGTGATTCAGCTGCCTCTGCTGACATCACGTCGACAGAGCGGAGGCTTCTTTCTCTCCCTGTTCTGTCAACAGGGCGGGACTTCCGACGTCATTCTGATTGACAGCCGTCTCCTCCAGTTAGGCAGCGAGAATCCAGCTGTCAATCAAATTAACGGAAGTCCCGCCCTGTTAACAGAGTGAAGCGGAAAAGAAGCCTCAATTCTGCCGCCGTGACATCAGCAGAGGCAGCTAAGTCGCTGGCAGGAGTGGTCCATGACCACTCTTTGTCGGGGAAGAACGGCACCATACACAACAGGCAGGTAGCAACTACCTGCCTGTTAGTGCTTAGGCACATTATTTGTTTTCCAGAAAGTCCCGGATATACCCTTTGCAGAATACCAGACTGTACAGAAAGTTATAGTTGTAATTGTGTTCATTAACTGTTCTTTATTGTGCTGTATTAGTTCTCTTCTTTACAGATCGGTTGCGTTATAGGGAACCCTGGCCTGATCCATAAGTGTGGGGCACGCCAATTTTGTACTGGGGTTCAAAAGCTTCAAGTTTTGCCTCTGAATGAAGTTAACCCCTTGACTAGATCTGCTGCAGCCAAGGGGATAACTTCATTCAGAGGCAAAACTTGAAAGTTTCCAACCTACCATGTGAAATTTACAATACAGGTGTCTTCTTATGTGACAGAGGTGCCTATTGACTTTCTGAGCAAATGGTCTCAAAAAGAGTGACTGTTACCTTGACACCTGATGTATCTACCCCCCTCCAGCGCTTCATATTTTGCTAGACCCAAATATATTTCTCTTTATAAAAATCTCATGTACATACCAGAATACCTACCAGAATACATTTCAGACCCGGGCTCTTCATTTATGCAGGTGACATGATTATGCCATTCTGTCCATTTCACCTCATTTATCCTGTTCAGGAAGTAACAAGGTATTAATCTATAATTAGTGGGTGGAATGTACGTCACATACAGTTATATCTAACTCCAGAATCACTTCATGCCTCAATTTCGTCTTTTTAAGCTTTCGTACTATAATAATTTCATCTGCAATAAGTGCATTTACTATTTAATAAATATAATAACAAGATTTTAGCTGATCATATACATAGCAAGCCCCCCAGAGATGCACAGACATCCTGTCCATATGGGTTGAGTCATCCATGAACACTCACCTTAGACATGCTCTGTTGTCATTTTTGGAGACGGTGCATGATTCTCCAAGCTGAAATTTAACCTTTAACCACGTTGGTAAACTCTTCTCAAACTCCAGAATTGTCCGAGCTCTCTGCGATTACAGAATAAAAGGGGGAAATTATTGTTTTATCCCCAGTTATATGAACCAAGGGTGTTACTACAATAAAAGCCGACCATTGCTGGAGAAAAGAAAGCCAGACCAGATTGATTGTATCTCCTGTGGGTGGTGGGTATTGTGTAAGGACCCCTTCTATGGAGGTCCAACAAACCCAAGATTATGGAAATGAGAGAGTGGCAAAAATGTAAAAAGTTGTCCTGTTCCATGTGGCTAGGGTTGTGGTCATGTTAATTGCCATCAGAAAGGAGCTCCTTCCTAATCTTTTAGGGGCCCCTTCATATCTCCAGTATGTTCTTCACCAATTTGAACATTGATGTAGCAAGTTGTGGAGTTCACACATCTCTACTATAAAGCAAGGTCATCCCTATGGTAAAAGCAATGACAGGAAGTGTTGTCATGAGAGCCTAGTAATAGAGATGGTATGGGCCTTGGGCCCCTTATTTACAGGTCTGATGGTTTTTCACATTTTCACATTTGTTTTCTATAATTTGTAAGGCAGTTAAGGAAAATGGTGCATGTCATCAGCAACTTTATCTTTTCCCAGAATCTTATTCTGTAGGTATTATACTACTAGTAAAAATCATAAACCAAATGAGAACTAATGTAAAGGCAATTGTGATTCTAGAGATCCTGATTCCAGTGTTGGGTCACATGCTGGGCTTCTGTTGTGAATAGGCTGGAAATGAGTTCTGAGCAGAAGCTCCCTCTGGTGGTTACAAACGGTACTGGACTGTCCAGTGAAGATTGTGAGGATTGGGAATCAGGTGTTACTGACTGGTCTTATATAAGGGAGTCACCTTCCCATCAGGGTTGCCGGTGATCAATTGTTCTGGTCTCAATCCTTGATTCCTGTTTCCTTGGTAGCCTGCTGTGTCGTGTCTGAATCTCCTGCTAACAGATAAGACATTTTCTTCTTTTTGTTTTTGTGCTTAATTTTTGCATTTTGTCCTGCACTTCTGTGGGGGCCTTCAGGGTCCCCTTGGGGGCTTTTGCCTCTCAGTTCAGTTCAGCCACTGTTGTTTGTATATTTGCTTTTTCCAGTTTTTTCAGTGGCTGCTGTTTTGTTTTTGGTTACACCAGAGAACTAATTTAGGTGGTAGAGGTCGTGTGATCTCAGGTGTTTTTGAAATTAGTAGAGTTGGTGCTTTTCAGGGTTTTTTGGGATTGCAGTAAGTGCCCTTCCTATCCTTTTCTATTTAGTAAGTTTGGGCCCCAACGTTTGCTCATACTATTTTCTGTCTGTGTCAGTATTTCTTCTTGTCTAACCGCCATTACATGTTTGGGGGCTTTCTATGTTCTTTGGGGATCTGCTCCGGGGCAGATAGCTTTCCTCTTTCTATCTTTAGGTGTAGTTAGTTTCTCAGGCTGTGACGAGGCATCTAGGACCAACGTAGGAACGCTCCACGGCTGCCTCTAGTTGTGGTGGTTAGTCAGGGTACTGCAATCTCATAGTTTCCAACTGCTCTGGTGTATTTCCTTTTTTGCCTGCTCTCCTCAGCTACCAAATCATAACAGTATCACCGGCCTAAACTGAAAATTATATTGTACTCACAGAAGGGAAAAATATTGTGAAAGAAAAAAAAGTTGTCAGAGTTGTCAGAGATTTTTTTTTTTCTGTTTGTTGCATTTTTTTTTCCCTCTGTATCTCTGGGTGCTGAGGAGGAATTTTTTTTTTTTTTTCTCTCAATGGAGTTTGCACAGTTGTCTGGCCGTGTGGATCAGCTTGCCACTGAAGTTCGGAGTATTGCTACCTATCTTGCTAGGTTGCCTGTTGTGGAACCTAGGATTCCCATGCCAGATTTGTTTTTAGGGGATCGAGCTAAGTTTCTGAATTTCAAAAATACTGTAAATTGCTTTTTGCCTTAAAATCTAAGTCCTCAGGGAACGCAGCGCAGCAGGTTCAAATTGTCATCTCTCTCCTGCGCGGCGACCCTCAGGATTGGGCTTTTTCCCTGACACCTGGGGATCCTGTTTTGAGTGATGTTGATGCGTTTTTTCAGGCTTTGGGGTTATTGTACGATGAGCCTAATGTCACTGATCAAGCTGAAAAAACTTTGTTGGCATTAAGTCAGGGGCTTGAGGACGCTGAGTTATACTGTCAGAGATTCCGTAGGTGGGCAGTCCTGACCAAATGGAATGACGACGCTTTGGCAGCTCTTTTTCGGAAGGGACTGTCAGATAATGTAAAGAATGTTATGGTGGGATTCCCTGTTCCCTCTGGTCTCAATGATTCTATGTCATTAGCGATTCAAATTGACAGACGTTTGCGTGAGCGAAAAGGTATGCGTGGAATAATGTTGCCTTGTGAACCTGCTTCTGAATCCATGCAGTGTGATAGAGTGGTTTCTGGGGCACAGCGTCATGAATTTCGAAAGCGCAATGGGTTATGTTTCTACTGTGGTGATGCCTCTCATGCTATTTCTGTCTGCCCTAAGCAGGGAAGACGTTTTGCTCGCTCAGTTGTCTTGGGTAGTGTTCAGACTAAGTTTTTGTTAACTGTTACCCTGATATGCTCTCTGTCCTCATTTTCTGCTCAGGCTTTTGTTGATTCTGGAGCAGCTATTAACCTGATGGATTTTGATTTTGCTAAACGTTGTGGGTTTCCCTTGATACCCCTACGGAAGTCTATTCCCCTACTGGGGATCGATTCTACCCCTTTGGCTGAGAATAAACCTCAGTTCTCTACTCAGGTGATAATGAGGGTAGAACCTGATCATCAGGAGAGTTGCAAATTTTTGGTTCTGTATAATCTGCATGACATTATCGTACTGGGTTTCCCTTGGTTACAGTCTCATAATCCTGTTTTGGATTGGAAATCTGTGTCTGTTACCAGTTGGGGCTGTCAATGTGTTAATACCAACACTCCTGTTTTTTCTGCCTCCCCCCAGGCTCAGGATGTTCCTGACTTTTTGATTGATTTTTCTGATGTGTTTAGCGAAAGTAAATCTGCATCCTTACCTCCCCATAGGAGCTATGACTGCGCTATTGAAATTAGTGCCTGGTAGTAAATTCCCTAAAGGTCACCTTTTTAACTTGTCTGTACCTGAACATGACGCTATGCGGTCTTATATCAAGGAGTCATTGGAGAAGGGTCATATCAGACCATCTCTTCACCCTTAGGTGCCGGTTTTTTCTTTGTGGCCAAAAAGGATGGTTCATTAAGGCCGTGTATTGATTATCGTCTCTTGAACAATATTACTGTGAAATATCAATATCCGTTACCCTTGATCTCTGATCTGTTTTCCAGGGTGAAAAACGCTACTTGGTTTACCAAGCTTGACCTCAGGGGGCATATAACCTTATTCGCATTAAGCACGGGGATGAATGGAAGACGGCATTTAATACCCCTGAAGGGCATTTTGAGTACCTTGTGATGCCCTTTGGGCTCACTAATGCTCCTTCTGTCTTCCAGTCCTTCATGAATGACATTTTCAGGGATTTTGTGGATAAATTTCTGATTGTTTATTTGGATGATATCTTGATTTTTTCCAATGACTGGGACTCTCATGTAAAACATGTTCGGACTGTGTTCCAGATTTTGAGAGAGAATGCTCTGTATGTGAAGGGATCAAAGTGTCTTTTTGGCGTTCAGAGGATCTCATTTCTGGGTTTCATTTTGTCCCCATCTGTTATTGAAATGGACCCGGTCAAAGTTCAGGCTATCTGTGATTGGGTCCAACCTACTTCATTAAAGGCTCTTCAAAGATTCTTGGGTTTTGCCAATTTTTATCGTACATTTATTGGTAATTTCTCTGTTATTATTAAACCATTAACTGATTTGACCAAGAAGGGTTCTGATGTGGTGAATTGGCCTCCTGAGGCAGTCTCTGCATTTCAGGAACTTAAGCAGAGATTCACTTCTGCTCCTGTTCTACGGCAGCCTGATGTTTCTCTACCATTTCAGGTGGAGGTTGATGCCTCTGAAATTGGGGCAGGTGCCGTTTTGTCCCAAAGAGATCCAGAGACCTCTAAAAGTAACCCTTGTGCCTTTTTCTCTCGAAAATTTTCTCCCACTGAACGTAATTATGACGTGGGTAATCGGGAGTTATTAGCCATGAAGTGGGCTTTTGAAGAGTGGAGACATTGGCTGGAGGGAGCCAAACATCAGGTGGTGGTCCTTACTGACCATAAGAATCTAGTTTATCTGGAATCTGCCAAGCGACTTAATCCTAGACAGGCCAGGTGGGCCTTGTTTTTCACACGTTTTAATTTTGTGGTTTCATTTCTTCCTGGCAATAAAAATGTTAAGGCGGATTCCCTCTCGAGGAGTTTCCTGGCGGACTCTCCTGAGTTATCTGATCCTTCTGTTATTTTGAAAGAGGGTGTAGTTCTTTCCGCCATCTCGCCCAATTTGAGACTGGCTCTGGAGGGGTGCCAGGAGGATAAGCCCGAGCGCTGCCCTGTTGGGAAATTGTTTGTCCCGGACCAGTGGAAAAAGAGTGTAATGTCTGAGATTCATTGTTCCGCGTTGGCCGGTCATCCTGGAATTTTTGGTACCAGGGACTTGGTTGGTCGGTCCTTTTGGTGGCCTACCTTGTCTCGTGATGTCAGGGAGTTTGTGCAGTCCTGCGGGACTTGCTCTCGCTCCAAGCCTTGCTCTCGTTCTAGTGGTTTGTTGATGCCATTACCTGTGCCCAAGAGACCATGGACCCATATCTCTATGGATTTCATTTCCGACCTCCCTGTTTCTCAGAGAATGACCGTCATCTGGGTGATTTGCGATAGGTTTTCCAAGATGATACATCTTGTGCCATTACCTAAGTTGCCTTCCTCCTCTGAATTGGTGCCTTTGTTCCTTCAGCACGTGGTTCGTTTACACGGCATTCCTGAGAACATTGTGTCTGACAGAGGAGTCCAGTTTGTTTCCAGATTTTGGAGGACCTTTTGTTCTAAAATTGGTGTTCAATTGTCTTTCTCCTCTGCGTTTCATCCTCAGACCAATGGTCAAACTGAGAGAACAAACCAGACATTGGAGACTTATCTAAGATGCTTTGTGTCTGCTGATCAGGATGACTGGGTCTCTTTTTTGCCTTTGGCTGAGTTTGCTCTTAATAATAGGGCTAGCTCTGCCACTTTGATGTCTCCATTTTTCTGTAATTCTGGGTTTCACCCTCGATTTTCTTCTGGACAGACGGAGGCTTCTGTTGCCCAGGTGTTGACTCTGTTGTGGAGCGTATGCAACAGATTTGGGACCAGGTAGTGGAGAGGTTGTCCCTCTCTCAGGAGAGGGCCCAGCGGTTTGCTAACCGGCATAGGACTGATGGTCCTCGGTTTAAAGTGGGGGACTTGGTCTGGTTGTCCTCAAGGAATATTCCTATGAGAGTGGCATCTCCTAAATTTAAGCCTAGGTTCATTGGACCTTATAAGATCATGGAGATTCTTAACCCTGTTTCTTTTCGTTTGCTTCTTCCAGGGACATTTAAGATCCATAACGTGTTCCACAAGTCCTTGTTGAAGAGGTTTGTTGAGCCAGTGGTTCCTACTACTGTGCCTCCTGACCCTGTTTTGGTTGAGGGCAATCTGGAGTATGTGGTTGAGAAAATATTGAATTCTCGTTTTTCTAGACGGAAACTCCAGTATTTGGTTAAATGGAGAGGTTATGGTCAGGAAGACAATTCTTGGGTGTTTGCTTCGGACATCCATGCTAGGAGACTCATCCGTGCGTATCATAGAACTCATCCTGACCGACCTGGTTGCTCAAATGAGGGTTCGGTGACCCCTCCTCAAGGGGGGGGGTACTGTTGTGAATAGGCTGGAAATGAGTTCTGAGCAGAAGCTCCCTCTGGTGGTTACAAAGGTACTGGACTGTCCAGTGAAGATTGTGAGGATTGGGAATCAGGTGTTACTGACTGGTCTTATATAAGGGAGTCACCTTCCCATCAGGGTTGCCGGTGATCAATTGTTCTGGTCTCAATCCTTGATTCCTGTTTCCTTGGTAGCCTGCTGTGTCGTGTCTGAATCTCCTGCTAACAGATAAGACAATTTTCTTCTTTTTGTTTTTGTGCTTGATTTTTGCATTTTGTCCTGCACTTCTGTGGGGGCCTTCAGGGTCCCCTCTGGGGGCTTTTGCCTCTCAGTTCAGTTCAGCCACTGTTGTTTGTATATTTGCTTTTTCCAGTTTTTTCAGTGGCTGCTGTTTTGTTTTTGGTTACACCAGAGAACTAATTTAGGTGGTAGAGGTCGTGTGATCTCAGGTGTTTTTGAAATTAGTAGAGTTGGTGCTTTTCAGGGTTTTTTGGGATTGCAGTAAGTGCCCTTCCTATCCTTTTCTATTTAGTAAGTTTGGGCCCCAATGTTTGCTCATACTATTTTCTGTCTGTGTCAGTATTTCTTCTTGTCTAACCGCCATTACATGTTTGGGGGCTTTCTATGTTCTTTGGGGATCTGCTCCGGGCAGATAGCTTTCCTCTTTCTATCTTTAGGTGTAGTTAGTTTCTCAGGCTGTGACGAGGCGTCTAGGACCAACGTAGGAACGCTCCACGGCTGCCTCTAGTTGTGGTGGTTAGTCAGGGTACTGCAATCTCATAGTTTCCAACTGCTCTGGTGTATTTCCTTTTTTGCCTGCTCTCCTCAGCTACCAAATCATAACAGGCTTCCTGCTGTAGCTTTGATAAGAATCATGATTTTATCTTCTGCAGCTCTGCTAGTCTTCTCATAGGTGATCACTGTCTAACACTGCCCTTGCCATCATTTAACAGCTTTCTGCCTACACTGTGCATAGGCAGAATGCTGCCAATCAGTGGGGTGAGGCAGAGATGGCCATAGCTCATCATTGTGAGGACTAGCAAAGTTGCGGAAGATAAAGTACTGGTTTATCAAAACTACTGCACGTAGGCCAGTAAGTGATACATCACCGAAATTATCTGTACATTATGCTGCTCTCAGAAGAAGCAGCAAAAACCTGGTGACGGATTCTCTTTAAAAAGATTGCCTAGTTTCCTGATGAGTGACACTTCACGGCCAAAGTCTCAGAGTTTGTATCCCATGTGGATCTGATTTGTGAACATCGAAATAGTACTAACCAGTGAAAAGGTAGAAGAAAGCTACGCAGCAGAACTTTGCACTCACCTGTATTCTCCATATGTGCTCACTTTCTTTGGAGATCTTTTCCACAGTTTCTCCCATCAAAGCAATTAGCATGTTTAGAAGAAGCACAAATGTAAGTATAACGTAAGCGATGAGAAGAAGAAGGGACAAGACGGGGAATTTAGAGTCATGCTGTATCTCCAGGTCTCCGAGACCAATCGTCAGCTTAAATAGCTCCACAATGGCCGTGCTGAAGCTC
Source organism: Oophaga sylvatica (assembly GCA_033576555.1). Taxonomy (NCBI): domain Eukaryota; kingdom Metazoa; phylum Chordata; class Amphibia; order Anura; family Dendrobatidae; genus Oophaga; species Oophaga sylvatica. The sequence goes on along the minus strand of JARQOD010000002.1, from coordinate 589,146,505 downwards.
TTGTAGGCGCTGCATTCAATATCATCATCAGCGCAGTTTTCAATGAGAGAAGCCAGAGCTGTTCCAAGAAGAAAAAAAAGTTTATTATCTTATGTATCACTCTTAAGTTCTTAGTTAAATGTTTCCTTAAAGTGACTCAATCAGCACAGGATGACTGTTCAAACTAAGCCCCACCGCTCAATGCTTCACGGCAGGGCAAATCATTTACACCTTCCCACCTGCTTACTTTCCATCTATCTCTGTATCTAGTGGTGGGACTAAGTTAGCACAGTCATTCTGTGCTGACAGAGTCCCTGTAAATTTTATTTCAGATTCAACTAGTCACTTATTATTGATCCAACAGGCAAGTTAAATATCACTTAAAGGGAATTTGTCATGAGAAAATGGCCAATCACTCAAATTAAGTTTTTATGTTCAATGTATTGTTTTGTTTTGATGTTTCATATCATTATCAACATTGAAAAACTATCAGCTTGTCATTTTCCTACAAACCTCTAAATCTTTTTTCTGGAAACTCACACTTCCTGCTCTTTACAGAAGACTTTGCAGCAGTCTTATTATCGTCACAGACAGTATAACGATAGATGGTAACACCTTTATATACAGAGGATACACAATTCATAAAAGGTGGTGATCAGAGCTCACCTTTTCCCCCTTCCCTTCACAATGACCTTTGCTTAGATAAGAGCATGTTCAGATAGCGCTTCTATATAAATAAATAGGGACCGAGTCAGTCTACTGCTGCTAAAGGCCAATGTACCCAACAGGGAGTAGGGGGAGTCTAATAATAGGCCTAGGTGTTAGTGTAAAAATTGCAAGATTTATCTATTTTTAAAATATAGATATGAAAAATATTTTTATTTTAAAATGCATCTAAATATATAATTTATACAATAGGTCTTTTCTGATGACACATTTGATTAAAAGCTGCTTTGAAGAGATTATTTTGGATATGTTCAGAGCTAAATGTTCAAGGGGAATGGACTAAGCAGGGCTCATTGCAACATTTTGATGGCTCTATCTATCTATGTCCGGGCCTTTGTCTTCATGAGGTGGAAGGGAAGGTTGTAGAGGGAGGACTATGCAACTTCTTGTAACTTAGGCATTGCAAGACCACTCAGTCATTGCTAACTAAGAGTAATATAAGGGCCCCGTCTCACATAGCGACGCACCAGCGACCCGACAACGATATGAACTTGTCAGGATCGTGGTGTGTCGCTACATGATCGCTGCTGAGCTGCCAAGCAGGCAGCTCAGGCAGCGATCAGGACAGCGACACTGCGGGTAAAGTCGCCTAGTTACCCGCAGTGTACGTTGGATACCAGCCCGCTGGTGCAGGGATCTGGTAACCAAGGTACACATCGGGTTTCCAGGCGCTGCGCGGTGCCTGGAAACCCGATGTGTACCTTGGTTACCAGCTCCCCTGCAGCAGCGCGCTGGTTATCCAACGTACACATCGGGTTTCCAGGCACAGCCCCACGCCTGGAAACCCGATGTGTACCTTGGTTACCAGCTGATCGCTGGTCTCCTGCCTGCCACACGCAGCGATGCATGTTGGCCAGCGGGAGACCAGCGATCAAAAAAAAGTCCAGGCATTTCTGACACGACCAGTGATTCACAGCAGGGGCCTGATCGCTGGTACGTGTCAGACATAGCAAGATCGCTATATGAGACGGGGCCCTAAGTATAAACCAGGCAAGAGCAGTATATTTTGCTAGTGATAGCCAAACTTAGATAAAAGTCTTGAGGTCAAATAAAGGATACTTACCCACTCCAAATCCAAAAAGAAATAAAATGTACACAAATAAGAACTTGAGGACATCATTCAGGATGACCTAGAAGAAATGAATGATACTGTTAAAATTTAATACCATATCCTTTATATCGGTATAAAAAAAAATTGTCATCAACTGTGACATAATAGCGCTATTGGTACAGAACTACAAATGTTGGGCACTGAAAAGCTGGTCATACTTTTAATTATGGGCATAAAAGAAATTGGAAATTGGAACATTGGCCGTAACAGATGGCCATAATAAATTAGATGTAGCACCACATTTTTTCATTTCACACTAGTGTCCAGAATTTTGTCACCATTTTGCAAAACCGCATTGCCAACCAATAAAAAGAAGGATTACTCCAAGATCTTTTGACATGTCAAATCTATAGGACTATAGGACTCACGACAGAATCTGAGGAATCTGCTCCAGAGACAGTGAGGGCACCGGCCTCTGATCTTACTTGGATATTGGGACTATAAAACTTTCACGCCACTAATCAAATCCAATTAAGGATTCATTCCCTGAGCTCAGTTTGCTTATTTAAATGTCCATTTATTATGGCATGCCTTTGTTTTTTGTATTTATATTTGTGTTTCTTCAGAAACTTTGTTATACCATGCCTGTGGAAGAGTCCTATAATAAGTCTCGAAAGCTTGCTTTGTAACATCATTTATTTTATTTTTGCATGCCATTAAAAGGTATTATAACTACAAGATTGTCTTGTTTTTCCCACCAAGAGAAATCTATAGCAAGACACGTTGCCCAATGTCTTACTACTTTTCCCTGAGGGCCAAGCATGAGGTGTTCAAAGAAATATCAAGTTGGCGCAAGTTTTCCTGGCTTATTACTAAGAGAATGTATATTTGGTGACATAAGAATGCATAAAATAATATGATTACTATTTTATGTGCTGTAGGTGGTTGATATGTTTGTACCGATCACTCTCATAAATCGACAATCCTCTGCTTACCTTTTGGATCATAACACTGTAGATTCCCAGGGACTGAAATCCTCTAGTGTAATACAGCATGTTTGCCCATCCAAGTGCCATTGCTAATACAAGAAAAGCCAAATATTCTTTGACACCAAAAAGGTAACAAAAAACTGACGTTATAACCAGGATCGCTTGGATGAAACTAGAAGAGAAAAAGACATCAGGATCATGAAGAAACATAGATTTGGGAATTGTGTATAAGATTTTAAGATCTACATTATAGTCATTTATTTCTAATGCAAACTAAAGCCTACATATTGGGATTGCGCCATTTACAGCTATATTATAACTAGCAAAACACTATATATAGTAGATCTATATGAATTAAGTAGTATAATAAAGCTATTAAGGTACTGTCACACTAGGCGAGATAGCTAGCGATATCGCTTAAGCGACACCGATTTTATGACGCAGCAGCGACATCGTCAGCGACGTCGCTGTGTGTGACATGTAGCAGCGATGTGGCCCCTGCTGCGATGTCGCTGATTGTGCACAAACATTCTGGGCAGTATTTTGATTGTTGGCGTCCCGCTGGTGAGCCTGAATCGCTGAGTTTGACATCCTTTATGAACGACGAGCGACTTTGTTGGCGACTCATATATCAGCGGCGCAGGCGCCTATCGAGGTCGGGATCTTTAACAATACATGCTGTGTGACAGGTCCCAACGACCGCCGAGGTCGGTATACAGATCGCTGATCGCTGATGTGTCGTTTATGAGATCTTCCTGTTTGGAAGCTAACTAGCGACCATATAGCGATGTACAAACGATCGTGTCGTTGTCGTGATCGCTGGTGCGATCGCTTAGTGTGACAGTACCTTTACTCCATGCATCAGATGAAAATGCTTACAGGTGTAACCCAAAGATTCTGGGCTCCAATGTGAAACCTGTAACAATGCTCCCCACCTACCATGTGCCATTAATATTGATAGTGTCACTAAGTCTCCTCAGACAGGAACCAGCTGTGACTGCCACATCAGCACCCCCAACTATTCTACACTATATGATATGAAAGTAGTATCTTCAGAGGTGCTCTCTACGAGAAGAATCTTTACCCCTTAGATCTCCTGTCAAAGGCCTCTTACCCACCCAAACTTGTTCTCCTGCTTTGCATTAGTGAGGGTAAAAAACCCTGAAACTCCTATCTGGAAATTATGTACAATAACAAATTATATTGTGGTACCATGTAGGAATCACACCTCCCACCTCATGAACAAATGTCCTACTGTACTATCCCTTAAATGTTGTGCTTTTTTCTTATTAATCTATTTGTAATCTTGCCTGAAGAAGGAGCCTCTGTGCTCTGAAAGCTTGCAAACATATTATTTTCTGGTTAGCCAATAAAGGTATCACTCCGAAAATACTTTTGTCATCATTGGGCAGAAAAGTATTCACATCTATCTGGAAATGGAATTTCTAGTTTGGCTTCTTATCTTAAGTCTTGTGATGTGACAAGGCCCTTTAAAGAGTCAATATTGACTTTTAGGATTACTACCCACAATAGGTGGCACAAGGGTTCTTGTCCTTTCCTCGTCTCTGAAGAGGCTATTTGCATAGTTAATTTCCCAGAGAAGAAGTGCATAGCCTATAAGTCTCCTTACGCCATCTTGAAGCTATCCACAAGGAACAATGTTATCAATTAAAGCCCCGGTATATGGTGATATCGCTAATTGGAACAGTTGCTCAAGTTTCAAGTCAAATTGATCCAAGAACGGATATGATATTTTTAAGTCATACATTTAGCTTTATTACTTACAAGAGAACATGAAACCAGGCATCGGACAGAATTGAACGAAGATCTGAAGACCTCACTAAGAAAATGACCACACCCTATGGAAGAATAAAGTTCTTATTTAGTGTTAATTCAAGAAATGCGTAAAAAGAGTTAAACAACTTTGGACCCGCATCCAATTCTTCATTTCGTGAGGTCGTGGAATCTAGTAAGTGATACAGGCGCCCAGGATGCCGAGCAAAGGATTGTCAACACAGAAGTGAATACTGCCTTGTACATCCGTTGGGCCGAGAAGGACTGCACCAGAAAAGGGTAGTTTGAATCTTTCTGCTCACCTCCAGTTAATTAATTTTACCGATTTTTTGTGGCAAATTGGTTTCCAATCGAAATGAAATGCAATAACATAAAAAAACAAAGAAAACAAAAGTTGGTGTGTCAATCATCTACATGAGTGCTGCAGCCAATTACTTGCCTCAGCAGTGAGGTTAGCATGTACGGCAGGTCAGTGATTGACTGCACTGATCAGGTGGGGATACACAGCACTTCATCTAAGGAGGAAAATTAACAAAGGCTGGTAGGGACTACCAGAGCTTTGGCTGTGAAGTTACACTAATGGTTAATTTTTTTTACATTTTTTTATCGTATTTCTCCTGATGCTGTTTTTTTTATTTTATCTCATTTCCTCCTGTTAGATTTATAGCTTCAAATTTTGGACAATTCCTAAAAGTACCCTACAAAAGTAATGTTAAAGGGAACCTGCCACATGATTTATGCTCCTTGAACCACGGGCAGCATGAATCAGAGATGGCTCCTGCATTGTAAACGTTGTGATGTTTCAGAGAACAACATGGTTGCAGCTGGGGATGAGGTGACTAGTCAAAGAGGTGTGTTCAAGAGCTAGACAGTCAGGTGGGGAAAAGCTGGTGAGGATGTACCTCCTGGACTAGTCACCTAGTCCCTGGTTGTTTTAAAACTTTGGTTTTCTCTGATGTTTGGAACACAGGAGCCGGTGTTGCGACTAACATGAATCATGACAGCTCCCCTTTAGGGAATAATTTTAATTAGATTTTCACAGTTGTTTGCTACCAGGAAAAATGTATAAATAATGAGTAAATAAATATTGTAAAATAAAGGCGAAAATGTGAATCAGGTTTTTACACTGCTTTATCCACCCATCTAATTGCTCAGTGTATAGAATAGGAGGATATGTCTACGCCACATCAAGCTAGGAAATATGCACATAGTTAAGAAGTCCAATAAAATGACATAGACAAGTGTGATTCATCTACAAAATAACACGTAGTAATTCAATAACTCTGTCATTACTCACCTCTTTGATCATTAGGTATGTAGCACATACAATAATAAACATTTGTCCGACTAGCTGTAGCCAACCTCGATCATATGTCAAACTTAGGGGATACAGAGCCTGTGGTTATGGAAGAGACATGTTAGTTTTCATGCTATGTGTACAATAATGTTATAATCTATGTCATTAATTAACAATATTATGCAAAGACCAATAAATCCCCTTGTAAATTAATCAGTTGCGCTTCCTAAATTTTAATAATATGAATCTTTATTATAAAGAAAATACAAGAGCCTATACAAAACAAATAAAATATGTGAAAGTACAGTACAGACCAAAAGTTTGGACACACCTTCTCCTTTAAAGATTTTTCTGTATTTTCATGACTATGAAAATTGTACATTCACACTGAAGGCATCAAAACTATGAATTAACACATGTGGAATTATACATTACACTTTACAAAAAAGTGTGAAACAACTGAAAATATGTCTTATATTCTACAGTCATGGCCAAAAGTTTTGAGAATGACACAAATATTATATTTTCACATGATCTGCTGCCCTCTGGTTTATATGTGTGTTTGACAGATGTTTTTTACACAGACAGAAATATAATAATTGCAAACATATGAGTAACAAAAGCTTATATTGACAGTTAGAATAAGTTAATGCAGCAAGTCAATATTTGCAGTGTTGACCCTTCTTCTTCAGGACCTCTGCAATTCTCCCTGGCATGCTCTCAATCAACTTCTGGACCAAATCCTGACTGATAGCAGTCCATTCTTGCACAATCAATGCTTTCATTTTGTCAGAATCTTTAGGTTTTTGTTTGTCCACCCGTCTCTTGATGATTGACCACAAGTTCTCAATGGGATTAAGAGTTTCCAGGCCATGGACCCAAAATCTCTATGTTTTGTTTCCTGAGCCATTTAGTTATCACCTTTGCTTTATGGCAAGGTGCTCCATCATGCTGGAAAAGGCATTGTTGATCGCCAAACTGCTCTTGGAGGGTTGGGAGAAGTTGCTCTTGGAGGACATTCTGGTACCATTCTTTATTCATGGCTGTGTTTTTAGGCAACACTGTGAGAGAGCCGATTCCCTTGGCTGAGAAGCAACCCCACACATGAATGGTTTCAGGATGCTTAACAGTTGGCATGAGACAAGACTGGTGGTAGCGCTCACCTTGTCTTCTCCGAATGAGGCGTTTTCCTGATGTCCCAAACAATCGAAAAGGGGATTCATCAGAGAAAATAACTTTACCCCAGTCCTCAGCAGTCCACTGCCTGTACCTTTTGCAGAATATCAGTCTGTCCATGATGTTTTTTCTGGAGAGAAGTGGCTTCTTTGCTGCCCTCCTTGAGACCAGGCCTTGCTCCAAGAGTCTCCGCCTCACAGTGCGTGCAGATGCACTCACACCTGCCTGCTGCCATTCCTGAGCAAGCTCTGCACTGCTGGTAGCCCGATCCCGCAGCTGAAACACTTTTAAGAGACGGTCCTGGCGCTTGCTGGTCTTTCTTGGGCGCCCTGGAGCCTTTTTGGCAACAATGGAACCTCTCTCCTTGAAGTTCTCGATGATGAGATAGATTATTGACTGAGGTGCAATCTTTCTAGCTGCGATACTCTTCCCTGTTAGGCCATTTTTGTGCATTGCAATGATGATTGCACGTGTTTCTTAAGAGATAACCATGGTTAACAGAAGAGAAACAATGATACCAAGCACCAGCGTCCTTTTAAAGTGTCCAGTGGTGTCATTCTTACTTAATCATGACAGATTGATCTCCAGCCATGTCCTCATCAACACCCACACCTGTGTTAATGGAGCAATCACTGAAAAAAGGTTAGCTGGTCCTTTTAAGGCAGGGCTGCAATGATGTTGAAATGTGTTTTGGGGGATAAAGTTCATTTTCTAGCCAAATATTGACTTTGCAAGTAATTGCTGTTAAGCTGATCACTCTTTATAACATTCTGGAGTATATGCAAATTGCCATTAGAAAAAGTGAAGCAGTAGACTTTGTAAAAATTAATATTTGTGTCATTCTCAAAACTTTTGGCCATGACTGTAGGTTCTTCAAAGTAGCCACCTTTTGCTTTGATGACTGCTTTGCACACTCTTGAGTATGGGTATTTATTACTTCTAGATATACTATGTCTCTGTGAGTCTGTCACTTATGTAATCAATGTTGGTATTGGACCAGGTGACCTGATAGTGATTTACATTTGATATCTGATATATGGTACATAACTCCAATTTGTGATTTATATGTACATTTGGATATTGTAACTAGAATATATAGCAATATGTGTTTTCTAACATACATGCATCATTATTGATAACTGATTAGTACTTACAATTGTGATATATCCAATACAACTATGTATCTGAATGGCTAATGTGAACTAGCAAATTAGATGCATGTGACATGACTGCAATTTTATAGACATATATATAGGTGACTATCTACTGGTCGTATCAATACTAATTACTTTAGGACCCATATATGTTCATACCAGTTCCCGTAACCACTGCTACTGGTGATCAGTTGTTAAACTAGAATCTATGTTTTTAAATGTATTTACAATAAAACATTGTTATTTTTAATATTGCCTTCTGGACACTATCTTCTCTTCTTTTTTATTTAATTGTACCCTGTTGCATTTATTACACCCATTTCTATTACTACAGAGAAACACTAAAATGATTAAAAATAATAAAAGACAGAACATTCCTTCTTTTTAATAACACTGTGGCCCGCCTCTCAATGGTGTCCAAGGTGACTAGGTCTACTCCGGCTACCGCTTGTCCCACCCATGCTTAGACCCATGGAAATGTGAACTCGGTGGAGTAGAATATTATTGTCATGGCTGACATGTACAGTTCTTTAATAATTCATAGTTGTCCTCAGCCTTCAACATTTGGAACTTTTTTCCCAGTGTCTTGGAACTCAAGTAAATACAGTGCTCTAGAACATATGTAATGATGATACGGTCTATGACCCAGGGGTTGCCCTGATGAGACACTAAATTGAGGCATCACTTAGGCTGCATATTTAATTATATACTTAAATAGGAGAGCCTTACCTGTTCTCCACGTGGTCGGTAGTAAGAGACTAACGTAAGGACAACGTTGTACGTGAATGATAGAAGAAAAGACAAAAAGAACATGTATCTTGCAAACTTTTTCCATTTCATCTGAAGAAGAGTATGGAGAGGCTCCAAAGCCAACAGCTCATGGCGATTCTAAAAAGAAAAAAAAGCATGTAAATATATGTGTTTAATAATAAATAATTAATATATGATATACAGTAATATATTAGGCCTCAGTAAACAGGTCTTGGATTTACAACTGTCTCTAATTTCATTCAGAGGTTCATTATGACAGATTCTGCATGAATCTAAAAGGAAACATTTGGGTATTTTTCATCATGTGCCGTATTAAGACTCTTTGAAAGATAGTTCAATGTAGAAAACTAAATGTGCAGTGATGCTTACATGGGCCCTAAATAATTTTTACACGTTAGTGGTTACCTTTAGTTTATAAAAAAGCCTTAAGCTTAAGTCTGTAATCTACATTACTTTACTCATTTTCAGATGACCTAATATGCAATTTTCAGCCTGGTCCAATTTTTCCTCTGTTTTTTTTTTTTTTGAGTATCTTTCCAGTAATGTAATTACTGCTCACATATCAGCACAGCTTCTATTGTGCAATTATTTCCTTTTTTTGTCTGTTTCCCTCCTTATCTGTAACCTGTGTTCCCTTCCCTCCCTGAGATTGTACATGTTTTTTGGAAACTCCACTGGTGATCCTTCTCCTCTTTTTGGATATTTCTAACACTGAGAGGAGGGAGGGGAATAGCAGAAAGAGCTATCGATAGCAGAAGCTCTGATGGATTTGTATCAGTTTTGCCTAAGCTTTCAGCTAGTAAAGGACTTACAGACACACTGCAACAGCAAAGTAATAGAAAAAAAGAAAAGAAAACTTTTTAGTATTTTAGTAAGTAGCTTAACTTTGCATTTAGGCAGCAATTAATAAAAAAAAATCAGCGCAAAGATGTACATATTCTTTAAACTAAGGTTTCTAACATTACTTATCAGATCTATTGCTATAATTCTTACTGACTGGTTCTAACCATCCCACTACTTACATCAATACTAGTGTTGTAAACCACAATATCAAGTATGGAGTTCCGTGAACAAGTATCTATGTCTTGCAGGTCGTACAAGGAAGATGAAACCGGTCCATAAGCCCAATCTGTAAACTTTCTGGAGAGCACTCGATTCTCTTTTTCTTTTATTTCTCGGCTGAGTATGTAATGAAGAATCTAAGTGAAAACATAGAAATGTGAGTAACCCAACAGCTCATAAGATATATCTAAGAAAGGAAACTAAAGGCCAAGGGAGTGTATACAATAAAATGTGATCACAGTGAATAGTGGTTGTCATGATCCAGATCGGTTTTGAGTCCTGTTTTCCCTTTTTCCCGGTCTGGTCATGTCAAGGGTTAACCTTTTCCAGCCTCAGTCTGGGTTCAGGTTGGCTATTTATCGTCGCTGTTTGCTGCAGGCGATGTCAGTTATCGTTTTTACCTAGGGCTGCTGTAGCTGACTGATTGCTCTGATTTGTCCTGCTGCATTGGCTGTCTGAACCCGTGTCCCTGTTTTCCCCTATTCACGTCTTGACTCAGTGTTTCCCTTTAGTGTGCTGACTTCTTGATTTTGACTTGGCTCGTATCCTGACCTGCTTCTTTCTTTTGTCTTTTGTCTTATCCGCTCCTGACCGTTACTGCTTCCCTGGCTTGTCTCTGACCGTGAGTTTACTTATTCCTTTGGTACTGTGCTACAGTCTAGGTTTTGACCCAGCTTGTTTGACTACTCTGCTGCCACCTGGTGGCAGCCTCGCTGCAGTGCTGCTGGCCTGCTCTGTGCAATATTGCAGACCTCACTCCATTCCGCTGCCCCTAGTGGAGTTTGCATTTACTTGCAGAGCTGCAGCCTGAGAGTGGTCTTTTATAGGGATGGTCATCTTGTTAAAGTTGGCCAGTGTACATACTGGAAATCAGTAACAAAACACATATAGACACTGGAGTTTTCTTCTCATACAATATGACAAGTAGACCAGTATAAATAAGATGTGGTGCCACTGAAAATCTGCCACTGGTGTGGTCAAAGGAGTGGTCTCTCAAAAATCGGTATTTTGGAGAGGATATATTGTAGCATAATTTTTTTTCTAGAGAGAATTAAGTCTTACCTCAGTCTTTCCAGTTTTAGCTGCCAGTTGCATTGGAGTGAGGCCTTCATTATTCTCAATACTTTCCAAAGACTTGTTCTTACAGGTTCTTAGGATTGTATCATACATGCGTATTATGAAGGCATTTTGTGCTTCCGAATTCTCTGCAACGGTCACCAAGGCATGAAGGACGGTGTTGCCCAAAGAGTCTTGGATAGTGACATTTGTCCGGCTGTTCTCCATGAGGAGCTGCACCACATCTGGTTGGTTGGTACATGCAGCAAGAGCTAGTGGTGTTTCACCTTAAAGAACACAGGAAACACATTAAAAATTGCTAATATATTGGTGTTATATTTGCTTGCTCTTGCCATATAGCCATATAATCCTCTCTTCTCACTTGATCCAGGTTCTCTTCCAACAGAGATTCTGTTATTTTTATTGATCATAGATTCCATAATTTTTACTTAAAAAGCATTTTCTTTCTAGTAAAATGATGGATACCACGGTGAAACCTAACCGAAAGCTAACTAACCCCATTATAAGCCAATAAGGGATCCATCCTTGGCATTAACTTTGTTATTCTGTTCCTAATTTCGACCAGAATAATGAAACTCATAATGCTGGTGTGAACTCACCCTAAATAATAGCTTTTAGAAATGTTTTCCTGATGACTCTTTTTCTAAGCAAACAGCAATAGAGATCAGACTTACCATACATCATTAAATGGGTATTCTCATCTCCAATACCCTATCCCAATATGTAGCATTTGTATTAATAATAGTAATAATAATAATATTAGCACATACCACCAATTAGTAATGTAGTATAGTTCTTCTGATTCGCTATGTCACTTATCCCATGGGCAGGGCATTGCAGTAGCTTTGGTATCCATGGTTATGACCACTAACAACTAACTTTCACTATATGAGTGGTCGTAACCATGGATACCTAAGCTACAGTAATGCCCTGTACATGGGGTAAGCAACTTAGTGAATCAGAAGAACTATACTACATTTCAAATTGGAGGTATTAGGTAATATTATTATTATTCTTACTGTGTATTGGGATAGGATCTTGGAGATGGGAATACCCCTTTAATTATGAAATGTCAAGAATATTCATGTGCTTTCTGTACATTAGGGACGAATATTAACATGCTGATAATATTAGCTTGTTTTCTAGAAATATTGTCGAAAATCTTATAGTTCAAAAAAATCTACTACATCATTCCATTAAATTATGACAACTTACCAAAATAAAATCCTTCATGTTTACGCTTTGGATTAAAGAATCGTCCTTGTGCCCATACATTGATATTTGCCCCTTTTTTGATTAGGCACTTCACCAGGTCACTTTGTCGCCTCTCAATTGCTATATTCAATGCCGTCTGACCTGGAGAAAATAATGACACCGTGAGTATACCATTGTATGATATAATTATACACTGCATAATATCCAAGCCTCATCTACCAGTTTTGCACTTTCAATGTATGAAAGGAGTCTGTTAGGACAAAATGACTGTTCAAACCAATCACAGGTGCTCTGTGTACCCTTGGCGTGGCAGAGCAATTCATTGCACCTTTACACCTACTTGTTATGAATCTATCTAGTCTTACTTGATTGGCAGCTCTGCCTTTACAGAAGTCAGAGAAGGGCAAAAATAAACGGAAAACTAGTAAGTGGGAAGGTGCATTGAACTGTTTATCCAACCCAAGAGTTCTCCAACCGCGTCTGCTTGGTTTGAACAGTCATTTTGTGCTGCCATATTCCCTTAAAGGGGTATTCCCACCTCCAAGATCCTATCCCAATATCTAGTAGGTGTCGTAATAATATTATTAGCACACACCTCCACACCTCCAATTGGAAATATGATATGGCTTTTCTGATTCACTATGTGTCTTTCCTCATGTGCAGGCATTGCAGGAACTTAGGTATCCAAAAACGCAGCAAAAAACTCAAGCAAAAGCTGCTTTTTTCTGCAGCTTCTTTACTACTAAGAGATCACGTTTAGCTGCAGAGAAAAAATACCGCCACGTGTGAACGACTTTCTAAGGCTATGTGCACGCGTTAAGTATTTAGTGCAGAAATTTCCGCATCTTTTGGCAGGAAAGACACCGTGTAAAATAGGCGCCTTTTTGACTCGTTTTTGATGCGTTTTTGGTGCTGATTTTTCCCCTATTCGTTAGTATGAGCGAAATCTGAAGCAAAAACGCTGAGTGAATTGACATACTGCAGATTTAAATCTGCAAGTCAAAAATAAGCAACGTGTGCATGAGGCTTCAGGATTCGCATTCACTTTGCCGGCATCAGGAAATCCTTCAGGTTTTGTACCAAATCTGCATAACACAAAAAAACACGAAAACTCTGTGACAAATCTGCAATGTGTGCACAGGCTCTTAGGAGATAATATATTTCAGTATTTATTATCGTCCATACATATGGGGTTTTAGGTGCTGACTCACATTATTATTTTATAGGATTCACTAATTACTTTTCCAGTTTCTGTATCATTATAATCCAGAAATTTGTGTTTCATTGCGTCATCTACTTTTTACCTTTATAATTTTCTTCCGTGTACTCAGCGTTAATAAACCTTTCTAGAAAGCCATTCTCCTCAGCAAACGACAGCAGAATGCAGACAATCTCGGGGTGTTGTCATTAATATTCAGCAAGGCCTTCATCAAACAGGTTTTCCCAGTGTCTTTGGATGTTAGTTTGTACATGAAGAAATCTGAAAAATAACATAGATATAAAAAGAAAAACAGAAAGAAATAAGCAAATGAAATAATGTTTCTATTCCTTTAATATAATAAAAAAGGCTAGCAGGCCGTCTATACGAAAAGCCGGCTTTGTTGCCCATAGCAACCTATCACAGTGCTGCTTTCATTTCTTAAACTACTCTGGCAAAATGAAAGCTGCGCTGTGATTGGTCTTTTAAAGACAGTTTTGATAATGAGGCCTTTGTTGTTACCGGTTACAGTGAATTTCGGAAAATAAATAATTGTTACCTTGTGCAGATTTTAATGTTAATTTCAATGATGAAGATGAATCTCTAGCTTCCTGAAGCAGTCTGTTCAATGAATCCACATCTCCTTCAGATACAGCTTTGAACAATAAATTTTTCGGTGGCCGTTTTGCAGTTTTCTTTGGGTTTAATAAGTCAGGCCTGGAAAGAAATTTTTAATGAAAATACTAGAATTATTATATATACCGTATATATAAAAAGGGCATCTGACCTGATAAGAGATTTAAATAGGGTCATCTATAAGCAGTGGCATGACCTGAAGCTGGTGGGCCGCAATCCAAAATATCCAATAGGGCCCCCAATTATTACTTTTAATAGTATTGCTGTTCTCGCATGGACCACAAGGACCTTTTGTGTCCCTCCTTCCCAGGAGCTACTGCAACCCCTGCATCCACTGTAGTTATGCCCCTGTCTATAAGATGCCACAATGGAGGTGGATCCTTAGGATCTATCTAGGGATGTATGTACCTATATGTAAGTAGACATCACCCCTGTAGCTGGGGTACCTCTGGATAGCTTTTTGGAGGCTGAATTGTGACTTAAAAAAATATGAAATTTAAGCATCATGGTATATATACTGTGGTTGATCTGTGTTTACACATATGCCCCCAAAATTGCGGGATTATTCCTCAAAATGGACTAAAAAGAGGTTTACATGATTAAAGTATACTAGAGGTATATGTAGATATGATGGGGGTTGGATGTAAATTTCCCATAATGTAAAATTCTAATGTTAGGAACTAATGTATGTTCAGTGTTTCCAGGAGAAACAATCTGGGCTGTTTGACTTTCAGAACTTAAGAAAATACAAAAATTATTAACATTCATAAGAATTTAATTCCAATAAAAAAAAAACTGGAAAAACATGAGTACACGTATATAATGCATAATTATTAAAATTGTTGTGATTATAATGATCAAAGAAGTATTCCGATAACATGTAAGAATATATGAATTACTATTCATCATAATTATTGTTATGATGACTCATCATTTTTATTGTAAATAATAATTATTAGTATTAGTATTCATATTCTTAAGAGCCCATTTACATAGGCAGATAATTTGCTCAAAATGAGTGTCCCCATATACAACTTATATCTGTCAAACAAAGGATCATTCGGTCGACAGCTATATCTTCTGATTTCATAGTAAATAAGAACGCTTGACGCGGCCGAGAGCTCCTGTGCGCTCTATGAGAGAGCTGCTGCCAGACTCTTGGAGAATAAAAAGATGAGACATTGAAAATCTGACTGCTGGATTTTTCTTTTCCCAATATCATTTCTCAGTGGAGAATCGGAAGGCCCCCCCATACACATAAAATTGTTGGACGATTTTGACAATATCGGTGTTTTCGGCCAACATAAGTGTAATGTGTTTGGAGGTTTAATACTACAGCATGACAGAATGTCGTTTGGGGTTCATTAAGCATTAAGCTTTTTTTTTACACATGTGGAAATTATTGTGAATGTGTAAATTGGGTGGGAACCACCAATCCTTAGTGTGATCATTCTTCATCATACAGTTGTCAGCAGTAGATCCTCTGTTTAGAAAAGGGGATATGCAGCCGACAAATGCTCATAAAAAGATGCAACCGATGACAAAGGAGAATTTACTCATTTGTTGGCTGATCGCCGGCCATGTTTGAATGGAGCTAAGATTGGTACACAACCATTCCTACCAAGGCTCATTCTCCTATTCATTGGCTCATTTAAAATTATTTTAACTTGTATTGTATATAAGAGGTTCTTACCCGTTATTACTTTGTTTTGACAAATATTCTGTCACTTCCCGAGGGGTTTGCGGAGAATCAATATCCTCACTTTTTCTGCTGTCCCTAATTTGGGTTAAAACATATAGAAAGTTTCAAAACTCTCACAAAATAGATGT
This sequence comes from Oophaga sylvatica, assembly GCA_033576555.1. NCBI lineage: Eukaryota > Metazoa > Chordata > Amphibia > Anura > Dendrobatidae > Oophaga > Oophaga sylvatica. Next base: position 589,130,550 of record JARQOD010000002.1, on the reverse strand, counting down.
AAACTTTATATGAAATATGTAACTTAGCAACACACTACTATGCACAAAAGGCGATATATTCACGGGTCATTTAAAAAAAAAAAAAAACAAGACTCTAAAAGGGAATGTTTACTCCAGAACAAAATTTAGCATTTTCAATCTATATAAATGCAAAATTCTGTACCGATTCATTTTTTGATATTTGTGTATTGTGTTTGATGCTCTGTTTTAATAAAATAGCTCCAAATCTGCATACACATAAAGGTAACTAATAGGAAGAAATTTACTACGTGCTGCTCACATCACATCTTTCAACCCTCAAAATGGAAATCGAAATCTTTAGACATAAATATAGGGGACTTAGCTTTCATACAAATCATACTGGGATTGTAGATTTTAATACATTTGTTGTTTATAAAACCAGTTTTATTACTTATGTAAATGAGAGACTTCATTGCACCCTTTGCGTGGCCATGAGTTTTGTGCATTGTTCCCCCCTCAATTATCATCCTCCGCCCCTCCCCATATGGTGATTGACAGCACTCTCTTTGGAGTGCTGCTTCATCTAAATGCCCACCACTGCACACTGACACTACAGGGGCGTACACACACAGTGTGCAGAGGCCAAGTTCTCATCTATGTCTTATGCATGCGGCCTACTGCAAACAGAGTCACAAAGCAGTGGGTGGCCGATGCTTACATGAGAGGGAGATGAGAACATGCACAATGTCAATATGTGCATGCTCTCATCTATTTCTCCTTTGTGTAGCGGCTGCAAGCTGCTGTGTGATCCTGTGTGCAGCAAGCGGCCACTACAAGCAGGAGAGGGGGATGGGAGCATGCACACACTGACTTGCAGAGGGCAATTGAGTGTACACACATTGTTATCATGCTCGCGTTCTCATCTCCCTCTCTTGTCAGCATCGGCTACATACTACTTTGTGATCCTGTATGATGTGAGCAGCCACTACACAGAGGAAAGGGCTAAGAACTTGGCCCTATTGCAGGGCTGGGGATTTAGATCAGGTAGCTGTCATGATAATTACCATAAGGTGAGGGGCGTAGGATGGTAATTGCAGGGATAGAGTGATGCAATGAGCCCTTGGCCACGCTAAGGGTGCACTGACGCCCCCTCATTTACATATCTAAAAATTATTTTTTCATACAACACATTTAGTAAAATCTACAGAACCAGTATGGTTTATAGAGGGACTAAATTCCCTTTATGAGCAAACACCTATAGAGAATTTTTGTGGTATATGCCAGTTGATTGAAGATAACATTTGCATACTGTGCTTTTTTATTATTGAGGGCGTAACTTTGGAATGGAGGGGCATAGCAAAAAAAAACCCGTCCGGAATCAGTGGAATAGCAGCAAATGGAGGAGGTACAGTAATCAGTAAAAATGAAAAAAGTCAGTGAAAGATCCTCTTTAAATTATATTAAATTATATAATTTATTGGAAAATATCGGGATATTACAATACATTGATATTTCTTATATGGAGCTCTGAATAAAGCATCATGTATCAATAAGAAATCCTTGCATTGCCAGCACAAAATAATGTTCTTTTCCACTATCTAATGCTCACATACATATTACTAATTATCTGCCAAACTTTGCTCTACCATCTACTATTTTATGATAATAAGAATTAAATCCAGCATGTCAACTTTTTTCCCCACCAATCATAAGTATTGGGTGACAGTCAAACTATCCCCCATTAATAGGATTATTGGTAGACCCTAATAAAAACTGTGTCCCTAACGGCAGATGTCGGAGGAGAGTTGGGCTACTAGTTTCGCAGGATTGGCCAATATTTATTCAAAATATTTGACGGGTTTTTCACCCTATAGATTCCTGCATGGCTTGTCAGAAGATGCCCTGCCCTCATTTACGCAATCAGATAATTGTCTCCTGCTCATCCCCAGAAATATTTTTTACTCCCGAAAAATGTCAATGGCTCTCCGGCTTGAGTATTTTAAAGCTATCTTGTGTGTTGGATCATCTCACTATTACAATGAGTGTGAGATGGATTTATATTCAGCAGTTGGGAGTTATGGAAATTGACAAGTTATAGATAATTAATGCCAAAGCATACAGCTTTAAATCATGGGCTGAAACCTCTTCATTACAACATCGACCCAGATTTGAACTGCTGGATTTTTTTCATGTACCTCATTATTACAAAATAAATGTACATATTGTAATTGAAGAATCAAGGAATGAATCTATAAATGGAAATCTGATCGGAAATAGACTCAAGTCAAAGCAGATAAAGAGCTAACAAAGTTGACATATTAGAAATATTACCAATGATGACTTCATATCCCATCAATCTTATAAGAACACTATCAATCACTTGATCTCTACACTTTCTAGATTTAGTCATCCCATAAAAAGCCCTATAAATTCTTAACCAACTTTCACAAATTTCAGAAATCCTTTAGGACATATGGAATACCAGATGTTGGCATCTACCAATGTTACCTTCTGGCATATGTTATTGACTTAGCAACATATTCTACATCTACGATTGTAAAACTCATGTAAGCTTTTCCCCCAAAGTGGACATTTATCATCCTTTCACTAGATCAGTGGAGGTCTCAGAGAATTAGCCCTCCAGATTTGAGATGCATCACCTGTTTGCAAAGTTGATAAATATTAATTGGAAAACCTTTTTCAAGACAATGGATAATGTATTAAGGAAAATGAAATTATTACTCTCATTATTGTCACGGTCGGGAGAAAAGAAGGAACAAGGCGAAAAGGAAGACCAGAAACCCGATGGCTTTATACTGTCAAGATAACAGAGGAGAAGACCCTGGTGGACCTATCTACGCTTGCACAAGATTGATCTTCCTACAGATCGTTCATTACGTCACCATAGCTCAAGACTGAGCTGAAGGCCGTTAAAATAAAAAATAAACAAATTATTATTCTAGAATTCTGAATCACACAACATCAGTACATTGAAATACAAGTATACAGAAAAAAACTTGTCCAAAAATATAAAATTACTACACATTTCCACATACTAGTACTTACCAAGGCTTTATATTTGAGTCCATCGGCTTGGAAAATACGGGGAACGAAGTTCTGTTTAGCACAGGAAAATCGGTAGTGTCACTGCCGAGAAAAGCATCTGTTACTAAGGGCTCAAGATTTATGTACGACATTTAGGAAGAATAGGACATAAAAATATATATAAAAACAAGAATATTCTAAGAACATAAACAGGATATCTGCTGTAAGACCAAACAGCTTAAATGTCTAATAATAAAGGAAGCACTTCGAATTTGAGTGATATAATTTAGGGCAGAGCCAATCTGACTTCCCTAACCTGTTGTATCGCTTATGATACACACAATTGTTGTATCTAAGAATAGATGTAGCAATTATTAAGTTATTTTAGTTGTTTAAGGTTGTGATAATTGCTGTTGCCCAGATAGAGGACCCAGTTATTAACAAAATCCAGCAATCCCAAAAGAAGAAATTAAAAAATCTTATTTATTACATAATCTTTAAAATGAAGAATGGGGTGAATAAAATCACATGGATGATGCGTTTTGAAACGCACTGGTTTAAGTGTGGTTCAAAACATGTAATCCATGTGATTTTATTCACTCCTTCATTCATTTTGTAAACATATATTTAAAGATTTTTTTTTAATGAATATGATTTTTTAATTCCTTCCTTTAGGATTGCTGTTTTTTCTTTTTTCTCAGTAATACTCCACCCAGTAGGTAGCTGGGATCTCATTATCCATGCCTCCACTTTCAGAATTTCTAGATCCAGAGCTACACTTAGTACTAGAGCTGATAAGTATTTTTTTTCTTTTTATCTAATAAGAAAATATCACAATATGAATTAAATAGATGATTTTTTGCAGGGTGTCATGTGTTGGAGATAATCGCTAAATATGTATAGTACACCATGCATATTAGTAATACTATATTAATAATGTTACTCGCTTAAAGGGAACCTATAGTGGCATGTGAAAGTATACCCCCCTTTGGAATTTCTTGTGTTTTGCTACCTCACAAAGTGGAATTTCACTTTTTTTTTTAGGATTTGCATAACTATTCACCCCCCTAAAGTCAGTACTTTGCAGAGCCTCCTTTTGAGGCAATTACAGCTGCAAGACACTTTGGATAAGGCTTTATGAGCTTTCCACATCTTGCCACTAGGATTTTTGCCCTCTCCTCAAGGCAAAACTGCTCCATCTCCTTCAAATTAGATGGTTTCCTCTGGTGAACAGCAATCTTCAACTCTGACCACAGATTCCCAAATGGATAAAGGTCTGGGCTTTGACTAGGCAGCTTCAAAACAGTTACACGTTTCCCCTTTAAGCACTTGAGTGTTGCTTTAGCAGTACTATTTGGGTCATTGTCTTGTTGGAAGGTGAACTTCCGTCCCAGTCTCAAATAATTGACAAACTGAAACAGGTTTTGCTCACAATTATCACTATTTTTCGCTCCATCCAGTTTCCTCTCAACTTGGAACATTTTCTCTGTCGCTGCTGCCAAAACATTCCCCCAGCATGATGCTGACACCACCATGTTTCACTGTGGGGATGGAGTTCTTGGGGTGATGAGCTGTGTTGGTTTGGCGCCAGACATAGCATTTACCTTGGTGGCCAGAAAGTTCAATTTTGGTCTCATCTGACCACAGAACCTTTATCCATACATTTGGGAAGTTTTCCAAATGTCTTTTGTCAAACTCAAAGTGAGCCTTACAATTTTTGTGTGTAAGTAGAGACTTTTTCTTGCCCACTCTTCCATAAAGGCCATCTCTATGAAATATATGGCGTATTGCGGTCGTATGGACAGATTCTCCAGTCTCTGCGTGGGAACTCTGCAGCTCCTTCAGGGTTTCCTTTGGTATCTGTGCTGCCTCTCTGATTAATGTCCTCCTTGGCCGGGCTGAGAGTTTTGGTGGGTGGACCTCTCTTGGCAGGTTTGTTGTGGTACCATGTTCTTTCCATTTGATGATAATGGATTTGATGGTGCTCCGGGGGATCATCAGAGATTGGAATATTATTTTTATAACTCAACCCTGACTTGTACTTCTCAACAACTTAGTGGTGCCTCTTGCTTAATGGTGTTGCAGCCTCTGTGGCCTTTCAGAAAAGGTGGGTATATACTGACCGATATGTGACACTTAGTTTGCACACAGGTGGCCTTCCTTTCACTAAGCATGTGGCTTAAGAAGGTAATTGCTTGCACCAGGAATTTTTAGGGTTGTCATCGCAAAAGAGGTGAATACATATGCACATGACAATTAATAGCTTTTAAACCCATAAATGTAATTTATGCCTATATTTTTATCACTTCACTTCACTAACTTAGACTATTTAGTGCTGAGGCATCATTCACAAATCAAATTACAAAAATATTTAAAACACAGGTTGTAATGTAACAAAATAAGTAAAAAAAGTCAAGGGGGTGAATACTTTCACAAGCCACTGTAACACCTTGGAAATTCTTTGCTATCTAGAGGCAGTATGTTATAAAGCAGAATGTGACCAGATTTATATAAAATTGTGTGGTGAAAGATTAAATATAATTTGTATATTATTCATCACATCCCTGCTCATTATTTGCTTAGGATTCCAGTAGGCAGTCCTATCAATGACTGACAGCATTCCCCCATATTAGTGAACATAAACAAATAGCTATCTTACTAAACAAGAAAAAACTGGCATTTAAAATGAAAGATACTAAGAAACTGAAATTGATACAAAGGGACTTAAAGGGGAAAATTAAGAATGCCCGTGAGGCGTTCCGAATTAAATTAGAAAATAAATTGTCACAGAACAATTCCATGGAGGTGTGGTCGGGCATGAAACAGCTAACTGGGTTTAAGGCAAAGTCGGAGCATGGGGAAGTGGATCTTCCCTGGGCTAATGAAATGAATGAGTTTTTCAACAGATTCACCAGCACAAGCACAGCGTCATCAGAAATGGGGGATGGATCTGGGAAAAGATCTGCAGCATTGACATTGGGGGATAAGCTGCCTGCCTTAACTGTCTCCCAAAGCGACGTGAGAAGACAGTTTAGCAGACTTGTTATTGGCAAAGCAGCTGGGCCTGATGGCCTCAGCCCACATGTCCTCAGAGCATGTGCCAACCAACTGTGTACTGTCTTCCAGCACCTGTTTAACTGGAGCCTTCAATCACAGGGGGTACCAGAACTGTGGAAGACCACCTGCCTGGTGCCAGTTCCTAAGACCACTTTTCCAACTTCCCTACAAGACTATCGTCCAGTGGCCTTAACATCGCATGCTATGAAGTCCTTGGAGAGAATAATACTCGCCTACTTGTGCCCGAGGGTGAGGGCCTACACTGACCCCCTGCAGTTTGCGTACCAGCAGAGATTGGGGGTGGATGATGCTGTAGCGTCTCTGCTACATACAATGCATTCGTTCTTGGACAATGATGGAACTGCAGTGCGCGCTATGTTCTTTGACTTCTCTAGTGCTTTCAATACCCTACAGCCGCTCTTACTACGTAATAAGTTGACTGCTATGGCGGTAGATGAGGGGATGGTGAACTGGATAAGTGACTACCTGACTGACAGGCCGCAGTTTGTAAGGATGGGGGAGGTGGTATCTGGCAGTGTACGGAGCAGTGTGGGAGCCCCTCAGGGTACAGTGCTGTCACCCTTCCTCTTCTCATTGTATACAGCTGACTTTCAGTATAAATCTGATTTTTGTCACCTCCAAAAATTCTCAGATGACTCCGTGATTGTAGGGGGCATTGTGGGGGGCCGGGGGGAGGAGGAATATAGAAGGGTGGTTTCTGACTTTGTGGATTGGTGTCAGACTAACTGTCTAGAACTAAATGTAAAGAAAACCAAGGAGATGGTGGTGAGTTATAGAAGGAAAAAGGAGATTACATACCAATCACCATTGCTGGCCAGGAGGTTGAGATTGTTGAGAGCTACAAATATTTGGGGGTTCACCTTGACAGTAAACTCGATTGGAGGTGTCATATAGAAAAGGTTTACAAGAAGGGAATGAGCAGACTGTACTTTCTGCGGAAGCTCAGGTCGTTCAATGTGTGCAGTAAAATGCTGGAGATGTTCTACCAGTCCGTTGTAGCAAGCGCCATCTTTTTTGCTATCATTTGCTGGGGCAGTAGTGTGCGAGTAGCTGACGCTAATAAACTCAACAAACTTATCAAGAAGGCAAGCGCAGCTGTTGGCCTCCATCTTGACTCTTTTGAGGAGGTATTGGAGGATAGAATTCAGAAGAAGTGTAGGGCAATAATGAACAATAACAAACACCCACTATACGAGCTGTTCTTGAATCAGAAGAGCACATTCAGCAGCCGTCTAATCCTACTAAGGTGCAAGAAGGAGAAATTCAGGAAATCGTTTGTACCTACTGCTATGGGGATGTATAATAATTTCCTAAGGGTGGTAGAAAATAATGACTGATGGCTGGTGTACTAATGTCAATTAACATTATCTTATATATACCTAAACTACACACTTTTATTTATTATGTAATGTTGGTACACCTGTGCAAGATTTGTGTCCTAATATTTTATGTACTGCTGTTTGTATTGCTGCTGTAATACTGTAATTTCCCCCCGGGATCAATAAAGTGTATGTATCGTATCGTATCGTATCAATCATTTATTAAGGTCCACCCACTGGACTCCTAAGCCAAGAAAGAGCATCATTAGCCGCTGTTTGCCTGCGAAAACAGGCTATTACACAATGGCCAATCGGTGAGTATTGTACCACTGGTCAGTAGGTATAAGCGAACCCTTAGGTTACCTATGCCCATTAGATTAAATAGCTATTTCCACCCTTCCATACACATGCACACTCTGCTTGGCCTTGAGTGAATGTGTTCTCTGTAGGTAAAGTGGAGTAAGACATTGACAGACGTAAAATTGAGAGTCCTCCCCCATATATATTAGTCTACTTTCGGAGAGTAACTATAAAATTTAGGCAAATTCCCGACATGGCTGGTTTTGTGTGTTGCTTTTCTGAACCTATCCTTAGATGATAGGCTGGTCATGGCGAAACCACAAATTTGAAGTATGTTATACATCTTTGGGTGCGTTCACACAAATTGATTTTTTTTTTGTCTGTGTGCTCTCCATGCGACACTGCGCAGACCCAATGTTAGCCAATCTGCTACTTCACATGGGCCATTTTTCACATGGACCTCGTAGCATCATGCAATTTATGGACCAAACCAATGTATGTAAATAGCAGAATGTTCTTGCACCCATCCTTGCCCAAATTTTCCCAACTGCCGTCTGAACATAGCCTAAAGTGTATCCTCAGTATTATTCCCACATTATTCTGTAGATGGAGACAAGTCGGTCACAGAAGAACAGGAGCAGAATTGTGACGGTATCTAAATTACTACAAGTTTACCTTTTCTTCAGACCACTGTCTAGAGGTTTATGAGTCCTGGGAGGAGTCCCTGGTGGAATCCTGTCCTTGGCCAGAAGTGGCACACCTTCGTTTTTACTCATCTTTCTGTAATAAACAGGAAAAAAAACACATAAATTAAATGAAAACTAACATCTATACAACTAAATGACCATTAAGTTACATTATAAAAGATACACTTTTTATTATTATTAATTAATATTATTTTTCTTACTTAAAGATGGAGTAATTTGAGAATATTCATTTAAATTCTGAATTTAGGATTGCCGCTTATTAAATTTAAATTAAATATTTTTTGGTTACCCTTTTTATAGACTATACTGTATAAAGTTAGATTGTACAATTACTGCCATTGTTTACATATTACAAGGGAATTGGTGTATTTCGGGCATTTTTAACCAATCAAAACCTGAAATGAGATTTAAGCTTCATTTGGAATAGCAGCAGTATAGCCGAGTGGAATGTTAGGCTTTTGATGCCTCTCACTTCCCTAACACTGTTAATTCCTCTAACCTTTGATGCTAGAACGTGTCACATCTCATTAATAGGATAAATATAGATTCTATCAATTTAGTTCATAGATTGACTTGATGCGTGTCAGAACTGTATGTAAAAAGCTGAAACACAGGCAGAATGTAACAACACTGAACAGGTAAAAGCATCAGACATTTCAGTACGGGCTGTACACAATTGGTATTGATGTTGTGACAGTTCTGAAAAAAACAAAACAGTGACTAAATCATTCTAGACATTACTGAGCGTGATGTAACCGCTGTCACAACATGACACATACCAAGAACCAGGGACAAAGCATATTATACTAATCACATAGTAATATCTTCTATCATTATCTGAGAAATAATGGGTTTTAAATAAAATAAAGAAATATCAACGTATAATATCAGGAAAAATATGACCAGAATTGCGGGTTCAGCAGCTGGCATTGACTTTCACCAACTATGCAGAGATAGATAAACAGAGATGGGTCATGCCGACCCATCGGTGAGCCGCGATCACGTGACGGGGTCACTGATGGGCAGGATTTCTGACAAGCTTCCAATAAGCGCAAGTTAAATGCTGATGTCAGAGATTGACAGCGGCATTTAACAGGTTAAATGTTGAGGGTGGATCGCGATTCCACCCACAGCTGTTAGAGGCACATGTCAGCTGTTTAAAGCAGCTGGCATATGTCGGGAAAGATGTGGGCTCAGCGCTGGAGCCCACATCAAGGGGAGGGATTCTGACGTGTGCGTATTAATACATCCGATGTCGGAAAGGGGTTATAGAGAGTCTGTCAACCCAAAATGACAGCATAAACTAAGCACATAACCTTGTAAAGAATATAGCCCTATAAAACAAATGGCAATTTTACATGTCTAATCACTGCCTCTGCTCTGCCTAAATTGAAGTTTAATCCCATATGTTATTTAGGGTGCTCAGTGCACCCTTGGTGTGGCCAAGAGGCTCAGCGCACTGGTTATGTACACTCTGCCTGTGTCACTGGTGATCGACAGTGCCGACTTGCCTGGAGTGAGCAAGGTCTTCAGAAAAAGCTCAGGCCAGTGCTGTCCGTCTCCAGTGAGGGGCGGGGTATGGAAAACCATTGTGAGCCTCTTGGCCACACCAACGAATCATCAAGAGCCCTAATTGAATATCTGATTGAACTTCAGTTTCTGTATAACAAACAGATTAGACCCAAGGAGATTAGGCAGAGTTTAAAACACTAAAAGTGCTATTTTTATACTTTATCTCCTCCAGGGTTATGTGCTTAGTATATACTGTCAGTTTTGGCTGCCAGGTTCCCTTTAATCAATAGTAGACTGGATTCTCCTACAAAAAGTTGTGTAGCTTTTGAGTTGTATATACAGTACAGACCAAAAGTTTGGACACACCTTCTCATTCAAAGATTCTTCTGTATTTTCATGACTATGAAAATTGTAGAATCACACTGAAGACATCAAAACTATGAATTAACACATGTGGAATTATACATTACACTTTAGAAAAAAGTGTGAAACAACTGAAAATATGTCTTATATTCTAGGTTCTTCAAAGTAGCCACCTTTTGAATTGATTACTGCTTTGCACGCAGAAAAGGTGAACGGATTGACTCCACATGCCTAGTTCCCACCGTGAAGCATGGAGGATGGTGGTGTGATGGTGTGGGGGTGCTTTACTGGTGACACTGTTGGGGATTTATTCAAAATTGAAGCGGTGGGTTCAGGTCTGGTGACTGTGGAGGCCAGGTCACCTGGCGTAGCACCCCAACACTCTCCTTCTTGGTCAAATAGCCCTTACACAGCCTGGAGGTGTGTTTGGGGTCATTGTCCTGTTGAAAAATAAATGATGGTCCAACTAAGCGCAAACCGGATGGAATAGCATGCTGCTGCAAGATGCTGTGGTAGCCATGCTGGTTCACTATGCCTTCAATTTTGAATAAATCCGCAACAGTGTCACCACCTAGGAACCCCCACACCATCACACCTCCTCCTCCATGCTTCACGGTGGGAACCAGGCATGTAGAGTCCATCCGTTCACCTTTTCTGCGTGCAAAGCAGTAATCAAAGCAAAAGGTGGCTACTTTGAAGAACCTAGAATATAAGACATATTTTCAGTTGTTTCACACTTTTTTGTAAAGTGTAATGTATAATTCCACATGTGTTAATTCATAGTTTTGATGCCTTCAGTGTGATTCTACAATTTTCATAGTCATGAAAATACAGAAAAATCATTGAATGAGAAGGTGTGTCCAAACTTTTGGTCTGTACTGTATACAGAGGTCCTGGAACCCCATAACGATCGCGGTCACATATATTGGGATGGGTGTGACCTTACCGGGGCCATTGCTAATTTCAGATCGGTGTGTGTCCTCAAGAAGAAAACGCCCCTTAAGTATTCGCCCACTGATTTGAATCTTCCTGGTCAAATTAAATAAACCATTTTTTGGAAATTATGCATATGCATATAGCTGTAGCGTGGACCCAGTGTCGGACTGTAGTGCCGAAGTCTCACCAGTAACCAACTCCAGGGCCCCACTTCTCAGCTTCATGCAAATGTGACATTATCCTCAGCCACACATTTATATAACAATGAACGGGTAGATTGTTAAATGAATAAGATCCTGCCTTTGTACACAGTGATTCAAGTATATAGTGCCAAGAACTGCTCAGATAAAAGGATATTGGCCTACTTTTGCAGAGGGGCCCACCAGAGGATTCTCCTGTTCTCCGATGTGACAGTCCAAGCCTGTTTGGGCCCCTAGACTCAATTCTATCCATTGGCTCCAGGCACCCTAGTCCGACCCAGTAAGGAAAATTGTATCACCACTGCAAATGCTAAAAACATATTCATGTATCTTCAGAGATCTCTAACCTGCATATAAATAACCTGAGTATGAAAACGTGTGACTTATAGTAATGTTCTGCATGTGAAAAAGTCAGTAAAGAGGATGAGAGTTTAAGAAAATCTACACAGAAAATCAGCTGTAGAAATGGACCGATGCTGCGGATTGGAAATCTGCAATATGTCAATTTCTGCTTTGGATTTTCGCTGCAGCGAATCCATAGGATTTCCACAATTATATCTGCAGAGGGTTTCGGCCGATGTGAGTTTCACTGCAGCCTTTCTGTGGATGGTAGCATTGGATTAGTCCTGTAAGGATGTTCTCTGAATGCTCTGGGTACATAGATGGGTGATTCAGATTTGCCACAGTACTTTCCATTAAGTGTAATGTTTAACGTAAAATATATGGTAGATTGAACCATAAATTGCCCTAATTGAGGAATAGTAGTAGGCTGCGTCTGAGTAATAGGCGTATACCCCCGAAATTGATGCACGTCAGAGCGCACCTTCACCCTGTTGGCACCATAATATTGTTATTATGTCCCGTCGGCGCCGGCGCCTGAATCTCGTTTTATGGGGGGTTCAGACGTAAGTCCCAATGGGGCCACTGAGTGGGTGCCTGCCTGCAGTGTGAAAGCACCTTAAGGGTTTGTAGAAGCCTAAAAGATACTGATTCTACTCATGATGCAGAATGAAACAAATCACAACCTACAGCCTGGGAAGATATCACCAGTGATTAGCGCCATCATCTGACCATAAAGACGTGCTCAGACCTTTCAAAGACAAAATTGTGTGAAGGTGACAGAGTAAGATCTGCAGTTTTCTAGGTTAAGGCATTTTTACTCATCGAACGTCTACGACATTTAATTGTTTATCGAGTATCATTCCGTCACTGCTAAATCCCCATCATCGTCACGTTGTGAGTAAGAACCAAACAAGACAGTAAACACCTTGTAGTCAGGTCAGAACGGCCCATGCTTGTGAGATTAGAAAGAATCCTGCATGAAACCATACTCCTCTCCAAACAATGGAGAAATGTAGAACAGTTTTACTCTTTTTATTAAATGACAACAGAGCAGTGATTGGCCAAATATAAAACAACTTATCGTAACGCCCCATTCACACAACCGTGTTTAAACACATACAAAAAAAATAGTTCTGGTGTCCTCAGTGTTTGGATCCGTGTGTTACTAGTGTTTCATCAGTGTTTTTATGCATATGTAAGTAAATAAATGACAAATATTCTCCTGTACATTACAGTGTTAATCATGGACAGCACACAATGATTGTACACTGATGCCATTTGTGAGCAGTACGTGTTTTCACAGACCCATAGACTTATGTTCACCATTTTCATCTACTGTATGCTGCCAGAAAAAAAAAAAGATCATAATGGGTACATGTTCTATTCATAAAAAAAATGGATACAACATGTACATGCAACACTGGTAAATGAGGCCTTGCTGTAGAATAAAAGACTTGTCCACACATCCGCATTTTATGCTTTGTTCTACAATGGTAAAGCAAAATTTCAAAATTGAACATGAGGTTCTTGGGTAACATTTTCATCAAAGTATATAAGCCCACTGCACTTATCATGGCAACTTCCGTAGTGGTATTTCTAAATCCTCCATTTGAGGTCTTTATATTTAGCTGCAGTTAACAGTTAAGCAAGTTGAAGATGAAATGATCTCTAAAAGTCCTAACATTACAGAAGATCTATTTACTTTGTATTTTAGGCAAAAAAACAAAAATGTTGTCATTATTTACATTTTAAAAATTACAAAATGGAAAATAGGGCAATGCAAAAGTTTGGGCCCCCTTGGAGATTTGTGTGCTTGAATAACTTTGACCAAGGTTTCAGACCTTAATTAGCCTGTTACGGTTATGGCTTGTTCACTATCATCATTATGAAAGGTCTGGTGATGCAAATTTCCCTCTTTATAAAAACCCAGCCTCCTCTAACCTTGTGCCAAAAACAGCAGCCATGGTTCTTCTAAGCAGCTGCCTAGCACTCTGAAAATTAAAACGGTGGAGGCCAATAAAGTAGGAGAAGGCTATAAGAAGTTTCAAGTTGCCCTTTCCTAAGTTTGAAATGTAATTAAGAAATGGCAGTTAACAGGAACAGTGGAGGTCAAGATAAGGTCTTGAAGACCAAGCAAAATTTCAGTTAGGGCCCCGTCTCACATAGCGACACACCAGCGATCCCGACAACGATCAGGATCGCTGGTGTGTCGTTACATGATCGCTGCTGAGCTGCCAAACAGGCAGCTCAGGCAGCGATAAGAACAGCGACACTGCGGGTAACGTCGCCTAGTTACCCGCAGTGTACGCTGGATACCAGCCCGCTGATGCAGGGAGCTGGTAACCAAGGTACACTTCGGGTTTCCAGGTGCTGCGCGGTGCCTGGAAACCCAATGTGTACCTTGGTTACCAGCTCCCCTGCAGCAGCGCGCTGGTATCCAACGTACACATCGGGTTTCCAGGCACAGCCCCGCGCCTGGAAACCCGAAGTGTACCTTGGTTACCAGCTGATCGCTGGTCTCCTGCCTGCCACACGCAGCGATGCATGCTGGCCAGCGGGAGACCAGCGATCAAAAAATAAGTCCAGGCATTTGTGACACGACCAGTGATTCACAGCAGGGCCTGATCGCTGGTACGTGTCAGACATAGCGAGATTGCTGCTGAGATCGCTGTTTAGCAGCGTGAGATGGGCCTTTAGAGCTGCTGCTCGTAGGATTGCTACAGAGAGACACCTGCACAATTATGTCCTTCATGGAAAAGTCATCAGAAGAAAACCTCTCTTGCATCCTCAGCATAAAATTCAGTGTCAGAAGTATGCAAAAGAGCATCTAAAAATGCCTGATGCATTTTGGAAACAAGTCCCGTGTACTGATGAGGCTTAACCCCTTAATGTCCACTGACGTGCAGAGTCCGTCATGGCAAGGTGTCAGTTCCGGCACCAGGACGGACTCTGCAAGTCATGGCTTTGATCTACCACTGCGTGTAAACACGCAGTGGTAGATCAGTGCCGACAGCTGTCACAGACAGCTGACAGGCACGGCAAGCGGTGCGGGGACCTTTGCCGTCGGTCCCCGCACCTACAGCGCTGTGCTTGGTCAGTCAATCTGACTGACCAAACACAGCAGCGATCGTGCAGGAGAAGCTGAAATTTCAGCTTCTCCAGCGCGATCAGTGCAGGAGCCAGCGCTGCAGTGGCCAGGCTTCCTGCACTGACAGCCAGGAGCGGAGCCCCCACCGCCCCTGGCTGTTAACCCCCTGACTGCTGCGATCGAGCGCGATCGCAGACCTCAGGGGGGGAGGCAGAGGGTCGGGAGCTCCCTCTGCCTCAGATCGGCACCCTGCAATGTATTTGCAGGGGCCGATCTCTGCCTTGATGACCCGGGGTTGTCATGACAACCTCCGGGTCATTTAGCTACGGGAAGCTGCTGTGATCATTGTCACAGCAGCTTCCACTATAGTTGCAATGCATTGCAATGCCAGAGCATTGCAATGCATTGTAACTGCAATAAAAAGTAAAAAAAGTGAAAGTCCCATAAAGGGACAAGTTAAAAAAAATCATTTTTTTAAAAAATTGTAAGAAAAATATTAAAAAATAATTTAAAAAAAATCCCCTAAAAAATACACATTTTTATGTAATAAAAAAAATAAAAAACAAAAAACATACACATGTTAGGTATCGCCACGTCCGTAAAAATCCCATCTATAAAAGAGTAACCCTAGTTAACCCCTTCAGTGAAAGCCGTAAAAAAAAAACACAAAAAAGCAGTAAATTATACTTTTTCCAAGCGGTATCATTATACCGCTTGGAAAAAGTGCAATAACACGCGATCAAAAAGTCAGATATGAATAATCATGGTACCGCTGAAAACGTCATCTTGTCCCGCAAAAAACAAGCACTATACAGCATCATCAGCGAAAAAATAAAAAAGTTATAGCTCTCGGAATAAACTGATGCAAAAATAATTATTTTTTCTATAAAATTTTTTATTGTGTAAAAAACGCCAAAACATAAAAAAAATATATAAATGAGGAATCACCGTAACCGTAGTGACCCGAAGAATAAAGCTGCTTTATCAATTTTACCACACACGGAACGGAGGAAAAAAAAAAAAAAAACAATTCCTGAATTGCTGGTTTTTGTTCATTCTGATTCCACAAAAATCGGAATAGGAAACGATCAAAAAACGTTATGTGCCTGAATATGGTACCAATAAAAACGTCAGCTCGTCCCGCAAAAAATAAGCCCACAGATAACTCTGTCAGCCGAAATATGGAAAAATTATAGCTCTCAAAATACGGCGATGCAAAAATTTCTTACAAAAAATTATTCCAAGAAAAAGCATCTTTTAGTGTGTGACAGAAGCTAAACATGAAAAAAGGGTGTAAATCTGGTATCACTGTAATCGCACCGATCCGAGGAATAAAGTCGCCTAATCACTAATACCGCACGAGGAACGGCGTAAAAAAGAAAACCAATTCTTCACCTTTTGTGGATTTGTTCATTGTGCCTCCCAAAGATCGCAGTAAGGCGATCACAGTGGTTCCCCCCACATATGGGGTATCAGCGTACTCAGGACAAAATGCACAATAGCTTTTGGGTCCTATTTCTCCTGTTACCCTTAGAAAAATAAAAATTTGGGGCAAAAAGGTAATTTTTGTGGAAAAAAATATGATTTTTTTATTTTCACGGCTCTACATTATAAACTTCTGTGAAGCCCTTGGGGTTCAAAGTGCTGACCACACATCTAGATAAGTTCCTTGGGGGTCTAGTTTGCAAAATGGGTCATTTGTGGGGGGTTTCTACTGTTTAGGCACATCAGGGCTCTCCAAGCGCGACATGACACCCGCAGACCATTCCATCAAAGTCTGCATTTAAAAACGGTGCTCCTTCCCTTCCGAGCTCTGCCATGCATCAAAACAGTGGTTCCCCCCACAATATGGGATATCAGCATACTCAGGACAAATTGCACAATAGCTTTTGGGTCCTATTTCTCCTGTTACCCTTATAAAAATAAAAATTTGGGGGCAAAAAGATTATTTTTGTGGAAAAAAATATGATATTTTTATTTTCACGGCTCTACGTTATAAACTTCTGTGAAGCACTTGGGGTTCAAAGTGCTCACCACACATCTAGATAAGTTCCATGGGGGGTCTAGTTTCCAAAATGGAGTCACTTGTGGGGGGTTTCTACTGTTTAGGCACATCAGGGGCTCTCCAAACGTGACATGACACCCACAGACCATTCCATCAAAATCTGCATTTGAAAAAGGCGCTCCTTCCCTTTCCAGCTCTGCCATGCGTCAAAATAGTGGTTTACCCCCACATATGGGGTATCAGCATACTCAGGACAAATTGCACAATAACTTTTGGGGTCCTGTTACCCTTTGGAAAATAACAATTGGGGGTGGAAAGATTATTTTTGTGGAAAATATATGATTTTTTAATTTTACTGCTCTACGTTATAACCTTCTGTGAAGCCCTTGGGGGTTCAAAGCTTTCACCACACATCTAGATAAGTTCCTTGGGGGGTCTAGTTTCCAAAATGGGGTCACTTGTGGGGGTTTCCACTGTTTAGGCACACAGGGACTCTCCAAATGCGACATGGCGTCCAATCTCAATTCCAGCCAAAAAAGTCAAATGGCGCTGCTTCCCTTCCAAGCTCTGCCATGCGCCCAAATAGTGGTTTACCCCCACATATGGGGTATCAGCGTACTCAGGACAAATTGCACAATAACTTTTGGGGTCCTTTTACCCTTTGGGAAATAAAAATTGGGGTGGAAAGATCATTTTAGTGGAAAAGATATGATTTTTTAATTTTACAGCTCTACGTTATAACCTTCTGTGAAGCCCTTTGGGGTTCAAAGCTCTCACCACACATCTAGATAAGTTCCTTGGGGGGTCTAGTTTCAAAAATGGGGTTACTTGTGGGGGGTATCCACTGTTTAGGCACACAGGGGCTCTCCAAATACGACATGGCGTCCAATCTCAATTCCAGCCAAAAAAGTCAAATGGCGCTGCTTCCCTTCCGAGCTCTGCCATGCACCCAAATAGTGGTTTACCCTCACATATGGGGTATCAGCGTACTCAGGACTATTTGCACAATAACTTTTGGGGTCCTTTTATCCTTTGGAAAATAAAAATTGGGATGAAAAGATCATTTTTGTGGAAAAAACATGATTTTTTAATTTTACGGCTCTACGTTATAACCTTCTGTGAAGCCCTTGGGGTTCAAAGCTCTCACTACACATTTAGATAAGTTACTTGGGGGGTCTAGTTTCCAAAATGGGGTCACTTGTGGGGGGTTTCCACTGTTTAGGCACACAGGGACTCTCCAAATGCGACATGGCGTCCAATCTCAATTCCAGCCAAAAAAGTCAAATGGCGCTGCTTCCCTTCCGAGCTCTGCCATGCACCCAAATAGTGGTTTACCCCCACATATGGGGTATCAGCGTACTCAGGACTAATTGCACAATAACTTTTGGGGTCCTTTTATCCTTTGGAAAATAAAAATTGGGATGAAAAGATCATTTTTGTGGAAAAAACATGATTTTTTAATTTTACGGCTCTACGTTATAACCTTCTGTGAAGCCCTTGGGGGTTAAAAGCTCTCACAACACATTTAGATAAGTTACTTGGGGGTCTAGTTTCCAAAATGGGGTCACTTGTGGGGGGTTTCCACTGTTTAGGCACACAGGGACTCTCCAAATGCGACATGGCGTCCAATCTCAATTCCAGCCAAAAAAGTCAAATGGCGTTGCTTCCCTTCCGAGCTCTGCCATGCGCCCAAATAGTGGTTTACCCCCACACATGGGGTATCGATGTACTCAGGAGAAATTGTACAACAAATATTGTGGTTCATTTCCTACTGATACCCTTGACAAAATTTTAAAAAATTGTGTCGAAAGAAAATTTTGGGAAAAAAAGTTAAATGTTAATTTTTTCCTTCCACATTGCTTCAATTCTTGTGAAGTACCTAAAGGGTTAATAAACTTCTTGAATGTGGCTTTGAACACGTTGAGGGTGCAGTTTTTAGAATGGTGTCATTTTTGGGTATTTTCTGTCATATTGACCCCTCAAATTCACTTCAAATGTGAGGTGGCCCCTAAAAAAAATGATTTTGTAAATTTTGTTGGAAAAATGAGAAATTGCTGGTCAACTTTTAACACTTATAACTTCCTAACAATAAAAAATTTTGGTTCCAAAATTGTGCTGATGTAAAGTAGACATGTGGGAAATGTTATTTATTAACTAATTTTTGTGACATATCTCTCTGATTTAATGGCATAAAAATTAAAAGTTTGAAAATTGCAAAATTTTCAAAATTTTTGCCATATTTCCATTTTTTTCATAAATAAACGCAAGTTATATTGAAGAAATTTTACCACTATCATGAAGTACAATATGTCTCAAGAAAACAATCTCAGAATCGCCAAGATCCGTTGAAGCGTTCCAGAGTTATAACCTCATAAAGAGACAGTGGTCAGAAATGTAAAAATTGGCCTGGTCTTTAACCTACAAAATGGCTTGGTCGTTAAGGGGTTAAATATAACTCTTTGGTCACAAATTGTAACACCAAAGTTATGTGTGAAGAAAAAAGGGCACAGAATTTCAGGAAAAGAACTTTTCGTCAACCATTAAGCATGGGGGTGGATTACTCATGCTTTGTGGGTTGTGTGGCAGCCAATGGCACGGGGAACATTTAGCGGGTAGAGGGATTCAATGAAATTTCAACAAATTCTTGATGCAAACATAACACTATCTGTAAAAAAGCTGAAGTTGAAAAGAGGATGGGTTCTACAAATAGATAATGATCCTAAACACACATAAAAATCCACAATAGACTACCTCAAAAGACGCAAGCTGAAGGTTTTACAATGGCCCTCACAGTCCCCTGATCTAAACATCATTGAAAATCTGTGTCTAGACCTCAAAATAGCAGTGTATGCAAGACGACCCAGGAATCTCACAGAACTGGAAGAATTTTCCAAGGAAGAATGGGTGAAAATCCCTCAAACAAGAATTAAAATACTCTTGGCAGGATACAAAAAGCGTTTAGAAGCTTTGCTACTTGCAAAAGGGGTGCTACTATTTACTAACCATGCAGCGTGCACAAACTTTTGCATCGGCCCATTTTCTTTTTTGTAATTTTTAAAACGTAAAAAATTACTATATATATATTTTTTTGCCTAAAACTCAAAGTAATATGTTATCTTTAACTTTAGCCCTTTTAGAAATCATTTCATCTGTAATAACAGTAATTTTGACCAGGGGTGCCCAAACTTTTACATGCCACTGTAAATCGCTATAGAGTTAAATTTAAGGAGGAACTATTTTTTTTAAAAAAAAGTATCATTGATCAACAACTGTAATGTTATTTATTTTTGTAATAAACTCCATTCACACTTTTCTTTCTTCTGCCTTAAACGCCTTGCTGAAAATGATGGTTTGTCTGCCTAGTTCATTCTGTCTTCTGTCTTAGACAGTGTGCTCACGATCACAACTAGCAGCATTTTGGAAGCAATGCATCAATGTGTCTTTTCTTTGCTATTGATCAATTTTTCCTAATTATTATACTCCTTTGATGAAAACACAAAATCTATTTCAGGAACACTTCCTAAACTTTTCATTTATTTTATAGGAAGATATGAAAGTAATCAGAACTACTTGTCACTTTTTCTTATTATTATTAGTTTTTACGCAAAGTCTTTCAGTTTCTGGGTTTCAATCTAACCAACTTTTACATACCTGACAGCCCACCGAGGAAGCCCATGCGAAACGCGCTTTGGGTCTGCAGGTACAGCTTATCAGACAGAGAACAATATGGGTAAGTGTGCACTCTACTTCTATTAGAATACCTTTCTGGGGAACACCCAGCTCTACACTGGCATATTTGGGTAAAAGAGGAGGCAATTGTCTTTTTCACATGTGCACATAATATATATGGATGGTACTACAGTGATTGTCCTTTCATTTATGACTTGATTGTGAGTCGCACGCCAGGGCCGTGGGGTACTCGGCACAGAGCCTATTAACTTCTATGGGGGATGTCACGGCGACACACCTCGGTCCGTGACCCTGGGCGCTCACTGAAAAGGGGGATATTTACAGGGGATTAAAGTGTTTGTAGGATATTCGTGACACCACCTGTGGTACCTGGTCAGGGTGACCAGCGCTGCTATGCAGATCCGCTGAAGGATTGGTGTTGGGCAGCAAGGTGTTAAGCCTTCCACAGGCAAGGCTGGGGTCCTTCAGGGTAAACGAAGTGTAGGGGTGCAGGATGGAGGAGGGGAGTTCAACCGTAGGAGTAATAATGTGAACACACACAAGTCTCTTTCTGTACCTTTACTGATGGAATTGCAGGCACGTCCCGGGGTGCTGGCAGGGTGAAGGATGCACGTCCAGTTCTTCCCACTGAGTAAGTGTAGGGCCTCCTTACTCCTGTAATGTGAGTCTCTGACCTGTATGAAACGAGGTCTAACTCTGTCTTCAACTTTACACCCGGCTGACTTTGTGTAGGGCCTTCTATTGGAAGAACACAGTCTCTAATGGCTGTTCCTGCCAGACTCCTGTCTTCCTAACCCAGCCACGTATCAACACCTATGGGCTCCTGCGACTTGTAGTCCCGCAGGATCTCCGGTATCTCCTGCTAGTCGTGAAGGATCCAGCAAGCTTGGACCCGGTCTCCGGTTAATCAGAGTAGAGGTAAGCTATCAATGCTATTTCCACCTCTGGCACTCTCTTATTCTCTTCCACTCGCCTTTCGTCCTACTCGACCCTCACATAAGCACCCTCTAGCAGATGGTGGACTGCTTCTTTCCTTTCTTCACCGCTCTCAAAGAGTCGGCACGCTTGCTCACTGAACTGAACTCGGTTGACTCAGTTCTGACTAGGCTGGAGTGGCTTCCTTCCCACTTGTACTAGCCTTCACACATTTGAACTAAGCTTGGAGCTGCAGATTTCAGGTTCTTTCAACAACTGCTGTCCTCTCTCCCTTCTCTCCAAGAGAACTAAACTCAGACTGATCTCAGAACTGATCTACTCTCCACGTAGACTCAGACTAATCTGTCTGTGAGCTCTCTGAGGTGACTACTGACTGCAGCCCTCAGACTAACTAACTTCCTGTGGCTTCACCATCCTTATATACTCTAAAAAGGCTCCCTCTGGTGGCTCTAGGGATTGGTGAAGATGTGTGTATGCATATTGGGTCCTCTAGTGGTCATTACCTTCGGTGCATCCCTCTGGGAAATGAGATTCCAGGCGCAGCTGGGCTCTACATTTGCACTAAGCACTTTATGTATATATGCTATGACAATCATGATCTAAATATGATAGAGGAGCACACTAGTCTTGTACTCTGATATATTCCTGGTGATACTCTGTTTTTTAAACGCCTGAGCCCAGCTTTTGTTTGACTTCCTATGGTACAAATTTGTTCTGTTTCATTGATTCATGCATTGTATTGTTTCAAATAAACTTTTGCTGATTTTACTATATACGGGTGGACATATACTCCATGTTTTTTGTAGGAACTAACTATTATGTACCTGTCTCCGCTTTGCTCCCCTCAACCCGATCCACTGAACTCTGCTGTCCTCCACTTTGGGCTTTGCAGATAGCCTGGCATGATCCCATGTGATCAACTAACTTGGCCTACATAAAGTCTACCAAGACACACAGCTCTGTCTTGGTATTAAGACTTTCTAGTTGCTCTGGAGTTCTGTCTGCTACCTCTTCTTGGTCTTCCATGACCTATGCTACGTGTCTGCCTGTGGCTTCCAGAATGTCCCCTAACTCCCCTTTTCACCTGCAGCTTCAGAAAACTTCTGCTAGCTGTTCCTGGTCTTCCAGGACTTCTGCTACATGTCCACCTGCAGTTTTCAGGATGCCTCCTCTCTGCTTGCAGCATCCAAGACCTCTGCTACCTGTTCCCAGTCTCACAGGACCTCTGCTATGTGTCCACTTATGGCTTACAGAGCGTCTCCTTTTCTTCTGAGGCATACATAGCCTCTTCTCCCTGTTCCCAGGTTTCCTGGACCTCAGCTACCTGTTCTCGGTCTTCCAGGACCTCTACTACTTGTTCTCAGTCTTTTAGGACCTCTGTTATGTGTCTGCCTGTGGCTT
Source organism: Oophaga sylvatica (assembly GCA_033576555.1). Lineage (NCBI taxonomy): Eukaryota > Metazoa > Chordata > Amphibia > Anura > Dendrobatidae > Oophaga > Oophaga sylvatica. The sequence goes on along the minus strand of JARQOD010000002.1, from coordinate 589,107,667 downwards.
TCAGGATGTCTCCAGTCTGCTTGCAGCTTCTGGGACCTCTGCTACCTGTTCCTGGTCTTCCAGGTCCTCTGCTATGTGTCCACCTGCAGCTTCCTGGATATCTATTGTCTGTCTGTGGCTTATAGGACCTCTGCCAAATGTTCCAAGTCTTCCAGGACCTCTGCAACATGTCCACCTTCAGCTTCCAATATGTTCCTGTCTGCCTGGTACCTCCAGAACCTCTGCTACTTGTTCCCAGTCTTCCAGAACCTCTGGTACTTCTGTCCACCTGTGGCTCCCAGGACATCTACTGTCTGCCTGCTGCTTCCAGGATTTCTGCTACCTATTTCCCGCGTGCTTTAGCTGTCTGCTGGACTGACGCCCATGTGCCCACCTAGACCTTGGTCTTTGAAGAACCACCACTTAGTGAGCCTGACACCAACCTCTACATGAAGTTTGCATATTCTTTTTGTGTTTGCCTGTGTTTCCTTCACATTCTTTGGTTTACGTACATACTCTAAAAAGAATACTAACAGGCTAATTTACTTTCTGTGACACAGGTCCCAGTGTATGGAAGCTACATTTCGGACAATGACATGTATATAAAGACAATCTCAAATCTGGAATATGTTGCTGCAATATAAGCAACAGACAATGACTAAATATATCATATAAAACAACTTAGCATTTTTGTGAGTGCATTTATTGGTTCACTAAATTACTAATCAAAAAGTACCACTATATCAGAAACACAGTGCAGGTGAAATTAAAGAACCTGTATTACCCTAGGGACTCTTTCGCACATCAGTTTTTTAATCAATTTTTTTCCCAAAAAGATCACGCACTCTTTACAATTAATGTGCTTTTCACCAGTTCTTTTTTTTTTTGCATATAAGAAAAAAGGATGCAAGAGGGATTCTAAAACCTATCACCTTGACTAAGAATGAATCCAACACTGAAAAAAAGAGGTCCTTTTTTATGCACACAAAAAAACCCTGATGTGTGAAACCAGCCTTACTATCATCACTGTTTATGTCAATCAGTCAGATCCAGTTGTCATTATACAGGTAAAAGTAAAAGAAAACAGTGGGAGCCACTAGTTATGAAAGCCACTTGTCATTGTATCTGACCACACTGTGATACAAAGCATGTATCACTTAAAGAGGATCTGTCACCAGATCAAAAGTAGCCAGGTTTTGCTCTAATTTTATTGCAGCTGCTCCCCTGAGTATACTATATTTTGTTTTTTGTAAATCCGTCAGGTGGTTCCAGAGATATGGGCCTTTTTATCTAGTGCTAACTTGTCTTGTCGCTACCAAAGGGGCGTTGCTCATAGGGTAACAATGCAGAGCAGCCTAAAGACTCGCCCCAATGAATCCAGTGAACCACGCCCTCTTGGTAAAGACCAGAAATATTAGCACTAACTAAAATATCCCATATCCCTGGAACCGTATAATGGATTTACAAACAACCAAAGAATGGAATATTCTGGGGAGCAGAGGGGAAAAATTAAGAGCAAAACCTAGCCACTTTTGACTTAATGACAGGTCCTCTTTAAGTAGAAAATACTTTGACAAGATTATTTCCCCCAGGTTATGTTATCGCTGACTATAAATCACAGCAATCGTGATTTTTTTTATTTCCTGGCTACTCGTGCCATACACAAGACTATAATTACAGGAGTAATTATAGGTATACAATGACACAGTGGCACTCGTGTGCCAGCCATAGCTCCAGTACCTTGCAGTCATTGTGTCACATGCGTACCTTCATGCATGCCATGTGTCTTTACACAGAATACAAAGTATTACAAAGATTACTTTTCTAATTTGTCACATTAAGAGTTCTTTTGTATACAGACTGGAGGAATTCAAGAAGAGTTTGGATAACTTTTACAAACATGTTAATAAATTGTACTTTGTTACCTTATGCGACCTATATTTTTATAGCTTTATACAACTAATAAAAATTGTTGATTAGTGGGAACCAGCATGAACTCAATACTCCTGGACTGCCCCTCCACCAGGTGTCAATCATATTTGCCCCTGCTCATATTTGTGCTGTGGCTACTCTATATACCTGATATCTGATCATTATTATACCTGACAATCTGATAATTATTCTCTTCCTAATCATTTTCAGCTATTTTTATCTTTTTTATAGTGTATGCTCATACACTCTATCAAATGTTTTTTTTTTCTTCTACTTCCCACAATTCTGAGGATTATTGCTTTGGACCAAATATTTGGAGATTACCGCATTATACAGCATTTTAAAATGTCCTTGGGAGATTTAAGGAGATATCATCAAGCAGCTGGGCAATGCTTGGTCCCTTACATTTATGAAGCTCAATATCTATGTATTTTGTAGACACTTTTATACTTTGAAGGATTCAAAACTTTACACATATACAAATTATCCTTGAAGCCTTGTCATCAAAACCATGTTCTCCCCAATGCAAAAATAACCAAATTTGTTAAAATGGCAACCTGTACCTTGATTCTAACATTTCAAAACCAAAGACAGGTATAACTCAACTATACATACACAGTGTCGGACTGTCGTGCCAAGGGCCCACCAGGAACATCAACTCCAAGGCCCTAATTTTCAGCTACAAATAAATATGATTTTATCCTCATTCAGAAATTTCTATAGCAATAAATTGAGTTAATTGATAAATTAATACGATGCTGCCATTGTCGGTACATAGTGAATCAAGTATATTTGGCCAAGTACTGCTCATATAAGAGGATGGTGGCCCACCGGAGGATTCTCCTGCTCTCCTGTGGGCCAGTCCAAGCCTGCATACAGCTGAACATTGTGAGTTTCTAGATAAGAGAGAAAGCTACGATGCCCCATAAGTGCCAGACAAAAAGCTCTTATATGTCTCAAACACTTTTCCATATAAATGATAGTCACTACACCCCGATAATAGGTATATCTACACATCTATATCTAACATAAGGGTCATCATGAATAGCCCAAATTTCATAAAATACAGTAGACATGACCATGCTTGTGACACGTAGAATAGGAAAGATTGTGAACCTTACCTAGTTAGGTTGTGTTTCCATGCAAGTAGAATATAATGTATTCCTTTCAAGTATCCCGTGGAAAAATGATTGCTTCCAGTGATCCTGAGGATATTCCTTGGTAATGATGACAAGTGACTTAGAGGCCTGCTTAAATATGATATAATTATTACCTTACGCAGCATAACAGTAAAACACGCTCCTCCCATCCATCCATCCTTTCCATTTCTAGTTGTACAGGTTGTGCTTATTAAGATTCTAATGTAATGTGTCAAAGCTCCACATCATTCCTACAATTCATATTACTGTTTATTTGGTATGTGTTTGTTATTAACTATAGCAATTCTGTCTGCATTCAACCTTTTTATGGCATTTTCTGTAATTTTGTACATGTTAAAAAAAACTTTAAGTCTCAGGTCTTGCAGGGATTTAAGCCATTCAGGGAGTAAAAAGTGTAGAGCACTAATGCTTAGAGAAGTACTATTCTGTCAGGACTCACTCATAATAGTATTTCAGGAACTATTCAAATTAATAAATCATCATTTATGGCAATTTCATCCAAACAACCACGGACGCTGTATTTCTGGTGGAGATTGCTGACATTTTTGGTGGCTATACAGATCATAATGCATCCCAAATTCAGCAAATCTCAAAAGTGGTCTTCTTTGTCCCATGAGACATATCAGGCAGTAAAATATTGGAACATATTGTTTTTTTAATTAGATAAGCATTAGTAGCTGAATAAATTATAAAATAAAAAATATATACGGTATATACATTATAAATTACATAAATACAAAAATATTTTTTAAGATAATTTTATACAATATAATAATTTATAGATTATAAGCTTGTGAGCAGGGCCCTTGCTTCTCCAGTAACTGTTGAACTATATGTCACTTTGTGATGTCTTTTTTGTTTGTACATGTCCCCGCTTAATTGTAAAGTGCTACGAAATATGTTGGAACTATTTAAAAAAAAATCATTATTATTATATCATTGTTATTTCTACAACAGCTTTACAGAACCATTGAAACCTATATTAAAGGGAACCTGGAATGTAAAAAAAAAGCTATTAACCTGCAGATATGGGGTTAATCGTCAGGTTAATAGCGTTCTGACACCATGTGGCCCCGGGGCTCTCAGTACAGCGGTGGCTGTAACAATGTCCGACACTGACTGAGCCCGGTCAGAATTAGGTGGTGACTGAAGATGTGCCGGCAGGAGACCTATGGCTGAAAGCCCGATACTGTCAAGGGGAAGAACGTTAATTTCCTCATGGCAGTGGGGCTCCCAGTGCAACAGTGCTGACAGCGTCACAACGCACATGGCAAGTTCTCGTTAAAGGACTTGTTCTAGATCAGATATTGATGACATATTGATTGGATTGATGGAAAACGCTTTGACATTGTGCCTACTGTTATCTCCCTCCACTCAGCTTATCTGAAGACTGCTTGATTGTCCCTTTATGCCCAATAGGTCTTCCTTAGGGAAAGTGCCAACAATAGGAGATGAAGTGGTGTGACACTTTGGAGCAGTTGGTAAGATGAGCAGAGATAAGCTAATAAATTAAAGTAGTTTGGTGGCAATGAGTTCGGTGGGGATAGTCTATATGACGTGCCTGAAAAATATGCAATTAACTTATATGATAATTAGGGTTAGGCTTGACCATCGGTGGTGCATTCTGAAGACCCATTGTTCACTGTAAGAAACTGTGAACTGGAGGCCAAAGTGAGTGATGGAGAACCTGTGAAGACACTGCGCAGTGGGTCACTTGGTGTGCATCCTTTGGACCCATAGGTTCAACTTGTCAAGACATTGCCAAATACCAAGAAAAGTGTCTTGTTTATATAAGCACTTTTCTATTTTATCCATAAAAGTCCATTAGAAAACCAATGTAAGTGTGTTAGAATATTGTTTTTTTTTTTAAGGTATTGCGAAACGTAAGATCTTGTTTAATCTACTCTGCAACTGTCTCCCTCGGCCACCCTTACAAATGGGCAAATCAACTTAACATAATTCAGTTAAATTTAATTAATCTTTCATTAAATTATCTGCCCTCGGTGGCATTACATGAAGTTCCCATTCAAAGTCATGCGGAAGAAGTATAAAGTAGTGTTCAATCCTTGGTGTTTCTCTTATCATTGCAAATTAGTCCTGTGCAGTCATTAATATTGTATCATTTCCTTCTTCAATCCCCAAATCATAGAATCCGATTTATTATGTCCAATGAGCACAATTCCATCTTGTGAGTATAGCAAGTGGTGTATCGCTAATAGCGGCAGACCACATGGCCGCTAGGGGTCACATGAGGAGGGCCTGTGCCACCATCGCACTTTCAACAGTATCAACACATTATACTGTTTGCTGGGCTATGTGGAACCCATTATACTATTTGGAAGGTTATATGGGGGCCATTACACAGTTTACAGGGTTAGGTGGTGGCCATTATGCCATTTAGAGGGCTATATGGTGCCCATTTTGCAGTTTGCAGTGCTATGTGTGTGCCATTATACTATTTGGAGGGCTATGTGGAGGCCATTACAGTTTGCTGGGCTATGTGGGGGCAGTTATGTAGTTTGCAGAGCTTTGTGGAGCCTATTATACAGTTTGCAGGGCTGTGTGGGGCCCATTATACTGTTTGAAGGGTTATTTGAGGCCCATTATACTATTTGGAGGACTATATATGGGCTATTATACTATTTAGAGGGCTATGTGTGGGCCATTATACTTTTTGGAGGCTTATATGGGGACCATTATACTATTTGAAGGGTTATCTTTGGGCCATTATACAGTTTGCATGGCTATGTGTGGGTCATTAAACTATTTGGAGGGCTATGTGGGGGTAATTATACTGTTTTGATGGCTATGTGTGGACCATTATACTGATTGGAAGGCTATGTGGGAGCCCTTACACTGTTTGGAGGGTTATGTGGGAGCCATTATACGGATTGGAGGACTATTTGTGGGCCAGTACACTGTTTACAGGGCTATGTAGGGTCATTATACTGTTTGGTGGGGTATGTGTGGGCCATTATACTGTTTTGAGGGCTATGTTGGGGCCATTATACTGTTTGTAGGGCTTTGTGGGAGCCATTATGCAGTTTGAAAGGCTATGTGGGCCATTATACTGTTTGGAGGTATGTGTTGGCCAGTATACTGTTTACAGGGATATGTGGGGGCCATTATACTGTTTGGAGGGCTATGTGGGCATCATTATCTTGTTTAGAGGGCTATGTGTGGGCCATTAGACTATTTGGAAGGCTAGTGGATTCATTTTACTGTGTGCAGGCCATTATGCAATCTGGAGAGTTGTGTAAGGGCCGTCAAACTGTGTAAAGGGTTGCATACAGGCCATAATACTGTGTGTAGGGGTGTAAGGGCCATTATACTGATATTATGCTGTGTACAGGCTGTTATCCAACGTGGAGGGTTATGTTGGGGGCCATCATACTATGTGGAAGTATGTAAAGGCCATTATACGGCCATTATACTGTATGAAGGGCTGTGTCAGGGCCATCATACTGTGCTGGGGTCACTGTGGGCTATCACAGTTCGCAGGTGGCGGTTACTGTAGAGTCATCAAACTGTGTGTTGAGGGTACTGATTAGGAATTCACTGTGGGGTATCATACTCCTTCAATAGGTGAAAAATTACTTTGTAAGGGCTACAAAGTTGTGAGATATGCTCTACTGTTACCCTGCTGAATATTCTTTATTTTTTTGTGGGGGACCAATTAGGATTTCCGCTCTGGGGACACATGATTTCTATGTGCGCCCCTGAGTATTGCTATTATACTTTAGTAACAAGTAACTTTTTTACACAGAAGATGTGCTACGAATCTTCTTTTCACTTTTTTCTCTTACTTATTATGCTTCATATTACACTGGTCTCCAGTTATAGGACAGAGGGACCTTTTGGATTCACTTAGGGTCCTGGGCCTAGGTGCAACTCCTACAGCTTTAACCCAATATAGTTCCACCATTGTCTGTCATTTCAGTGTAAAGGACTATAATGTGTTTGCTTGATAGGTTAATTTAGTAAGGAAAGCTTGGTATCTCACACAATGCAAAACCGCTGGGTTCACTAATACACAATACATATGGGAATATTTGATTCAATGGTCCTTATTTACATATTGAATTTACTATAATCAATACATTTTTTCTGGGATTTTAAAAATTTATCAAAGCGAAGGCAAAGTATTGAAACCTCCTCGCTGGACCCCCTCTACTCCAGCACTGCCACTCTGGTAATCCATACTGGTCATGCAGTGATGACGTGCCACCCATAATCAATTGACCAATTACTTAGTGGTCACAAGAACATGCATTAATGTTGAGGCCAGTGAAGGTCTGCATGAGTTAAAGAGATTCTCTGGCCTTAGGCTACAAGTCTGCAGTCACTCTATGTTACTGCAGAATTGTGAATCCTCACATCGCGCACACTATGAGGATTCTTTGGTGGGTGCGTGAACGCAAGTAGACGTGCCGACTGGATGGGTCAACCTTGCTCAATGCAAGTGTATTGAGTGATGCCGGACACAGTCTAGTAGGAATGAAATATGCAAATCGTATATTTGTGGTCAGATGTCTGCACGATCCTAGCGGTCATAGAGTGACTGCAGACTTGTAGCCTAAGGCTGGGTAACTCCTTTCGATGGATGATTGGAGGGATGTCATTACTGCAGAACCAGTGGGGGGCCACCAGAATGGAGGTGCTGAAGTGCTGACAGTGGATTCTAGTTTTAGAATATTTCCTTCTATTTGACAACTTTTGAAAAAAAAAAAACAAGAACATCCTTTTAGGAGACTGGGGATGTTTCATAATTGTATGCAGCGCAATGGAAAACTGTACATTCCACATTTGTACAGTACACAGTGTAGATTACTGGGACAGACATACTGTACTAGGAACATCACACGTGTCTCCTGGCACATATCACGGCACTAATGAAGAGTCGTAGCATTTTGAACTCATTCCATAAGGATGAATACTACATCTGTCCTAACGACAGCCTCATGGATGTACAAAATGCTGGCAGCGGTGACTGTTGATGATGTGGAACAGCTACGACAAGGCAGTAATACCGGTTATTCCACATTTGTGTCTTATTTTAGGCAGATTGCAGTCAATCAGTATTACCTCCACCTTGTGTTGTTGTTTTGATTTGAGAGAATTTGAAACAATGTGGTATGTCATTAAGAAGAGAAAATCAAACTGTTCATAGTAAAAACAGAAATAGATGACAAATATATGTACAAAAACACAAGGAATAAATTAGTTACTAATATATTAATATTGGTAATGTAATAAATCTTTATTTCATGTGCGCAGCAGTACAAAAAATACATAAAAGCCACAGTCACGTCTGTTCCTCAACCAGGAACGGCTTTTGAATGACAGTTTTTGGTCAAGCCATTATAAATCTGTTACATTTAGCATTTTTTTGTCCTGATTTCATGATACAGTTCACACTTTGGAGCAAAATCTTATTGTATTCAGTTTGTTAATAATTTTTAGCTACCGTATTTTTTGGCCCATAGGATTTTTGGGTTTTGCTTTTACTTTCTTGCCATTCAACGGTCATATTTTATGTTGATGTAGTTGTAAAAGATTGTGTTATTATTTTCTCCTTTTAGTATCATTAGGCTGTGGGCTCACAATGTGTTTTCGTTGAGTTTTTTGACTCTGCATATTTTTGCTGAATCAAAATGCAGCATCTTAGAGTTCCAGCAAAGTGGATGTAATTTATGGAAATCTCATGTCCACTGTGCTTCTTTTTATCCAGCGTCATGTGACCTGTGGTGCGGGTTTCCATTCCGAAACATGTCAATTTCTCATGCTGATACAATGAGTTTTATGTGCAGATTTTTCTCATAGACTTCTATCAGGTGCGAAAATCCGCACAGGTGTTTTTAGTCCTTTTCCGCAGCACAAGTGACCTAATTTACATAATCAGTGTAGAAAATCTGCAACATCAAAAATTCCAAAAAAAACTCATCCTATCAATTTAGCCTAAGAAGACATGAGTTAGTTCTCCATTTCCATTTTTTTTGGAGGTGGGAAAAAAAATATTTCAGCATCTGAGACATGGAATTAAAGGATTTTCTTTAACATCTCCTAGGTTCAAGTCTTCTTGAAGTAGAGATAAGAAATGTGAAATAGATAATAATTGCTGATATTAACAAAAAAAAAAGTTGTGGCTATTGGAATCTGGCAGATTAAAAAATGCATATTATATTTCTGATTAAAATAAAATAAAAATAAAATAAATAAATCCCAAAGAAACAGTGACAGAATTGATTTCATCTTAACAAGTGTCCTTCCTTAAAATAAATAATTGTAATTTAATTTACCCCTATATTGAAAAATGCAAAAAATAGCAATGACAGAAATCTTGCTATCCTAACTCGTTAAAAAATAACCACCAGAATACCCCAATTTAGGTGACTGCAGAATAACACGTGATCTTTATAAATTTGGGGTGCTGAATCCAAATATCACATCCCATAATTTCAATCAGATTCTGGTAATATCGTTAGTAACTTCACAATTCATTTTGCATTGATTGTGCACAAAAAGAGAATCATAGGGCATCATGGGCACCACCTAAGGGGTGCAGGACATGAGATGAACATCTCAGACAGTGGCCAAAAGTTTAGAGAAAAAGTCCTAGCTTTGGTGTACCAATGGTCTGGTGAGAACCTCAAAACCATGTTGATGACTGATACTTTTGCATGATAAATATCACTGGCTTTACAAGAAAGACTAAACATTAAATTGAGTACTTAAATCTTTCCTTAGCTCTAAAATCGGTTGCTCACTATGATGTAGTCCATATACCCACCTTCACTACAATGGAAAGTTCAAACAAGGATGAATCCTTCCATGTGTCCGAAGAAACCGTTGATGATTTTGTGGCCTCATGAGTTGATGTCGATAAGAGATAAATGATCTTGCACCAGATGTGGATCTACCAAAGTCATCAGAGGAGTTATAGGGTTCAAGGCTGAAGGAAAAGTATGTGTTGGTTTCTGTTGGGCCAATCTGCATTTCCTTCACAGCCATCTAGACTACATCTCCTCAAATCTTAGAGCTATGAGTGAGGAGCAAGAAGAATGCTTCTACCAAGACCATGTAACACAGACATCAAGGGAGATGGAACATGAACATGATCGGAGACTACTGCTGGTGTGCACAGTGAGACAACGGGGATCATAACTATCTCAAAGAATCCAAAAAGAGAATATTTGTGCCTAAAAATTAGGAATCTACATAAATAGAGATTTTTTGGTTAATAAACACACTAATCTATTTGTATGAAAAGATATCGTGTTATTGTATTCTTCAGAACTTTTGTTACTTCATCACGTAAAACTTAATAATGTGCAAATAAACATTTTGTGTTTGTTAAAAATTCTGACCTGATAAAAGAATTGTGACTTTATAGTTGGATTCAGCATCTTCAAATTGTGTAATATTAGCAAAAATAGTTAGGTCACGAGAAAAAAAGTTTTAACCCCTTACTGATATCTGCCATACAAGTATGGCGCAAGTCGGTAGCGGGTGTATGGAGCAAGCTCACGGTGAACTCGTCTGATATCCGGCAGGTCATGGCTGTGTGTTATAGCCAGAATCTGCCTCTTATTGCAGGTAGCTCGAAGCACCACGCTCAATTGTTAACCAGTTAAATACCGCTATCAAACTCTGACAGCAGTATTAACAATGCGCCGGCATGGGTGAGCGTCATTCAATGCGTTCATCAGTGTGACCATGACGTGATGGCCATGAGGTTGCTATGACAGTTTCGAGTCTTTTGAAGACCTCCGTACCTGTCATTACAGAGCTCCCTGGAAATTCAAAGGAGACTGTGATTTTTACTAAATGCATCAATACTGTGCTTTCACTGTATATAGCGCAAATGATCACACGATCGCAGGTTCAAGTCCCCACAAAAAATGCCGTTACAAGCGATCAAAACATCATATCTATCCCAAAATGGTATCAATAAAAACGTTGTCTCACCCATCAAAAAATAAGCCATCACACAGCTCCGTCAACCAAAAAATGACAACATTATGGGTCTTGGAAAATGGCGACAAACCCCATCCCCAAAAAAATTGACATGTTTGGCATAGCCATAACCGTACCGATGAACAGAATGCTGTAAAAACAATTTCCAAAAAAACAATATCAGAATTGTATTTTTTTTCAGAATTTCCCCACATTTGTAATTTTTTTTCCAGTTTTCCAATACATTATGTGCTAAAATGAATGGAATCATTCTAAAGTATGACTTGTCCCACAAAAAAAAAAGAAGCTCTCATACATCTGTGGCGACAAATTAGTAAAAAAGTTATGGCTCTGGGGGGGAAGAAGGTGAGGAAAATATGAAAACACAAAATAGGAAATTGGCCACGTCAGTAAGGGGTTAAATGTAGATTGGTGTAATTGATAAATGTAATATATAATTAAAAATACAGCTCTTGCCACAGAAAACAAGCCGAGACATCACATACAAATCTATCGATGGGAACATATTAGCTATGGCTCTCAGAATGTGCGATGAAGAAGCAAAAAAAACACATGGGTCAAACCTTTGTTGATTGAAAAAGATCAAAGATGAACGCTATATTTTATGGAAATCTACGAGATGTTATGTACAATGGTCTGATCTTCTGGTATTAACCCTTACATGTTAAATTACATGAATTCAGAAGACTATTAATTCCAAGACCGCATGATAATGGAAAACAATACATTTTATTATTCACACTTTTCATTAGGACATTACAGCTTATCGTCTTCTATGTTCACTCCAGCTCTTTCTATTATTACCACTATTGGCATTATCACTTGAGTTGTTAGCTGCACATTCAGCTAGTTTCCATCTTTTGCAAAGCAATTATAATCACAGATAATACGCAGAATGGAGTGCCTTCTCGTAATAATAGCAGACTGACATTTCCAATCAAGCGAAGAAAAAGTGTAGACAGCGTCCAATCCAAGGTGAAGTTTTTTTCCACCATAGAAAATATGTTTTAACCACTACTGGGTCTTTTTCAAGTATCTGTGAAAATAAGAAGTTACACTATATGGACAAAAATATTGGGACACACGTCCTAATCATTGAATTCAGGTTTTTGACTGCCAAGACCTTAACACAAACATTTAAAGAAACAGGTTGCTTCCCTCCCGGTAATAATAATGCTCCAATAAGGCACAGGACACATGACTCTTTGATGGACGGGGTCAGCCACAACTTTAAGGCCTCTTTCACACATCCGTTTTTTTTGTGTCAGGCATGATCCGTCGAACACCTGAAGGGACGGATCCGGCACTGAAATAAAAAAACTGATGCAACGGATCTGTTTTTTTGCTGGATCCGACCTGAACTTTTGAACTCAGAAAAAGAGGTTTTTGGATGCCCGGAGACACTGGAAAATGTAGTAGTAGTAGTAGTAGTAGTAGTAGTAGTAGTAGTAGTGGTAGTGGTAGTGGTAGTAGTAGTAGTAGTAGACCTTGGTTTCCAGAATCCGGATCAGACTTTTGACGGATTGCACAAAATCTGATCCGGTTCCATTGACTTATATTGTTTCCGGTCGCCTGATGCGCCGCTTCAGGCACTATCAGGCGGCTCCGGCAAACAAAAAAAACGTTACATGCACCGTTTTGTCCGGCCGCCGGAATGTACATTTCTGCCGGATCCGGACAAAAACGGATACAACGCAATGACATCAGGCGCGATCCGGCGCTAATGAAAGTCAATGGTAAAAAAACGCATCCGGTACCGGATCTGTTTTTTTTACCAACACGCCGGATCATGCCTGATACAAAAAAACGGATGTGTGAAAGAGGCCTAATTCCTTTCATTCTCAAACATAACTATTCTCTTAAAACTGTAAAACATGTATAAACATCTGGAATCCGAAATGGTATGCACCACCCGCTCTTGGAGAGCATGTTGTCTTCAGCTCCATACCCTCCAAACCGATAAATTTTACCGCCAGATGTGACTTTAATCATCTCACTAAAACATAGAAAACGCTGTCAAAATGACAACATGTTAAACAACTATTTCAGGGGAGGAGGAGAAGCTCAGTCAGTAGGTACCGGTGAAAAGACAGATCAGACACAATAAGGGGGTACTTATTATGGTACAGTGCCAACATCGAAACCGGAAGGCAAGCATAGAATAGGAAGACAGATTCCTTACCAATGGCCATATAGCACACCTGGAGGGAGGATCCATTGGGATGCTGACCACCTCTTGTTAAAGCCAGCAACAACCTGGACCAAAATTTAACCCGCTCAAATCAGCCATCAGGGTAAGGTGGCAGAGGAAGCAATGAGGGAGGAACATTAACCTCGTGTCCTCTGAACACATAGGGTCTGCAGTCAGGGACTCCTTCTCTATTTGGCTTGTGGTCCTCAAAATTCAGCGTTATTGGCACAGGTGTATAAAATCCAGCCCCTCGCCGTGCCGTCTACCTTTACTAGTATTTCTAAAAGGATGGCTCATTCTTAGGAGCTTACTGATACCATTGTTTTCTTGGAATAGGACACAAATATTGTAAATCAGTTCATGATATTTCTTCCGTCCTAAATATTCCATCATCAGCTTTGAGTGATGTTATTGGAAAGTAGAAGGAACCGCAGTAACTCAGCCACGAGGCTCATAGTGCAAAAAAGTCACAATGCTCTGCTGACTCCATAACTGAGTCCAAACCACATCAATCTGATATTGATTAGCTCTTTTATAGGTAAGTCATTAATAGAATTGTAGTGAAAAAACCCTTTAATTAGATCACAAGCCCTAGGCTTATCAAATAAATATAGGGGTGGCCATCTTGCATGAGTTGCTATTAAAATTCAGAGATCTGCTTTACAGCAGCTACAGGAACCGAAGCGACCTGTAGATGGAAGAAGTCTGACTTCTATGGGAGAATATTGTGGGCAGCATGTGGCTCTGTGATGTGTGTATTGTCATAATTCTTTCTATTTTTCTATTAGCATAATCCATATGAGCGATTGATTTTTGAGAGACGAGTTGTATTTTTGGAAGACATCATTCATGGGCCATGGGCCATTTAACGTACTGAAGAAAGGGAAAAAATGTAGGCTTGTTTTTTGTGTTGCCAAGCTGATGTTTTTATTGATACTATTTTGGGGTACATACATTTTGATTCCTTTTTACTGCCTATTTGGAGGGAAGTATAGTGACTGAAGAACTGAAATTTTGGTGTTTTAGTGGAAATAATTTTCTATTCTCATAGATATGACTTTTTTAACAGATATGTTTATTTTTTAATTCATTTTTCTTTTAAATCTGGGAAAAGGTGGGCAAATTAAACTTTTATTTTTTATTATTTTTTTATCTTCTTTTTGCATTATGTTTAATCTTTAGTCCCCATATGGGGACTTAAATCTGGGATCAGCACTGAAGTACTGAAGTGTAGAGGCTTGTCTTCAAAGAGTAGACACCTCTACACAATATAATGGCCCCCACACAGCCCTACACACAGTATAATGGCCCCCACACAGCCCTACACACAGTATAATGGCCCCCACACAGTCCTACACACAGTATAATGGCCTCCACACAGCCCTACACACAGTATAACGGCCGCCACACAGCCCTACACACAGTATAACGGCCCCCACACAGCTCTACACACAGTATAATGGCCCCCACACAGCCCTACACACAGTATAATGGCCACCCACACAGCCCTACTCACAGTATAATGGCCCCCACACAGCCCTTCACACAGTAAAATGGCCCCCACACAGCCCTACACAAGTATAATGGCCCCCACACAGCCCTACACACAGTATAATGGCCCCCACACAGCCCTACACACAGTATAATGGCCCCCACACAGCCCTTCACACAGTAAAATGGCTCCCACACAGCCCTACACAAGTATAATGGCCCCCACACAGCCCTACACACAGTATAATGGCCCCACACAGCCCTACACACAGTATAATGGCCTCCACACAGCCCTACGCACAGTATAATGGCCTCCAAACAGCCCTACACACAGCCTCCAAACAGCCCTACACACAGTATAATGGCCTCCACACGGCCCTACACACAGTAGTGTGCAATGTAGTTACATCATCGCACTTAGACATTAAAGCTCAGACACTTATAGAGAATGATAGAACAGAGATCTGACAGCTCCCAGTTCTATCATTGTTGCAGGATGCAGATACCATTGAAACTGTGATGACACGGGGGATGAGAGGTGTTCCAGCAGTATATATGTATAGTATATATGTAAGTATAATATGATTAAGCTCTCATTGAAGGGGTAGTAACAGGCTGATAAAATTTATGACCTATTCTCAGAATAGGTCGTCCATATCAGATCTGAGAGGTTCTAACACCTGCACCCCCACTAATCAGCTGTTTTCATATTTGGTTATGGCTGGGTGTAAACTGTGAATTATGTTAAAACAATACAGCTCTTTCAATGTATAGCGACTATTGCCAAAATTTGCAGCTTAGCTCCTTTTGAAGTTAGAGCAGAGCTGCAGTTCTTGGCAACGTTTATTATAAAGTGAATGGAACTGTGGTCTTCCATCTCCATTCATGGTTTACATCTAGATGCTTAGTGGAGTGTTGGACCACCATTGACCTAATATTACCTAGCCTAAGGATCTGTCATCAATATTATAAACCTAGATAATCCCTTTGGATGCAATATTAATGAGATAACTCTGATCAATCTAGCTCAATCTACACAGTAAAGCTGAGAAATGATTTAAAGAAAAACAGGATGTTTCAACCTAATTTGATAACTTTAAAAGCCAGAGTGGAATCATAGTAATTTTTCAAAACAGTTATCAGCAGTTATCAATATAAAATGTTTAAAAATTGTGTTTAGAAAAAAAACAAAAATAGCATGTTTTCTAATGACATATCCCCTTTAAAAGCACAAGCTGTTATGAACTCCAATTTTTCACCACTTATTAGAAACAATAAAAAAATGAAATTTTGGTTAGTAAACTCCTTTGTTAACCTAACAATTAATGCTCGGATTTTCTTAAATGAGTAAGCTTCCTCCACACCCAATGATATTGCCATACCTGATAGAGTGACACAATACATACCTTGTTTTGTGCATTATATAATACTAGGAACTAGGTCAAGGCATGTTTTGTGCTGTAGCTATAAATTTGGAATTTGTATATTATATTGATTGAATTGGTTTTTATATATGGAGATGTAATCCTGGAACCCACCTGAAAAAGTGCTGCGAAACCGCTCCCAAAAATTAATGTGTTGCACAGCAATGTAAAAAACGATAATTTTGTGCATATGTTCAGTCTTTTGTTACGTCTTTTAACCACTTCAGGTTTCAGAAACCATGAACTCAACTTCTCCAGCGATGCTCACAGACATTTGTGCTGATGACCTGGCCTCCCACTTTATAGAAAAAATAGATACTATACGACAGGAAATCTGCTCTCAACCACCAAGTGCTGTGACTCCCATCCCTCCCTGCATTTCCCCTGGCTCACTTTCCACAGTTGATCCTATCACAGAAGAAGAAGTCTCCAGACTCCTCTCCTCCTCTCGTCCGACTACATGCACTACCGACCCCATTCCCTCACATCTCCTCCAGTCTCTCTCTCCAGTTGTCACAACTCACCTAACTACAATCTTTAATCTCTCACTCTCCTCTGGCATTTTCCCATCCTCCTTCAAACACTCCATCATTACTCCATTACTAAAGAAACCCGCTCTCGACCCTTCCTGCACAAACAATTACAGACCGGTCTTCAATCTCCCCTTCATCTCTAAACTTTTGGAGCGCCTAGTCTACTCCCGCCTTACCCGTTACCTCTCCACTCACTCCCTTCTAAACCCTTCACAGTCCGGCTTCCGACCCCTACATTCGACTGAAACTGCACTCATCAAAGTGACCAATGACCTTCTGACAGCAAAACGTAATGGTGACCACTCTCTGCTCATTCTTCTCGACCTTTCTGCAGCTTTCGACACGGTTGACCACCGTCTTCTACTGTCTAGGCTCCAGTCACTAGGCATTAAGGACACTGCTCTCTCCTGGTTCTCTTGCTATCTTTCTGACCGCTCCTTCAGTGTTTTGTTCTCTGGCTCCAAGTCATCTCCTCTTCCTCTCGCTGTCGGTGTACCCCAGGGCTCAGTCCTTGGCCCCCTTCTCTTTTCTCTCTACACGGCCCCAATTGGACAGACCATCTGCAGATTTGGCTTTCAGTACCATCTTTATGCTGATGACACACAACTATACACGTCATCCCCCGACCTTACCCCCGCTGTACTACAGAATGCCACCGACTGTCTGTCCGCAGTCTCCAACATCATGTCCACTCTCTATCTGAAACTCAATCTCTCCAAAACTGAACTTCTTCCGCTCCCGCCGTCTCCTAACCTCCCTAATTTTGACATTTCCCTCTCCGTGGGCGGCACCATAATAACACCCCGGCAGCAGGCTCGCTGTCTGGGTGTTATGTTTGACACCAATCTCTCCTTCACCTCCCATATACAATCTCTTGCCCGCTCTTTCCGCCTACACCTAAAGAACATCTCTAGAATCTGCCCTTTTCTCACCATGGAAACAACAAAAACCTTCACTGTAGCATTGATCCACTCCCGCCTGGACTACTGCAATGCTTTATTAATTGGCCTCCCCCTTACTCGACTTTCCCCTCTCCAGTCCATCCTTAATGCAGCAGCCAGGATCATCCATCTGGCTAATCGGTACTCTGACGAGTCCGCTCTTTGCCAGTCCTTACATTGGCTGCCCATTCATTATAGGAATCAAATTCAAAGTTCTTGTTCTCACCCACAAAGCTCTCCACAGTGCAGCACCCCCCTACATCTCCTCCCTCATTTCCATCTATCGGCCTAACCGACTGCTGCGCTCTGCAAACGACTTTTGACTAACCTCTGCACTAATCCGTACCTCCCACTCCCGACTCCAAGACTTCTCCCGCGCTGCGCCAATCCTCTGGAATGCTCTACCCCAAGAATTTAGGACTATCCACAATTTGCATGGTTTCAGGCGCTCCCTCAAAACACATTTGTTCAGAGCGGCCTATCACGTTCACTAATCAAAGTCATTCTATGTGTAAGTGTGTGTGTAGCCCATTCACTATCTCCATCCATCCCTCACTCCCTCAAGATGGCTGGACCATCATTGTAAATGCACCATTGTATATACACACCTGTACTTTGTATCTCCCCCACCTCATTGTAGATTGTAAGCTCTCACGAGCAGGGTCGTCTTATCTTGCTTTAATTATTGTATTGTTAACGTTGTTACTTATGACTTGTGTTTTGAAACTGTTATACTGTAAAGCGCTGCGGAATATGTTGGCGCTATATAAATAAAGATTATTATTATTATTTATACAGCTCTGGCAAAAAATAAGAGACCACAGCAAAATGTTCAATTTGTCTGATTTTTCTCTTTATAGGTATATTTTTGAGTAAAATGTAAATTGCTCTTTTATTCTATAAATTACTGACAATGTCTCCGAATTTCCAAGCAATAAATTTTGCATTTATTTTCAGAAAATGAGAAATGGTCAAAATAACAAAAAAAATGCAGTGCTTGCAGACCTCAAATAATGCTAAGAAAACAAGTTCATAATCATTTATGTTTCTCAACTCCAGTCCTCAGGACCCACCAACAGCTCATTTTTTTCAGGATTTCCTTAGTTTTGCAAAGGTGATGGAATTAATGCTTGAGCAGGTGATAAAATTATCATCTGTGCAATACTAAGGAAATCCTGAAAACATGACCTGTTGGTGGGCCCTGAGGACTGGAGTTGAGAAACACTGGTTGAAATAACAATACTAATATTAGTTTTAACTCAGGAAGAGTTCAGAAATCAATGTTTTGGGAATAGCCATGATTTTTAATCACAGCTTTCATGCGTCTTGGCATGCTTTCCCCCAGTCTTTCACACTGCTTTTGGGTGACCTTATGCACTTCTGGTAGGAACATGTAAGCAGTTCTTCTTTGTTTGATTGATGGCTTGTGACTATCCACCTTCCGCTTGATAACATTCCAGAAGTTTTCAATGGGTTCAGGTCTAGAGATTGGGCTGGCCATGACAGGGATTTGATGAGGTGATCCTTCATTCACACATTGATTACGGTAACCTAGCTGTGAGGCATGGCGCATTGGAAAAACCAGTCCTCAGAGTTGAGGAACATTGCCTGAGCAGAAGGAATCAACTGTTTTCCAGGATAACCTTGTATGCGGTTTGATTCATACGTCCTTCGCAAAGATTAAGCTGCCAAATTCCAGCCTTGCTGAAGCATCCCCAGATCATTACCGATCCTCCACCAAATTTCACAGTGGGTGCAAGACACTGTGGCTTGTACGCCTCTCCAGGTCTCCGTTTACCCATTAGACGACCAGATGTTGGGCAAAGCTGAAAATTAAACTTCATCAGAGAAGATTACCTTACTCCAGTCCTCTGTGGTCCAATCCTTATTGTCTTTGGTAAATTTCAGCCTGGCTCTCCTTTGTGTCTCATTGATGAAAGGCTTTTTTCTAGTTTTACATGACTTGAGCCCTGCCTCTAGGAGCCTGTTACGAACTGTTATTGCCGTGCACTTCACCCCAGCTGCCATTTGCCATTCCTTTTGTAGGTCACTTGATGTTATCCTGTGGTTTCTGAGTGACATTCGAATAAGATGACAGTCATCCCGGTCAGTGGAGAGTCGTTTTCGTCCTCTGCCGGTTTGTAGCTTTGTTATCCCCAATGTCTGCTGCTTGACCTTGTTGTAAAGGACTGCCATCTTAGAAATTTTGAGGATGGAGGCAATGACACTCACTGTATCCCTCTGCTAGTAAAGCCAGAATTGAGCCCTTCTTTTCCTCACTCAAGACTTTTCTTTTCAACTCCTTTGGCATGGTTAAAAGTTATTTTTTCATTCCTATTACTTTTGGGATATTACTAGCACTTGTTTTGCCATCCAGCTTGTCCTATTGCAAGAGGATTGTGAACACCACAGCAGTGATTTTTATACTTTCCTTCGTTAATAAGATTTGGTTCAGGTGATCAACTAATCAGAAGCACATTAAGTAGAATGAGGTGTACTCTGGTTGGAATTCAACTGACACTGGAATGGAATGGCTGTCAGACATGTAGAGAAGCTGATTTATATAAAACTGTGCAGTTGTCTCTTCATTTTTATTTTATGTATATACAGTATATACACACACACAGGTGCTTCTCACTAAATTAAAATATCATCAAAAAGTTAATTTATTTCAGCTCTTCAATACAAAAAGTGAAACTCATATATTATATAGAGTCATTACAGACAGAGTGATCTATTTCAAATGTTTATTTCTGTTAATGTTGATGATTGTGGCTTACAGCCAATGAAAACTCAAAAGTCATTATCTCAAATTATTGTAAATTAGAATACTTTATAACATCAGCTTGAAAAATGATTTTAAAATCCAAAATGTTGGCCTACTGAAATGTATATTCAGTAAAGCTCCTTTGCATCAATTAATGCATCAATGCGGCGTGGCATGGAAGCAATCAGTCTATGGCACTGCTGAGATGTTATGGAAGCCCAGGTTGCTTTGATAGCAGCCTTCAGCTCGTCTGCATTGTTGGGTTTTGGTGTCTCTCATCTTCCTCTTGACAATACCCCATAGATTCTCAATGGGGTTAAGGTCAGGCGAGTTTGCTGGCCAATCAAGCACAGTGATACTGTTGTTTTTAAACCAGGTATTGGCACTTTTGGCAGTGTGGACAGGTGCCAATTCCTGCTGGAGACTCAAATCTCCATCTTCAAAAAACTTGTCGGCAAAGGGAAGCATGAAGTGCTCTAAAATTTCCTGGTAGAAGACTGCGCTGACTTTGGTCTTGATAAAACACAGTGGACCTACACCAGCAGATGACATGGCTCCCCAAACCATCACTGATTGTGGAGACTTCACACTAGACCTCAAGCAGCTTGGATTGTGACCTCTCCACTCTTCCTCCAGACTCGGGACCTTGATTTACAATGAAATGCAAAATTTACTTTCATCTGAAAACACCTTGAGGCAACAGTCCAGTTCTTTTTCTCCTTGGCCCAGGTAAGACGCTTCTGGCGTTGTCTATTGGTCATGAGTGGCTTGACACAAGGAATGTGACACTTGTAGCCCATGTCCCAGATATGTCTGTGTGTGGTGGCTCTTGAAGCCATGACTCCAGCAGCAGTCCACTCCTTGTGAAATCTCCCCAAATTTTTGAATGGCCTTTACTTAACAATCCTTTCAAGGCTGCGGTTATC
The DNA here is from genome assembly GCA_033576555.1 of Oophaga sylvatica. Classification (NCBI taxonomy): domain Eukaryota; kingdom Metazoa; phylum Chordata; class Amphibia; order Anura; family Dendrobatidae; genus Oophaga; species Oophaga sylvatica. The sequence goes on along the minus strand of JARQOD010000002.1, from coordinate 589,086,346 downwards.
CAGTTGCTTGTGCACCTTTTTCTACCACACTTTTACTTCCACTCAACTTTCCATTAACATGCTTGAATACTATTTAGAATTGAGAATCCTCAGTGGTTGATACCTTTTAATGGCTAACTGAAAAGATGGTAACAAATTGCAAGCTTTCGAGACTACTCAGGTCTCTTCATCAGGCAAAGACTAAAACAAAATCTAAAGAATCACATATTTATACACAACAAAGCACAGAAACAATGCAATAGATAAGACAAGTGATGTGATTGCAAGTGACGTGAAGCAGAACTGTCAATACTGCACTTTGTGAACAGTCAGCTTCTTTAGCATTGACCTTTTGTCAATGACTGCCTTCTGGACATCTGTCAAGTCAGCAGTCTTCCCCATGATTGTGGAGCCTACTGAAACAGACAAGGGACCTTTTTAAACGCTTAGGAAGCCTTTGCAGGTGTTTTTTTGTTAATTATTTTAATGTACTGAGATAATGACTTTTAGGTTTTCTTGGTTGTAAGCCATAATCATCAACATTAACAGAAATAAACACATGAAATAGATCACTCTGTGTGTAAAGACTCTATATAATATATGAGATTCACTTTTTGTATTGAAGAACTGAAATAAATTAACTTTTTGATGATATTCTACTTTATTGAGGAGCACTTGTATATATTTGCTTGGAAAGTAGATGACAGACCCTTCGGATTGAGTTAGGAGGTGCAAGTAACAGTGACAAAATATTACCATCAAATGTCAAGTGAATTATGATCTGATCAGAGGGCCCAGCACAATTGGGGTAAGCCAATGATAAGTGTAATGAAATCATCAATTTGACGGTATTCTTTTGTCACTGTTACTTGCACCTAACATGAAGCCCACATTGTTTTCTGCATGTGTGGTCCTTGATCTACTACTATCTTCTATCATGTTTTGTATTTTTTTTTATGTGAGTGAGGGCACTCTTCTCCAATAGTGCCACCATCTACCATGTCTATTTAATAAAGGTGTTTTATTTTCATTAACATATGTTCCAGATTCTCTTTTTGCCCATATGTTCGGTGTTTTCTCTTTGATTTTTCCCCTCCTGTGATAAGCAGCTCATTGTCAATAGACAAAGTAAATACAGAACTGAGTGATACATTGGATTCAGGGTCTCTTTGTGTACATCAAATGAGGTATCAAAATCCAGCTGGCAGATTCCCTTTAATTGGGGAAATGAGTGTTTTTCAATTTAATTTTTTTTTTTTCTAAATATTTTTTTTTTTACGTTTAAACCTTCAATCATCCAATTGCTTATATTGTGTACTGCAATACTACAGTAGATCATGGTTAGCTATGAACATTCCTATGAGCAGCATCATGGTAAGTACTGGGGTCTCCTGCAGACCCTTGGCAGCCATGAAAATTTTAGTGAGATTGCGGGGGCTGTGATGATAGTCGTGTGAAATGACCTTACCAATTGACAGTGGCATTTAAAAGGTTAACTGCATTGGGTACAACTTGGCTCCTAGCTGTTATTAGAGGCAGATGATGGCTGAATAACCTCTTCCCGAAATGGTGCAGGGTCATCTCCTTACTGCGGTTGTTGTCAAGGCGTTAAAAGGTAATTCTCAATTTCCATCTTGAGATGCGCACTGTCCTCTGCTTCTCAGCCTCTTGCTTGACAGGGGGTGGCGTGGTCCAGACGGCAGACATTATGAGCCAATGGCATGGTTGAGTTGAAAATCTGATAGGTGCTCGCGAAAGCTCCTAGCAAAGGAAGCATTGACTCTGCAGCATCAGAGGAGCAGAACTTACAAAGTTCTACAGTATCGTGATGATAGACTTCAGAGATGGCCGGTAACCTAAGGGATGAGCAGTAAACTAGAACATTAAAAAACTCTAATTTTTAAGAACAGAGATGATTTTTATTTTATCAGAGATAAACTTGTCTTTACCAGCACTTTTCAATTTTACCTATTTCAGTTCATGAAGATTCAGCACATTTTCTAACAGGTGCTCTTGGACAATTTTTCATCAGTTTTTTTTGTAAGTAAATGTATGTAAATTCAGAATTATATATAGTGATAATAGTCATAATAAAAATTGCAGATATAGTGAGAATTTGCAAAATAAATAGTTTTCATATCATGCCTAGCTTTCTTACTGGAGCAGCGGTTACTTTAAGTTAATTTTAAATTAAATTATATTTTCCTTACAGCCGCTCACATCCAGTCATCGGGGCGGTGTAGTTTGCTGTTACAGTCATTGCTGTAATCACTCCCAGCAAATTGATTGACAGCCAGCTCAACACACACACTATGCACACACACACAGTATGCACACACACACACTGCTGAGCAGGCGGTCAGTGTGTCAGGGACTGATTACAGATTACAGTCATGCTCACTGCACAGCTCCCTGTACCACCTCAATAACTGTAAGCGAGAGGCCTCAGGGAAAGTAGAACTTCACTTTCTTCCTGTAGTGCTGCTCCTGTACACCTACCAGATACAGCTTAAATGCTGGAAGTGACAGGGAATCTGCCACCAACTTTTTGCTACCCTATCGAGGAGCAGCATAATGTAGAGACAGAGACATTTATTCCAGCAATGTTTCACTTACTGGGCTGCTTGCTGCAGTTTTGATAAAATCACTGTTTTCTCTGCTGCAGATCTAGCAGTTCTCTGAATTCTGAGCTCTGTATAACACCACCCACACCACTGATTGGCAGCTTTGTGTGTTCACTGCATCAGCAAAAAAGCTGCTAATAAATGGTGAGTGCGTGGTTACATAGAGAAGGAGGACTACATGGCACGAGACTACTAGTCCTCTAGTGATAATCTCCTGCTGATAAAACACTGATTTTACGTACCGTAAACTACAATAAACAGCCCAGTAAATGACACATTTTTGGAATCAGGGTCTTTGTCTCTACATTATACTGCTCTCAGATTAGATACCAAAACCTGGTGACAAATCCCATTTAAATACTGTCTAAGGTTTCCATAATTAACACAATAAACTTGACAAACCTGAAATCAGTGCACGTTAGTACATCATCCATAAGATATGATTACATAAGTATATGTTTCGTTTAGCAATTTCAACTTTAACTAATTTGTGATTCTGTTATCGTTTGGACAGGGTGGAAATATCAAATACTTTTCTATGTTGTCATCATGTCATGTTCCATGCTTCCTGAAAGAACGGTGCCTTCCCTTATACGTGACAGCTGAATACACCACGCTTATATGAATGATTCATCGCGTGATTGTAAGCAGAGAAGAATGTATCCTAGCTTGTCCTGTGTAGTGTGCAGCAACATGCACGGCCCTGGCCGCTTGTCACACCGGCACTCACCCGGCACATGTGCATACAAATGTCACAGCACTAGTGTGGAAAATCATGTGAAAACAAAAAGAACTTGAATTATTTAAAAAAAAAAACAACTAAAAAAAAAAAAGCAACTTTTGACATATCATGTTACTGAAAGACCAGGTGTTAAGGCACCCATCGATTGCCAAAATGGAGGGGCAGAATTGCTCAGCCGAGTGTTGTGTCCCTTCATTTCTGAATGGATCCACTTGGTTCTCGCCCCCATACACAACGTCTTCGCACGACGCAGTGTGCAACGTTGTGAGGAACTGTTCTAAAGGATCTGTGAAAAAAGTGCCAGGAGAGGTCTGGGATCTGAATTATTTGGTGTCTAAATTATGGGGGTCTGAATTTTAGGATTTGGAAATGATAATGTCTAGATTTAAAGGTGTATTTCAATCTCCAATATCCTATCCCAATATGTAGTAGGTGTAATAATAATAAAAATATTAGCAAATACTCCAGTTAGAAATGTAGTATAGTTCTTCTGATAAGCTATGTCGCTTACCCCATGTGCAGAGCATTGCAGTAACTTAGGTATCCATGGTTACGACCGCTAATAACTAACTGTCACTATATTAGTGGTTGTAACCATGGATACCTCAGCTACTGAAATACCCTGCACATGGTATGCTAAACAGGGTATCAGAAGAACTATACTACATTTGTACTTGGAGGTATTAGCTAATATTGTTATTATTATTACATCCACTACATATTGTAATAGGATCTTGGAGATGGGAATACCCGTTTAATCATATCTAGGCTTTGTAAAAATTGTGGTTTTATCTGTAAATGGCTATTTAAGGACAACTTATTAAATATGGAAATCCCACAAACATCTGAACAGTTAGCTAAAGTACACTGTGAGCACAAATAGACAAATCAATACCCTAGAATTAATTAAATTACCCAGTACCAAAAATTTTTAAAAAATTATATTTATTTGTACTGATTTGTTTAATTTATTGTAAAGTACAGCATAGGTTTAAATGGCATCCGAGATCAATGTTCCTCTGTACTAACCTAGCTGTAAGGCCGGGGTCACACTAGCGTATGGCATCCAATGTGAGCGCATCTGATGTGATATGCTAATGACCCTCGGCTCCCGCACGCAGCAGAACAGGAGCCGAGGGTCATTAGCATATCACACTTGCGAGAAACTCGCACGAGTCTCGCACCTCAATACCCGGCAGTGCTGCCGGCACTTGGACCAGAGCATTCAGCTGCATAGAAATACATGCAGCCGCACACTCCGGTTCCGGGTACCGGCGACAGTGTCGGGTATTGAGGTGCGAGACTCATGCGAGTTTCTCGCAAGTGTGACCCGGTCTAATACTAAAAGCGACCTCGGTGATCTTGGATCATCACCGATTTCCTGAACTATGTGGGATATGTAGCTTAGATCCCTTTGGCACTGTTCAGAGATTTCTGCCACTGTTAGCGCTTGTGCAGATTTGGTGAGTTGCAGAAATTTCTGCATCCATTTACTCAACCTGTGCACATAGCCTAGGGTCCGTGTAGACAAGCAGATAATCATATGAACGGGGGCTGATGGGATCACAACTCGTCATTAGCAAATGATGTCAGAAGTGTTTATTAGAAGCAGAATCGTGAATGAAGTGGTTGAATCGCGATCGTTCCACTCCTCCTTGTTGCTGGTCTAATCACTGAACGAGCGAACAATCTCCATTTATATTACACTTTTAATCTTTTAAAAGGTGAACGAGAATTTTTTCACTCACCTAAATGACTGTATGTACGACGGACAAGCGTGTTTACAGTAGACACATCGTTCAGTTACTCAGTCCATTGACATTACACAATTATCATGAACGATGGGTCGTTAGAATCTGACAGATTATTGGCCAGTGTAAATGAGGCTTTAGGAATGGTCAGGAATTGAATTAACTATGGGCACAGTGGGGAACCTGCACAGTTGAAAATGTACACATGAAGTTACCAGGCAATATATGGTCTTAGGTAAAGTTAATGTATGCGGTATATATATGTCCTACAGTTCTTTTATGGGCACAGTCAGACGGCCATATAGCACAGACAGAAATACATGCTGTCACGATCGGGTTAGTAGAGCCGCAGGCCAGTCCGTGCACTGCGATGTGATTGTTTGTGTTTTACGGTCATCTGACTGTGTCCTTAGGGCCCCGTCTCACATAGCAACATACTAGCTATCCCGACAACGATCAGGATTGCTGGTGTGTCGCTACATGATCGCTGCTGAGCTGCCAAACAGGCAGCTCAGGCAGCGATCAGGACAGCGACACTGTGGGTAACATCGCTTAGTAACCCGCAGTGTACGTTGGACACCAGCCCGCTGATGCAGGGAGCTGGTAACCAAGGTACACGTCGGGTTTTCAGGCGCTGCGCGGTACCTGGAAACCCGACATGTACCTTGGTTACCAGCTCCCCTGCAGCAGCGCGCTGGTATCCAACGTACACGTCGGGTTTCCAGGCACAGCCTCGCGCCTGGAAACCCGAAGTGTACCTTGGTTACCAGCTGATCGCTGGTCTCCTGCCTGCCACACGCAGCGATGCGTGCTGCCAGCGGGAGACCAGCGATCAAAAAAAAAGTCCTGGCATTTCTGACACGACCAGCGATTCACAGCAGGGGCCTGATCGCTGGTACGTGTCAGACATAGCCAGATCGCTGCTGAGATCGCTGTTTAGCAGTGATCTCGCTATGTGAGATGGGGCCCTATAGAGAGAGGACACTTGAGGACAGACAATGTGAAGATTACAGAGGGTGCAGAATATTGTGAGAAGCCCAACCAAATATTATACTTTATTTTGTAAGAGAATTCAGGCATTTAAAATTTTTTGATGGCTGGAGACTAAGGCTGGGATCATATAGCGTTTGCCCCTAAGTTCAATGGCTCTGTTGGTGCTTACACCTAAACCCCTGCAAAGCAAGATTCAGGCGTATGTGCCAACGGGGCCATTGTCTATAATGATGCACTGTGTGCTCTGTTGTGCATAACTTTCAGCTCTAAAGGTCTATTGGAACAAGACAAAGTCGATGTAGTAGCCAAACGCTATGTGAACCCAGCCAAGATGTTGGGTGCCTACCGATTGTAAATCTGGAACAGGCAATGGTTCAGTCAGATCATTGGCAGTTTTAGAAGAACACTGCCGAAGGGGTATAAGCAGGGTGTCACTATGGAGGGTGCAAGAACCACAGTTGTACCTGCACCCTGGAGCCTTGAGTGACCTACATGAGAAGACCCATGATAGTTGGGACCTTGTTGGAGATTTTATATGGGCCCACGAGCTTCAAGTTATTCCACTGGGTATGATCTCATTATACAGTCCATTCATTCTTGAATCAGTGGTGGTATATCACTTGACCAATGTAATCTCCATAATATCAGAATATTATTATTATTAATATTTATTTATATAGCGCCATTGATTCCATGGTGCTGTACATGAGAAGGAGTTACATACAAATTACAGATATCACGTACAGTAAACAAACTAACAATTACGGACTGATATAGAGGAGAGAGGACCCTGCCCTTGCGGGCTTACATTCTACAGGATGGTGGGGAAGGAGACAGTAGGTTGGGGGTTGCAGCAGCTCCAGTGATGGTGAGGAGGCAGCAGGGATCATTGCAGGCTGTAAGCTTTCCTGAAGAGATGGGTTTTCAGGTTCCGTCTGAAGGATCCGAGCGTTGTTGATAGCTGGACGTGTTGGGGCAAAGAATTCCAGAGGATGGGGGATATTCAGGAGAAGTTTTGGAGGAGGTTGGGTGAGGAGCAAATAAGTGTGGAGGAGAGAAGGAGGTCTTGGGAGGATCGGAGATTACGTGAGAGAAGATATCGGGAGATTAGTTCAGAGATATATGGAGGAGACAGGCTATAGATGGCCTTGTAGGTCAGTATTAGTAATTTGAATTGGATACGCTGAGGGAGTGGGAGCCAGTGGAGAGATTTGCAGAGGAGAGAAGCGGAGGAGTAGCGAGAAGAGAAATGAATTAGTCGGGCAGTAGAGTTAAGGATGGACTGGAGAGGTGCGAGGGTGTTAGCAGGGAGGCCACAGAAAAGGATGTTGCAGTAGTCGAGACGGGAGATGATGAGGGCATGCACAAGCATTTTAGTAGAGTAAGGGTTGAGAAAGGGATGGATTCTGGAAATTTTTTTGAGCTGGAGGCAGCAGGAGGTGGAGAGAACTTGGATGTGCGGTTTGAAGGACAGGACACAGTCAAGGGTTGTTCCGAGGCAGCGGACCTCCGGTATGGGGGAAAGCGTAATGTCGTCAATTGTTATAGATAGGTCAGGTAAGGAAGATCTGTGAGATGGGGAAAGATGATCAGTTCAGATTTGTCCACATTCAGTTTGAGGAAGTGGGAGGAGAAGAAGGAGGACATGGCTGATAGACACTCTGGGATTTTGGAGAGCAGAGAGGTGACATCTGGGTCAGTGAGGTAGACCTGAGTATCATCGGCATAAAGGTGGTACTGGAATCCGTGGGACTTTATGAGTTGCCCCAGGCCAAGTGTATAGATTCAGAAGAGTAGGGGTCCTAGAACAGAGCCTTGGGGGACTCCAACAGAGAGAGGGTGGGATGAGGAGGTAGTGTGGGAGTGGGCGATGCTGAATGTGCGGTTGGAGAGGTATGAGGAGATCCAGGATAGGGCGAGGTCTTTGATGCCAAAGGAAGAGAGGATCTGTAGTATGAGGCAGTGGTCAACTGTGTCGAAGGCAGAGGACAGGTCTAGAAGGAGGAGTATAGAGTATTGTCCGTTCGTTTTGGCTGTAAGTAGGTCGTTAGTAATTTTGGTCAGGGCTGTCTCAGTGGAGTGATGGGGGCGGAAACCAGATTGTAGATTGTCAAAGAGCAGGTTAGATGAGAGATGGGAGGAAAATCTGTTTTAATCTCCTTTCTGCTTGATCCATGGTATGCGAAGACAGTCTGGCCAGTTCATTGTTTCACATGGGGTAAGTTGATAGTAGGGATGCTATAGAATATGTTCACATACACCATACCTGAATATTTCCCTGAACTATTTCTATCACTAAACCACGCAGCCGTGGTTTTCTTTTCACAATACCATAGTTCACAACCATACACCTCACCACCTTTGCCTGGACTCATTATGTTTCATCGGCTGTAATCAGAGGAGAATCTTGGTCACACATGCTAAGTTTCCCTGCAGCAACCCTACAGGGGGAAATCAGTATTACAACTTTTCTATTGAAATCAATTTACAGTCCATATCTTGTTTGGATATAGTGGGTTGGGTCCTCCTAAACCAGAAATGTTCTTTGTAATACAATGTTCTTCAAAATAGGGAATGGCTAACAGCCTTATATAATATGCTTTGTCTGCTAGGCTGTCTCTCCTTGTCTCTGGTGACTTGGCTGTTCATCTCAAGCTCTTCTGACAATGTTACAGCTTGGCAGAAGTATAGAGCTGGCATTTCCCTCACCGAATAATGTGTCGATATAAACAATAAAGACGTAGAGGAAATAATTGAATAATTTTCATATCAGCCTCTAAAGATCGCTGTATCAACACTCCAAGGGAATAGTTTGGGAGTTAGGACCATTCATCTTATGTATAGAGGCATCAGATAACTTTGCTGGGCTTATATCTTATAGCTATGTTCTTATACTGTGTGACGTCTTGACCGTCATACATATAGTCATGGCCGAAAGTGTTGGCACCCTTGAAATTGTTCCAGAAAATGAAGTATTTCTCCCAGAAAATTATTCCAATCTGCACATGTTTTGTTATACATGTTTATTTCCTTTGTGTGTATTGGAACAACACAAAAAAAAAACAGGAAAAAAGGCAAATTGGACAAGGTAGAGCAATAAAAGTTACATATTTTAAAAGGGCAGCCAAACCATATTTCAGAATACTATAAGTATGCTATGGAAAAATCATTTGACAGATTCCCTTTAATTCCTGTTAAATACATGTTTAGGCTTTTAGCCTGGGAGATGCAGATTTAAAAAATAAGTTTTACAGTTCCACCAGAGAAAGGTACACCTTGTCGTGACCAGGAGGGGATCTCAAGAATTGACCAATTTGAACACTAAATCTCTTCATGTTATAAGTATATTCTATATAGCAATAATGCAGTCTAAATTTCATAGATTTAATACACACTTTGTATGGTTGAAAAAAACACACGTCAATCAAGTTGGAACATTCTCCTACATCAACATTCTGCCAGCGCTTTATGTGCTGGTATATGCTTTCTCTTCACTTTCCAGCATGGATTATATCTGCCATTGTACAATGGCTTCCCTTCCCCGAACATAAAGCCTACCTCTCTGTTATCCCTATATGTAATTTTCAAGACAGGAGTAGTAAAAAGGACCCGCTACCGCTTCTTTTGATTTTAACCTGATAGTATAGTCTCTTTATTGCAGTAGGGATAAGACAAGACATTCTGCTTTGCGATTTGTTAATGTTAAGGAAATGTACCTTCACATAAGAATAGATGACTCCCACAAGTATATTGGTGACCTGTGGTAATTACTCTTTAATTTGCCTGGATGTAATCAAGCTAAAAGTAAGACCCCGTCACACTGGAAGATGTACCATTCGGCCTTTGCAGTCTACAGTGGCTTCGCTGTCTCATCCTCGTATGTTTCCTGTTCCGTCATACCCTCAGATATAGGTTGCAGTGGTACACCAGTCTCCTCGGGCTCTTTGCCTCTTTTTCCTTTGATGCTGAATTCTCTTATATGTGGTACAAAGGCCTTCCATGTTTTTGCTAAGAATAGAAGGATGAGAAAATCCTCATTAATGATGTTACTGAGTACTGGAGAAAATTTTAAAGGTTGATAGAACAGATTGCGCGTCTAAGATCCAGTGAAACGCTGTATTATTACATATGAAGGAAGCCATAATCCTATGCTAAAGTGTTAAGGTCCTCATATACAATACATGAAAGTCAGCCAAACCAGAGAGGGGTCTATCATCTTATACTTATGGGGCCGCCTATCTCTCTCAACAGATGGTGGTTCAGAAGAGAAGGATTGGACAATTAATCCCCCCCCCTCATAAACTTTAGAAAGCTTTGAGCCAAACGATGGTTCATCTGATGGTTCGGTCGGCAGCTATCTCGGCTAACTCCACCATATAGAGGAGCACTCACACTGTCGAGCGCTCCTGTTTTCTCTATGACAGAGCCGCTACCTGATGGCAGTCCATCTCTTAGAGAACTAAAGGATAGGTAGTCCAAAATCAGACATGCTGGAACTTTTCTTCCCCAAAACATCATCTGTCGGCCGAACCCCTCTAATGTGTATGGGGGCCTCTAGAATTCCAGTTTTCAGTCCTTTTACTTTAAAGGGAGGTACGCTTTTGACAGCCTCTGATGATCGTCCAAGCCAAGTGCTCAGGTTTAAGTGGAACTCGGGATAAATGGCTGAACAGACGGCTTTGGCCAACGGCTATCTCATATGTAATGCCAGCTTTATCCTATATTCAAAGAATCCAAAAACATCCCGAATGCCATACTAATTACTTTCTTAATATAAATTTTGTATAGATTAAGGCTCTGCATAGCCATAAGGGGTAACATGTTGTCTTTCTGCAGTCACCACTCGGATTGAGATAGATAGCCCCCTTTATTAACTCAGAATTCTCCAATACTAAATGTGAAAATGGTTTACCTAAACCAGAACAGCTCCTATTACCTGTCTAATTCTCATAGCGAAAAAATAATTGTATTTAACTGCACATAGAGGATCCTTTCCAAATCTAACATCTGACCTCTTGTTATACTGAAAAAATTTGTCCTTTTTTATTTGGATTCCATTTAAGATCTTGAGTCAAATATGAGCAGATCTTAGAGAAGAAAAAATCCCTTTAAAAGACATTTCGAGTAAACCCCATTGGCTTGGTAGCAGAACTTCCTGTACTAATGTATATCCTGTACTACTTTCCAGTAAGAAGAAAGTTATGCTAATGGTGAAGCATCCAATTGCCACATGGTATGTTGTACCAGGGCATCACACTCTTACCTCTGGCCATTCGGATTGAAGCATTATTTAGATTATTCTTCATGATCCCAGAATTTCCAGGGTCTTCGTTGATTATCCCTAGGTTTGTGTTCCATTTGGTCCAGTTAACCTCATCAACTCTGCCAGCAACAAGCACATAATGCATAATTATCACAGAAAACCATGAAAAACATTTAGCAGATAAAAAGAACAATATAAAAACATACACGAGTTATGATATTACAGAAAATCTGATGGTTGGCATAGAACCACAAGATAATGTGACATTAATAATGTGAGGTAAATTTGTGAATGAGGGTAATGTAATATTTGTATATAGCCGAAACGTGAACCAACAGAATAATTGTGACTGGTGGGCTCTCATTTCAGTTACCTTTATATTCCTGAAAAAATTTTTTTTCATTTCTTGTATGAATTAATAAAAATTTTAATGGTTTTAATATAATTCTTGCGGTCACTTCTATGGATTTTTGTACCTTACAGAATGATTATGGTGTACAAAAATAAGGTTGACTTGCCTGTAGATACTGTAAAGCAACCACATACACCTTGGCAATAATCTTATTCCCTTTCTTACCCATTTTTACTCAAGCCCAGACCATGTTCCTTGATTCCCATCGTTTGATTTTGTCTTTTCATCCTTGTCCCTCCCCAACCCATTTATATCCTCAGCTTTTCCCTTATTTTATTTATTTAAACCCAATCTGTTGAAGCATAATTTTTTTTAAACTATCCTGAAACAGAGCTGAAAGTATAATCAGTTTTTTGGCAAATGCCCCTTTTATAATTTAAAACTTATTTCTCTTCTTCAGTCTTTTTGTAAATATTTGCCACATGGAAATATGCCCTTTTATTGTCCAGGATAACAGATCGCTTCAGCAGATGTACAGCAGTTTCTGCTGTTTTTCTGCTTGATGGCCCCGTTGTCGACTCGTCGCTGACAACATCCACTCCATCTCCTTGGGATCTGGAGTCTGAAACTTGGCATCTAATTCAATGTAGAGTTTAAAGCCTGCTTCCTCCAATCTACAATATGCAACATGGCATTATTAATTTATGTGGCCTCGAATTCTGTTACCTGAAGCAACATCTGTAATCCTCCTTTCCATCAGGTGTCAGTCCCACCAGGACAGATTTTCCAGACCGGTATCTATTTGTGAAGTAGTTCAGGAAACTTTTTTCTATATCAAGAATAGTTATTGCTCTCTGGAAAAAAAAAAGCAAATTTATTTTTGAAGGAATGTCCAGCCTTAGGGTACAAGTCTGCAGTCATTTTATGTGAATCCTACCATCGCTTGCTCTGTGAGAGGTCAGGATTCTCCACTGCCGGCACTTGGAGTGGGCAACCATGTGCCTGCTAGTGTGCGATTTTCATACTTTCGGGTCACAATCCAACTAGACATATCCAGCCGTATTACTTGGCCTTAGATTTCCAGGGCAACATCGGGACCACATATTCATGATATGGAAGTTAAAGAGGGATCCCTTTTCCTCTGTCAACCATCTAGATGCCGCTATCTTTACTGACAGCACCAATGGCCATGGTCGGTGTCAACAATGATCATGGTGAATGCAGTAGGGTGTCAGCTAGAATTTTCACCCATCGGGGCATGCTATTCCCTTGTTTCTCAGGTCAGTAAAAGGCGTATTGGTGGTCATTATTAAAGGGTTTGAAAGTTTGAAGCCAAGGTATAATACAGAAGCACTTATAGTCTGCTCATTGGACATCAAAATACAAGGTCCAGTTTAGATCTTTAGGCTGATGTCACAGGCAACATTGGACCCATCATCAGGATGGCTGAGAAACATGGCGGTGCTTACTGTCTACCCACAAGGAAATCTACGATGGGACCAAGGTCACATTTAAAACCTAAGACCAAAGGGCTTTACAGACATTAATGTGTCATGTGAGAAAAAAAAAACCCTTTAAGGAAACCACATCTTAACAATTAATTAAGTAAATATTTAATTTAGGAAAATGTAAATCTTGGGAGTGAAAGTACCTGTAACTTCCAGATGCCTTTGCTCTCCTGGGCGATCTTGCTTACTGTCTCCCCCATGAGCGCTATAAGCATGTTCAGCAGAAGGATGTAGGTGAGTATGACATAGGTAATGAGCAGGAAGATAAAGATAGTCTTGTACTTGTAGTTCTCAGTGAACTCGATATCTCCCATTCCGATGGCAAACTTGAAGAGTTCTTGAGATGTGTAATATAAACTGTTATACGATGCCGGATCAGCTTTACAGCAACGTTTGGCATAACAGGTGCTATTTTCATTCCTACCATCTCCATCTTCAATAAGTGTTACCAAGGCTGCCAGACATGACGGAAACAGAACATACTCTCAATACATCTAGGTAGGCAGACAGGTAGATGAAACATGATTTATTTATCACTAGTCTAGTTACACAGGTCAATAATCAAGAATGAACACTCCTATGAATGTAAGCTTGGTCAATCATTGGCCTGAATAAAGGAAACATATAACAACCATTCCAAGGAAAACTGGGACAACCCTCACGGGAGCCACAGAGTTGTTCGTAACCCCTGTGAAAGACCTTCTGACCATAAGTGGGGTGAGGGTACAACTAGGTGCATAACAGTCGCGGTCACAGAGGGTGTGATTGGGCCGGTGTGAGAAGGGGGCCCGTCGATGCCAGTGCCGACTTCACGTGGATGTGTATCCAAAGATGCAGATTCTGCTAAAGCGTATTGCAGCACATGGACCTTCCGGCTCCCTGCACTACAATACACGCTGCCAGCCAATCAGAGGCAGGCAGCTGGCTTGCAAGTCACTGGCGGTTCATGGCAGTGATGTCATGCACTGCTTGTACCAGAACACTGAAGTTAGCTGGAGGGTAAGAAGAGGACGTCACTAGTGATGAGCGAGTATGCTCGTTGCTCGGGTTTTCCCAAGCACGCTCGGTTGATTTCCGAGTATTTGGAAGTGCTCGGAGATTTAGTTTCTGTTGCCGCAGCTGCATGATTTGCAGCTGCTTGACAGCCTGAATACATGTGTGGATTCCTTAACAAACAGGCATTCCTCACATGTATTCAGGCTGTCCAGCAGCCACAAATCATACAGCTGCGTCAACACAAACTAAATTTCCGAGCACGCCAAAATACTCGATCACCCGAGCGTGCTCGGGAAAACCCGAACAACGAGCATACTCGCTCATCACTAGACGCCGCACATTGTGGGAATAGAGAAAGGTAAGAAAAATAGTTTATTTTTTATGCTTTGGAAAACAGAACAGGAAAAGGCCATGATGGGAGTCATTATACCAGAATGGGGTGCAGGATGGGGGTCATTATACTACAAATGGGTCGAGGATGATGGCCATTATACCAGCAAGGGGCGGTGGATGGGGGTCATTATATCAGAATGGGGTCCAAGATGGGTATCATTATACCAAAAAGGGGTCACTATACCAGGAAGGGGGTCATTATACCAGACTGGGGTCTGGGATAGGGATTATTATATCAGAATTGGGTCCAGGATGGGGGTCATTATACAAGGAAGGGGCACAGCATAGGGGTCATTATACCAGAATGGGTGTTATTATATCAGAATTGAGGTAATTATACCAGGAAGGGACCCATGATGGAGTCATTATACCAGAATGGGGTCTAGAATTGAGGTCATTATACCAGGAAGGGGTCCAGGATAGTGGACATTATTATAGGATGGGGACATTGTAACAGGAAGGGACCAGAATGGGGGAAATTATTATGGTAAGGGGCCCCGAAGAGGGGATATTATACTAGAAATGGGCCCAGGATGGGAGACTTCCTCTCCCTCTGACCTCTCATACGCAACAGATCTTACACAATGCTGCAAAGCTTCTGAGGTATTTTGAAGTCTGTCCTTCTGCACAGCCTACTCATGTGATCTCCCTAGGATAGCCCTACTGTACTGTTCCACTATGTATTTATTGGCTATGCTTGAACTTGTTGTACCTCAGTGTGCTACTGGATATATATTTATTAAGTATATGGTAGTAGAAGCACTTAAGACTGCTACCTTTTAAAATGGTTGTGTTTCTAAAAAGTATCAAGGGGTAACATTTCTCCTTGTTGAGAGTGACAGCCCTGACATGCCAGGGAAAGGAGACTTATAAGCCATGCAATGCTCCTCTGGAAAATTAACTATGCAAAGTTGTCACTTATTACAAGAGCTTGACTTTTAGGATTACAACTTCCTATAGTCGGCACTAGAGATCAAGTTGTCTTCCTCTATGAAGAGACAATTTGCATATAAAAAGTATCAAACGCAGGAGGTTTTCTTCATTTTCTTTCATCTGTATATTAGAGAGAACTCTCTACTGTCACCTACTGACCCTGAATGCAGTTTATCTGTGCAAGATGGTGATATGACATCAACGTGATGTGTCTGATTTTTATTACATTCATGTTATGTCTCCATTAAAGTAGGAAGCCTGTTGCATTCAGAATTTTTTCCCCAGCGTCTCCAATCCTCTGGAATTCAATAGCTTAACAGATCCGATTGCCTCCTCAAATAGAAACCTTCAGACCCAACCTGAAAACTCATCTCTTCAGGAAAGACTAAAACCTAATATCCCCCCCGCAGTCATCTCACTACCACAGGAGTTGCTCCAACCCCAAACCTACTGTTTCCTTCCCCAAAAACGTATATACGGTAAGCCCTTGAGGGAAGGCTCCTCTCCCCCATGTACCAGTGTCATTGTTAGTTTAATGCATATTATACTTACTGTATATTTTATATACAGTATGTTATAGATATGTAAACACTCTTCACATGTACAGCACCATAAAATTAATGGTGCTGTAAAAATGAATAATAATAATTTCTCTAATTATTAATTTTGTAGCACATCCGAAGTTTATGTTAATTTTTCGTCTATTGACGACTTTAGGCTTCAGTGGTTCGGATTCCACAAAAAATTTGCATAAAAATGTATTTTTTAATGGATTTTGCTGAGGCATCTGTAGCCAAATATCGTCCAGCAATCGGTTGCAGCAGTCATGCAGAATATACAGGACATCATGGCTGCAGCCAGGTCAACAGGACACTGGCGGGAGGACCTGGTACGCGGTGCTGTGGCGGGAATTTAATTGGTGAGTATCATTTTTGTTGCTGTTGTTATTTTCAGGCTATTCTTCACTTTAGGCAAGTTTTTTTTTTTATAACAATTTGGAAAATCTGTTAAAATCTAGATTTAGTAGGCACCAACATGGAAAAGTGACCAGCATTACCACATTACGTTACTAATCTGCCAACAGCAACTTGGAGGGAGAATTACAACAATTTCTGCTTTCTGCAGCAAGGAGCTCTCTGACTGATGACCGTTAATCCGACAAGAAACCAACGCAATATTCTGACTCATAACTTTGATAATTTTTAGATGCAAATTGTCTCTTCAGAGAGGAAGAGGACTTGACCTCTAGTGCCACCTATTGGAAGCTGCAATGCTAAAAGTCAAGCTACTTGCAGTAGGTGACACTAGAGTTCAAGTCCTTTTCCTCGCTAAAGAGACAATTTGCATCTAAAAATTATCAAATACAGGATGGTTTCTTCATTTTCTTTCACCTGTATATTAGAGAGAACTCTCTATTGTCACCTACTGACCCTGAATACAGTTTATCTGTGTACGGTGGTGATACGCATTCTTCAGCAAAGAGCTCTCTGACTGATGGACGTTATCCCGACTAGAAATGACAATATTCTGACTGATTATAACTTTGACACTTTTTATATGCAAATTGTCTCTTCTTTATGACTGCATCAGCGTCAGCGAAACTTCCCTATAATAATATCATGTCTGTAAATGAAACCTTATATGACTTATTCTACACGGTTATACACTTGCTACTTTACTGTAAAAAATTGCTGTAACTTCTAAAAGAGATGATCTGTCGTACTGAAATTTTGACAGTACATACCTTGGTTCATGAGAAGTGAGAGTGCAATGAATGAACCTCAGAGACAGCAAAAGAGAAACATCTTCGCACCGAGTGGTTTCGCCGACTTGTCACCCCATGGGGTCATCTCCACTATGAGATAGACTTTCTGAGTGTCGGTAGTTTATATGCGGTGCTTGCATTTCACTCCTGCCGAATTCCGTCTTCATTTGTTAACAATGTACAGATACACTTTGGAGAGTGTGTTTTCATTGTGAAAACTTATTGGAAATCTGAATCCTTAAAAAGGTGCCAAAGGGAGTGTCTAAAGAAGTTTAGAGGTCAAAATCAGGCATTCAAACTGTGTATTCTGTCATTGGTGAATAAGTTGGAATGTACAGGAACATTACTGGATAGGCATGATGGGGGACATCCGAAAATATCGAAGGAAACAATTCAAAATGTGAAACAGGGATTTCTGGCATCTTGACATAAATCAATGCAAAGGAGACAAGTGTGTCATATTCCATATGTCAACGAGCCACCAAGAAAGGTCGTGTTCGACCATACCGAGTGACTGCCAGTCAGGAATTAAAAGGGCCTGATCAAGAGAAAACAATTCATTAGGGCAGCACGGTGGCTCAGTGGATAACACTGTAGCCTTGCAGCGCTGGAGTCCTGGGTTCAAATCCCACCAAGGACAACATCTGCAAGGAGTTTGTATGTTCTCCCTGTGTTTATGTGGGTTTCCTCCAGGTTCTCCGGTTTCCTCCCACACTCCAAAAACATGCTGATAGGAATCTAGATTGTGAGCCCCATCGGGGACAGCGTCGATAATGTGTGCAAACTGTAAAGTGCTGCGGAATATGTTAGCGCTAAATAAAAATAAAGATTATTATTATCAGATTTTTTCCTTTGGGGCCATTTGAAGGGTTGGGTGAACACTAGCAAGCCACAAGCATTACAGGCGCTCCTAGAGAACATACAGCAAGAAATTCAGGCTATGCCCTCAGACATCCTGTAGAATACATTCAACAATATGGAATGGCGCTTGTAGGCGTGCTTGGATGTGAACGGTGGACATTTTCAACACCTGCTTCAAAACATCAGTTTCTCATGAACCAAACTATGTACAATCCAAAGTTCAGTACGATTGATCAACTCTTTGAGAAGTTACAGCAATTTTTCCGGGTAAAGTAGCGAGCGAATCGCTCTGTATAAAGTCTCCAGGATACACTATGGCAGAATCACCTACTAAAAGAAATGCTGATTTCTTAGGAAATAGAAGAGAAGTGTATTTCATACCTGCTGCAAATCCAATGAGGAACAAAATATAGACAAACATGAAGCGAAGCATATCCCGTAGTATCATCTGCAAAACAGAAAAGATTATGTGCAGGATGATCTCATCTCGTCATTTTGGGAGACAATGTATAGAAGAAGAGTCAATGTACCACGAGGAAGGCCAGAGACATTACAAAGTAACACTTTTATTCCCACAGGGGTGGATTACATTTTAGAGGGGGATCGCACATCTAGCTTTATTCCATATTTTTTTTTACAAATATGTTGGTTCTAGTACCACATTTATAGAAGCTGTAAATGTAATTTATAACAATATGTCAAACTGCATAATAAATGTAATGATAAATTAAAATGATATATACAGTGGGGAAAAAAAGGATTTAGTCAGCCACCAATTGTGCAAGTTATCCCACTTAAAAAGATGAGAGAGGCCTGTAATTGACATCATACATTTCATCACACCGAGCTGCTTGCCTATTGCACATTCAGTCTTCCCAGCCTGGTGCAGGGCTACAATTTTGTTTCTGGTGTCCTTCGACAGCTCTTTGGTCTTCACCATAGTGAGTTTGGAGTGTGACTGTTTGAGGTTGTGGACAGATGTCTTTTATACTGATAACAAGTTCAACAGGTTCCATTACTACAGGTAATGAGTGGAGGACAGAGGAGCCTCTTACAGAAGAGTTACAGGTCTGTGAGAGCCAGAAATCTTGTATGTTTTTAGGTGACCAAATACTTATTTTCCACCATAATTTGCTAAATAAATCTTACCAAATCAGACAAGGTGATTTTCTGGATTTGTTTTCTCATTTTGACTCTCATAGTTGTGGTCTACCTATGATGTCAATTACAGGCCTCTCTCATCTTTTTAAGTGGGAGAACATGTACAATTGGTGGCGGACTAAATACTTTTTTCCCTAACTGTATCACATATAAATGTAATATACGGTAGATGTAGAAGATATAGTATATAAAGCCGTATTATTGGGGGAGGTGACATATTCCTGGATTTACTGAATGCTCCAATTAAACTGCACCCACTTTCTTACTGCCCCGTGCTCAATGCATGGGTAAGAACCACAAATGTATTTTCGTTCCAAGTCTGACCTTGTTACATAACTGACCTCATACAGATTACACCTGGTGACAGGTGTCCATTACTATCATAACACCCATCATGCTGATGTAAAAAGGAAATGGACATATGTCTAGAGGTAACTGTGTGGTCATTAACATTTAGTAGATCCATATAGGTAAATGTTAACCATGTGGACACAACAAACATGAATAGGAACGTCACCAACCTTCTCAATCATCACTGCATAAATTCCCATCTGCTGGAAGCCTCGAGTAAAGTATAGCACATTGACCCAGCTCATTGCTAAGCAGATGACCATAAACGCCACATACTCATGTCTCCCAAAAAAGTACAAGATAGTGGACATCAAGACAAAAACTGACTGACAAAAACTAGAGAAGACATAGAAAAAAACATTATAAGGGTCAGATAATAGGAAGGGGATAAGGGTTCAATTTAATGGGGACCTCCACCATGTAGGAGCCTCAACTTCCAAGATCCCTTAAAGGGATACTACTAAAATAGTAAGTTATCCCCAAACACCAAGGGATAACTGATCGCTGGAGGTCCAACTGCTGGGACAATCGGCTAACAGTATCTGCAGAATGGGGCTCTGCAGAGCCCCATCTTGAACGCAGTGGAGGTGCACATATTTCTTTTCTATGGGACTGCCAAGGAAAAGTCAAGTACTCTGTCCCACCATTTCTGACAGTACCATAGACAATGAATGTAGCAGAGATCAAGCATGTGCCCCTTCGCTCCATTCACGATAGGGCTCTTCAAAGCCTGGTTGCCAGGTTCCAGAGCACCGTTATCAGGATCTCTGGAGGTCCCAGTGATCAAACCTCCAGTGATCAGTAAGTGATCTCTTATTCTAGGGCAGGGTTCCCCAACTCCAGTCCTCAAGGCACACCAACAGGTCATGTTTTCAGGATTTCCTTAGTATTGCCCAGGTGATAATTGCATCACCTGAGCAATACAAAGGAAATCCTGAAAACATGACCTGTTGGTGGGCCTTTAGGACTGGAGTTGGGGAACCCTGTTCTAGGGTATTACTTACTATTTGGGGAATAATCCTTTAACCTTGCTTTTTTGGATATACCATGCACCAAGTTACAAGATCTTTTAATTGCGTCTCCAGAAGCATCAAATTCGCTCTGCATATTTAAATGTAGTTTTCTTCTTTTTATTAAAGCAGAGGTATTCACCTTTAACAAACATTTTCATACACTCGTTTATGGAATTCTGTGATTCTGTAAAGAGCCCTTATTTTTTGACAAGAGAGAGCAGAGAGCGGCAACAAAGAGTCTCCCACTATGAAGGACCTGTCCTGTCCTGCATTACATAGTCAACCTATTGAATAAGCATTGTGTAATTCTCAGTTTCTCCTGCAGAGGTGCTGCAGTAAAATGGAACACTATCAGGATTGTCCAAAGCAGAAAACCCAATTTAAAGAGGGAAGATTGCTCCTGTCCTGAGAAAGCAGAGGATGCAGTATCAATTGGGCAGACAAACACATTGGACCACACATTTTTATTCTACAATCAGCATGTTCCTGTCAAAAGGTTCTTGATTGCATTGTAAATGTGCATCCTCTATAACAGGGGTGGGCAATTATTTTTCCCAATGGATCACATGAGAGATTTATGACTGTTGTGGAGGCCAAACCAATAGGCTGAAATTAATTCTGCTTAATATTAATATGAACAAATTCATTCTAATTATTTTATATTGATATTAATTGTATCAATTCATATTGAGCAAAATTAAGTATGCTGAGTGACACCCCTATATACCATGTGAGCCCACACACAACCCCTACATACAGTGTGAGCTCTCATACAGCCCTCCTAAATACAGTATAAGCCATCACACAGCCCTCCTATACACAGTATGAGCCCTTGCACAGCCCCTATATACAGTTTAGCCCCACACAGACCCTATACAAAGTATGACTCCCCACACAGCCCCTATATAAAGTATGAGTCCCCCATAGCTCCTAATACAATATGATTCTCACATAGCCCTATATACAGTATAGCCCAAAGCCTCATTTATACAGCATGAGCCTCACATAGCCCTCTATATACAGTATGAGCCAACACAGTACCTATATATTGTATGAATCCATACGAAAACCTCTATATACAGTATGAGCCCCACACAGCCTCACTTATACAGCAAGAGCCCTCAAATAGACCTTACATACAGTATGAGCCCCAACACAGTACCGTATATATTGTATGAATCTACACAAAGACCTCTATATACAGTATGAGCTCCACACAGCCTCACTATATACAGTATGAGATCTCACATAGCCCCTTAACAGTATGAGCCCCAACACAGTACCTATATATTGTATGAATCCAACAAAGACCTCTATATACAGTATGACCCACACAGCCTCAGTTATACAGCATGAGTCTCAATAGCCCCTAACATACAGTATGAGCCCCAACACAGTACCCTATATATTGTATGAATCTAACAAAACCTCTATATACAGTATGAAGCCCCACACAGCCTCACAGTTTATACAAGCAAAGTACCTATCCTCAAATATGAGCCCCATACATATCAGTATAGAGCCACCAACACACAGTACCCTATATATTGTATGAATCTACACAAAGACCTCTATTTACAGTATGAGCTCCACACAGCCTCACTATATACAGTATGAGATCTCCCATAGCCACCTATATACAGTATGAGCCCCAACACAGTACCCTATATATTGAATGAATCTACACAAAGACCTCTATATACAGTATGAGCCCCACACAACCTCACTATATACAGTATGAGATCTCACATAGCCCCTGTAAGGTTTCACTCACTCGGCTGCTTCAGAGGTAAATCAGGAGACTCGATCTTATGCAAAAAGTCCTTAGGTTTATTACATCATAAACCATATGGTAACATACAATACACTCTTCAAGGCTTCAGCTCCTGCCTGGAGCCTCGCTCTTCAGTCACAGAGACCTCTCTGTAATGTCCTGCCTTGGACACATGGAAGCCTGTCCACGCTGGCAGACTCCCACACACTCCCCCTCTCAGGATAAAACACACTCCATTACATAGGTGTAACTCCACCCCCAGGTGAGGTCAGGATCACATGGTTAGGTCACCTGATCACGACCTCAACACAGGTCCTTTAGCCACACCATTACATACAGGTTTTATCCCGGGTATTTAGACACAAGCCCCTTGGGTGGGTTTGTAGGTGACTGGACCCGCCCAGCTCTCCTAGTCACCTGGAAGCCTCCCAATATATAGTACAACTCAGCAGTAGATCTGCTGAACCAAAACATATCCAGGCTTCCATCACAGGGCCACCCACCTCTGTGATACATAACGTCCATCCATCACATGCCTCCATGCATATCCCGAGGAGCCTACACAGTGCCCCCTAGCTGCATCAGGGGTCACTACACCACATACCTCCCCCCTCTGTTCAAACTTGTGGGGTTGAACACTTTTTACCTGACCAGAGATCCTTCTCGGTCGTCTCTGCCAGTCAAACCGTCTCTCTAAGTCGGACCCTGCTATTAATCTCTTTGGTAGGCGTCTGTCCTCCGACTCTGTCACATCTGTTGCTGACAGGCCCCCCTGTCAGACCACCCGCATCCCCAGCGGTCAGTATGGCGTCGCAATTCACTTGCACCCATACGTCCTGTCTGGTCTGAGTCCTTTTCATTTCGTCCACTACAGGTTCTCCTGCTTAGGTCACTCATCACTGAGCTAACTGAGGCATCACTATTTCTACCTCTTCCATCAGGCGACCTATTTCCTGTATTATCTCCAGCTTGAGGACTTCTCGTCTTCAGCGAACCTCTTCGCCTCTCAATACCACGGGTTGAAGGTGGCGACCATCTTCTTTCCATTTCCCGTAGGTTTCTGTTGACCTGCTCCCTCTCAAGTCGTAGCTGCTCTACTTCTCTCAGGTACGACACACGATACTCCAGGAGCATCCGATATTCCCAAGGCTCTCCCTGGATCCGACAACGAGGAACGGAACCATCCCGTCTTCACCCACGACCTTGGACTTCGTCATCAGCCGGAATCCTGACTCTCGTCACACCGGACTTATTTACCATCTCCTGCATCACTTTCCCGAGTCTTCCGATGACCTTCTTCACCAGACCTCTGGGCACTTGAACGATGTCTTCCATCAAGCCAAGCTGATTTTGAGTCTTTCTTGCTTGCTCCAGACGTCAGTGGCTTCGTGATTTCTCCACAGGATCATTTGCTTTGTGCGGAGACAATGTAGGTGCATGTCCCTCAGGATAGCCACCCGCTTCATTGTGACTTCCCTAGTCGACAGTATGACCAACTGTTTCGTCTCTGGCACCCAGTTCAACTGCATGCTTCTACTGCCTTTCTAAAGGCCTCATGCACCTCCTAATGGCACACACTTCTCGCATGTCTTCAGGTATTTTTACCACACACTTAAAGAGTGAAGCCTCATCCTCTTTCTGAGACTCAGTTTCTTCACTACCCCTTGCCAAGACGGTCACTGGCACTTCCGCCTTGTCATCACTCGGGCACGGCAGCTGTAAAGGGTATGCCACACTAAACAACATCGCTAACGGGATCGCTAAAAAACGTCACTATTTAGCGATCCCGTTAGCGATGTTGTTGTGTGCGGCATCTACCAGCGACGTGGCCCCTGCTGTGATCTCGTTCATCACAGCGATCGTTCCGGACCCTATTTTTATCGTCGGCGTCCCGCTGGTGTCCCGCTGGTAAGTATATATCGCTGAGTGTGGCACCTTTTTTTAGCGATTTAGCGGTACAAAAGTACTGCTAAAGTCGTTAAGGAGATCAGCTAACCGCGATAGCGTCCTTAACGACATCGCTAAATTAGGCCACTACTAGCGATATTAAAACGATCCCGCTAGCGATCTCATTAGTATGCGATGTTAACGAGATCGCTAGCGGGATTGTTTAGTGTGGCATACCCTTAAGTCTTCAACCTGCAATTTCTTCTCCTGCAGAAGACCTCTTACTGCTTCTCTAAACACTTCCATATCTTCTCTTATGGTCTTATTCACACCTTGCCAGGTTGCCAAGTAATCTCTGAGCTCAGAGACTTCCTTCTCCAGCTCATCCACTCTTTTCTCAGCAGTTTGTCTCAGGGCCTTTTCTTGTTCAGCATGTTCTTTCATGGTCTTTATTTCGGCCTGAAACTCAGCAAACTTTTGCTCTCACCCGACAACTTTTTTCCAATGTCCTGGAGCTCTTGTGTTTTCTCTCCACACTGAGCCTTGACTGCCGCAACCTCGGACTCCAGGTGGCGCACCCGCTCCACCTGCACGGAGTTGGCGACTTCCGTGTCTGACCCCTTCAACCTCTCTTGAGGATATGCCCGGTCGTCCTCAGGTACCTCTCGACACTTTGTACCTTCAGAGAGCTCCACACACTCTAGTACTTCTTCATTGACGTCCTCAATGGGTGCAAGGGGCTCAGGCTCTTTGCGCCCTTTACGTTTCCGACGACGGGAGGACTTTTCCTCCTTGGGGGGCCCTACATTACTGTACTCCCTTTCTCTATTAGAGTCACAGTCACCCTCGGAGTTTGAGTCACATCCCCCTGTATCGTGAACCCTCCAGTTACCCTCTAACTGGGTGTCCGTTCTAGACGTCTTATCTACCATATCGTTATCAGTTCTTCTGTCATAAATTTCAGGGGACATCATGTCAGTAAGTTGGGCCGACGCATCCCTTCCTCCTGTGTCACCGTCTGACTCGTCAGTTTTGGGAAGCGTCACTGTCCCAATGTCTGCCACCCCAACAGTATACAGGCCTCCCTCCTGCTGTAGAGGAACTCCCCTGTCCCACAAGCCACAGAACAGTTTAGAGTCCCGACCTATGACCACTGGACACGACAAATTAGGGATTATAGCGACATCCTGTCCTGCAAAGCCCCAGCCTGTCTCAAAGATTACCCTGGCCAGTGAATAATCCTTTGTGTCCCCATGGATACAGGTGACCCGACCTTTCTTCCAGGTATTTGAAACCCGTCAGGTGCTACCCTCACTAGAGTCACCGGACTCCCCGAGTCGACCAGACCCACCACCTCTCATCGTGTATCTGCAGGGCACATCCCCGTAGTAGGGTGCCGGGCGGATAGTTCCTAAGGCAGACTGGACACATATAACATATTTGCCTCGGGCAACAGTTTGTCTGAACCTCCCCTTTAACGTTGGGATCCTCCACCCCCTTTTTGCCAACCGCCCCTTTTTGGGTTGCCGTCCCCTTTTGGGACTCCGCCCCCTTTTGAGCCATCATCCCTTTTGGGTTGCCACCCCATTTTGGGACTCCGCCCCCTTTTGGGCCATCACCCCTCCTTGGGTTATACACCGTGGACTCCCCCCACGGCTCTACCAGACCCCAGTACGCACAGACCCTTATGTCTCTCGGGGCTGGTACCGTCACTTTAAGAGGTCACCCACTCTGGACCTCTGATGTTCTTATGGTACTTCCCCAGCTCCTGCTGGTACTGTCACCTTCCGCCAGCACCTCCGGCTACCGCGCACAAGCCGCTGCTGCCACTGCAGCTCTTGCTGCTGCAGAACCTCTTGCTGCAAGTCACTGTAGCTCCTGCTACCATAAGTCTCTGCACGCTGCGCTGTCTTGCCGCTTGTCACCTTCTGACCCCACGAGTCACAGCCAGCCGTTGTCACCTTCGTGGACTCCGATGAGCCACAGCACACACCTCACACGTGTTCCAGAAGGAAAAAAACACCAAAATAAAAAAATAGTTTCTCACTAATTCTCACTGATCCCGACCAGCCTAGCACGGTTGTCAAGACCGTCCCCTGTTGGCGTCAGCCACACAGGTTCCTGGAGACCTCAGCCTCAGAGGTACCCAGTAAACACAAAAATACAGTCTTTCTCACTGACCCGTCAGCACACCACAGACTCCTGTCTATCACTCTTGGCCACAGAGATTTCCGGACACCTCCTCTCTCAGAGAAGCATCCCACAAAGGAAAAAAAACAGTCTCACTGACCCGTCAGTACACCACAGACTCCTGTCTGTTACCTGCTGGCCACGCAGGTTTCCGGACACCTCCTCTGAGGTATCCTCTCAGCATGCTTTTCGCTTACTTCTCAATGACCCCGGTCACATAACACAGACTCCTGTCTGTCACCACTGCTTAACAGTTTCTTCAGCTACCTCATATCAGAGGCACCACATAAACATAACCACAGTTTATTCGTGACCACTGGTCACACTCACGGTTTTCACAGACCGTCCGTTCCTCCTCTGATTCCTGATTCCCAGTCCTGGAACATGTGCTTCTTGGGCCGCTGCCAGCATTCCATCCACCAATTGTAAGGTTTCACTCACTCGGCTGCTTCAGAGGTAAATCAGGAGACTCGATCTTATGCAAAAAGTCCTTAGGTTTATTACATCATAAACCATATGGTAACATACAATACACTCTTCAAGGCTTCAGCTCCTGCCTGGAGCCTCGCTCTTCAGTCACAGAGACCTCTCTGTAATGTCCTGCCTTGGACACATGGAAGCCTGTCCACGCTGGCAGACTCCCACACACTCCCCCTCTCAGGATAAAACACACTCCATTACATAGGTGTAACTCCACCCCCAGGTGAGGTCAGGATCACATGGTTAGGTCACCTGATCACGACCTCACCACAGGTCCTTTAGCCACACCATTACATACAGGTTTTATCCCGGGTATTTAGACACAAGCCCCTTGGGTGGGTTTGTAGGTGACTGGACCCGCCCAGCTCTCCTAGTCACCTGGAAGCCTCCCAATATATAGTACAACTCAGCAGTAGATCTGCTGAACCAAAACATATCCAGGCTTCCATCACAGGGCCACCCACCTCTGTGATACATAACGTCCATCCATCACATGCCTCCATGCATATCCCGAGGAGCCTACACAGTGCCCCCTAGCTGCATCAGGGTCACTACACCACACCCCCTATATACAGTATAGCCCCAACACAGTACCCTATATATTGTATGAATCCACACAAAGACCTCTATATACAGTATGTGCTCCACACAGCCTCACTATATACAGCATGAGCCCTCACATAGCCTCTATATACAGTATGAGCTCTACATTCCCTCCCTATATACTCCGGTCTTTGCTGTGTGCGCTGACGCTCGGAAGCAGCGAGATGCAGTGATGTCATCGCATCTGCTGTCGCAGTCACAGACGCTGAATGGTGGAAGGAATCCTGAGGATGCAGATAGCGGTGATATCGGGACACCAGGCGGGTGAGAGCTGCTGCATGGTTTTAGACCCTTCAGCTGTCTTGGTCATTGGGTGGCTGGAACAGTCAGAGGGCCGAATGTGGCCCACGGGCCACACTTTGCCCAGGTTTGATCTACAACATTTTTTTTCACCTACTGCACAACAAAATAGAATAAATAGTCTAAAAATGTGGACTTACAACAGCATTTCACTGTAGCTGTCAACAAGCAATGCCTTCAAGGACAGATGTCTCTGCATGAAATACTGGACCTAAAGGAACCAAACAATGTATATGTTACCCTTATCTGTTCAGGTAACCAGTTTCCATTTGTTTGTAATGGATTCAAATTAAAAGAAACTGATCGGTTACAAATGGAGCAAAAATGGATGCAAAATGGAAACCACCATTTCCGTTTTTGAACAGTGCTCCTTGGCAATGGCTCAAAGTCTACTCAATAGATAAAGAAACCAATAGGCAGCACTGCAGCCCAAGTATGTGAAGAAATGGGGCTACTCTTTTATTGCATTGGCATGAATCGGTAAAGTACTCTCATTTTTTTACAAACTTGAATTGGAGTGCTGCCTATTTATTTTGATAGACAGAGACAAACAGATTGACAAACTAACAGATAGACAGACAGACAATTAGATGATAGATTATATAGAAGGTACGATGATTCTCTAGATGCCGATTGATATCGAAAGGGGTTGTCCAGGCTTGGGACAAATTTCTTCACAATTGTTGCCAGTGTGAGCAGATGGTTATGTGACAGTGTGTATGTGATTTGTATATTAGCAGCCACATGCCAACTAGACATGCAGGCTCCTCTGAATTCTCTTCTATTAAGAAAAGCCAAATGCGTCTAGTTGGCATGTGACCACAAGCATGCAAATGGCATACGAACAGTTACATACCCATCCGCTCGCACTGGCAATACCGGGGAATTGTGACAGTGTGCGTAGAGTGACTGCAGACTTTTGTCCCGAGACTGAACAACCAGGATAATAGGTAATACAACATTCCTAGTAGTCATCTAGAAGTATGTTTTTTCCTATATTTATAATGCATGTTCACAGATTTCTCATTTAGATGATCTCACAGTATTAACTTACCCCTCTTAAAAAGAAATAGAGTCCCCCGATCACAGTCATCACCTCCCCAGTGGCACGAAGTTTACTATCTACAGGGAACGGGGGCTGAAAAATTCAACACAAATGCTATTATACATCATTTAAAATGAGCTAGAGCTAAAAGAATAAAATCTAATAAAGATTAAAATCTGTCTATCCTTACATCATCAGTTGGGGAGATTTGGAAGACCCCCGCCAACCATGCACATTATATTGGGAACCAGTCTTGCTCAAATTGTCGGTTCGGGACACTTTTATATACAGTAATATGTATGGGGCCCTTTAGGGCCAGTATGATAATTGCTGGACTTCTATTTATTTATTTTTTTAAATATTGATATGATATGGAAAATAAAAAAGACATTATCAAATATTTTTAAAAATACATTAACCATGAAAACCTAATTTAAACAATAGGTGATTTCCTGATGACACATCCCACCTCACTGCTATCCAGTATTTATTATAAGTTCTCAATTTAATAATTGAAAAAAAAGCACTTACATTGCCCACGACTGGTCTGTAGTAGGCGGCTATGGTAAAAATGGTGATATATATCACATACGTCAAGAAGTTCAAGTAGAAGATACGCTTGACAAAACGATCCCACTTGTCTTGTAATAATCTGTTGAGAGGCTCCACCAGCAACATTTCATGGCGATTCTGTAGGACATGGAGGTACAATTTACCTTCATTGCAGAACTCTCTGCATGGTAGACAAAGCTTATAAGATTAAACTGCAGTGGTGTAACATTTGACAGTCAAAGGGGCTGTACTGCATGCTTCTTATTTATTAGGATAGAACATGTGCATCATACGTCCTTGCATTATCTAGAGCAAGAAGTTCAACGCGGTCCATGAGAGAGTTTCTATATGGATGTCTGATCAATGAGGGTGCAACCTGCGGACCAGTCTGGCGTCGCCTCAATGTCTCAGTTCAGGAGTCATCTGGGTGGTGAGAGCCTTTCCTTCAGGCATGGTCCACACCACTTACTTCACAAGACATAGACAGGGACCTAGTTTCAGGTCTAAAGGCTTTCATATCAAATTTAGAGCAAAAACATGAGCACTCTTTTCAGCACCTATAAGCTGCATGTTGGCGTGGCTTGATGCTGTTTCGTCATTGCTTTGCAGTTTGACCAGGCGTGGGTTGGGCTGCAAAGGCAACGGATGTATGGATATAGCAGATTTTGGCTCGGCATCCTGCACAACATTCCATTCACAGAAAGGTCACATCTACTGGACAATCATCAGTTGTGGGACACTGCCAATTCTATGCAAGTTACAAGTTTGGCATGAATGTTTGATTTGCGGGAGAACCCACTCAGCTTTGTGCTGTTTCTGTAGATCAAAACAAATTCCCAGAGTGGGCATTGCTTGTGCAACAAACATTGGTGAAAAGGGAGGTACTTCTGGCTTGGTTAAATCGGTACCCCAGGAAGGAGGAGGCAAAGAGCCTTCGGGAGGGATTCTGTTATGATTTTTTTAATCTCTTTTTAATTTTGGACAGTTTCCGCAGTTTGCTCAAATTTTAAGTCAGTTTGAAATGTTATTCCTTTGCTAAGGGATAAATTGTTAAAAAGAAGTTTAGTTGGGTTGGATGGTGGTTATTTTCAGGACCCGCCTTTTGAGAACCTGAGAGTATCCCCCTTAGGGCTCATGCCGAAGAAGGAGATGGGTACGTTTTATTTGATTCACCATTTATCTTTCCCACATGGAGCATGAATCAATTATGGCATTTCTAAAGAGAATACAGTCATTAATCATTCGTCTTTCAACAGGCTGGACAGTTTTTTTTGTTCATCAGGCAGGTAGCGATGCGTATTTGGGACAGTCAGATATGGAAGTAGCTTATCGGTTACTACCTATCCATCCTGATTGTTTTCATTTGTTGTGGTGTTGTCTTGAAGGAGAGAATTTCATGGATATGTGTTTGTCAATGGGGTATTCCATCTTGTGCCATTATTTTGAACTTTTTAGCCAATTTTCAGAGTGTACGTTTAGGTAAAAAACAAGCATTCCATCAGCAATTCACTACCTAGACAAAATTTGTCTGTGGGCTCTGGGAACTCATTTGTTTGTTAGTACTCGTGTAGTGTTGGCATCCTTGTGCAATTCCCATCACTCACTCACCACCCCAGCCCTCGGCCCGTGATTCCTCCTGCTGCTGCGGCTTCCCGGTGTCTGCGCACATCTGGCAGATCTCCGGGCACGGCACTTAGGGCGTGCGCGCTCCCGGTCTCTTGAAGAGACAGAGCTTACCCTCCTAAAGTGTCCCCAGCCAATAGCTGAGAAACACTTATTATTTAAAGCACCTCCACCTATTGGGAGGTGCCTGAGCAATGTGTTCACTGTTCTAGTATACCTGCCTGCAATTCCCATCCCAGCTGCCATGCCTGCTTGTACACCAGCTGTACCTGCCAGCACTTGCCACTGCTGCCTGTATACCAGCAGACCTTGCCATTCCTGTATATCAGTCGTGCCTGTACCAGTCGACCCTTCCCATTCCTGGCTGTTACAAATTTCTGCCCCTTCTGTGTGTCTGAAGTCCTCCTGGGAGTAGCACCTTGTGTCCATATGTAGCCAAGTTTAACCACACCATCAGGGACTCTAGAGAAGAGTCAGGTGTTCACCTAGTCACGCCCCTCCAGGCTTTCCTTGGTCCACAGCACAGTGGTTCCAATACCATGTATGTTATAACTTAAATACTTTTGGTACATTGTTGGCATAGTTCGTGGTTCTGATGGTGGAGGACATAACAGAGAAACAATGTATAAGGTTGATTTTTGGGCATTAAAATTGGTTTGGAATTGATGATTTTCCACTTAACGGAAGACAAGTTGTCTAGACTACAAATAAATGTCAACCAGGCCCACGGTCCAAAAAAGTGAAATTGTATCAGATGCAGGTCCTTCTAAGTTTGTTAATATTTTCCGGAAAAGTTATGCCCATGTGTCAGGTGTTCTCCCAGCGTTTATCACTGGAGACAAGTGGCATTTTCCCAGCCTCACTATATTGTGAGATTAACACAATACATGAAACAAGATTTGATAGTTTAGTTTTGAAGGTTTTTCTCCAGTCAATGGTAGATCAATATTTTAGAATCAGGACATATCAAGCAGATGCAGCAGGGAGGAGACAGTTTTGATTCAATTTTGGAGACACATTGGTGCAAAGAGCTGGGAGTGATAGTGGGTTAATGCGGAATATGACTTTACTTGAGTTGTTTCCAATAGCAGTAGTGGTGGAATTGTGCGGGATGGACTCAGTAATAAAAGTATTTGTTTCTGGATGGACAATAGTTCAGTAGGGCTAGTAGTAAACTCCCAGACATCTTCGTCCCCTCTGGTTTTGGCTTTGGTGAGACATTTGGTCCTGTGCAGCCTTCAATCAATATTTGGTTCAAGGCCAAGTCCTTTCTAGGTTCACAAAATTTCTCATTTCCAGGTTCACAAAATTTGTTTGCTGATGCTTTGAACCATTCACAGATGAAGGTTCTCAGGGAGCTTCATCAACTAGCTGATTTGCTGGGACCATTATGCCTTGTGGATCCTGGTAAAGAGGAACCTGTTGACTTGATTAAAAACTTGGTCTCTGCAGGAACATGATGAGCAGATAGTAATGCATGGAGTGATTGGCTATCATGCGTGTATGGACGTATTCCTGAGGATTCCTGAAACTAACAGTAGTTTTGGGGACGATTTTCTTTTGCACAATGAGAACATGCCATTAACACAGTATCAATATGCAACGGTTTTTAAGTTGGGGCTCAGGAAGCTGGGCCTGATTCCTACTGAACTCTGGACCCATTATTTTCAAATAGGGGTGGCCACTATGGCAGATTCTTGTGGCCTGTCAGTGGGAGAAGTAAAAGCGCTGGTAGATGTAAGTTGCAATTATTCCATGTCTATATTCATCCAGAGTTGATCGTTAGATGTGGTATCCGGTAGAATTAGTAAAAGGTGGATGCATTATTCGTTTTAGGCCAGGATCACACATGCGAGGAAATCGTCCGATGCTCGCATGTGAAATCCCAGCTCTGGCGCCGGCACTCGGGAGTGGAGCGAGCGGCTGCATATAAATACATGCAGCCGCGCACTCCACTCCCGAGTGCCGGCGCCAGAGCTGGGATTTCACATGCAAGCATCGGACGATTTCCTTGCATGTGTGATCCCGGCCTTACAGAGCAGTTTTCATCTGTGTGTTTATTGTTTTTCTTACAGGTCCATTGCAGTCCATATTGGTTTTTGTTGTAGGTCATTCATACATTTTCAGACCAACGGATCAGACCCATTGTCTGACCCGTTGGTCATAATTTAGGTAAAATACGGGTTATAATGTTATGGAAAGGGGTAAGGGACTCCGATGGATGCAATTTTCTTCTAATGGAAGTGGAAAGTAGCAAGCAGTACGCAGGTAATGTGATACTTACAATTCATGCATTAGATAATGACCTCGGCAAGGTAAAAGTGGTAAATCTTTTGGTGTTAATGAAGCAAGACCTTACAAGGCTGAGGGATTTTTTTTTGCAAAGGTTTTCATAGTATGGTCTGAGATAGTCCCTAGAAGAACATGACCAAGAAGTCCAAGAGAAGTGAAGTGGGCTAGACGTTTACCTAACATGCAGGTGCCAAAACAAGTTCAGGCCACGGATGGTGTGGTGATGAGGCACAGGACACTTGAAGGTGACAGAGCCAAATTATTATTACGAGACGGCGTGCACATGAACAACATTGGAGTGGATATTTTTCTCTCGAGGTAACAGGATGGGCTTCTTTCAGGTAGGACTGGTCGTAATGTAATATATTGTACAATATATATATATATATTATATATATACAGTACAGACCAAAAGTTTGGACACACCTTCTCATTTAAAGATTTTTCTGTATTTTCATGACTATGAAAATTGTACATTCACACTGAAGGCATCTAAACTATGAATTAACACATGTGGAATTATATACTTAACAAAAAAGTGTGAAACAACTGAAAATATGTCTTATATTCTAGGTTCTTCAAAGTAGCCATCTTTTGCTTTGATGACTGCTTTGCACACTCTTGGCATTCTCTTGATGAGCTTCAAGAGGTAGTCACCAGAATTGATCTTCCAACAATCTTGAATGAGTTCCCAGAGATGCTTAGCACTTGTTGGCCCTTTTGCCTTTACTCTGCGGTCCAGCTCACCCCAAACCATCTCGATTGGGTTCAGGTCTGGTGACTGTGGAGGCCAGGTCATCTGGCGTAGCACCCCATCACTCTCTTTCTTGGTCAAATAGCCCTTACACAGCCTGGAGGTGTGTTTGGGGTCATTGTCCTGTTGAAAAATAAATGATGGTCCAACTAAACGCAAACCGGATGGAATAGCATGCCGCTGCAAGATGCTGTGGTAGCCATGCTGGTTCAGTATGCCTTCAATTTTGAATAAATCCCCAACAGTGTCACCAGCAAAGCACCCCCACACCATCACACATCCTCCTCCATGCTTCACGGTGGGAACCAGGCATGTAGAGTCCATCCGTTCACCTTTTCTGGAACCAAAAATCTCAAATTTTGACTCATCAGACCAAAGCACAGATTTCCACTGGTCTAATGTCCATTCCTTGTGTTCTTTAGCCCAAACAAGTCTCTTCTGCTTGTTGCCTGTCCTTAGCAGTGGTTTCCTAGCAGCTATTTTACCATGAAGGCCTGCTGCACAAAGTCTCCTCTTAACAGTTGTAGAGATGTGTCTGCTGCTAGAACTCTGTGTGGCATTGACCTGGTCTCTAATCTGAGCTGCTGTAAACCTGCGATTTCTGAGGCTGGTGACTCGGATAAACTTATCCTCAGAAGCAGAGGTGACTCTTGGTCTTCCTTTCCTGGGGCGGTCCTCATGTGAGCCAGTTTCTTTGTAGCGCTTGATGGTTTTTGCAACTGCACTTGGGGACACTTTCAGGCTAAGTTCACACGTTGCGGAATTGCCGCGGAAATTTCCGCGGCAATCCCGCACTTCTCCCGCGGGAAATACGCATTTTTTTTTGTATGCGTATTCCCGCCAGAAACTAGAGTTTTGCAAGCGTAATTAGCTTGCAGAATGCTAGCGTTTTCCTAGCGATCTGTAGCATCGCTTGGAAAACTGATTGACAGGTTGGTCACAGTCAAACATAGTGTTTGACACGTGTGACCAACTTTTTACTATTGATGCCGTCTATGCCGCATCAATAGTAAAAAGATCTAATGTAAAAATAATAAAAAAAATAATAAATAATGATATTCTCACCTTCCGGCGGCCCCCGCAGCTTTCCCGCCTTCAGCGACGCTCCCGGCAACTCCCGGTCCCAGGAGTCCTTTGCGACAAATCACACCGATGACGTAGCATTACGCGAGACCGCTACGCCATCTGGGTGATCTCGCAAAGGACTCCTGGGACCGGGAGCGTCGCTGAAGGCGGGAAGGCTGCGGGGGCCGCCGGAAGGTGAGAATATCATTATTTTTTATTTTAATTATTGTTTTACCAGGGATATGGTACCCAGGGCCTGGAGGAGAGTCTCCTCTCCTCCAGACCCTGGGTACCATCGCACATGAACCGCTTACATTCCGCAAAATTAATGAACATGTTGCTATTTTTTCGCAGAAAAAAACGCAACATGTGGCCAAAACATGCGGAATCAATTAACATGAATAGGATGCTTAATGCTTGCGTTTTTTTAGCGTTTTTATCGCGGAAAATCGCGGAAAAAAAACGCGAAAAAAACGCAAATATTCCTGAACGTGTGCACTTAGCCTCAAAGTTTTCCCAATTTTTCGGACTGACTGACCTTCATTTCTTAAAGTAATGATGGCTACTCGTTTTTCTTTACTTAGCTGCTTTTTTCTTGCCATAAAACAAATTCTAACAGTCTATTCAGTAGGACTATCAGCTGTGTATCCACCAGACTTCTGCACAACACAACTGATGGTCCCAACCCCATTTATAAGGCCAGAAATCCCACTTATTAAACCTGACAGGGCACACCTGGGAAATGAAAACCATTCCCGGTGACTACCTCTTGAAGCTCATCAAGAGAATGCCAAGAGTGTGCAAAGCAGTCATCAAAGCAAAAGGTGGCTACTTTGAAGAACCTAGGATATAAGACATAATTTCAGTTGTTACACACTTTCTTGTTAAGTATATAATTCCACATGTGTTAATTCATAGTTTTGATGCCTTCAGTGTGAATGTACAATTTTCATAGTCATGAAAATACAGAAAAATCTTTAAGTAAGAAGATGTGTCCAAACTTTTGGTCTGTCCTGTGTATATATATATATATATATATATATATATATATATATATATATATATATATATATTGGAATATAATGTAATTGTTTTCCCCTTCCATGCCCATTGGTGTTTCTTGTCTGCAAGGCCTGCTGTCCACATTTTGGCTTTTGGTTATTTAGAGGAGCGATATAAAATTAAGGAAGAAAGGGGCATGGGTTGAGACTTTTTCTATCTATGCACTTATGTTTAATAACGCTTTGGTCAACCTATTAAACCTAATTTTTATTTATGTGATGTTCAGCTTCTCTTTTCCTGCTCTCAGATGAGGTTCACTATGCCACCCTTCCAGTGGGCTTCTGGGTCACTGACCAAACCAAAAACAACTGACCCTCCTACAGGTAACTCACCGGTGTTTCACTGCTGTAGGCGATGATCTCTAGGACTGAATTATTTTCTGTTGTGTCTACACCGGAGAGATCATATAGAGAAGAATGGACCGGGCCATATGCCCATTCAGTGAACTTTCTAGACAGATGCCTGCACTCCGGATTCTTTATTTCTCTCCTGAGAATATAGGCAAACACCTGAAATCATATAAACAGTTGCTACTAAATATTATGTGATAGCTGATATGGTCCACTGAAATGATTTGTGACCCAAAAAAGAAGATGCATACGCTGCATACAATCAGTCAAACCACCATTGAAACAATGTAGTTTGAATAAAAATCAATGTTTTGAGGCTCTGTATACAATATGGTAGTATGTGCGCATTACAAGCTTTGTGCCGGCAGAGTATGGCACCAAAATCCACATCGAAAACTGCATATAGGAATTCAGCCTTTAGTATCTTTCTCGTCACTTACCCCGATTTTCCCCGTTTTGGCTGCTAAGGTTAGTGCAGTTAAACCTTTCTTATTTGTAATTTCTTCTAGTCTCAAGGATGGTTTAATGTGTGCTCCCAAAACCAAAATCTCTCCATACATTTTGGTTACGAACTTTGTATTTTCTACTGTATTGTCTGCAATGTCAACCAAGGCATGAAGCACCGTGTTTCCAAAAGAGTCCCTGGCAGCAATATTGGCTGGAGAGTACTGGTTCTGTAGGAGATACTGGACAATATCTATTTGATTGGTGCAGGCTGCCAGAGATAAAGGCAGTTCTCCTAATAATAAAAACAAGAGGAATAGTAGACACGGTTAGAATTCAGTCACAATACAAGACAACGGAAAATCTATTTTAAAAAGTATTGTGCACTTTAACATATTAACTATGACTTTGTCCTATTTTTTACTCCATTAAGTTCTTTTATAGGACTTTTGCAGACCACACATACAAGAGCGGGTACTAATTAGATCAGTATGAATGGACGATGATGTGCAATCTTGTGGGAAATAATGCTGAAAGGTGAGAACATTGTCAAGAGGAACAATTAGCAAATGTTCTAGACAGTTAGTTACCATTAGATCTACTTTATCTTATTTTTCATTATCAAAGTGAAGTGGAAATTAAAAATGATGTTATATAATTTGGCCCATGAGAAAATGAGATTAAATTTAATGTTTACAGCACTTTTCAAATATTTACAATTAAATAAATTTAAAAAAGTTTCAAATCCACTGCAGATGGTCCTTTATTTCCCTGAAGATATTTATTTAGGAAAGAGACAGATGGTCGGATATCTTGGCTCAGGATCGTAACGAATGCATGGACTGGCCGTCGGCTCTCCCAACCCGAGCATGAAAGTATGTATTTCCATGCAGCTGTCACGTTCGGGTTGGAAGAGCCATCATCCAGTCAGAGCATCCGAGTTATACAGCCATCTGACTGTTCCCTTCTACCACTGCATCAATTTCAACCATGTCCAGAATGGTGGGAGTGGGAATGGAGGGGAATAAATAGGTGAGTAAGGCTATGTACACATGCAGGGTTTTTGCAGCATTTTTTTCTGCAGGCAAAACCTGCTCTCTTGGCAGTAAAAATGCTGAGTTCAAAATGCCTGTTTTTTTCTGTGATCCCAGAAAACCTTATTACAAGTAATTTTTCTTAAATTTACACTGGGTAAATATATTTTCTAATATTTCACAATATTGCTTCTTCTATCTCCAGCTACAGCTCCTTACCAAAATAGAAGCCGGCTCTTCCTTTGGCCTTCCGGAAGAATTCCCCATCTGCTCTCAAATGGACGTCTGCTCCATGTTGAACCAATAGCTCCACCAGATTCATGTTTCTTCTTTCAATGGCAATATGCAGAGCGGTCTGACCTGGTGCACAAGAGCAATAAATCCAAAGGCAACAATATAAGTGTTATAACCCTCTTGTTAGGTTTTGTTTCAGTTTGCTGTCACATGACCTTTTTACCCTATTTAGTCTGGTTCCGCCCTTCTGGCTTTGCTGGACTTCATTGTATTACCTACTCTTAAGCTAGCCGGGTGCTTAGGTGCCTTACTCTGTCAGTTTTGCTAGATCTTACGATCTCTTAGTAATTTGTTTTCTGTTTTATTTTTCTCTGCTACAATTTCTGTTAGGAGGTGTCCACCTTTTCACCCAGTCCCTAGATCTTGTAGGGATTCCTCCCTCGCAACTATAGGTCTTCGTTCAGACTAGCTGAGGACTTTAGCGGGTCTGGTCGCAGGATCAGGTTCCCCGTTACATCGTAGGGATCCAGCTTAGTACTATTGTAGGGACAGAATTCCTACCTTTCCTTAGTGCTTGTAGCAGATCATAACAGTAAGTCCAGCCAAGAAAAAAAAAAAAAAAAAAATCTGTAAGGAAAGATTTTCTTTTTCTATCATGGTGTCGATTCAGGATTTAGTTCAACGCCTGCAGGGACTCTCTCTGGAGGTGGCTGAGATAAAGCAACACGTGAGTAGTTGTTCTGGAGCACATTTCGTGGAGCCAAAGGTACGTTTGCCTGATTTATTTTTTGGTGAACAACAAGATTTTTTTTCTTTTAAAAATGCTTGCTTGTTGTATTTCCGTTTGAGACCCAGATCCTCTGGTGAGGAATCACAGCGCATAGGGTTCATAATGTCACTTTTGCGCAAAGAACCTCAGGAATGGGCCTTTTCTCTGCAGCCTAGTGATCCATGCTTTATATCAGTGGATAGTTTTTTTTCTGCTTTGGGGTTATTGTATGACGATCCGGATCGTGTTTCATCAGCTGAGACAGAATTGAGACGTTTGAGACAGGGATCAGGTGGTGTGGAACAGTATTGTACTCACTTCCGTAGATGGTCCACTCAGGTAGGATGGAACGATTCAGCTTTGAAAAGTTTATTTCTTGCAGGGTTAAGTGAGAGGGTTAAAGATTTGCTGATTGCTTATCCTATACCTGGTAACTTGCAAGAGGCTATGCAATTAGCCATACGGGTGGATAGGAGACTGCGTGCAAGGGTTAATGAGAGTAAATCTGCCTTGTCAGCTCCAAGTTTGGAGAAGGAATGTACTGACATTGGAGAGCCGATGGAAATTGGAGCAATGACACCTCACTCTCGTGAAAAAGAACGCAGATTTGCTAAGGGCTTGTGTTTCTATTGTGGCAAATCTGACCATTTCATTAAGAACTGTGCGCTTCGTATGACTAAAGAAAAAAAAAAAAATGAGGTCAGTTTCGCCCGCATAGCTTGTTTAAACAATAAAGGTGTCTTTCTTTCTGCTACCACTGCTGGTGAGGAGGAATTAATGGAGTTTCGGGTATTTGTGGATTGTGGTTCAACTCTCAATGTGATTGATGGGAAATTTTTGGAAAAACTAAAATTAGAACCCAAACTTCTGTCTTCCCCTATTAATGTGGTTGCTGTGGATGGTTCTCCCTTGAAAAATGTTACTCACCATATCTGTGAATTTCCTCTTACTATTAATGGTGTTCATCAAGAGAATTTGGATTTGGTAGTTTTGAACAATTTGCCCTCACCGGTGATTTTGGGGTTACCCTGGTTAAAATTGCACAATCCGGTACTGGATTGGTCTACCAATGAAATTAAGTCCTGGAGTCCTAATTGTTATGACAAGTGTTGTAACGGGCGTATTGCTGCTGTAGTTAAGGGGGAGTTACCTGTACCTATTCAGGATTTTTGGAAAGTTTTTTCTGATAAGGAATCGCAGGTATTGCCTCCTCATAGAGAATATGATTGTGCAATTGAATTTGTCCCTGGAGCGACTCTTCCTAAAAGTCGTTTATTTAATTTGACGATTCCTGAGAGAAAGGCTTTGGAGGAATACATACAGACAAGCTTGGCCGCCGGTCACATTAGGCCTTCCAAGTCTCCTGTGGCGGTTGGATTTTTTTTTGTTAAAAAAAAGGACGGCGGTTTTACGGCCTTGTCTGGATTTTCGTGAGATTAATAAGATTACTGTACGCAATCCTTACCCACTGCCATTGATTCCTGATTTGTTTAACCAGTTAGTGGGGGCCAAGTGGTTCTCGAAAATTGATCTTCGAGGGGCATACAATTTGTTGCGCATGAAGGAGGGGGATGAATGGAAGACTGCGTTTAACACTCCACTGGGTCATTTTGAGAATCTGGTTATGCCTTTTGGGCTTTCCAGTGCTCCGGCATTTTTTCAGAATCTTATCAATGACATCCTTAGACCTTTGATCGGCAGAAGTGTGGTTGTGTATTTGGATGACATTTTGATTTATTCACCGGATTTGCAGTCTCATTGGAGGAGTGTGCGTGAAGTATTACAGTTACTGAGTGATAATTCACTTTTTGCCAAACTAGAAAAATGTGAGTTCGCTGTACAGAGACTTAGTTTTTTGGGCTACATTGTCTCCAGTGAAGGTTTTGAGATGGACCCGGTGAAAGTGCAAGCTGTGCAGGATTGGCCTAGACCTATTGGTGTGAAATCAATACAGAGGTTTTTGGGGTTCGCCAATTATTATAGAAAATTCATAAAAAAAATTTCTGTGATTGCCAAACCTCTGACCGATCTCACCAGGAAAGGTGCTGATGCGGTTCAGTGGACTACTGAGGCCATTGAGGCTTTTGTGTTGCTAATGGAGAAGTTCAGCTCTGCTCCCATCCTTACGCAGCCTGATGTGACTAAACCATTTTTGGTTGAGGTTGATGCTTTTCTCCTATGGTGGGTACTGAGGAGGAGGAGAACATTTTACAAGAGGGGGTTGTTATTGCTGTCTTGGACTCCGTGTTGGAAGATGAGATTCTTAAAGCACAGGAGAATGCCCCATCTAACACGCCGCATGGGAGGTTGTTTGTGCCTGGTACCCTGAGGAGAGATTTGTTTGTTGAATGTCATGACTCTCGGTTGGCAGGTCATCCTGGAATCTCTGAGACCAAGAGACTTGTGGGTCGCAGTTTTTGGTGGCCAGGATGGCAGAAGGAAGTCATTAAGTGGGTGCGTCAATGCACTGTGTGTGCTAGATCTAAGTCTTCTCATACTCCTGCTGTGGGGTTGCTTTGCCCTCTGGAGGTCGTCCCTAGTGCACCTTGGACACATTTGGCTATGGACTTTATTACTGACCTTCCCCCCTCTGAGGGTTTCACTGTCATCTGGGTGGTCGTGGACCGTTTTAGCAAGATGTGTCACTTAGTTCCTTTCATCAAACTGCCCTGCGCTAAGACTCTCGCTAAGGCCTTTGTCAAGGAAATAGTCAGACTACATGGTGTTCCTACTGACATTGTTTCTGATAGGGGACCTCAGTTTGTGGCTCGTTTTTGGCGCGCCTTTTGTGACAGGTTGGGAGTTCATTTGTCGTTTTCATCCGGATATCATCCTGAGTCTAATGGCCAGACAGAAAGGAAAAACCAGGATGTTGAGCAGTTCTTGCGTTGTTTTGTGACTGATAATCAAGAGGGGTGGTCTGAGTTTCTGCCACTTGCTGAGTTTGCTCTTAACAACCATACTTCTGCTTCTGCTGGTTGTTCGCCTTTTTTTTGTTGTACTGGAGACATCCGTCTTTTGGGTCATTTTCCAAGTTGGGATCGGCTGTACCTGAAGAGGAGAATTTTTCTGGTGTTTTGGAGAGAGTTTGGACTGATGTGCATGGTAATCTTCAGGAGGCTAACAAAAGATCCAAAGTGTATTTTGATAGAAAACGACAAGAGGTTTTGTTTGCTATTGGTGACATGGTTTGGTTGTCCTCTAAGAATCTGCGCTTGAGGATTCCGTCTAAGAAATTGGGTCCCAAGTTTGTAGGGCCCTTTAAGGTGCTTCAGGTTATTAACCAATCTGCTGTTAGGTTGGAGCTTCCTACCTCCTGGAAGATCAATCCGGTGTTTCATGTTTCTCTCTTGAAAAAAGCTGAGGCCTCAGATGGAGACGTCTCGGCCACTGTTCCCCTGGTGGTGGAGGACGGGCAATATGAGATTTCCCGCATCCTAAATTCTAGACGGTATAGAGGGAGTTTACAGTACCTCGTCGCTTGGAAGGGTTATGGACCCGAGGATAACTCATGGGTGAGGGCGGATGATGTTTCTGCGTCTAGACTTGTCAGAGCGTTTCACAAGAGATTTCCGGATAAGCCTAAGTTATAGGGGATCCGGAGGATCCTCTTAGAAGGGAGGGTACTGTTATAACCCTCTTGTTAGGTTTTGTTTCAGTTTGCTGGTCACATGACCTTTTTACCCTATTTAGTCTGGCTCCGCCCTTCTGGCTTTGCTGGACTTCATTGTATTATCTATTCTTAAGCTAGCCGGGTGCTTAGGTGCCTTACTCTGTCAGTTTTGCTTGATCTTAGGATCTCTTAGTAATTTGTTTTCTGTTTTATTTTTCTCTGCTACAATTTTTGTTAGGAGGTGTCCACCTTTTCACCCAGTCCCTAGATCTTGTAGGGATTCCTTCCTCGCAACTATAGGTCTTCGTTCAGACTAGCTGAGGACTTTAGCGGGTCTGGTCGCAGGATCAGGTTCCCCGTTACATCGTAGGGATCCAGCTTAGTACTATTGTAGGGACAGAATTCCTACCTTTCCTTAGTGCTTGTAGCAGATCATAACAATAAGCAGATGAGAAACATGACACCTCCAAATCCTATAATCAAAGAGCTACAATGCCAAGACACAACTGCTGAGCCCACTCCTATCTCCACCGATGCCTTCAAAGACATGTACATGTGAATGCATTCCCATAGCTGTAGGGAAGGCTGAGATGGCTGCCACACCCGAGTCCTCCCGCTTTCAGGGGTCCAGAGGTCTCTGCCACAAAATTAGATACTAGAAATATAAATGGCGTATGACAGGTGAGGAGCCTCGTTACAGATTTAGCACTGAGACCCATTGCCTCTGTCACCATTTTTTTCATCAGAGGCACTCATATCTCTTAGACTGACATTTCATGGTTCACCTATTACCGTTGCATGTTGACATGAGCACCCAATCTGTGTGCAGTATTAAAAGTAATAAAAGTTATAAAACAGATTTATCCAAGCACATGATATTAATACCTTAGGAAAGGTCATCAATGTCTGATTGGTGAGGGTTTCACACCTTGTACCTCCACTGATCATATGCTATTAGCTCTTGTGGATGTAA
Source organism: Oophaga sylvatica (assembly GCA_033576555.1). Classification (NCBI taxonomy): domain Eukaryota; kingdom Metazoa; phylum Chordata; class Amphibia; order Anura; family Dendrobatidae; genus Oophaga; species Oophaga sylvatica. The sequence continues at coordinate 589,042,617 of JARQOD010000002.1, read as the reverse complement.
ACATTGATCGGATCTGCACTGCGAGGCTTCATTCAATGTGTACAAACCACTGCAGGGTAATGCAAAACAGCTCCTATTCTCTTGAGCTAATTTTAGTTGATTGGTATTGGTGCTAGATGTTGGACCACCGCTAATCTGATACTGATGATCTAACCTTAAGATAGTTCATCAATATTGTAGGGGATCAGCCCCTGCCAAGAAGTGAATTAATCTGTGACTTTGAGAGACGATGCTCCCCTCTGATTTGTGTGCACTTGGACTAGTCTTTTCCCCCTTGCAGCTTGCTGTGTCTTGGTTTAAACAAGAAGCAGGAAGTGTCTGTTCAGGAAGGAGAGAGGACTCAGGCCTGTGAGAGAGAGACAGGACAATAAGGGTCTCCTAACATTTAAAGACTGCAAAATGAACTATAAGCTTCAAGGGAGAAGATAGCGCCCAGTTACTGCAGGATCGATCACCAGGACTGTGTCAGAAGGAAAGTGTCGCATCGCACAACCAAGCACCTGTAACTTTGCAATGCAATAGCTGGAGTGCAGCTTGTGTGACACGCTCCAGCTATCTCTCTTTGTATCTGTTATTGCTATTGTCATTACAAGAACTGTTAGTCTTATGTTTTGGCATAAAATCCTCTGTCTTTCAATAAAACTGGTGTTTTGTTTCTGCCTCCTCGTCTGCTTTACCGTATTTGAATTCTGCCTGGTGGTGTCATTCAGACACTGCTACTATATCATTTAACTTTAGAAAGGTTGTCTCATAAAGGCAACTCCTACATATACAGTACAGACCAAAAGTTTGGACACACCTTCTCATTCAAAGATTTTTCTGTATTTTCATGACTATGAAAATTGTACATTCACACTGAAGGCATCAAAACTATGAATTAACATGTGGAATTATATACTTAGCAAAATAGTGTGAAACAACTGAAAATATGTCTTATATTCTAGGTTCTTCAAAGTAGCCACCTTTTGCTGTGATGACTGCTTTGCACACTCCTGGCATTCTCTTGATGAGCTTCAAGAGGTAGTCACCGGAAATGGTCTTCCAACAATCTTGAAGGAGTTCACAGAGATGCTTAGCACTTGTTAGCCCTTTTGCCTTCTCTCTACGGTCCAGCTCACCCAAATCATCTCGATTGGGTTCAGGTCTGGTGAATGTGGAGGCCAGGTCACCTGGTGTAGCACCCCATCACTCTCCTTCTTGGTCAAATAGCCCTTACACAGACTGGAGGTGTGTTTGGGGTCATTGTCCTGTTGAAAAATAAAAGATGGTCCAACTAAACGCAAACCGGATGGAATAGCATGCCGCTGCAAGATGCTGTCGTAGCCATGCTGGTTCAGTATGCCTTCAATTTTGAATAAATCCCAACAGTGTCACCAGCAAAGCACCCCCACACCATCACACCTCCTCCTCCATGCTTCACGGTGGGAACCAGGCATGTAGAGTCCATCCGTTCACCTTTTCTGCGTCGCACAAAGACACGGTGGTTGAAACCAAAGATCTCAAATTTGGACTCATCAGACCAAAGCACAGATTTCCACTGGTCTAATGTCCATTCCTTGTGTTCTTTAGCCCAAACAAGTGTCTTCTGCTTGTTGCCTGTCCTTAGCAGTGGTTTCCTAGCAGCTATTTTACGATGAAGGCCTGCTGCACAAAGTCTCCTCTTAACAGTTGTTGTAGAGATGTGTCTGCTGCTAGAACTCTGTGTGGCATTGACCTGGTCTCTAATCTGAGCTGCTGTTAACCTGCGATTTCTGAGGCTGGTGACTCGGATAAACTTATCCTCAGAAGCAGAGGTGACTCTTGGTCTTCTTTTCCTGGGGCGGTCCTCATGTGAGACAATTTCTTTGTAGCGCTTGATGGTTTTTGCAACTGCACTTGGGGACACTTTCAAAGTTTTCCCAATTTTTCGGACTGACTGACCTTCATTTCTTAAAGTAATGATAGCCACTTGTTTTTCTTTACTTAGCTGCTTTTTTCTTGCCATATTACACATTCTATACACAGTCTATTCAGTAGGACTATCAGCTGTGTATCCACCAGACTTCTGCACAACACAACTGATGGTCCCAACCCAATTTATAAGGCCAGAAATCCCACTTATTAAACCTGACAGGGCACACCTGTGAAGTGAAAAACATTTCCGGTGACTACCTCTTGAAGCTCATCAAGAGAATGCCAAGAGTGTGCAAAGCAGTCATCAAAGCAAAAGGTGGCTACTTTGAAGAACCTAGAATATAATACATATTTTCAGTTGTTTCACACTTTTTTGTAAAGTGTAATGTATAATTCCACATGTGTTAATTCATAGTTTTGATGCCTTCAGTGTGAATTTACAATTTTCATAGTCATGAAAATACAGAAAAATCTTTAAATGAGAAGGTGTGTCCAAACTTTTGGTCTGTACTGTATGTCCAGTGATGGCATACATATGTCATGGAGCTAATGAGGCAAGATGGCTAGCAGTTTACATCTGCTCTTAATTTACATTATTTATTGCCCATCTGTCTTATTAAAAGATACCAATTCATGGAGGGGCTGATTGCTTAGTATTAAAATTGCACACAAAAAAGGATTAGACCAAAAGGAGAACAGCACACTTAAGATCTAAAGAAGAGTATGGAACATAGATGAAAGGATAAAATACCTTCATTATCAAGAGAGGTATACGATAGCACTACATACAAAGAGGTGCCTGCACATGTAGTAAAATAGAAAAATTACAATATATTTGTACACATAAAATACATATGATTAAAAAATATTCCCTTCAACCTTATCTTAAATTCGGTGTTCTCCTTTTGATCCTAGTTTATTTTCCAAATGGTCTACCATTCATACATTTAGGAGATATATATCACTTACTCCTTAGGTGGTTTAATTACCGTAACTATTTTTAGTTGATGTATATCAATTGCTATGTTCAGTACGTGCTCACAAAAAAAGGCTTGTATAGGGAGCTGGTCAGACACAGGTAGTGTCTAGCTCACAGCCTATTAGTGACGCCCAAAGTGCATCCCATAAGGACAGACACCCTAGTTTACAAGGCCAACACTGATGGGCTCAGCTGCACCCTGAAGATAAAAAACATGCAAAAAATTTAATATATGAGTTATTGTTCAATATTTTGTCCAAAATATGCAAGCTCGCAACCAACGTCAAGGGTCCTCACACTTGCGAGTCCTAACACTAAATTGAAAGCAAAAGCCACAGTAAGAGGAATTAAAATTGCCCCAAAATTCAAGAATAAACACAGCAAAAAAGGGCAACAGTATTTACTTGCCCAGGTCTCAGAACTAATGTAGTATCAGGATGAGGCAAACCTATATAATAAAGATAGCGAAATCTGTTAGGTCCAATAACACTATTAACCAGCAGATATATAGTTAATCTGAATGAAAGTGCGGCACCTGGGAGAAAATGAAATTTATTTCTCCCTGGAGCCGCTGGCTTTCAGTCATGCACGTGTGCCCGAAGCAATTACAGTCACCGCTCACAGTATGCCCCGTGCCCCCATAAGCACGCCCTGGCACTAACAGCCGGCACAACAGTGCATCAGTACAGAGCCAGTTGCCCATGAGTACCGGGGTGTGCTCACAGCCACTGGTCTTATTGCTATGAGTGGTGAAGGTAGCCGAGCCTGCATGACTGAAATGACTGAAAGCCGGCGGCACTCTCAGTACAGTGGCGGGTCACCTTCATAATGCTATTAGCCTGCAGATTAACCTTATATCTGTAGATTAATAGAGTTATCGGACCTGACAGTTTTGACAGTTTTCCTTTGAATGGCAGCTCCCTAATGTCCTAGTTCTAGAATCATTGCCTTTAAAAGTCTTCCTAGACCAATTCAATGTAACATGGAATGAAAAATTTACTATGCTTTTTTTTTAGATCTGTCTATGGTTGCAGATTAAATGAGTTTCTATTTTCTCTGTTTGATCTAGCAAAATTGTTTTCATTTTAAAAATGTTGCTGCATCTTGAGACTCAAGAATTCCATGCCTGGTATGGCACCCCATTGCTGTTCCCAAGAAGCCCAGACACCTTTTACAGCTAAATCTCTGTGCTTAGCCATTTTTTTTGTATTATTTAAATGCACACATTTCAGGCTAAAACAATTTTCATTTGTGTTTGATTAAACCTTTGTAGATTTTTACACTTTGTTTCCCTGCACATTTCTGGCTGTAGAATAGGATAACAAATAATTTGTCAGTGAGCTTATCCTGACGTTTGTAACTGTTTTACCTATCTGTTTATGAGCAACCTCACGCCCGATTTATGATAACATCAATTTGCACATCAATTTTGATGTGGAATTTTAAAAAATTCTGTGGAAGCATGATTGAAAAGCAATGTCTGACTTTCACTTGTTCATTTTCATAGATTTTTGATTTATTATTTCTTTTGCCAGATTCAAGTTATTTCTGTCACCATTGTGGGTTTCTCTGTCATTAAACGAGGGGTACCAACAACTGTCACGCTCGGGTCGGGAGAGCCACCAGCCAGTCCGAGCATTGCGTTGTGATCCCTGTGGAAGTTATACTGATCACTCTTTCCTAAGAGTTTTAGTGCTGCGTAATAAAATTATAACTTAGAATTAAAATAAGTTACATTCCGAAAACAGATATCCCCAAAATAGATTTTGGTACGGCAAATTATAACCAATCCATATGTGATTATTTCTTGTGGCATTTTGTATTTCTTGGTCAAAAATTAGTATTAGTAATGCATTTTCCTAGAACAAAGTAGACAATACCTCAGGAGTCAGGCAGAACATACCTCTGTAATACGTGTCTGTATATGCAGAATTAATAAATTCTTTCAGATTGTCTGTCTTTGCTGCAATGTCCAGCAACAAAGGGATGGTGTTATTTTTGCCATAACTTAAATTCAACATTGCCTTTAATAAGCAGGTCTTCCCAGTGTCAGGTTCTGTGAAATAAGAGAAACAAAACATTCATTTTTAATTCATTTGTTTTTTCTTCATATGAATTGGGATAATATTGTGTAAAAATAAAATGTAACTAATTATATCTTTATAAATAATTAAAACTATTGCAAACTTTCAGCAAAAAAATGGAATCCTAACTCCCAACCATCCCTTTTTCCATGGGAATGATGTGTGAAACGGACGTCAAAAGTAATGGGTTGAGGCAAATGTAACCCAAAGTGGGAGTGTTGGTGATCCCAAGCCTCAAAATCCCGACCCGGTGAGAATTGTAGCGTCTTCGTAGTGTACACTGGTCCATATGACCATATTGCCATATGTATAGTCACAGATGTGCCGGGAATTGAGTAGTAATGAGCGATCGTCCTCAGATAAGGTGTTACAATGCTCGGGTGATAACCGCGTGACTTCGGCGTGCTGGAATACTATGTTCGAGTCTCCACAGCTGCGTGCCTCGCGGCTGATCGACAGCCACAACACATGCAGGGATTGCCCGTTTGTTAGACAATGCCTTTAAATGTAACCTAGAAATCCTAATCTTGAGTCCAATTCTAAGTATGGAGATTCTCAGCAAGTTACCTTTAAACTCTTTGTTACTAAGGCGTTTCTGAGTCCGCAGCAAATAAACCAGCAGATCATCCAGCTCTTCACAGTCTCCATATGCGGCAGCATCAAAGATCCGGGTCCGGTCATACAGCTTAAATGTCCGGTCCCGGCAGCTGGTTGTGGACTCCACAGACGAGCTCTGTCTGTGATAGAAAAGTCAGTGAACTAATAATACGCACACCGGAGATTGGTTTGTACAATTTACCTACCTGTTCATCACCCACTCCTGGTTTTGGCTTACAGGGATTTAACCAAGCTGTAACGCTTAAGTTCCCAATGCAGTTTACATTGCTATTGACCAAACCTTCGTTTGGATGGTGACAAATCTCCTGAAAGTTACCCATAGACGCAAAGGCTTGGCCAAGTGTTCCTGTGATCTCTATGAGACAGCCTCCTCTAGCAGCAGCTTTTTTCATAAAGAACCAAAAGATCGGCCATTGGAAATCTAACCAGCCCGATTCTTCTCTCCCAGCGACATCATCTCGTGTAGATAGAGGCTAAGTTCAGGGGAGGTGAAGTATCTGAGTAGGCCCCTAACCAGGTAACCCTGATTACAACTATGGCAAAATGACCTTTCTTTGATGCGATCCTAAACCTAATATTTATCAAACATGCCCCTCCCAGGCTATAAGCCTACACATTTAAAGGGGTTGTCAGGTTAAAATTGACAAGTCTGCAGTCACTCTGTGTGACTGCAGACTTATGAATACCCCCAGCGCACGTACTGTGCGCTGCGTGGATTCGCCAGTTTCTGAGCTGGGAATGGAGGGTTTGTATACATATTCCCGACCTGCGGGCGCGGCCTCACTCTCTATACACTTGTATGGAGTAAGGCTGCGCGCTCTAGTCAGTTGTCTCAGTGCAGATATGAGATGACATCATTTCAATGCACCCGCTGTACTGAGATGTGCAGAGGATCTGAAGACACCATGAAGAAACTGGAACAGTGGGGGGAACAGGCAGATGTGATGTTACTAGGGTGTCACATCCCCGGGAAGACCTGGAGTTAGACGATCACGTTGGGTAATGAATCGCTGGTCTTTTTTAGAGATGGTGTAATTTGTGTCCCATATTAAATGGATTTAGTTTCCTCTGCTGCTGAAGAGGTTAACGACCCTTTCTATGCGGGTCAGAAACATGCAGCTTCATTTCAACTGCTTCTGATCTGGTTATTATCTCTTCCTATAAAAACTGGCTAGACCTTCTTGTCCCTGCCGGTGAAAGTTTCGTCTTCCTGTGCTGAGTGTTAAAGATAAGTGATTGGAGTAGAGTTGTTGTAGTAGTGATCTGTGGTGTGCTGGAGTACGTGTGTGTTTATTTCCTGGTCCTTTTTCCCATTTAGTTTATTCCTCTCTGTCCCTATCCTCCTCTCTTTGTTGGATGGTGTTTCTGTATGATAGAGGTCTTCTGTTATCCCTGTTTTGTCTTTGTGTCTTGTTCACCTTACAATTTTGTCCCATGCCTCATGGGGTGGGGGAGAAGACAAATCAGGGTTCAACAGTACCATAGTAAGGTTGGAGACTTGGGCCTCTATACCTTCAAGAGTACTCCTGGGACAGGGACAGTTAGGGTCCCAGTTTCTGCAGGGATAACATACTTCCTATTTTTACACAGAGCAGAGAACAAGGAAGATTTAGCTGGGTGGAAAGGCAAAATGAGCAATTGTAAGTACACAGTGCTATATAACATGATGACTGCAATATATTAACAAGATAAAAAGTTTGATGGGAGGAGTGCTTCTTTAAGGGTAGCGGTAGCTCAGGGTGGGCCCCTGTGAACACAGAGCCCCCTCTGCCACCACCCATGGTAGATATGCTGCTGGTCGGGGGGGGGACAGTCAGGTGGGTGCCATACACATAGGACTGTCCACCCATATCTTCAGGTTAGGCCAACCTTAGTCAACTGTGTATGGGGACCTTAACTTCTGCATCATGTATCTATAATAATAAGATAATAAGAAAAATGATTACGAAGCTGATATAGTGCGCCTTAGGAATGAATCCTGATAACAGGTTCCCTTCAAAATTTGATTAAAGGCCCATTAAGGGACAGGATCTGATGTGGGTGATGACAATGTCTGTACGGCATTCAGGGCTGCCACTAGGAATTTCGGGGCCCCATACTGGCAAAATTTATGGGCCCCCTTGAGACTCCACCCCAGTTCCGCCTCCACCCTAGCTCCTCCTCCACCACGCGAACCATCCAAAATCCCTCCGCCTTTTCTTGGAAAAACTCCACTTCTGCACCACGCCCTCACCAATGACACATTAACATCAAATCACATGCGTAGACATCAGCTTTTGTTTTGACCAAAAGATTTTTTTAAGCCGCCACCACGACAAGGTAATATGGGTGAAATGGTGTGCACTCAAGTCTAGTGTACAGGAGATGCTGGTGAATTGGTCCTAAGCGGCACCAACAAATATAGGAAGAGCAAAATTCACCGCACACTACAATTGATTACTATGCAGAAAAATATTTTTATTTGAAAAATTATCCAATCCAAAAGAAGAAAGTGCCAGTGCCGTAATAATAATATGTACAATATACAGATACCCAACGTTTCGACCCTCCCGGATCTTAATCATGGGGTACTAGAGAAAAATAGAAGAAACATAGTGTGAGGCAATTATATACAGTGATTACATATATAACATATATATACAGATATGGGCTGGATCATATATAATTGACTGCGAAAAATGTCATGTAGATAATAATCCAGAAAGTAGAATATATCGTTAAAGAACATAAGGAGCATCATTATACAATCTCAACATGGAGATATATAGAGTAACGATTTATATAATCATAGTAGAACAAAAGCACAATGATATAAGAAACAAAGAAGTAGCGCATTTCTACCTTGTAAAATTAGTACAACAGAGATATGGCACATAGTAGAGGCAATAAATTCCTTGTAAATTCCCTTATAGCAGAGCCAGATGCTGCAGATAATATCAAAATTATTAAATATAGGGAAATAGGGGTCACCATCATTGAAATGTCAGAGATTACCTGCTGTGTACAAAGAGCAGGAGTTAAATGTATCCAGAATAGGGTAAAGTCTGTCCTGAGCGGCGTCCTGATAGCCTGTACAGGGCAAATGAAACACAAATTATAGCCCATTATAGTGGCAGATGGAGTGGACTATTTACATGAAAACATACCTTTGGAGGTGGATGAAATGAAAATATAGGCGGCGCACCTGCGCCCTGCCGTGTACAGAAAGTAGGGGTTAAATGTGCCCTGGACGGGGTTAAAACATGTCCTGGAAGGCGTCCACAGAGCCTACATGGGGTAAATGTGGCATAAGTTGCAGCCCAGAGTGATGGCAGATGGGGTGAACCGCTCTGAATCAAAGACATACCTTAAGAAGCGAATGTACAGGTTTACAGGCGGCGCTCCTGCGCCCTGCCTTGTCTGCTGGGTGACCAGGTGTATGGGAAGGGAGCAAATGGGGGTTTAAATGCGGCGCCGTGTAAAGCCGGACCAGAAGTGACACGGCGCCACATGCAGACCTCTAGTCTCCTCCCCCTAGATTTTGTCTCCTATACAGATTAGTGTCTCTCATAGTCCTGCTTATATTTGCCTTTTCCCACCGAAAACATGGTGGCCGCTACCGCTATCGCGCATGCGCGATTACATCAGATCATGTTGCGCCGTGTCACTTCCGGTCCGGATGACGCACTTCCGGTCCGGCAGTACACGGCTCCGCCTATTTCCCTATATTTATTTAATAATTTTGATATTATCTGCAGCATCTGGCTCTGCTATAAGGGAATTTACAAGGAATTTATTGCCTCTACTATGTGCCATATCTCTGTTGTACTAATTTTACAAGGTAGAAATGCGCTACTTCTTTGTTTCTTATATCATTGTGCTTTTGTTCTACTATGATTATATAAATCGTTACTCTATGTATCTCCATGTTGAGATTGTATAATGATGCTCCTTATGTTCTTTAACGATATATTCTACTTTCTGGATTATTATCTACATGACATTTTTCGCAATCAATTATATATGATCCAGCCCATATCTGTATATACGTTATATATGTAATCACTGTATATAATTGCCTCACACTATGTTTCTTCTATTTTTCTCTAGTACCCCATGATTAAGATCCGGGAGGGTCGAAACGTTGGGTATCTGTATATTGTACATATTATTATTCTTCTTTTGGATTGGATAATTTTTCAAATAAAAATATTTTCTGCATAGTAATCAATTGTAGTGTGCGGTGAATTTTGCTCTTCCTACCACGACAAGGTAGAATCTATTGGCAGGGCCCTACTCTACTCTAACCTCTTAAACATTCGGTAACTTTTTTTTTGTATATTTTAATTATCTTTCTTCAAGGGAATGTGTCACATACATTTTTTTTTAACTAATTGAAATCATATATATATATATATATATATATATACATATATATATATATATATATATATATATATATATATACACACACTGTATTTCTGATTGCAGATTATTGTATTCAGTTAATGATTGGCCCCATATAATGCTCCATAAAAGTTATGCCCCCATAAGATGCTCCATATATTTTATGCCCCATATGATGCCCCATAGATTTTATACCCCCATATGATGCCCCATAGATGTATATGCCCCCATATGATGCTCCATAGATTTTATGCCGCCATATGATGCCCCATAGATGAATATGCCCCCATATGATGCTCCATAAATTTTATGCCCCATATGATGCTCCAAAGATTATGCCGCCATATGATGCTCCAAAGATTATGCCGCCATATGATGCTCCATAGATTATGCCGCCATATGATGCTCCAAAGATTATGCCGCCATATGATGCTCCATAGATTTTATGCCCCATATGATGCTCCATAGATTTTATGCCGCCATATGATGCCCCATAGATGAATATGCCCCCATATGATGCTCCATAAATTTTATGCCCCATATGATGCTCCAAAGATTATGCCGCCATATGATGCTCCAAAGATTATGCCGCCATATGATGCTCCATAGATTATGCCGCCATATGATGCATCAAAGATTATGCCGCCATATAATGCCCCACAGATTATGCCGCCATATGATGCTCCAAAGATTATGCCGCCATATGATGCTCCACAGATTATGCCGCCATATGATGCCCCACAGATTATGCCGCCATATGATGCCCCAAAGATTATGCCGCCATATGATGCTCCATAGATTATGCCGCCATATGATGCTCCAAAGATTATGCCGCCATATGATGCTCTATAGATTTTATGCCCCATATGATGCTCCATAGATTTTATGCCCCATACGATGCTCCATAGATTATGCCCCATACGATGCTCCAAAGATTATGCCGCCATATGATGCCCCACAGATTATGCCGCCATATGATGCTCCAAAGATTATGCCGCCATATGACGCTCCATAGATTATGTCGCCATATGCTCCAAAGATTATGCTGCCATATGATGCTCTATAGATTTTATGCCCCATATGATGCTACATAGATTTTATGTCCCATACGATGCTCCATAGATTATGCCCCATATGATGCTCCAAAGATTATGCCGCCATATGATGCCCCACAGATTATGCCGCCATTTGATGCTCCAAAGATTATGCCGCCATATGATGCTCCAAAGATTATGCCGCCATATGATGCCCCATAGATTATGCCGCAATATGATGCTCCATAGATTTTATGCCGCCATATGATGCCTCATAGATGTATATGCCCCCATATGATGCTCCATAGATTTTATGCCCCATATGATGCTCCATAGATTATGCTGCCATATGATGCTCCAAAGATTATGCCGCCATATGATGCTCCATAGATTTTATGCCCCATATGATGAGCAGGCAGGGGGGGGCGGCCACACGCAGCAATCCAACAGGGCCCCAGCTCAGGGCAGGCAGGAGGGGCCCGCAGCATCCACCAACAGGGTCCCCAGGGCCCCTGTTGCTGGATGCTGCGCCTGCGGGCCCCCCCGCCTGCCCTGGGGGGCCTTTTGGTGGATGCTGGGCCCCCCTTCCTGCCCTGGGCCCTGTTGGTGGTGCGTGGTGGATGCTGGCGCTGCGGCTGTCCTGGCCGAGCCCCCCCTGCGACAGACTACTCACCGTGCTGAGCTCGCCTGCACCCGGTCCGGTCCGCAGCTCCCAGGAACGTGGCAGTGTGTGTCTGGCACAGCACACCGACGTGACACGCTGCTCGCTCTGCTCCAGAATGAGGAAGTGGAGCAGAGCAGCGTGTGACGTCACGGCTGGACCATGATGCATCAGGGCGGGCTGTAGCTTAAAGCTACAGTGCCTGCCCATTTAATTTGCCAGCCAGGAGGTCAGGACTGGGGACAGTGGGGAATATAAAGCAGGGAAGTGCTGCGCCTGCTGCCAGACCGTGCTGCCAGCGTGCTGGGGCGGCGGGCCCCCCTAAAGCACCGGGCCCCATACATTAGTAAGGGCTGTAATGCCCTGATGGCGGCCCTGACGGCATTGCAGAATAAGTTGGTGCAAAGAAAACACTAAAAAAATCAATCTAACAGACATACACACCTGATCAGCTGGTTACAAACTTTTCCTTTTTCAAACTGGACATGAAATTTAGCAGTCGGAGACAAAGTCTTGTTTTCTATCTGATACACAGAGTCCATAGGAGCCATTTCCCTGTCTGTGTCTCCTTTGCCAAAACGGCGTCCTTTAGTTTTCGGTGAACAGAAGATCCCATACTTATTGTGCTTTGATTTGAAGGGTTGGTGCGTTTCATGAATTTGCAAGTTGTTGTCATCACTGTGAGACTCATCTGCAGAAGCATTCGTGTCCTCGGTGTGGTCTGTTTCTTCCAGATCGGATGAACTTCCCATCTTTTTCATTTTCAGTCACCTGTAGAAGAAAAAGTCCCATCATGTATGGTACAGAACAACATAACTATACAACTAATACAATAAAATACACCATGAAGCGAGCATTTGTGAACTATAGAGCCATCACATAATTACATGAATATACTATTACTAAAGCTAAAGTCAAATAATATGCCAATGGAAGCCTTCCACCACATATAGGCAGGCCAGTATTTCAGCTTACGAAAAGACAATGAAAAATAATATTATAGGGTGCGTAGTTTTTGCTGTAATTTACAAGCAAACAACCGCTTACATAACAGTAAGAAATTAGATTCAACTAAAGAATTATTCCAGCAAAGTTTTTCATCTCCTAACATATTGCAATCATCATATTATACAGCACTGTGTACTTACAATTGCTCATTTTGCTTTTCTACCCAGTTAATTCTTCTCTTTTTCATTAGGTCTATGACATCATGTGATTAAAAACTGACTAGCTGAATCCTTCTAAGGTCCATGTAGAAAGATGTAGGAAAAGCAAAGAAAAGCGCTCAATGTGTGTACTGATCAACCATGTCAATTACAACAATGTGAATGTTGCTCACCATGCACAACACTGGAATGAACGTGCGAGCACCCGCGGATTGCTGCTGCGACAGCCGCAGGCTCCCACTACTGAAAGCACGGAGGTGTGTAAATGAAGGAAAGCGACATCTACTGGGCGCTGGAAGGAGGTGACAAGCCAGGTCCAGGTAGAATAAAACCCTTTCATTCCACTACGTGTTTCAAGGACGGTCCATCCTCTTCATCAGACCATAGAGCACCATCAGCCTGTATACAAGCAGATCACAGGTGGTAGCATCACAATCCACATAAAATTTGATAGTTCACTCAATTATTACAAATTCAATTAACAAATAATAGAACAATTCTGTGTACGACATGGCTTTTATTTGCTAATTGAATTTGTAATAATTGAGTGACCACTGACCAATCAAATTTTATGTGGATTGTGATGTTACCACCTGCCTGTATAAAGGTTAATGGTGATCTATGGTCTGATGAAGAGGACAGCCCGTCCTTGAAACGCGTAGTGGAATAAAAGGTTTTAATCCTACCCAGACCTGGCTTGTCTCCACTTTGCAGGGTCGCTTTCCTTTATTTTTTTTCCTTCCTCCATATAGAAGCAGGAAGTTTCTTTACCCTGCCTGAGTCATCAGTGCAAAAATCCATAGCAGCGGGAGGAGCGAGCAGCTGGGTCAGGAATTGAAGAGGGTGATGACTCATGCAGCTAAAAGTGCAGAGAAAATGGAAGAATTAGCTGGGCAGAAAGGCAAAATGAGCAACTGTAAGTACACAGTGCTATATAATATAATTACTGCAATATATTAAAACTTTGATGGAAGTGCTTCTTTAGAAGCATCTGTAGGTGCCTAATTTTTTTTTATCCAAGTAACTATTGATTTTGATTGTTGGTATAAACTGTGGACCCCAACTCACGGTCCCCAATAAATCTACCTCTGCTAACAGGTGATCATGGGACTCTCAGGGATGATATATTTTAGGTAAGTATCTGCTCTAAACATACTCCAGTGTCTACGATGGCAGTTGCTACAGATACAATTCTATGTAGACGGAAGGAGCTAAGGAGCTAGAGGAAGAGCTCCTCCCTCCTCCCTTTTATCTACATAGAATCTCATCAGTAGCAGCTGCCATCTTCTGTCTCACACTGAATACAGATTTCTCATTTTTCCAACAAAATTTACAAACCATTTTTCAAGGACCACATCACATTTGAAGTGACTTTAAGGGGTCTATATGACAGAAAATACCCCAAAGTGACACAATTCTAAAAATTGCACCCCTCAACGTGCTCACAACCACATTCAAGAAGTTTATTAACCCATCAGATGCTTCGCATGAATTTTTGAAATGTGGAAGGAAAAAATGAACATTTAAGTTTTGTCACAAAAATGTTACTTTAGACCCAAATTTTTTTATTTTTGCAAAAGTAACAGGAAAAAAAGGACCACAAAACTTATTGTGCAATTTCTCCTGAGCATGCAGATACCCCATATGTGGGGGAAAACCATATGTTTGGGTACACGGCAGGGCTCGGAAGGGAAGGAGCGGCATTTGACTTTTTGAATGTAAAATTGGCTGGAATAATAAGCAGATGCCATGTTGCGTTTGGAGAGCCCCTGATGTGCCTAAACAGTGGAAACTCCCAACAAGTGCACCAGTTTGGAATCTAGACCCCTCAAGGAACTTATCTACAGTCATGGCCAAAAGTTTTGAGAATGACACAAATATTATATTTTCACATGATCTGCTGCCCTCTGGTTTTTATGTGTGTTTAACAGATGTTTTTATTACAGACAGAAATATAATAATTGCAAACATATGAGTAACAAAAGCTTATATTGACAGTTAGAATGAGTTAATGCAGCAAGTCAATATTTGCAGTGTTGACCCTTCTTCTTCAGGACCTCTGCAATTCTCCCTGGCATGCTCTCAATCAACTTCTGGACCAAATCCTGACTGATAGCAGTCCATTCTTGCACAATCAATGCTTTCAATTTGTCAGAAATGTTAGGTTTTTGTTTGTCCACCCGTCTCTTGATGATTGACCACAAGTTCTCAATGGGATTAAGATCTGGGGAGTTTCCAGGCCATGGACCCAAAATCTCTATGTTTTGTTGCCTGAGCCATTTAGTTATCACCTTTGCTTTATGGCAAGGTGCTCCATCATGCTGGAAAAGGCATTATTGATCGCCAAACTGCTCTTGGAGGGTTGGGAGAAGTTGCTCTTGGAGGACATTCTGGTACCATTCTTTATTCATGGCTGTGTTTTTAGGCAAGACTGTGAGAGAGCCGATTCCCTTGGCTGAGAAGCAACCCCACACATGAATGGTTTCAGGATGCTTAACAGTTGGCATGAGACAAGACTGGTGGTAGCGCTCACCTTGTCTTCTGCAAATGAGGCATTTTCCTGATGTCCCAAACAATCGAAAAGGGGATTCATCAGAGAAAATAACTTTACCCCAGTCCTCAGCAGTCCACTGCCTGTACCTTTTGCAGAATATCAGTCTGTCCATGATGTTTTTTCTGGAGAGAAGTGGCTTCTTTGCTGCCCTCCTTGAGACCAGGCCTTGCTCCAAGAGTCTCCGCCTCACAATGCATGCAGATGCACTCACACCTGCCTGCTGCCATTCCTGAGCAAGCTCTGCACTCCTGGTAGCCCGATCCCGCAGCTGAAACACTTTTAAGAGATGGTCCTGGTGCTTGCTGGTCTTTCTTGGGTGCCCTGAAGCCTTTTTGGCAACAATGGAACCTCTCTTCTTGAAGTTCTTGATGATGCGATAGATTGTTGACTGAGGTGCAATCTTTCTAGCTGCGATACTCTTCCCTGTTAGGCCATTTTTGTGCATTGCAATGATGACTGCACGTGTTTCTTTAGAGATAACCATGGTTAACAGAAGAGAAACAATGATGCCAAGCACCAGCCTCCTTTTAAAGTGTCCAGTGGTGTCATTCTTACTTAATCATGACAGATTGATCTCCAGCCATGTCCTCATCAACACCCACACCTGTGTTAATGGAGCAATCACTGAAAAGAGGTTAGCTGGTCCTTTTAAGGCAGGGCTGCAATGATGTTGAAATGTGTTTTGGGGGATAAAGTTCATTTTCTAGCCAAATATTGACTTTGCAAGTAATTGCTGTTAAGCTGATCAATCTTTATAACATTCTGGAGTATATGCAAATTGCCATTAGAAAAAGTGAAGCAGTAGACTTTGTAAAAATTAATATTTGTGTCATTCTCAAAACTTTTGGCCATGACTGTAGATGTGTAGTGAGCACCTTGAACCCCCAGGTGCGTCACAGAAGTTTATAACATTGAGCCGTGAAAATAAAAAAAATCATTTTCTCCACAAAAATGTTTTTTAGCCCCAAATTTTGTATTTATACAAGGGCAAAAGGAGAAATTGCATCATACAATTTGTTGTGCAATTTCTCCTGAGTATGCCGATACCCATATGTGGGGGAAAACTACCGTTTGGGTGCACAGCAGGGCTTAGAAGGGAGGGAGCACCATTTGACTTTTTGAATGCAAAATGTACTGGAACAATTGGCGGATGCCATGTTGCGTTTGGAGAGCCTCTGACATTGAGCCGTGAAAATAAAAAAAAATCAAATTTTTCCCACAGCAATGTTTTTTAGCACCAAATTTAGCATTTTTAAGAGAATAACATGAGAAATTACACCATATAATTTGTTGTGTAATGTCTCTTGAGTACGCCAAAACCCCATATGTGGTCAAAAACTACTTTTGAGGAACAGTGCAAAGCTCAAAAGGGAAGTGCAATATTGGAGGTACATTTTGATGGCCTGGTTTGAGCATGCCATGTCACATTGGCAGAGCCCCTGAGGTGCCAGAACAGCAGAACCCCCCATAAGAGACCCCATTTTACAAAATACACCTCTCAATAAATTCATCTAGGGGTGCAGTGATCATATTAACACCACAGGTGTGTCACAGAACTTTATACCATTGGGCAATGAAGAAAAAAATAATTACATTTTTACCACCAAAACTTTGTTTTAGCTCCAGATTTTACATTTTCACACTGGGAAATGGGTAAAAATGGCACCAAAATTTGTCCCACAATTTCTGACTGTAGAAATACTCTGCTTAGCCATAGGGCGATACTTGGGAGAGACGGAGCGCTATTGGCAAATAGCACTCCGACCCTCCCGAGTCTCGCCATATAATATAGACCTTCCTCTTTTCAATAATTTCAGATTAGTCTATGCACATAACACACTGTCACCCCCGAGGAAGCCATAGCGAAATGAGCGTCGGGCTCTGGTGCAATGGTTAGGCATATTATTTGATGGGTAAGAGGTTCATTCTTATCTACTTACATGCATTAGCATTGCCTGTTATAACTTCAGGATGACTATGTGCTTATTTATATTTTCCTGTCTATACACTGACTAGAGCATAATACTACTTAGACAACACAGTGTGAGGGTAAAACAGTGTGGCAATACTTTATTGAACCACAAAACAGACAATACCATATAGAACAGTCCCAGCAAAATACCCAAGATGATACAAATTTAGAGTCTCACCCTTCCACTGACTAGCCGAAATTATAGCATCTGTGACTCCGGAGCTTCGAGGACCGACTATCCCCACCTCTGGCATGCACAGAGAGGAGGTAACGACAAGCTTAGGAAGCTGAAGGTCCATTGAGGTACGAGGCCAGGTGACCAGAGGGTCACAACCTGGCTTCTCCGAACATCTCCATAGCCAGGTGACTGATGGGTCCCAATTCTGGCTTTCCCAAACCTATTCATGTGGCTCAAGTGACCGGTGGGTTCAAATCCTGGCTTCCCCAAATGTATCCATGGGTTCAGTGATCAATGAAGCAGATCTGTATTCTTTCAGCCAAATCCGTGGTTCCCTAAGCTGGCATCCTGTAGAATGTCAAATCCGTGTCCCTCGTGATGGAGCCATGATGTCCTGGCTGCTGTCCTGTAGAGTATTCTTGACTGTGGTTTTGTAAATAGTCTCTGGTTCTCCTTGTAGAACAAAAGATATCCTTTTTTTATACCCTCAACTGTGTTTCAGGTCATCATCCACAGGTCAGGGGGAGTTGGGATGAGTTTATGGAGCGCCCGCCAGGGCCATGAAGATTACTTGGTACCGGGCAGGTTCTTAAGGGGATGTGTCACGGCAGCAGTGATCTGGTCCGTGACCCTGGGCGTCCAATAAAAATATGATGACTAAGGGGAAATAAAGTTTATAAAAGATAGTTTGTGACGCCACCTGTGGTATTCGGCAAATAAGGTGTTAGCCGACGCTGCAGATTCAGTCCACTGGGGCAGTTGTTGATGCAGCAGAGTTGGTTCAGCTCTCCACAGGCAGAGCTCTTCCCCAGGGCAGTGAAAGTGTGAAATGATGATGATGATTGTTGTAGTGCAGGGCTGAGGTGACGCAGCAAATAAACAGGAGGACACAGCAGTGTGCAGTCTTCACTGATTTTACTCACAGTTCTGATGTTAAAATCCCCAGCCGGGGTGCTGTGACCTCAGGGTCCCCAAGTTGGACCACTTCTTCGGCCACGCCAGATGGTTTTAGTTCTTTGGTCAGCTGTGCATAATAGAGTGTCCTATTCACACTCTAAAAGGTATTTGTAAAACCAAGAAGGAGCACATAAAGTGCTAACTATATTCAATAAAAGTTTTTGCATTACTCATTGTTCATAATCACATTGTCTCTTCAATTTTCAAAAACCTAACCAGGCAAATTAACTATTTACAGTCATACTCTTTTACAGCTTACTTTACTTTCTCCAAGGCAGGTCCTGGTGCCTGCATCCTCCTGCCGGCAGTAGTCCTTCCTGCTGACGGTTTCCTGTTGTGAATGTGTTAGAAATGAATTCTGAGCAGAAGATCCCTCTGGTGGTTACAAACAGTACTGAACCATTCAATGAGGATTGGCAATCAGGAGTTACAGACTGGTCATATATAAGGGAGGTTCCCTCCCATCATGGTTGCCGGTGATCAATTGTTCTTGTCTCAACTGTGGTTCCTGGTTCACTTGGAAGCTTGCTGAGTCTTGCCTGCATCTTCTGCTATCAGATAAGATATTTTCTGCTTTTATTTTTGTGCTTGCTTTTTGCATTGTTCCCTGCACTTCTGTGGAGATCAGCCAGGTCCCTCCGGGGGCTTGTGCTCCTCTCAGTTTATCAAGTGCTATGGTATACGCAGTAACCTGCATAGCAATGCACAAAGTAATTAAAGTGTTGAAAATATTAAGCTGCTGGTAGGAGACCGTACCTGATTGTGGCCGCAGCACCCCTGATGCGCGTTTCGCGTTTAGCTTGTTCACAAGGGAGCGTGTGACACACGCGTGTTCAACACTTTAATTACTTTGTGCATTGCTATGCAGGTTACTGCGTATACCATAGCACTTGCTACATGCTCTGCACTTGCATAGTAACATTTAAATGCTACCCCTATTGGTAGGAAAGCAATTCTTCTATCTGTTTTGATTCTGTGCCAATATATATGTTTTGGGGATACTTTACTCTAAATCCATACATTATGGAATATGTGATAGACATCTGACATATAACCCCCTGTTTGCCAATGTGGCTTTGAGCATAGTATACAGATATATACACTGTTGAGCACCATTATCTTTGCTTGTACCTGTTCATTGTAGGCCTTTTTTTGCATAATGTTGTCCCCATTTGGATATTTTTTATCCATATATGTATTTTAAAATGTTCTGAATAAAATTTGTATTTTTATAGTGAAAAAGCTTCCTATGATTTTTTGGAATTTGTTGACATTTGGAAGTACTATTTTGATCTAGACAATATATTTACTGTGTTTTTGCAATTAGTAGAGTTGGTATTTTTTAGGGTTTTTTGGATTGCAGTAAGTGTCCTTCCTATCCTTTTCTGTCCAGGTAGATTGGGCCCCAGCGTTTGCTCATACTATTTTCTGTCTGTGTCTGTATTTCCTCTTGTCTAACAGCCATTACATGTTTGGGGGCTTCCTATGTTCTTTGGGGATCTGCTCCGGGGCAGATAGCTTTCCTCTTTCTATCTTTAGGTGTAGTTAACCTCTCAGGCTGTGACGAGGCGTCTAGGACCAACTTAGGAACGCTCCACGGCTGCCTTTAGTTGTGGTGGTCAGGGTACTGCAATCCAGTAGATTCCAACCTCTCTGGTGTATTGCCGTTTTTGCCTGCTCTCCTCAGCTACCAAATCATAACAGTTTCCGCCTGGTTTTTATCTGCTGGGGCCTCCGGGAACCCCATCAAATCAGTCCCCATGTTCTTCCAGGGGATTGTCTCTTTTTGCCATGCACCATCAGGGCATAGGTTCAGGTAGCAGCGGTTCCTCCAGCCCATCCCTAAGGTTTGCCATCCGATCCCAGGTTATTTCTATCATTACCTTGCTGGGTTTTAGGGACGGTGGTGGTTCTAGGGGTCCCACTAGGGTCTCCTCTGCTACCGGGGCAGTGTCCATACCTGCTCCTCCGATGCCGGTCTTCTCCTTTACTTCTGGGGTCGAGGACACCGGTGGCGTGGCATCCTCCGCCCGGTCACTGTTTCCATTACAGCCTCCATCTCGTCACCGTGGTAAGCTGCGTCTGTAGAAGTTGGCGGGTCAGCTCCTCCACCTCATCTCCGAGGAGCTTCGGGTCCACCGCAGGCAGCTGGTCTGGAGCTTTATCTCGCTGGCCGGGGCATTCCACTGCTTCCACCCCACGCACCTAAGGCCTCCATCCACCGCTCGCCATGGCGCTGACCTGTTTGGTCGCCTTACTTCCTGTCGCACGTTTTCCTTCTACTCCCTTCTTCGTGGTACCTTTATCTTTTCCCGCCTCACCAGGAGGCAGATCCCCCTGGCCCTCGACCATGTTTTGGTCACATAGCAATATCTGCAGTGGGCGGGCATATTTTTTTGCACCTTTGGACCGGTGCTGCCCATGACGACATGCCTCCCAGCACGCCGCGTGTTACCGCAATGGCGGTGATTTTTACAGTTCACTCAAGTCTCTGGCACACAGTACTCGGCTATGCCGGGCTCCGCAATCATGTTCATGACGCCAAAATTGAGCACCCACCAGGGCCGTGGGGATTACTCGGAGGACAGTTCTTAAGGGGATGTGTCATGGCAGCAGTAACCCGGTCCGTAGCCTTGAGCGTCCAATGAAAATATGATGATTAAGGGGAAGAAGATATCTCGTTGCCGAGACTTGAATGAGATTCGTCGGCCATCTTACCGGAGGCCCCTGGCGGCCATGTTTTAGGACGCCACCGCATTGCAGGAGGGAACGGAGCTGCGAGGGGCTTTCCGGCTAAGAGCGAAATGCCGGCGGAGCCCCCCACGCAGCAGAGCCCTCTGCTGCCTCGACAACACCGCACGGAAGGCTGCGTCGGGACCGCCACCGGAGGCCCCTGGCAGCCATGTTTCTTGAGGCCACCGCGTCGCAGCTGCGGGGGGCTTTCCGGCTTAGAGGGAAATGCCGGCGGAGCCCCCCACGCAGCACAGAGCCCCGCTGCTGCCCCGACACCACAGAGCACAGGAGGCTGCATTTGGACCACCGCTATGGGATTGTGAGTACCCCACATTGCACAGCCACCTCACAGATCACAGCCACCCCACAGACCACAGCCACCCCACAGAGCACCCCTGCAACACAGAGCACCAGCCTGGACCACCGAACGACCCCTGTGACCACTTCTCTACCTGTGCTGATCTCTTTGCTGGTAACCTAAATTCGGACTGTAAGACGGACCCCCATTTGACACATTATTTTTTTTCCCTATTTTCCTTCTGAAAATTTGGGGTGCGTCTTATGGTCTGGTGCGTCTTATAGTCAGAAAAATACGGTATATATCTATTGAAGTTGTCTAAGCATATCTCCCAGCGGTGTGCATTGTAAATATACATCATGTCTATGCCTACACTTATTGGTGATATCAATTATTGACATTTCTATCATTCTTTATCATATTTTGAAGAATCCTCTTTTGGCATAGTATATATTGGTGCAGGAATCGGTTGCCTTTCAGGCACATGCTACATGTGCATCTATATACCTTCATTGTGTCTCTGTTTCCCCCTGCCATTGCCTCAGTTGTATGTATTTTACAAATTGAGACTCTATGGCTGTTTTGATGTGGTATTTTCTGTATTCTGTACAGCTAGTCTCCCATGGTCCTTATGTATACATGCATGACTATGATGTATAATTTTCTACTAATACCATTTGCCGCATGTAATATGGTGTCTGCATTCCTTTTTTGCTACAT
Organism: Oophaga sylvatica; assembly: GCA_033576555.1. Classification (NCBI taxonomy): domain Eukaryota; kingdom Metazoa; phylum Chordata; class Amphibia; order Anura; family Dendrobatidae; genus Oophaga; species Oophaga sylvatica. The sequence goes on along the minus strand of JARQOD010000002.1, from coordinate 589,020,384 downwards.
ATATTAAGCAAACCTTACGTGGATCTATGAGTACTTGTGAGATGTATGCACATGCTGCTGATAACCTTGGTAATGAATTATTAACTGCATAGTAATAAAGACAATAAACATCATTAAGGTGCTATAAATAACTCAAAAATGGTTTTACGTAGGATATAGACATCGATGAAACAAAAACCATCCTATAGTATATAACCATTTTTCTAAGCAGGATATAGTCTTTATAATAAAGTGAGAGGTGAGGGTAACATAGTAACATAGTTATTATTAAGGTTGAAGGAAGACTTTAAAGGGAATCTGTCACCCCAAAAATGCCATATCAAGTAAAGATATGGCTGAATAGAGCGTCCCATAACTAAGCTAATGGTGGGTATCATATATCATGATACCCCCGTTTTCATAGCAAAATACCTTTGTAAAGTTGGTGATTGAACGTGTCAATCACTGCAGTCAGGTCAGGAGGGCAGCGGTTTTCATGTCCTCCCCCGCTCCTCATCATCTCTTTCGTATCGCCGTCTGTGAATACCACAGACGGCGTTCGTTTCCCGCAATTGCGCAATTCAAAATTATGCCGGCGCATGCGCAGTATGCTTTGCCCAGCAGTGGGCAAAGCATAAAATTACTACAGCGCATGCGCTAGTATTTCCTTGCCCCGGAAAATCCTGCTTGCCTTGGACGACTTCCGGGGCAAGGAAAGACTGGTGCATGCGCTGTAGTAATTTTATGCTTTGCCCACTGCTGGGCAACGAAAGAGATGACGAGAAGCGGGGGCGGACATGAAAACCGCCGCCCTCCTGACCTGACTGCAGTGATTGACACGTTCAATCACCAACTTTACAAAGGTATTTTGCTATGAAAACGGGGGTATCATGATATATGATACCCACCGTTAGCTTACTTATGGGACGCTCTATTCAGCCATATCTTTACTTGATATGGCATTTTTGGGGTGACAGATTCCCTTTAAGTCCATCTAGTTCAACCCATATCCTATCCTAACCTGCCCTAACATGTTGGTCCAGAGGAAGGCAAAAAAAAACCCAAGTGGCAAACAGTAAGCTTCACATTGGGGAAAAAAATTCCTTCCCGACTCCACATACGGCAATCAGACTAGCTCCCTGGATCAACGCTGTATCTAGGAAACTAGTGAATATAGCCTGTAATATTATACTTTTCAAGAAAGGCATCCAGTCCCTTCTTAAATTTTAGTAAGGAATCACTCATTACAACATTAGACGGCAGAGAGTTCCATAGTCTCACTGCTCTTACAGTAAAGAATCTGCGTCTGTGATTATGGCTAAACCTTCTTTCCTCCAGACGTAGAGGATGCCCCCTTGTCCCCGTCACAGGTCTAAGAGTAAAAAGATCATTAGAAAGGTCTCTGTACTGTCCCCTCATATATTTATACATTGTAATAAGATCACCCCTAAGCCTTCATTTTTCCAAACTAAATAACCCCAAGTGTAATAACCTGTCTTGGTATTGCAGACCCCCCAGTTCTCTAATAACCTTGGTCGCTCTTCTCTGCACCAGCTCCAGTTCAGCTATGTCTTTCTTATACACCGGAGACCAGAACTGCACACAGTATTCTAAGTGTGGTCGCACCAGTGACTTGTATAGAGGTAAAATTATGTTCTCCACATGAGTATCTCTGCCTCTTTTAATGCATCCCATTATTTTATTTGCTTTTGCAGCAGCTGCCTGACATTGGCCATTAAATGTGAGTTTGTCGTCCACCCATACACCCAGGGTGGTTAGATTGTGTGTGGGATAGGACCTCCAAGATTTCCTGTTGACATCCAGGCCAATAGAACCTCTGCATGACATGTTCTTGAGTTTTGTCCACCTCCTAGATGGCCACCCAACCCAAGACATCTGAATGGGCCATATCCAACATCCTCCTTCTCATGGTACCAATAACTGTCCCACTATCTCATCAAGCTGCTTGGAGATGGTCTTATAACTTTTACCTTTAACATGTTTGTCTATAATTTTCTTTCTAATCTCCTGAGACAACTCTTTCCTTCGCTTCCTCTGGTCCATGTTGAGTGTGATACACACTATGTCACCAGACAGCACAGTGAGTATTTGTAGCCCTCTATACAGGTCACTCACTGATTCCAAGATTGTAGACACCTGTGATGCTAATTAGTGGACACACCTTGATTTAACATGTCCCTTTTGTCACATTATTTTCAGGGGTACCATCATTTCTGTCCAGGCCTATTTCATGAGTTTTATTTTTTTTTTAAGTTCTGTTGAAGCATGGCTGAAAAGCAACATCTGACTTTCATTTGATCATTTTCATAGATTTTGATTTATTATTACTTTTGTCAGATTCAAGTTATTTCTGTCACCATTGTGGGTTTTTCTGTCATTAAACGAGGGTACCAACAATTTTGACCACGGGTCTATGTGGGTCTGTATGCTATATCATGCAGTGCCGAGCGCTGTTGTATGTACAGTATGTATGTATATCTGTGTGATATAACATCCACAGTGCCATTGTACAGTATGTACACATGCTATATCATGCAGTGCCGTTGAATGTATATATGTATGTATGCTATATCATGCACAGTGCTGTTATATGTATATGTGTGTATAGCATGTAGTCAAAGCATCGAGCACCTACATATTTCTTTTTTTGCAGTGTATACATATATTTTTAGCATATATATCATTATATTTTATTACATGATTCAAACTCAGCTCTTCTACACAGATAATGCCCTTGTCATACTATATAGACTTACCATATTAACAAACACAGCTCTGCTACATAGCTACACTGCCATACATGCATATCTAAAATTAAAAAATGCAGGCGATAAGGGTTTTGCAGAACTATTGTTCCGCGTGACACCATTAAACATCAGATAGAATTGAAAAAGTTAAAGTTAAGTTAAAGTGTTACCTTGTGGAGTTACTTTCTACTATTTAAGCCTCTTGAGCCCCAGTCCTCTGCTGGATTTCATGGAGTTTCCTTCTGTCTGTGCAGTCAGTGCCAAGTCTCCATCAGGAGCGGAGCCCTATCCCAATACTGTCTCAGGATGCTGTGCGGTGATAGATGGGGCTGAGCAATTGCTCTTCTCTCCTGATATTTCACAGCACACAATGTGATGAGTGAAGAAGTGCCTGTACACTGTGCTATTCCCAGGAGTTATCAAGGCTTTTACCGGGAGCTCCGCACAAGTGGATTCTACATTTAGCAGCAAATGCCCCGATCCAGACTGTAACCTTCCCTCCAGCATTCGTTAGGATGATAAATGAGGGAAATGATGATTGGGCAACGCCTTTCTCCCAGTTACACTGATTTCATGCGTGCTATAGAAATATGACCTCAATCCATAGCCACAACCGCATAAAAGAACAGCGACTGCTGTAAATCAGTATTTCCCATTGATTATATAGAATGAAGTTGTATACAGAGCTTGTATATTTATTTCTAAAGATATATGATTTGATCTTTGTGTACATATTTTGGCTAATTTCACCAAGTGATACCACCAGCAGATACAAAAAGACATGTCCATAAAAACAAAACAAAACCAGAGACGTTTCCGCTTCCAACTCAAAAGATGCCATCAGTGATTCATCCAAGAGCTGTCCATTTTTTACTGTTTAAAGGGAACCTGTCAGCAGGTTTTCCCAATATAAACTAAGGCCACCACCTTTACCGCCTCTTTTACATCCGTCCCCAATTCCAGAAGTCACCAATCCCCTCTGCATATCCCAAAAAATATCTTCTATAATTCCCCCACAGGGCGTGGACCGGTCCGATGGGTGTCACTTGTCTTGCTTGGCGCCTTCTCTATTCCTGCAATCACCGTCTTCCTGCCCTGCTTCATGTGCATGACGCAGCCTACGTCATCCATACAGTGTCCTCCATCGCGTTCCTGCACAGGCGCCCTTTGCTCTGTCCTGCTGAGGGCAAAGTCCTGTAATGTGCATTCGTCGGGATAGACCAAAGATTGCCGATGACCCAGAAGTACAGTTGGTGCATGCGCATTACAGGACTTTGCCCTCAGCAGAATAGAACAAGTGCGCCTGTGCAGGAGCGAGATTGGGGGCGCTGTGTGGAGGATGTAGGATGCGTCATGCACATGAAGTAGAGCAGGAGGGCGGCGACTGTGGGGATAGAGAAGATGCCTGAACAAGACCCTATACAGTCAGTCACTCTGAAAAGTTATCACAATAAGTATGCCAGTCTCATAAGCACTAAGAGATCTATTTAACAATTAATGCAATTTGTATTGTGAAATCTGGTGATGGATCCACTTTAAGAACGAGGGATCCACTTGTTTTGTTTTAATCTGATAGCCACATTTTTTTAAGTGCTAACATTTCTTTGACTCTTATGAGTTTCTTTCTCCACCAGCTAATAACATAAAGGGTAATTCAGATCTTAAACAAGACCATTGAGTCAAAACTTGATTATAATGGGGGCAATTTTCACAAGTGCTAAAGTTCATAGGTCCATAAGAGGCCCATGGCTAGAGAATAGATGGGGCCGGGCAGTAGTAATAACTATCTTGTGTGTAAAACAACCTTCCTTATAAATTACAGTGTCCTCTCCTATTACGGTATGTACAATGCCGTCCCGTATTTATGCATAGTGACATCCCTTATTATATACAGTGTACTAACTTAAGCATATAGTTGTACCTTATTACATAGTGTCTTCCCTTATGTATAACTCCGTCCCTTAATACATTAAGTTCTCAATCATGTACTGTATAGAGCCAATCCTTATCAGAGTGTCCTACTGGCTGATGTTGTATTTTATTAAAACGTGTCCTCCTTTATTATATACTGATGCTACTCTGTGTAGTTTGAATTAGTTCAGGGCATACATGTCAAACTCTTGCCCGCGAGATAAATCTGGTCCGCAGGGTGATTATATTGGTCTAGGATAAAGACACTGCCCCCCTCCCCGGATGCCGATAAAGTTGAAAGCAATTATGAAAGAGGGAAGCCGTCTACTTCTCAATCATTCTCCCTTTGTGTCTGACTCCTCAGCGCAGCGGGCGCAAAAACATCTTTATTTCACACCCGCTATGCCAAGCAGTGAAGAGCTTCAGTGCATTGGCTGCTGAGACCAAAGCAGTAGGGGAATGAGGAGAGGTATTTTTTTTTATGTGGGGCCCATTATACTATATGGAGGACTATGTAGAGCCCATTATTCTGTATGAAGGATCAAGGTCATCATACTGCATGTTTGGAGGGTACTGTGGAGGAATTCACTGTGGTGGTATCATATTGTGCTTGGAGGGACACTTTTGTTGGCATCATACTTTATATGGGCAATAAAATGGGAATCTAAGGGCTACAATAGGAGGAAAATTACTTTGTATGCAAGGGCTGAAAAGTTGTGAGATATGGAGATATGTTCTTCTGTGAACCCACTCAATGTTAAGGTTTTTTTTTCTTAGGGGGTGAGGGGGTCCCAATTAGAAATTGTGCTATGGGGCCCTATGATTTCTATGTACGCCCCTGTCCGCAATGACATTCCCAATGCTCTGGTCATGTGATCTGACTCTTAAGAGCTATTAATTGAAATCTTGAGACTGCCAAAGTTTTTTTTCATATGAAAAGGTTCATCTTTATATTTGATAAGGAAAAATGTTCTCAAATGTAGATTTTTTTTTTCACAAATCTCAAGGTTGGCCGGTGACTTTGTTTAAGTTTTTAATTTTGGCCATCTGCGTATTTGAGATTTGACATTCCTATTTTTAGGTGTGATGTTTATTCATTTTGAGGAAACAAGTGCAGTAGGTTGGGGAATGTATAAAGAAAAAATGTTATGCATGCTGCTTTTCTCCTACCCTTTCATGGTCTCCCAAATGTGTACCTGTGTGTTCCTCACATGACCACTGCATGCCTTGTTACTTGACATGTGACCTATTACGTGACCAGAAAAGGGCTCAGTGTGAATTGCCCAAAGCCCTGAATCTTCTCAATCAGAAGTAAATACCGATCTCGAGACCTTAAAGTTAAAGACCCTCAGTTCCCATAGCGTGCGGTTTCCTTCACTCTGCACTCAATGTCCAGAGGCAAGCCCCATTCTGCAGACAGCTAAACTTATTATTATTTTGCATTGCTTATATAGTGATCTGATATTCTGCAGCTTTTTACATTCATTATCATCGCTGTCCCCATTTGGGCTCACAATCTATATTCCCTATCAGTATGGAGAACCCAGAGGAAACCAACACAAACACGGGAGAGAACATACAAACTCCTTGCAGATGTTGTTCTTGGCAGGATTTGAACCCAGGACCCCAGCGCTGCAAGACTGCAGTGCTAACCACTGAGCCAACATGCTAACCACTGAGCTGCCCACAATTGTGTAAACCTACAATTATAGAGTTAAATGATATAACAAATAATTGGCTGAAACAAAGGTTGCCTTAAACACCACAAAAGTATAGGCAATGCCGTACAACGCCATGTAATACATAATGCCAGCAAGGTACACAAAACAACAGCCAATGAATGTGGTATAATACAAATTATTTGGTATTGTTTATGGATATAGTTCTGTAGAAATAGAACTTCTGACCTCAATTTAAAGTAAAATAGTATTAATTTATGTCCAGTTACCACAGTTAACAGCAAATTGTGCCTTGGGCAAGACACAGATGTCTGAGAAAGTTACAGATGAGTTGACCACATAGTAAAGGGAAAATAGATCTAATACTTACTACCAAATCATGTGACCACCAACAGTAATTGTGGTTATGCTAAGTGGCTTTTAAGGTCTTGCAATCAATCCGGGGAAGATGATGTGGAAATGTTTTTTGCTTTGCTTAAATCACAATAATATTAGTAGCTGAAACATGTGACGGAAGCAAACGAGGAATAAGCTGGATAATTGCTGAAGATGTAGGAATCAGTAGTTGTGATAGATGGCAGCAATCACACAAATAGGTAGACTTTAACCCCTTAGTGATGGAGACAATTTTAATCTTTAAGAGGATGTCCCTTTCAGATCATGGTTGACCCTGGTTGCAGTTTGTTTAAAAACAATCGGTGCTGTACTCCTTTTCCCCAGGTTGATTTTTGGCATACAGATCATGCTAGAATAGTTTGCTGGTGCCATTTGCACTGCATTTATTCTACCAGTAACATATTTTTCAGTTGACAGATGGCGGACCTGAATAAGGGCTTGATTTTGCAAAATGACTTGAAAGGGAATCTGTCAGTAGAATAAACCCTCTTAAGCAGTGTATATGTACATCATAGGAAGCTGAATAAAATGATACCTTGATATCTGCAATCTGATGTCTTATTCCAGAGAAATCCACGTTTTTCTTAATATGTGAACTGTTAAGATCTATGGGCAGGACATAGATCTTCCTGAGAATCTGCCTCCAGAACTTATTTTAAATTAAAGGGGGCGTTACCAGTGTGAGACATGTAACTAACACAGAACATGAGAACAGAACTTTGTCTCTTTACAAACACATTTGCTGCAGCTCTCACAGCTCTGCTGCCTGTAAGATGGAACCTGCAGATGTGTCAGGTATAATCACACACAGCTCTGCAGTGAGATCAGGAGAGGAGAGAATGGCCATTACACATCACACTGGTAACGTCTCCTTTTATTTAAAATAACTTCTGGAGGTGGAGTCTCAGGAAGATTAATGTCCGGTCCATAGTCCTGAACAGCTCATTTAAATATAAGAAAAACGTGGATTTCTCTGGAATAAGACATTTGATTGCAGATATCAAGGTATCATGTTATTTAGCTTCGTATGACCTACATGCCTACATAGACCGCTTAGGAGGGTTGATCCTACTGACAAATTTCCTTTAAGAACTGACTGATTGATAAAGTATTATGGCTGATTTGTATGCAATATTTTAAGAATCCAGCAGAAATCTCTGATGAGACATAAAAGTGGCTTACTCACACACACAATACATTGAATATTGTTCAAGGATACAGACTGAAAAAAGTTCAGAATAGGAACTAGGAGTGGAAAAGTTGGTTTGTTACCTCTCCTGGATTAAGCACTGGACACTGAATCCTCTGTCTTCTGATACCAGATCTGCTACTCCAGTTGATTTGGCAACCCAACACGTCTCGGTGATAACACTCTGCCGGGCAGTATAGACTGCGCAGGTGGCGGGAAACCATCTGAGTATTTAGGTAACAGGTGTCCAAACTGCTACTCTGCACCCGGCTACATTGTTGTGTAGTTCTACGACATGGAAGTTCCTCACTGCTGGGTCAACTCTGCCACAATGAACTCTGTTACTGACAGCTCTGCTACACTAATTCCTCACCACTGATTTAACTTTGCTAAACTGAACTTAATTGTTTACTCAGCTCTGCTATTTTGGTTCCTTATTGTTGAGCTTAATCTGCTTCACCATTTTCTGTGACTCTAAGGGTCCCGTCACACTCTTCAATGTCCCAGCGATCCCACCAACGATACGACGTGGATGGGATCGCTGGGACATAGTTAGCTGATCGCTGGTGAGCTGTCACATGGGCAGACTCACCAGCGATCAGGACTAGCGAGCACGCTGGTATCCAATGTACACATCAGGTAACTAAGCGCCGCGCGGCACCTAGTTACCCGATATGTACCCTGGATACCGTCTCTCAGCTTCTGCTGTAGAGTGCTGAGAGCCGGTATACAATGTACTTATCGGGTAACTAAGCGCCGCGCGGCACCTAGTTACCCGATATGTACCCTGGATACCGTCTCTCAGCTTCTGCTGTAGAACGCTGAGAGCCGGTATACAATGTACTTATCGGGTAACTAAGCACCGCGCGGCACCTAGTTTCCCGATATGTACCCTAGATACCGGCTCTCAGCGCTCTACAGCAGACGCTGGGAGCCGGTAACCAGGATACATATCGGGTAACTAGGTGCCGCGCGGTGCTTAGTTACCCGATAATGAACATTGGATACCAGCTCCCAGCTCGTTGGTTTCCCGCTCTCACACGCAGCGATGCGTGCTGGCCAGCGGGAGACCAACGATCAAAAAATGGTTCAGGACATTGAACGACGATCAGCAATACCCAGCAGGGGGCTGGTCGCTGCGTGTCACACTAAGTGAGATCGCTGGCTAGGTCGCTGTTGCGTCACAAAATCAGTGACGCTTCAGCGATCTCGTTTAGTGTGACGGGGCCTTTATTCTACTACTCCAGTTGCATTGTTCCAGTTTTGGATACTTAGTAACCCAGCTGCCCCAACGCCACCTGTCAGTGCTTTATAAGAACTGCTCAATAAATACAAATTTCAAAAAACTGACTGTCACATCCAGACATAAACCAAGTGTGAACAGGTGCTTAACCTAGAGTCACCAACTCATATACATTCAAACATTAAAGGCAGCAATCTGTAGCGTCATAGCATGCAAATATGAAATATGAATTGCATTACTGCATTAGAAATATGAAAAATTGAGAAAGCTTAGTTCATAAAATGGCCAATTTATGTGTACCTGGAAACCACGTTAAGGCGTTTCTCGTTTTCCAGGACCTAAACTAATGCCCTGCTGTGATTAAAAACCCCTGCGACTAGAAGGCGGAGTGCTCAGTCAGAAGGCCAATGAATACCAATTTCAAAAACTGACTGTCACATTCAAACATAAACCAAGTGTGAACAGGTGCTTAACCTAGAGTCACCAACTCATATACATTCAAACAAAAAAGCAGCACTCTGTAACGCCATATGGAAAAATGAATTGCATTACTGCATTAGAAATATGTAAAATGTTATGCGCTAAGCTTTCTCTATTTTTCATATTTCTAATGAAGTAATGCAATTCATTTTTCATATTTGCATGGTATGGCGCTACAGAGTGCTGCCTTTTTTGTTTGATAAGAACTGCTCAACCGGACTAAAGGCTTTGTGATTCCACCTCTTCACAGATGTAACAGGACTAACAGTGGATTTAGAGACACATTTTTGATTTAATTTCTTGTATGTTTCTGTATAATGTTATTTCTTACTGCATACTTTTGTGTAGATTAATATTTGTGGGGACACAGCATTTTATCTTAATGTCTATTTTCAGCAAGCCAGGAGAAATAGACTTACCATATTTTTCAGATTATAATGCGGATATACCTTACCGGCTGCGATGGAGCAGGGTCCCAGGATCGCTGCTGGAGGAGGCAAGAGTGGAGTGATTGCTGCAGGCTGGGATAAGTAGGTGTTCCGATGTGTGCCGCTGCGCGTGTTGGGTGGTGCGGGGGCTCTGCCGACATTTTGTGAAAGCCTAGAGCCCCCACACCTACATGGTTTACTGTGCGGTGGAATCTAGGAAAATGGCTGCCGGGGCATGCGCATATGAAGTTCTCGGCACCAAGATATTGAGAGATGAGAGCCCCCGCCCCACCGAACACCCGGAGCGGCGCATATCGGAACACCCTCTCATCCCAGCCTGCGGCCTGCAGCAACGCTCCACTCTTGCCTCCTCCAGCAGCAACCCTGGGACCCTGCTTCACCGCAGCCACCACCCCCGGTAAGCAGTAAGACACATGGATTATAAGAAACACCACCATTTGATTAAAAAAAAAAGTTTTTTTTCCTATTTTTCTCCTCAAAATTAGGGGTGCGTTTTATAATCCGGTGCATCTTAGATACTATATTTTGTGGATTATATCAGTTGACTTTTGAATTTGTGTTTTTTCTTCAGTTGGGCAAGAGTCTGAAATGTTGACTCTTCTTTCATGCAGGGTCATTAAACAATGATGTTTGCTGATATGCTAATTACACATTCTCCTGGCCAGTTTGTTTGTTGACTTGCAAAACAGATCAGGAAAAACCATGCAAATAGATTACCATTCTTTCCCTTTACCTGTGAATGCTGGTGAAGGACAGTTAACAATAAAAAGAGGTTACCGTAAATACTTGTGTAAAAGCCGACCCGTGTATAAGCCGACCCCCCTAATTTTGCCACAAAAAACAGGGAAAACTTATTGACTCGTGTATAAGCCTAGGGTGGAAAATGATTATGCCCCCATATGCTCCACAGATTATGCCCCCATATGTTCCACAGATTATGCCCCATAGTATAGGTCCCTTATGCTGCCGCACTGCTACAAAAGAAAAAAAAAATGACATACCTCTCGTCGCTGGGGGCCAGGTGCCGGTATCCTGAGCAGGCGGTGACACCGGCGCGCTATGGGGGACAGGTGCCGGTGTCACCACTCGCTCAGGACCCCGGCACCTGAGATATTTACCTGTCACCGGACTGGTCCACCACTGCGCTGCTCCCTCTTCCGGGTCCTCGGCAGTGAATGATCAGGCAGAGGAGTCGGACGAGGTCGTAGCAGCGGTGGACCAGGGGACAGGTGAATATCGCTATACTCACCCCCCCCACCGGCGCGTCACTCTCTGCAGCCTCTCCTCTTCTCCCGGCGGTCTCCGCAGCTCTTCCTTCCTACAGCGGTCATGTGGTACTGCTCACTAAAGTCATGAATATGTGCATATTCATGACTTTAATAAGCGGTACCATGTGACCGCTGCAGGAAGGAGCCGGAGATCGTGGAAGAAGCAGGGGGGGCTACAGAGACGCGCCGGCGGAGGGGTGAGTATGATCTGACACCCCCGCTCCCACGCCGATCCCCGGTATATGACTCGCGTATAAGCTGAGAGGGGGACTTTCAGCCCTAAAAAATGGGCTGAAAATCTCGGCTTATACGCGAGTATATACGGTATATGTTTTTGGAACATTGGACAGAGATACCTCCAGACATCCAAAGAACCAGAGACTCTCTATAGGACAGCAGCCAAGACATCATGGCTCCATCACGAGGGACACATTTGTAAATCTAAAAGATGCCAGCTGACGAGACCTCGGCCACGGCTGGAAGAATACAGATCTGCTCCATTGACCATCACTGAACCATGGATACATTTATGAAAGCCAGGAATGAGACCCACTGGTCGCCTGGCTCCATGGAGATGTTTGGAGAAGCCAGGTTGTTACCCTCTGGTCAACTGGTCTTGTACCTGAATGGACTGTCATCTTCCTAAGCTTGTCGTTACCTTCTCTCTGCGCATGCCACAGGTGGAGTAGTCGGCCCGGGAAGCTGAAGCCAGGACTGTGATCTTCCTAAGCTTGTTGTTACCTCCTCCTCTGTATGTGCCATTGGTGGGGTAGTCAGCCCTGGAAGCTCTGAAGTAACAGCGGCTCTTATCCTGGCGAGTCAGCGGAAGGGTGAGATTCTGTAATGTGCACCATCTTGGGTATTTTGCTGGGACTGTTCTACGTGTTATCTGCCTGTTTTGTGGTTCAATAAAGCATTGCCACACTGTTTTACCCTCACCCTGTGTTGTCTGAGAAGAACTATGCCTATGGTGAAATGAGAGCGGGCGTTCGATGGGATGATCCCTGGTCCATGCGGTTTCAGCTAGCGGACCGGGTTGCCCGTGTCTCCACAATCTTTATTCTTTTTTTTTCACCATCATACAGGCATGGAAACCCCCTTACTTAAACATGAATTTTTGTGATTTTGAAAAAAATTAGGAAAATAACACCTTCTAATATGAATGTAAAATGCAGTGCAACTTTCATGCCATATGATGCCCATATACAGTAAATAAGATATTTAAAAAAAAATACAAAAAGATAAAAATAGTTTAACTTTATCATTTTGTTTTAACATTGTGAAATTCGAACTGCAAAATACATTTTAATAAGCAATATAAAGCTCAGAAGCAGAAAAACGATTGTCTGCATCATTAACTATGACAATTAATAGGTTCATCCGAGCAATTGGTGACTGTATGGCCCTTCGTCCTTTGCCGATTATGGCCACAGATTTAAAATTTTCGGTAAGTTACTGATGAACCATGGCCATAGCTGCACCTACAGCGGCATCCACATCATTTCCATAGACTATAGGGAATGGAAAGAGTTTCTCCACCTCTTCCTTTAAGGCAGGGTTTCTAGCCAAGGCACTTCCGCTGCCGATGATTCGCTTAATCCCCGACTCTCTCAGACGATGGGACGGCAGCATGGAATGAATGTTGTGAATGATGCCGCGGCACAGTGCTCGGGTCACATGGCCAAGTGACAGGTCTGTAGATGTCAGCTCTGAAACAGAAGCTCGCGTGTCCAGAGAATGCCTCTCTCCAAAGAGTGTAGGGCAGATGGTAAGATGAGTGTCATTAACAGACAAAGCAGCACTGATCACCCTCGAGTATATATTGGAGTCAGAAGTTTCGAGACCTGTAAACAAAAAATAGGTGAAAGATGGATTCTCAGGGTTTCAAGAGTCAGATTAAAGGGACCAGCAATGTCATCCACTGAATAATCCAAAAAAGTAAAGAATAGATTGTGTATGGCGGGATGACTTTCCAATAACGACCAGGTTAGTGTAGGCTGGATTTCAACATGTGGGATCATATGTTTTTTCTGGAGAGAAGTGCAGACGCAGGTAAAATACTGCACTAAAAATACTTAGTTGGATAATCTGAGTGTGCTTGTTGATAGGGATGTTTGACACCGATACTATGTGTATGACCAGTTTAAAAGGGTATTCCAATTTTAAAAAGTGATGGCATTTATTGCTAGAGTCTGAACTCTAGAAGTCTCGCTGATCTTAAGAATTAAGTTGCATAGCACTGGTGTAGCCATTCATCCTATTCTGAGTCTGCTAGAGTGGTATCAATAATGCATATTCCCTGTCCCTAGTAATATACTTACCAGCTGCTGTCTTCTGCTCTTCTCTGTGACGCTCTGGCTCCACTCCGCCATCTAGTGGCCGCAGCTACTGACCGACTGGAAAGTCAGAGCTAACGTTCTGGCTCTCATAGACTAAGAAGTGACATCGAGCTCACTGAGCAAACATTGGATTGATCAGGCAGGTCACAAACAGTAGAAGATGACCAAAGTGGCACCGAGAACAGAAGAAGATGGCAACTGGTAAGTATATTACTAGGGGCAGAGAACTTACTTTAGGGATACCACTCTTGCGGTTAAATAAAAGGAAAATGCTGGAGCGGTGTATAATGCAGGAGCACTTACAGAAGAGATGCTGAAAAACATTGGGGTGGATGATGGAATACCCCAAAACTGTATCCCCTTCATTCTTAAGAACAGATACGAGTGATATGTCATCACTTACAGGAGACAGTGGAAATACTCCTTTAATTGCCAGTAAAAGCTGGGGAGTAACACAGGGGGATCCGGTTTCTCTACTTAAGACCAAAACTTCTCTTTCTCCTGATAAATTTGATTTTCAATATTTCTGTCCTTTTAACCAATAATAATCCAGATAACAGAAAAAGACAAGGCTGAGGATTCTTTAAACAATTTGAAATCTATGGATGGATTATGTCAAAAACAAGTAAAAAAGATTTAAAAACGAGGTCCACATTTTATTAAACACCTCTCGTTTCATTAAAAGCCCTCACATACATTAGAATAAAGGCCCTGCATTAGGCATAACACAATGTATATGTTACGCTGGTGGTGCTATTTGTTCAATAACACGAGAATAACAATTCTTTACGAGAACTACACCAGATTTTGGGGCCAAAAACACAGGACATATTCCCCAGAGGAATCTGGAGGTGAAATTAATGGCTAAAATACAGACTACTTCCAAAACTATAAACATCACTGGGTGGCCCCAGTGACCCCGTTAGCCTGAGACATAGGGCCCCGTTACACGCTTCAATGTCCCAGCAATCCCACCAACGATCCGACGTGGATGGGATCGCTGGGACATCGTTAGCTGACTCACCAGCGATCAGGACCAGCGAGCACGCTGGTATCCAGGGTAAACAGCGGGTAACTAAGCGCCACTAGGCGCTTAGTTACCCGCTGTTTACCCTGGATACCAGCTCCCAGCGTCTGCTGTACGGCGGTGGGAGTTCGCTGATCGTTGGTCTCCCGCTGTCACATGCAGCGATGCGTGCTGGCCAGCGGGACACCAACGATGAAAAAATGATCCAGGACATTCAACGACAATCAGCGATACCCAGCAGGGGGGCCGGTCGTCGCTGCGTGTCACACTAAGCAAGATCGCTGGCTAGGTTGCTGTTGCGTCACCAAATCGATTTTGTGACGCCTCAGCAATGTCGCTAGCGATCTCGCTATGTGAGACGGGGACTTAAAAGACCACACAGCTGCTTCCTTTGGACAAAGGTGCTCTGGGCCTCCTGTTAGATCAGGGCTGCATAGAAATGAATGTGACAAGATGCCATCCCCTGCACAACCTAGGATCCGCGAACCTGGCTGTGAAGAAAACAAGCTCAAACTCAAGATCAGCAAGTTGGACTGTCAGTAATCAGTGACGTCCAGTCATCTGGTGCTTCAGACGTTGGCCCTAGAACTGGATCAAAAAACAACCTGTGCAGAATTTTCTTACCCGTCATGGACGTTGGACTGTTACCTAACTGTGTCTGGCTCAGGGATAAAATAACTGACTGGGCACAGCTGATGGATGGAAACTCAGACTAAGGACTCGCTCAAACTTGCATATTGGTTCCGCTCTCATCCAGAAAAGTGTGATGATTTTTTCTCACTTGTCATCCGTATACAATCTGTTTTTTCATTCATCAGCTATGAATCTTTCATAGGACCATTTGCAGTTTCCTATGCTACAGAGTTGTAATGTAACCCTAAAAATCGGACACCGCTCTGACGGTCCGTAAGGCACGCGATTCTTTTCTCGCAGTGTCCAATTTCGGAGTGAAGTCTCAGCAATGCTGCAATCTTTTTCTCATGCCGAATACGTCTTAGAAAAAATGCGCAGATCTGCGCTGCCTCATTCAGTAACATTTGTCATCGGATTGCAGTTGTCCAATTTATACGCCAGGGTGAGCGAGCCCTAAGGAGAGAATACCCCTTTAATTATTGCAGATAAAAGCTCCAATTTACAGAACCTGAATTTCATTGACTTTTAGATGTAAAATCTGATGTCACAAATAGAGAAACCCACAGAAAAGCTTTTTTTTTTTTTTTATCCAGAAAAATATCAGAATGCAGTCACTGTCTTCACAACAAATCAGCTAATGAGTTCAGGAAATGGAAGACGTCTTGAGACCAGATTGCACTTATCTAATTGTGTTAGATTCCTTGCATGTTACAAGTGGGTCTCTGAGTACATCACCAGCTTCCGTCTACCAAAAAAGCTCCAATTTTCGCTTTTCTTATATACCCAAGAAATATACTTAATAGCGAACCTGTCACTCTGGCCGACCTATAGAAATAATGCATCATTAGATCATGGTAACGGAGATATGATGGTGGGTGTGAATACACCCCTACTCCTCCCAGAGAGGAATGGCAATAAGAAACCTTCTGTGTAACATTTTTGGGTACTCCAGACAATTGGACTCCTATACATTGTTACTTTCCTGCTACTCACAGGCTAATATTGATTAATGTGATGTTTGGGAGCCGCTGTGGACTTATCAAATGCCTGGTAGGTCAACCGGTTTCTATTAAAGGGAATGTGTCACCAGGTTTTTGCTACCCCACCTGAGACCAGCATAATGTAGGGGCAGAGACTACTTCCAACAATGTGTCACTTGTTGGGTCTTTTTTTTTTAAAATCAGTTTTCTTTGCTGCAGATCTAGCAGAGCTTCAAATGCTGAGCTCTGTATAACTCCGCCCACACCAGTGATTGGCAGCTGTGTGCACTGTACATATGCAGAAAGTAGTCGATCAATGGTAGGGTTATACTGAGCTCATGAATATTGAGAACTGCATAGCAGCAGGTTTACTTGCCTCTAGTGATAATCTGCTGCTGATAAAAAACTGATTTTATGAAAATTATACTAAGCAGCCCAGTAAGTGACATATCACTGTAAACAGGGTCTCTGTCTCTACATTATACTGCTCTCTGATAAGGCTACAAAAACCTGGTACCAGATTCCATTTAAAACCTTGCTGTAATCTCAAACTAGTCATAACTATGTAGATATAGGGTATCTCATACAGATAGTAGGGGGTAGGTTATCCAAATGTATGCAAGAATCACCGGCAGGCAGTCCATCAGCAGACTGGATCGGGGCTCCCAAGCTTTGCGTCTCCTGGTGGTGCTTACGCATGCTCAATGCAAAATTAGAAGGCAGTCATCTAGGGATAACGAAGGCACACATCTGAATCATTGAATTCATTTTTTTTCTAAACATCCCAAGGAGCACTGTGCAAGCGATCATATTGAAATGGAAGGAGTATCATACCACTGCAAGTCTACCAAGACCAATCTACCAATCTAAACAAGGAGAAGACTGATCAGAAATGCAGCCAAGAGGCCCATGATCACTCTGGATGAACTGCAGAGATCTACAGCTGAGGTGGGACAGTCTGTCCATAGGACAACAATCAGTCGTACACTGCACAAATCTGGCCTTTATGGAAGAGTGGCAAGAAGAAAGTCATTTCTCAAAGATATCCACAAAAAGTGTTGTTTAAAGTTTGCAACAAGCCACCTGGGAGACACACCAAACATGTGGAAGAGGGTGCTCTGGTCAGAGGAAACCAAAATTGAACTTTTTGGCAACAATGCCAAACGATATGTTTGCCGTAAAGGCAACACAGCTCATCACCCTGAACACACCATCCCCACTGTCAAACATGGTGGTGGCAGCATTATGGTTTGGTCCTGCTTTTCTTCAGCAGGGACAGGGACAGCAGGGATGGTTAAAATTGATGGGAAGATGGATGGAGCCAAATACAGGACCATTCTTGAAGAAAACCTGTTGGAGTCTGCAAAAGACCTGAAACTGGGACAGAAATTTGTCTTCCAACAAGACAATGATCCCAAACATAAAGCAAAATCTACAATGGAATGGTTCACAAATAAACATATCCAGGTGTTAGAATGGCCAAGTCAAAGTCCAGACCTGAATCCAATCGAGAATCTGTGGAAAGAGCTGAAAACTGCTGTTCACAAACGATCTCCATCCAACCTCACTGAGCTCGAGCTGTTTGCCAAGAATGGGCAAGAATTTCAGTCTCTCGATGTACAAAACTGATGGAGACATACCCCAAGCGACTTGCAGCTGTAATCGCAGCAAAAGGTGGTGCAACAAAGTATTAAGTTAAAGGGGCCGAATAATATTGCACGCCCCACTTTTCAGTTTTTGTATTTCCACAAAAATGTAAAATAACCCATAAATTTCGTTCAACTTCACAACTGTCTCCCACTTGTTGTTGATTCTTCACCAAAAATTTACATTTGGTATCTTTATGTTTGAAGCATGATATGTGGGAAAAGGTTGAAAAGTTCCAGGGGGCCGAATACTTTCGCAAGTCACTGTAGTGTATACACACCCACCCACTCTCCCCATGTTCTGTGTAGCATTGCGATATACAGACATTTGACATCATACCTAACTCTGCCGTCCACTGAGCCAACATGGTGACAAAGGATGCAAAAACATTTCCTCCATTCAGAGAAGCAGCAACTGCCAAATACCGGTCCTGGAAGTAAGGAAAATATGTCACGGCTTCTGCAGGACCAGGGTGGTCTTCTGGCTGGAATCCCTCTGGCATGGAGAAGGTCAGCTGAGCAGAAGTGCTGATGTTCAGGACTTAGAAAAAGAAAACCAGGTGAAAATTAAATTGTGCTATATGTTACCGTAATAACATTACAATTTGTAAGACATGGAGGCCTGTATAGCAGAATCAGTGTGTTCTTCCATGTTGTCTATACTGAGCACCAGAGGACCAGATTCCGGCTAATGAAATTTGTATACCCGCCCAAAAGATGCGATCATCTGACAAAGAAACATTTGCTAATTTGTCAACTTAATCACTGGGCGCGGTGGGCAATGATTGGGAGCAAACATTTCTATGAATGCATTGTAAGAGGCCCTGAGATGGCGGAGTACATCTCTTGTCCATCTTGGGCTGTTCCATAGAGAGTGAATGGCGAGACAGAGCACAAGTGTGACCACCATTCAATTTGAGAGGGGTATTGGCAGTCGGTGGAGTCCTAGTGGTCAGTCACCCACCAATCTAGTAGAAAGGTGATGACTTGTTCTAACATGAATTCACCTTTAAGTCACTAGAGATAAACGCTTAGTCTATGGAGTAACACATGTGCCACCATGCCGCTGCCCTGAACTATCAATCATCAGTAGTGATCAGTCATCATGAAAAAAACTCTTTAAAGTGGGTTTTCCACTGTTTTAAAAGTTAAACTTTATGGGCCCTGAGTGGTGTAAAACAAACAAAAAAGTACATTTTTGTGTACTCACCGTAAAATCCTTTTCTCCGAGACACTCATTGGGAGACACAGACCGTGGGGGTGTTATGCTGCTGCCACTAGGAGGACACTAAGTAATATACAAGCAAAAAAAGGTTAACTCCTCCTCTTCCTCCTCCTGCAGTATACACCCTCCGTCGGCTCAGACCTGAACCAGTTCGGTGCCAAAGCAGTAGGAGCTCATAACAGAGATGCAATAAGAGGAAAACCAAAAAGGCACGAGGCTACAGACTAGAAAGGGTGGGAGCTGTGTCTCCCAATGAGTGTCTCGGAGAAAAGGATTTTACGGTGAGTACACAAAAATCTACTTTTCTCCATCGTCTCATTGGGAGACACAGACCGTGGGATGTCCTAAAGCAGTCCCTGGGTGGGAACAAACATCACAACGGATGTAGCCTCGTAAGCCAAATGCATAAATGCTTTAAATAATTTAACAGAAAAAAACTCACAGATGCGCAACAACTGATTGAAGAATTTGTCTGCCAAGAAACGCATCTGAAGAAACTTGAGCATGTACTTTGTAATGCTTTAATAAAAATATGCAGACTGGACCAAGTCGCAGCCTTGCACACTTATTGTGCCGAAGCCTGGTGCCAAATGGCCCAAGAGGCCACCATAGTCCGTATGGAGTGTGCCTTAGTTCCAGCCGGGATAGGCTGACCCTTGACATGATTGCAAGGCGGATCCATGTTGCTAACGTGACCTCAAAAGCAGGGAAACTGTCTGCTTCCCTCCATAAACACGAAAAGGACGTCCTAGAAATGTACCTTCGAAGAGCCCTCCCAAATCCAGAGTGTGAAGGGCTTTCTCAGTGCGGTGAACTAGCGCCTGACACAATGAAGGTAGAACTATCTCCTCGTTGATGTGAAAAGCCGACACGACTTTAGGTAATAAAGAAGGAGAGGATCTAAGGACCACCTTGTCCTGGTGGAAAATGAGGAAGGGAGGTTTACAAGATAAAGCTGCCAATTCCGAGACCCGCCTGATGGAGGTTATAGCAACCAGGAAAACAACTTTTCAAAAGACAAAGATACTTCAGGTAAAGGCTTTAAGGGGGGTTCTTGTAAGGTACTGAGGACCAGATTAAGATCCCAAGATCCAAGGGCCTCCTGTAAGGAGGAACGAGATGAGACACCCCTTGAATAAAAGTTTTAACCTGAGACTTAGATGCAATCCGTTTCTGAAAAAGGACGGATAGAGCAGAAATCTGCCCCTTCAGGGAGAAAAGAGCCAACCCCGAATCCAATCCTGCTTGAAGAAACTCTAGGATGGAAGGGATAGAGAAGACCAAAAGGGGAGCGACCCTTATTCTTACACCAGGAAAAAAATGTTTCCCAAACACGATGATAAATGCGCATGGAAACCGGTTTCCTGGCATTAATCATGATAGAGACAACCTTCTGAGAAAAGTCCGCCTGGGCTACAAAACCAGGATTCAATGTCCATACCGTCAAATTCAGCACCTTCGAATTCTGATGGTAAATTGGACCCTGAGAAAGAAGGTCCGAAAGATCCGGTAACCTCCAGGGAACGTCTGCCAGCTGCTGGATTAGTTCCGCATACAATGG
Source organism: Oophaga sylvatica (assembly GCA_033576555.1). Taxonomy (NCBI): domain Eukaryota; kingdom Metazoa; phylum Chordata; class Amphibia; order Anura; family Dendrobatidae; genus Oophaga; species Oophaga sylvatica. Next base: position 588,999,611 of record JARQOD010000002.1, on the reverse strand, counting down.
GTGGCGCGGCCAGTCTGGAACGACAAGAATGAGAGGAACGCCTTCTGCTTTGATCTTCCGAATGACCCTGGGAAGTAATGGAAGAGGTGGGAAAAACGTAAGGGAGATGAAAGTGACTCCAAGGGAGGACTAACGCGTTCGACCTGATGGCTAGAGGACCGCGAGACCTGCTTATGAAAGCCTGAGTCTTGGCATTTAGTCTGGATGCCATGAGATCCACATCCGGAGTGCCCTAGCGTTGGCAAATCTGACAAAATACTACGGGGTGAAGGGACCATTCTCCGGAGGCTAAGCACTGGCGTCAGAGAAAATCCGCCGCCCAATTGTCCGCTCCCGGAATGTGCACCGCAGAGATGAGAGAGTGGTTTGACTCTGCCCATTGCAGGATGTGCGATACCTTGAGCATTGCAGATCTGCTCCGAATGCCACCCTGACGGTTGATGTACGCCACAGCCGTGGCGTTGTCCGACTGAATCCGGATGGGACATCCGGCTAACAGTTGATGAAAGTGAATAAGAGCTAGTCTGATAGCTCTGATCTCCAGAATGATGATCGGAAGACGGGTCTCCTCGGTGGTCACTACCGACCAATGTAGCGGTAGAAAGGACTTTCCCTGATTTAAAGAGGAAGTGCTCATCCACCACGTCAGTGAGCGCTTAACCCTGGGAGACAGACGAAGTCGGCGACCTACAGATGCTGGATTTCTGTCCCATACTGATATCAACTCCTGTTGACGGCGAAATGGAATTGAGCAAATGGTACTGCCTCGATGGAAGCAACCATTTTCCCTAGGACCTGTATTGCGAACCGAAGAGAGTGAGAGCGCCCCAGAGACAACAGGAGTATTCTCCGTTTTAAGGAAGACATCTTCTCTGGAGGGAGCTATACCAACCCTTGGAAAGTGTCCAAAATCATTCCCAAAAAGGGAATTTTCCGAGAAGGAACGGGAGAGGACCTATCCAGGTTCACTAGCCAGCCTAGGGGTGAGAGGGTGTCGACAGCAAAGGTCGATGTTGTCTGTACAGGCCCGAAAAGACGATCCTTTGATGAGAGGGTCGTCTAACTAAGGAAGGAACCATCACGTCCCGACAGTACAAGATTGTCATGACCGCCGCCATGACTCTTGTGAATACTCTGGGGGGGGTGGCGAGGCCAAAAAGGCAGAGCTGAAAACTGAAAGCGATCGTTTCCGATCTCAAACCAAAGAAAAAAATTTTTTTTTTTTTTTGATGACCCAGAGGTATTGGAATGTGGAGGTAGGCGCCCTTTATTTCAGATTTCGGACCCACCGGTCGTGAACGACCGACAACCAGATCTCGTGGAACAAGAGTAGGCGGCTGTCTACCGTTTGGGTCCACAGGACCCGGCAAAGAGTCATTGCGAAGAGAATTTGCGAGAAGAGGATCCCTTACGTCCCGACTGTGATGATCTGTTTCTCCAGGCTTGAGAGGATTTGAATGATGGTTGAAGACCCTTATCCCTATGCGGAGGATGGGACTGCAGGGACGAAGTAGATGCGGAAAACCAGTTGGAAGAGCCGCGAAAAGGCCGAAAACGGATTTGGTTTTGAGGCCAAAAAGATCGGCTGAGTTTGCGCTGCGGGAAAAATTAGCTTTTGCTCCCAGTAGTATCAGATATGATTTGATCTCGTCTCTCTCCAAAGAGGCGACCGCTTTGACATGGTAGAGAAGTCAGGGACCTCCTTGAAGCAGAGTCTGCGCGCCACTCTCGGAGCCATAAGGTTCTTTTAATGACGATGGCATTAGCCGCCATGAGTGCAGAGCAGGCGGCTGCATCTAAGAATGCATGCACGACATAGTCACCTGCCCGAGAAATCTGATAAGCAAGATTGATTACCTCAGTGGGAAGAGGGTTGTCACGAGAAGATTTAATTATATCTTCCGCCCAGGCCATCCTTGCCCTTGCTGCCAACCGGGAAACAGGTGGATCTGCTACCGGAGAAACAGTCCACTCCTTCGATACCCTAGTTGGAAAAGGATATTGAATTTTGAGTGATTTCTAACCTGAAAAACGTTTGATGAATATGTGAGGTCGCTTAACTCTTTAGAACGACCAGGCGTGAACTGAAATAGAGCCGGGTTGTACATTAACACTCAGGATTTTATAAACTGCTTCTATGCGAGAATCTATGGATTCTTGATATTCTGGTGACTCCGGGTCAACCGCTACATCCGCCTCATACTCAGAGTCATGTTCACTGAATTCCCCAGAAGAGGGATAGCGGGAACCTGAGCTAGCGGATGCTGACCCTCCATCTGAGCCTTTGATGATCCAGATGGATGGATTAGTGGATGGTCCGACCAGAAGCGCCCGCGACGCCGAAGCGCCCGAAGTGCTACATAGAGGCAGTCGCGGCACGATGCAGAAGCGCCCGCGGCGCGACGCAGAAGAGCCTGCGGCACGACACAGAAGAGCCTGCAGCGCGACGCAGAAGAGCCTGCGGCACGACGCAGAAGAGCCTGCGGCGCGACGCAGAAGAGCCTGCGGCGCGACGCAGAAGAGTCTGCGGCGCAACACAGAAGCGCCCGCTGCATAAGCAGGCCACAGCCCACAACTAGGCCGATGCGGCGGCTCCACAACTAGGCCGCTGTGGCGATTCCACAATTTAGGCCGCGGCGGCGGCTCCACAATTAGGCCGCGGCGGCTCCACAAATAGACAGCGGCGTCGGCTCCCCTAATAGGCCGCGGCGGCGGCGGCTCCACTAGGCCGCAGCTCCACACTAGACCGCGGCGGCGGCTCCACACTAGGCCGCGGCGGCTCCATAACTAGGCCGCTGTGGCGGCTTCACAATTTAGGCTGCGGCGGCGACTCCATAGTTAGGCCGCGGCGGCGGTTTCATAGCTAGGCCGCGGCGCCGGCTCCACTACAAGGCCGCGGCTCCACTAGGCCGCAGCGGCGGCCGCTGTGGCGGCTCCATAATTTAGCCCGCCGCGGCGGTTCCACAATTTAGGCCGCGGCGCCGGATCCACACTAGACCGCGGCAGCGGCTCCACACTAGGCCGCGGCTTCACAGCTAGGCCGCTGTGGCGGCGCCACAATTTGGGCCGCGGCAGCGGCTCCACAATTAGGCCACGGCGCCGGCTCCACCACTAGGCCGCAGCGGCGGCTCCACAACTAGGCCGCTGTGGCGGCGCCACAATTTATGCCGCGGCAGCGGCTCCACAATTAGGCCGCAGGCGGCGGCTTCCCAGCTAGGCCGCGGCGCCACTAGGCCGCAGCGGCGGCCGCTGTGGCGGCTCCACAATTAGGCCGCGGTGACGGCCCCACAGCTAGGCCGCGGCGGCGGCTCCACTAGGCCGCAGTGGCGGCTCCTCATTAAACCGCGGCGGCTCCACACTAGACCGCGGCGCCCACACTTAGACTGCGGCGGCGGCTCCACACTAGGCTGCGGCGCGGCTTTAAAGCTAGGCCGGAGGCGGTTCACAACTAGGCCGCAGCGGCGGCACTAGGCCGCGGCGCCACTAATAGGCCGCGTCAACGGCTCCAACTAGACCGCGCGGCTGCACACTCTCGGCGGCTCCACTAGGAGAGAAGACTGTGGCGCGCTGAAGGGAGCTCGCCTCCTTAAGCCACCGTACCTCCTCAATCGACCATCCCTTTGATAGGGAGGCAGAGAGGGATTTATGTCTGCCGCTTTTAGTAAAGGCCTGCAGCCTGTACTCACTGATGTCGGGGCCAGCGGCCCATGCGGTCATGTCTCCTGGAACCACCGTACCTCCTCAATCGACCGTCCCTTTGATAGGGAGGTGGAGAGGGATCTATGTCTGCCTCCATTGGCCCAGCCGCTTTCAGTAGAGGCCTGCAGCCTGTATTCACTGTGTCTCCTCGAATCACTGTACCTCCTCAATCGACCGTCCCTTTGATAGGGAGGTGGAGAGGGATTTCGTGGTGAGTGGTATTCGAGGTATCTCATGGGGAGACGGCCCATTCAAGGGATCTGTCGCCCCATGGTAGCGTAGCAGGAGGGGGTACGAGAAGACGACACTTCACGTTTCCGCCTGTTGCTGGTTTTGGGAGATCGGGACTTTTCATTAAGACCCGTCGCCCTTCCGTGCGTGGAAGAAAGAAAAATAATAAAAGACAAAAAAGTGGGGTCTGAGAGCAGACCCTAGTGCCTCCTACAGACACTAAGTAAGAACTGGTTCAGGTCTGAGCCGACGGAGGGTGTATACTGCAGGAGGAGGAAGAGGAGGAGTTAACCTTTTTTTGCTTGTATATTACTTAGTGTCCTCCTAGTGGCAGCAGCATAACACCCCCACGGTCTGTGTCTCCCAATGAGACGATGGAGAAAAAAGTATATTCACCGATGGGGCAGTAGCTGCTCCGCTGCACTGTCCCCCACCAGTCTCCCGGCATTAACACCCATTGAGGACATGTCATGTGATCACAGCAGCCAATCAGCAGCAGCCTTCATATTCCGTCCCAATTTTTTTTCTTTCTGTTGGAATGGAATGAGAAGGCTGCAGCTCCTGCTGATTGGCTGCAGCGGTCATGCGACGATGATCCCCTGCTGGATGTTAATGCCAGGAGGGAAAGTTCAGAGGGCGGAAGACCAGTGCCTGTGCAGTTCATAAGTATAGTTTTATTTTTCCTTACACCACCTGGGTCTATAAGGTTTAATTTTTATAGCGATGGTGAAACCCTGTAATGTTAAAAAAAAAAAAAAACATAAACTAACAAGCAGATAAAACCTCAACTAGAAAGCAACACTCATCCACCATACATCACTTCATTTTTTTTTTTTTTTAACTAATTTCCTGGAAAAATATAATCATAGAGACATGGCTCCAAGACAATCCTGGAAATGAACAGACTGATGGACCATTGTTCGGGGCTGTAATTAATAATTAGATGTGGTTAGTAAAGTGGTATTCTGGCACGCAGCCACATTACTATGAACACTGCTAATTCTGACATGGACACTTACATCTGTGTTTTGTGTCATTACTTCAAGAACACAATTTAATCCCTGAATGAAAAAGGGCAAAAGCCAAGTTATCTGGGTCCCTCTTGACATGATAAGCCCCTGCCTTATGTTCATCACAGGAGAGGTCCCTGGCTGCTGATGTACATACACACAGTAATGTCCACAAATACTTGGCAGTGACTGGATCTTCGTGATTTCAGCTCTGCAGGTCACTATTTTGGATTTAAAATTAAACAACTGAGATGCAATTGAAGTGGAGACTTTCAGGCTTAAAGGGGTTGAGCAAAAATATCCTGTGACACATTTAGGAACTGAAACCATTTTTCTACAAAGCCTCCACATTTCAGGAGCTCAAAAGTAATTGGACAAATTAACTTTACCACAAATAAAATGTTCATTTTTAATACTTTGTGGAGAATCCTTTGCAAGCCACGACTGCCTGAAGTCTGGAAGCCATGGACGTCGCCAAACTCCGGGTTTTGTCTTTTCTGATGCTTTGCCAGGCCTTTACTGCAGTGGACTTCAGTTGTTATTTACTTGTGGGTCTTTCTGCCTAAGTTTTGTCTTAAAGGGAACTTGTCACCCCCCCCCCCCGGCCGTTTTGAAGTAAAAGAGCCTCCTTCAGCAGCACTAATGCAGCTGTCTGTGAAGGTGGCTCTTTTTTTTCTGTGCCCCTGCTGCAACGCTAAATATTCAGTTTTATAAATCGGCCCCCATACCTTGAATGGGTCTAAGAGGTATGTCCTCTTCCAGTGACTAATCCTCCCCCCAGCCGTCCATCAAGGCCCTTCAGCGTCACCGCGCCTCCTCCTGACTTTTTTTGTTTTCTTTCGTTTGTGTCCGGCGCCTGCGCTCTTGTATCAGTCCCGGGTATACGCAGTGCGCACTGCCGGGGACTGTCACAAGACTCCAGCGCCTGCGTCGTTGCCTTTCCCCCGATCCCTCCCCGCAGTGTTTGTTATGTATTCACACTGCGGGGCAGGAAATCTGGCGCCTGCGCAGTCTACCTGTTTAACTGTGCCTGCCCCTTCTCCCAGACTCCTTCCACTTTCAGACAGTCTTTGGCGTCGGATGTGCTGACCGCCCAGAACTAGTTCAGTACATCCGAAGTCGAAGACTGTCTGAAAGTGGAAGGAGTCTGGGAGAAGGGGGCAGGCACAGTTAAACAGGTAGACTGCGCAGGCGCCAGATTTCCTGCCCTGCAGTGTGAATACATAACAACACACTGCGGGGAGGGATCGGGGGAAAGGCAACGACGCAGGCGCTGGAGTCTTGTGACAGTCCCCGGGCAGTGCACACTGCGCATGCCCGGGGACTGATAGAAGACTGCAGGCGCCGGACACAAACAAAAGAAAACAAAAAAAAGGCAGGAGGAGGCACGGTGACGCTGAGGGGCCTTGATGGACAGCTGGGGGGAGGATTAGTCACTGGAAGAGGACATACCTCTCAGACCCATTCAAGGTATGGGGACCGATTTATAAAACTAAATATTTTAGCGTTGCAGCAGGGGCACAGAAAAAAAAAAGAGCCACCTTCACAGACGCTGCATTAGTGCTGCTGAAGGAGGCTCTTTTACTTCAAAACGGCCGGGAGGGGTGACAAGTTCATGTGAAATGCTGCTCGATGGGGTTCATATCTGGTGATTGACTCGGCCACTGCAGAATATTCCACCATTTTGCCTTAACTCCAGAGTTGCTTTCGCAGTATGCTTTGGGTCATTGTCCATCTGTACTGAGCTGAGAGTCTGCACCTTAAGCCCATATTGATTATATAACTGTATTTTGAATATGTTTTGGTAAATGGCTAAAATGCCAAAACTTGTGTCACTGTCCAAATATTTCTGTACCTAACTATCTACTGTATACAGTACTGGCAACAGCTTTCTATAGGGATAAAGGGGTGCATCTTCTGAGGAAGAATAGCCGAAATGCGCGTTAAGGGGTCACACTGAAGCTGTCTGGAGTTTGGGTAACTATGTTCAGCACCTATTATATATCTTGTACTATATAGACAGGAGTTTTGCAATATGCTTCATCATACTATAATGTGCTTTTTGACAAATAGTGGTACTTTTATAGGTTTGTGCTGATATCTCTTGGTCTCTCTGCAGATAATAGGTGGGTTCTTTCTATTGTACAAGTGAGGATGCAGAGTACATAGAACTCACTCTTGGCACAATTTACGCACAGTGTTTGTTCCTGTATGGCATGTTTGGCATCTCTGCAATTTTAATTGTTTTTATCTTTTTTTTTGTATCAATAAAATTTAGTATTTAATTAGTTTTGTTTGTAGGCCTTTTTTCATCTATAGCCTTCTCCGCAATCATGGTCCTCCATGTTACCAATTAGTTTGTTATAGGCTCTTAATGTTGCACATCAGTTGAAAAATGCATCAAATCCATTAACTCATCAAACGGTGTCCTCCAATGAAAATAAGATATCACTTAGCCACAGAATAGGTGTTAACTTGGTAATCGATGGACATCCAATTGCCCGGACCTGCACCGATTGTCAGAAACAGGCACTTTTATCCCTATTAAAGTGGAGAGGCAGCGCGCATGCTGGACCGCCGCATCATTCATTCATTCCCTATCTGGCTGCTTTTTTTTGGAAGTCCCGTAGAGAGCGAAAGAAGCAGCGGTCGGGCGTCCAATCTGCCACGTAATTGTAACTGAGAATAAAAGTTCCAGTTTGGACACGCACCGATTAGTAAGTTGTCACCAACCCACCTATCCTGTGGATTGGTGATAACTTGTTTTTACCGAGGAACCTCAATAAAGTACGAAGCCTAAATTGGCCTTAATCTCGCACGTATTTACGTTTTTTAATCATTGCATTACAGGAGCCATCATTTTCTTTATTTTTTTGTTGACGTAGCTTTATGAGGACTTGTTTTTGGCGGGATGCGTTTTTGTTGAATTTTGCCATTTTATATTTTTCATTTGCTGCAGTAGTAACTTTATTCTGTGGATCAGCACGATTATGGCGATACCAAATAAGTCATAGTAATTTTGTACACTATTTCTCTCTGTTTGATCAAAAATAATTTGTTTTTGCGTGCCCATACTCTGAGAGCCAAGGGTTAATCACTATAAGAGGGCTTATTTTTGTGTGAAACAAGCAGTAGTTTCCACTGCTCCCATTTTTGGGTGCATACAGCTTTTTGTTCCATTCATTTGCAGGAGGGATAAACAAAAAAAGAATAGCAATTCTAGAATTGTTTTTTTGTATTTTTTTGGCGTTCAGCTTGTGATATTCTGTGAGCCATAATTTTTTTGTTCACAATTTTATATCAGATACACACTACAGTACATCATATATGAGGCATAAATCCAGATTTATTGTGGCGGAGTAAGTGTATTGCTGTATTTTAGTACCTGCATCCGTGCTTTCCTTTAGAGAACTATAAACTGAACACTGAAAATCTCCCAAAGCAACGCCAACTTCTGTCCCCTGAGAGATCCCGCACCATTCATAGGAGGTCTTCCCTGCTATACTCCCCGCATCCACCACAGTCGGAAGGAGACGTAAAGGAAAACCACCCGCTTCTAATCTAATAAAGAAAAACAAAACTGTGATCAAATCAGAGAAAGAATCAAGAAAAAACACATAAACAAATAAAACAACACAATACATGATGAAAAGTATCTGGAAGTGGTAGAGGAAAAACCAGCATGAATGCCATTATTCCTTCCAGAAAGAGGCATCAAGTTAAACAAGACTTAAAGGTGTAGCAAACTAACATTCAAAGAAGACCAGTTACTGGGTCAAATGTGACCAGTTTTTGTTTTAATTTTATTCCTGCTGCTCTCCTGACTCACATAGTCAAATCTGATCTCATGCTTGGCACTGATGAAGGGCAACCCCCCGAAACATGTCTGCAAATTGAGATTCTGGTTTCACTTTTACACTGGCATGCCAGTGTAAGAAGGCTTAAAAGTCATGCAGTGCCCCCTGACAAGGGGCAACACCTCAAAACACCGTGCTTTTATTCTAAATCATGTGGCAAGGCTCTTTAAATGGTCAATATTGACCTTTAGGATTGCTACTTCCAATAGGAAGCACTAGAGATCCAGTCCTCTTTGCACATTCAGAACTGAGTGACAGCTTTGTAAAAGTTATGTTGGTTGGCCATAAACATCAGGCTGACGTCTCTCCTGATATGCCCCATACGCATGCACGCTCAGCTGACCATACATGTGTTATGTATGGGGGTAATTTCCACTGAGAGAAAGGATCCAGCCCTGAAAGTCAACATGCCCAATCCTCCTTACTCCAGATATGATCCCACACACATTAGATGGTCGGCCAGTCCTGCCCATATTAATCTACTATGTATGGTCAGTCTAAGAATCAGCATCATAAAAGATAGAGGGGATAATTAATTAAGACAGGAGTTTTACATGGCAGTCTATATCCAGGATGTGCTGGGGTAAGAAGCACAAATTTATAAAGATGAGTCAGACTGTTAATAAATATGGCACATTTTTCTGTTGCTCCTATGCTAAAGTAATTGACTCTAGTACACTTCTGCTATAATTTAATCCAAGTTCCTCCCACTAAAGCTCCACAAAGTCGTGGCGTAAAATGCTGCAAAATTCATGTGCAGTTACACAGCGTTCTAAATTATTATGCAAATGCTATTTTTTTTCTGATTTTCATAAAAGGCTGATACAAATGAATAAGTGTAATATTCAAATCCAGAGATGTGATAGATACCGTAGATATGATAGAAGTAATGTGCTTTGATGGTTTGGCTGCTCCCATCCGTCATTACCGGCTGATGCTGATGTTTCCTGACATGCGCCCTCATAACACTGAGGCTTCTCTATAAAACTCCTCACCAGGAGCAGCTTCTCCCGGGTAATGTCCTCCAGGCTGCAGACATGTCTTCTCCACACTAGTGCAGCTGGACGTCTTACTTTCTCCATCCCCCAAATACAGCAAAGCCCGAGCACAGGAGGTATCTGACTGGACTCAAATTCAAAGAGCATCCCCCAAATAACACCACGGTCATGTCTTACTCCTAGTATTAAAGACTCCACTCCGAGAGGTGTTGTAAGCGGAAATCTACACAGGAACCTGTCAGAGGAAAAAACTTACAAGATACGAGACGCTACTTACATATCTGTGTTCCAGGTCTTAGTCCTGGTATTGAAATAGCCCCAACTAGCGGCATTCTGCATCGACATCACCGGTCTCTGGAGGCCGCACAGCATGGAGACCACGTAGTCCTGGATTGTACCAGCAGCGTCATATTGCTGAAGGAAGTCAGGCCTGTACAATACATGAAGGGACAGGTCAGGAGATGAGCCAACCTTAGGACAACACCAATCCACAGCTTTGTCGTCCTTTTCCAGGGGTTTTCTTGGGATCCCGGTAGCCAAATATCATCGATAGCCATTTTATAATATATCCTACTGACCTAGGAAAAACCTCCAGAAAAGGTGGCCATAAACCTAAAATTGTGGTGGGCTGAGAGCTATGTCTCCTGACCTCCATACACATGCACTCATGTTTGGACGAGCATGAATGTGTTTTCAATGGGAAAAGTAAAGCGATAAGCAGCAAGACATTGTGGCTAGTGATGAGCGCGAGTGCTCGTTACTCGAGTTTGCCCAGGGTGCTCGGGTATGCACTGAGTATCGCGGGTGCTCGAGAGACATGTTTGAGTCCCCGCTGCCACATGTATCGCGGCTGTTACACAGCCACAAAACATGCGGGGATTGCACGTGTTTGATGCCGCGAGGACTCGAAGATGTTCCTTGAGCACCCGTGATACTCGTCGAGGCATACCCGAGCATCCTGGGCAAACTCGAGTAACGAGCACTCATCACTAAATGTGGCACATCATCTCCTGTAGGAAGACAAATACTGGGAGTTTTCTAACATGCTTCTCTCCCCTACACAGTAGTACATTTTCTGGTTCAGATTACAACAATCTAATGTATGTGAAAGCCTTAAAATAGTTTTTCGGTAATAAGTATTACGTCCCCATCCTAAAATAATAAACTCAGGTGTTATTGACTCCTCCAGGTCCAGCGCTGCCTCTGTGCTGCTGCTCCTGTCTTTGTAGACAGGCTGCAGTAGTGATGTCACGACTACAGTGAATATGAATGCTGCAGCCAATCACTGGGCAGAGATGTGACTCTGATGTAGACAGCATTGGCTACTGAGCCCAGTGATTGGCTGCAGCAGCAAAGCAGGTTCCAAGGAGAACTCCAAGGGACCAGATCCAAATTCTGCACGTTACAACTTGCCTTTATTGTAGTCCATATAAAAACACGTGCAAGTCAAGCAATTCGGTGCATACCCACAACCTACAAGTACAAGAAGTCCCAGGAAGGCATTAGATACTGATTGACTGTCACCATATCAAGTGTAGCAGTGCGTGTGTAAGACCCGAGTTTATGATAACCTAGTGTAAGTCGATGAGGATAAAAAAAAATGGACTGTATTCCCGGAAGTCATTACACAAAGAAATTATTTCAGATTTTTGTATTCTGATATCTCAGGAATGGTTTACATCACTCACTTTAAAAGGCAGGAGACAGCCGCAGTCCTGCAGATTTCTGGCATTTGCCTTTAGGACACAAAGGAAGTTTCATGTGACCCGACCGCCTTGTATCCGGTGAGATCACACTGTTATGGCTGTTAGAAGGACTGTCACTGGGAGACATTAGTCTATGTATACGTCTTCCTACAGCAGATAGATCCATGATACAGTAATAAAATCATACTACTTCCATAAGGAAAGCAAACACATATATATATATATATAATTATACACACACACACACACACACACACACACACACACACATACACATATACATCCTGATCCAAAAATAGTTCTTAAATTGGAAATGTATAAAGTGCATAAATACAAAATACATAGTGCAATATTTTAAAATGCAAAAATTAGAGGTCCTGTATATGTCATAAGTGTTAGTTCCTGTAAACAAATAGTTAGAATAATATATGTTCACGTAATATAAATAATTATGCTCCAGTATAAACCCCAGACAACCAGGTAGAAATAGTAGCAGTATGGTCTTATATTTACAAATATATTTACACTATATTATTAACAACCAATATTGGCCCCTACAGTGAGTATACATAGGTGGTTTCAATATAACCATGCAAATATAATCGCACACCCCCTTCGATGTAAAGATTAAGTTGCCCAAGGCTTATGGAGAGCAGGAACAAGAGGAGAGAATCAACAAAAATAATAAATACCATATGTAACAAAGGTAAGTTTACCACAGATCCCTTTGACAAAGCTATTTTGGTGAAACGCGCATCAGATTGCCTGTGTGTTGGGCAATCATCACGTGTTTCAGCCACGAGACATGCAGCCGCGGGGACTCAAACATAATATACAAGCACAACCCAAGTACTCCAATAAACCGGAGCATGCCTGGATAACATTATCCGAGCACATTCGCTCATCACTAGTTATGAGACATATTAAAAAGTAGGGGGAGAATATATAAATATTCTCCTAGTATTGACACATTGGGAATAATTATTTATCTGCCATGAGCGGTATATGCGCATTATTAATGGTATCTAATGTATTTATTGAAAGATTAGGAATGCTCCCTGGACAATGATAAATCTGATACACGACAATTGATACAAATAAGAACAGTACACATAATTGTTAATTAATTTTACCATATCGGTATCCACAATATAACCTCAACGTGAATCGAAAGGGCAAAAATAATAATAAACTGCAAAAAGCACGGTGGATATGCATTATATAGTTTTAATAATCAAAGATTAAAGTTGTAATATTATTAGTTCACTTCAGTCAGTGAATTTAGGAATTCATACTGGCAAGTGAGGGGAAAGGAAGTTCCTGCACCTATAGTGCTGACAGCATACTGATAAGAAGGAACTGCCATTTCAGAAGGAGTGGATGGCACGTTATAGAGTATGAAAATCTGGTTGTATATGCATGTAAAGCTGTTTTAACTCGATCTAGCTTTTCTACAGGTTTTGTGTAAGGGCAGGTAGACTTAACTAACCAATAACCCAGTAAAAAAGGTTACTCAATAACCATCTGTATATCCCTGTAGTCAAACATTTATCAGCTGTAACAATTCACATTCTTATGGAAATAATTATTGCTTTGACACATTTTTCAATTTTGCATCTTTTACCTGTTCTTTATATACCAGAGTATAGTAGCGCAGCCGAAGCCTGAGGCCGCGTTCAGATGGGACTGCGGCTGTGGTAAGGAGGATAAGAAATCTGTAGTGCATCGTCCATCTTCCCAGGTGACTAGTCGGCTGACTTCTTTTGGCTCAAAGACCCTGAGATTTTCGCTGTTAATCCAATGACATCCTAATAATAAAAAAATGATACATAAAGCCTTCGTGATTGCAGAGGAGCGCCAGAGCTTCGGAAATTAACACATCCACTAACATTTCACAGGTTCCTTTCAGAGGATTAATCTCAAAATCAGAAATAATCCGCTATCGAACAGTTCCAACAATCCTGAAAAACCCAGAAACCAGAGCCCCACTGTGGATGGAGAGGAGGCGCACAAGATCGACCTCCGCTTCATCCATCGTCTATGGGACGGCTGGAAATAGCTGAGCGTTGTAGTCCGTTTTATCCAGCGGTCCAATGAGAATGAAAAGAGCGGAGGTGGAGAATACACACCCTCACTCATTCATGACGGGGGCCTATTCCGGGATTCTAGAGCCCGCTCTCAGGATCATTGGGAGTGGGGGGGGGGGGGGGGGTAACTACTCAGATCAGTAAATTATCTCAACCTTTGGAATAATCCTTTAAGCACAAAAAAAAAAAAAGATAAAAACTAATTTTTTTCACCTTCACCAGTTTTCCAAAATAAGACTCCGTGCATTTGCCCAGACACGCCGATTCGTGAGACTTTTCGAAGCCTTTCTTTGGGTAGAGCCGTCAAGCAATCATTTAGTGCCCGTATTATCCGACAGACATCTTGTTCTCTACCCTGAAACAAAAAAGTAAAACAGTGATCTCACAATTTTAGAGAGGTTGTGCGGGTTCTAAAAAAAAAAAAAAAAAAAAGGTTGAGTGCCAGACAGTTGAAATAAAAATAATAAAAAAGACTTATTTGTACCCCAAAGCTCTGATTGCCTCCATCAATCCCTACAGTGATGGTAAGCCACACATACACGTAACCGCTGCAGCCAGTCACTGTCTTCAGCTGGCATACCTAGTGATTAGCTGCAGTGGTAATGTGTGCATACAGCACGCCATCATAGTAGCGGTATGAACAGATGAGTACGGATTTTTTCCCCAGAATTGTCCCATGTGTACATACCTTTAAGGTTGTGTTTTGTTCTAGCAGGGAACTCTAAATATGTTTCAATTTAGGACAGATCAACTAATCATTATAATTTTTAAAGGGAACCTGTCACCTCCAGAAGTGGCATTTCCCTTCAGATAAATAGCACTTACATCCTGTTTAGCGCATATATAGGGAGAAAATGAATGTATATCCTCCCTGCAGCCGCTTGCTTCCAGTCATCGGGGCGGTGTAGGGAGCGGTTACAGTCACCAATCACTATACAGTGAGAGCGGCTGTGATCACTACCCGGCACATTGATTGACAGCCAGGTCTGCAGCGTTTGTGTGCAGATCAGGCTGTCACTTGAAACGCTGGGGGAGTGATCACAGCCGATTTCACTGTATAGAGATCGATTACTGTAACTGCTCCCTACAGCGGCTGCAGGGAGAACAAAATTTCCTTTTCTCCCTGCAGCTGCTTCCCAGTAAGTTGGCTGCACAGCATTAAACACTATTCACCAGCACATTACCCCGGTATCTGTGTTTGTGGAGGTGACAGGTTCCTTTTAATTATTTTAACGGACAAAGGTCGTGTTTGTCTGATCTCTGCTCCACACAATCAATCAATGTTAATGATTATGCTTTTTATTACGATTAGGCCATGTAGTTTAGCTCCTGCAGAACATCTTCGTAATTTGTATGCTGCCCAAATCTGATGACAATGTATCTGCCGCTGAATAAAATTAAAGCCATTTTCCCACTATTTACTGATGATACTGATGAGGCGAGCCACATTGATAGCTGCAGGTGATCGCTAGGGGCATGTTCTCACACGGCTCATTTTCTGCAGACAATTCTGATGTTGAATCCTAGATGCTGGCACAGTTAGTTTAGCGGTGACTGTGGGAAGTAAGGGTGCGCTCATAGAACCCTATTTTACTGTTCATGTTTGGGCTGCAATAGAAAAGGGGGATTTTAAGATATTTCAAAAAAATTCTTCCCAAAGAGTAAATGTCATTTTACTTTATTTTCATAAATCTAATTTTTTTTTTGACTGACGCAACATCCAAGGCTCTGAATAATGTGACCGAAGTCACACAAAAACAGCGCACAAGGTGAGGGAACCCTTCCCGGAGGAGAGGATCCCCAATAAACCATCCCCATCCCTCCGAGTCAGAAGGCCACAGCAAGGGTCAGGGATCTTTGATGCCCTCCCTAGCCGGGGGAGAGCCGTTTTCGCGCTCCCAGCATCCAACTAGACTCTCACTCTAGTGGAGCTGGGAGCCCTGTTTCATGTTGGTTTCTCAGCCCAAAGCTGACCGGACCTTCGACCGGGTTTATAAAAGTTCCCCCTCCTGACCTGAAGGCTAGGAATAGGGGTAGGGTGCTCAAAAAAGTATGAAAGGCTAGGTGCGGCATGCTATGGAGTCCAAGAATAACCGGGATCTCACTCCAAGCAAGCTCGGACTCCCACCAGGGCGACCACTCCTGGGGCATATTGCACCATAAGCCCTCACACCTACCCAGCCTAGTGACTTCGATCCTGGGGGGGCCATGGTTTCCACGAGATGGCTATATGAGCCACCTGGCATACTAGCAAGTGCACCAACCCAGTGTGTATTGTGTATCAATGTACTAGGGTGGTAGGAGCAGGCCACCTTTTCACAAGATACTACACTTGATCTTAGCCAAAAGGCCGAGAAGCAAAATCAATAGTACACATGAAAATAAGAAACTTTGTAATATGTTTTATCAGAAAAATGTGTTTCTTTCTGCTGCTAGACTGGTGTCTAAGGGATAATGTTTCATCTTGTGGAAAGTCACAAACTAAGCCTGACATATCAGGGTGTGGAGACTTTTAAGCAATGTATGCTCCTCTGAGAAATTAAAGTTTAGGATCGCTGATTCCAAAGGTGGCGCTAGAGTTCTAGTCCTCTTCCTCTCTAAAGAGAAAATTAGCATGTTTAATTTCCCAGTGGAGCATGCATGACTTCTAAGTCTCCTCACTCTTCACGAGGAGAAACGTTACCCTTGGAACCCAGTCCAGAGCCTCTCATATACCCAAATCAGAACTCAAACTTTGCGCTGATGAAGGGAAATACCACGAATTTCAATATCTACAAATTGAGACTCTGATTTGGCTTTTATCCTAAGTCATATGATAAGGCTCATTAAAGGGTCAATATTGACTGTTAGGATTGCTACTTCCAATAGGTGGAGCTAGAGTTCTAGTCCTCTTTGAGGATACAATTATTATTATTATACATTTATATAGCGCCATTTATTCCATGGCGCTTTACATATGAAAAGGGAAAAATATAGACAAGTACAATAAACATGTGCTGGACAAGGGACACACAAGTACAGAAGGAGAGAGGACCCTGCCCGCGAGGGCTCACAGTCTACAGGGATGGGTGAGGATACACTAGGAAAGGGGTAGAGCTGGTCGTGCGATGGTTCAGTACACTGAGGATCATTGTAGGCTGCAGGCTTGTTGGAACAGGTGGGTCTTCAGGTTCTTCTTGAAGGTTTCCGTTGATTGTGAAAGTCTGATGTTTTTCGGCAGGGAGTTCCAGAGTATGGGGGAAGCCCGGGAGAAGTCTTGTATGCGGCTGTGGGAAGAAGAGATGAGGGGGGAGTCGAGGAGATCTTGAGAGGATCGAAGGTTGCGTGTGGGTAGATAGCGGGAGACCATGTCACAGACAGCGTCGGACTGGAACACCTTGGGCCCACCAGAGAAAATCATTCTTGGGGCCCACTATGTAGCTACATAGAAATAAATACAAGACCACAAATTGTGCAGTAAAACACACTAATATCAGGGTATAATATAAGGTAGTACATGTCTTAATTATGTAGCAGGAATTGGGGTAGCCTCCCTCATAGATTATAAAGCAGCCCCCTCATAGGGGATAATGCTGCCCCCCTCATGGAGGATAATGCTGCCCCCCTCATAGGGTATAATGCTATATATATATATAGATAGATAGATAGATAATAGATAGATACCATATATACTCGAGTATAAGCCGACCCCCCTAATTTTGCCACAAAAAACTGGGAAAACTTGAGTATAAGCCCAGGGTGGAAAATGAGATTATGCCCCATATGCTGCCCCATGTATTATGCCCCACAAGATGCTCCATAGATTGTGCCCCATATGCTGCCCATGTATTATGCCCCCATAGATGCTCCATAGATTGTGCCCCATATGCTGCCCATTTATTATCCTCCATAGATTGTGCCCCATAGATGTTCCATAGATTATGCCCCATAGATGCTCCATAGATTGTGCCCCATAGATGCTCCATAGATTATGCCCCCATAGATGCTCCATAGATTATGCCCCATAGATACTCCTTAGATTATGCCTCCATAGAAGCTCCATAGATTGTGCCCCCATAGATGCTCCATAGATTATGCCCCCATAGATGCTCCATAGATTATGCCCCCATAGATGCTCCTTAGATTATGCCTCCATAGAAGCTCCTTAGATTATGCCCCATAGAAGCTCCATAGATGCTCCTTAGATTATGCCCCATAGATTATGCCCCATAGAAGCTCCATAGATTGTGCCCCATAGATGCTCCTTAGATTATGCCCCCATAGAAGCTCCATAGATTATGCCCTATAGATGCTCCATAGATTATGCCCCATAGATGCTCCATAGATTATGCCCCCATAGATGCTCCATAGATTATGCCCCCATAGATTATGCCAACATAGATGCTCCATAGATTATGCCCCCATAGATGCTCCATAGATTATGCCCCCATAGATGCTCCTTAGATTATGCCTCCATAGAAGCTCCATAGATTATGCCCCCATAGATGCTCCATAGATTATGCCCCCATAGATTATGCCCCCATAGATGCTCCATAGATTATGCCCCCATAGGTGCTCCTTAGATTATGCCTCCATAGAAGCTACATAGATTGTGCCCCCATAAATGCTCCTTAGATTATGCCCCCATAGATGCTCCATAGATTATGCCCCCATAGATTGTGCCCCATAGATGCTCCTTAGATTATGCCCCCATAGATGCTCCTTAGATTATGCCCCCATAGAAGCTCCATAGATTGTGCCCCCATAAATGCTCCTTAGATTATGCCCCCATAAGTGCTCCTTAGATTATGCCGACATAAATGCTCCACAGATTATGCCCCATAAATGCTCCATAGATTATGCCCCCATAGATGCTCCACAGATTATGCCCCATAAATGCTCCCCAGATTATGCCCCCATAAATGCTCCCAGATTATGCCCCATAGATTATGCACCCATATATGCTCCACAGATTATGCCCCCATAGATTATGCCCCATAAATGCTCCACAGATTATGCCCCATAGATTATGCCCCCATAAATTCTCCACAGATTATGCCCCATAGATTATGCCCCATAAATGCTCCACATTATGCCCATAGATTATGCCCCATAATGCTCCACGATTATGCCCCCATAATTATGCCCAAATTCGCCACAGATTATGCCCCATAGATTATGCCCCCATAGATGCTGCAAAAAAAAAAAAAAAAAAAGACATACTCACCTCTCGTCGCTGGGGGCCAGGTGCCGGTGTCCTGAGCAGGCGGGGACACCGGCGCGCTATGGGGGACAGGTGCCGGTGTCACCGTTGGCTCAGGGCCCCGGCACCTGCGATATTTACCTGTCACCGGGTCCACTGCTGAGCGCCGCTGTCTTCGGTCCTCCGGCAGTGAATGCTCAGGCAGGGTGCGCGGCGCTCACTAATGACGTCATCGCGCCCTCTGCCTGAACATTGCAGCAGAGAGGGCCGAGGACAGCGGCGCTCAGCGGTTGGAGCGGGTGACAGGTAAGTAATGATATTCACTGCTTCCCACGCCCATGTGGGCGTGGGAAGCAGTGATTATTCATTTCTCTTTAGCAGCGGGGACAGGGGCTCCTGCCTCCTGTCACCCGCTGCTGCTCCGCTGGCACGGGGCCCCCATGGCAGCTGCGTGGTGTGCCGCTATTAGCGACACGCCACCGGCTGGGGGCCCCTGGAGCAGCGGGGGCCCTAGGCAACTGGCCCCTGTATGCCAGCAGGTGCCAGGGCCCCCCAGATGCCAGGGCCCACCGGAGAATCCTCCGGTTCTCCGGTGGGCCAGTCCGACCCTGGTCACAGATGTAGACAATTTCCATGCTGCTACACCGATCATTCGTTCTCAAAATTCTCAATATCAAGAAGCAAACTGTCTCTTCAGAGTGGATGAGGACTAGAACTCTAGCGCCACCTATTGGAAGTATCGATCCTAACAGTCAATATCGACCCTTTAACGAGCCTTGCCGCATCAGGATATCAGCCAAACCAGAATCTCAGTTTCCAGACAAGGGGCAGTACCCGAAACACCGTGACTGCAAACTGAGATTCTAGATTTCAATTTAAGGGTAAAATCTGTTGTCAATAAATACAGACTTTCCCATTACTGAGAAGACAGTTGGTGCTCATAACATTCTATGGAAAACTAACTGTGGCTTCAGGAGCGCTTGCAGAAGAACATCTGTGTCAGCCTCTAACGCCTCATTTCTCCATAGAGGTTTAAAAGCACCAACTGTCATCTCCTATCTCAGTAATGGGAATATCTGTCTTCATTGAATGCAGATTTTACCCATGAATCTTGAGTAAATGACCAGTCCAGGAGGAGAAAGAAGCAAATTGTCTGTGATCATATAAGTTACTAAGTTGTTTATTTTCAGGTGTACTATTGATTTATGAAATAAAAATCAAAAACAGCGGTCACACTCTAAATCCAGGTATTCTTTGCTAAAAAAAAATCATTAAAAACGTTGCACCATTTAACGTCGATAGCCGTTGGGATGTGTGGTCTACTGCTGGCTGCAGAATGAGTTAACGGAAAATCCACCAGTGAGCTCATAGTGACAGTCAGGAGAGATTGTCACTCTTATGTGTCCTTTTCTGGGCTCCTCTCAGCTGATTTATGACCACATCAAAGTTGATTGTGATGGAAAAAAAAGTCTTTACAGGCACACTGTGCAAAACTTAATGAAAGAAATTGCATTTTTTTTCCCAAAATACATCCAGCCAAGTAAAAAAAATGATTTTATATAGTTAGATCTGCATGTACTGAGCAAAAACTCTATGAAGGCCAAGTGACAGGTCACACATGGAGCAATGTCCTAATACAGACCGGCATAAACCTGTCACCCTCCTGCAGCTGAAGGACTGCAATTCCCAGCAAGCCCTGGAGCCTCCGGCCTCACCTGGGCTCCACACTCGCTCTCCAGCCCTGCTCTCGTGTCCCGGCTCTGGCCGTGCAGCACCGCCCGGGATGTGGGCTCCAGTAACACGGCCTTCACAGAGCTGGTGCCCACATCAATGCCCAGAACCACGCAGTCCTTCCCGAGCTCCATCTGTAGGATCACAAGGCACTGCGCAGACACTGACAGCGGCTCAGCCCACTATTACCAGAACGTCACGAAACTTTACTGTCCCCGGTACAGGCGCCATTTTCCTGAAGCTCAACCATGCAATTACTGACAGAAAAAAAAAGGACTTCATAAAAATGGCGTCTGAAGGACAGCTCTGAGCCCGGCTCCGCCTCTGCTACGGTGTCACTGTCACGAGGTAAACAAGGAAGAAGGCAATTGACAAGTGAGTAACTCGGGGGTGACAGTGAAAGACAGCGCTGGACCGGAGGGCGCGCAGGTCAGTGTCCTGGACACGGTACATGGCCGCCGCCATAGTGACAGGGCGCAGTCTATGGAGGGGGCTGAGGTCAGGAATTGAATAGGGGAATGATTTATGCAGGGACAAGGGACTTCCTGTTTCTAGATAGAGCAGAGAAAAGAGGAGAATTAGCTGGTAGAAAGGCAAAATGAGCAATTGTAAGTACACAGTGCTGTATAATATGATGACTGCAATATATTAAGAGGATAAAAGCTTTGATGGGAGGAGGAGAGGGCTTCTTTAAATGCCAGTGTCACTATTGACTTAAACTGCTGTGATGAAAGCCTGCTACTACTGATGCTGGCTGTATAACACGGCCACCAGCCGCGCTGCATGGAGCAGGCTCAGCTCCTGAAGCCGCTTCATACATGTAACGTGCACAGATGATGGTGGATGTAGTTGTAGGTTGCCAGTGGGAATCTGTGTCAAGTGGACCTCGGCATTTGCCTTGGTCTGCCGGGTACTGATACTGGGACCCAGTCTGAATGAAATGTGAACGCTGCAGCTGATCAACAACGACTGCCTGCAGCGCTCATGTGATTCCCTAGCCGTTTGTTGGTTCCAGTGGTGGGACGAGGCGCTAGTCTGGGAGGTCAGTTTCTTCTTTTTTTTTTCCCCACCCCTCTGAGCCTATTGGTAAAGTGTTATCCAGTAATGGACAACCCCTTTAAGTCCAGTATGAATCACTGTAATGTAAGCGTCCACTAGAAGCAGCGGGTACTTAGAGATGAAGGTGGGGTGTCAGGGGTCCGCTTCTAATAACGTGTGATGGTAATTTCTTCTCCACAGCTCAGAACAAGCCGTACAGCCATGGAGGTGACCCGAAGTCCAAACTCTACGATACTCGCCCTCTTCTTACTCAGGTTATTAGTATTTAGCGGTGAGTAGTCCTGGATTAGCCCCCGATAGCTGCAGACTGTGTCATGGCTGGACGTTGGCACTGAGAACATGTTGTTGAGTTGCAGGTGCTGACAGCCCCCCATCATCGGCCGCCCTCCATGCTGAGAGCACAATTTCTATCCCAGATGTTGTGACCATAGAAAATGGAAGCATGAAAAACCTGAGCCTTACTGTAGAGTGAGTGATCTGTAAATGATGGTGATTATTATTATGCAGAACTTTACTGGGACAGTTTATAGGTAGATTTGTTCTGTTGTTTCTTTTTTTTAGGGGGATAATAGGGAGAGTCATTTTACCTTTACACTTGTGTACTTTAAGCCAAAATCTGCAACTTTTTTTTAAAATCTATATTGTCTTGCTCCTTAAAAATCACCCCAGACTGGCGACCACGAGGTGTCTCACTATCCTGTAACCTTCTGCTCACTGCAGTTGTCAGATGTAATCCATCTATAGAGATGCCGGGACGAATCACATCCATTTTCTTTTAATTGGAGGAGACTGATGTGTTTTCCCAGTGAGGGACCTAGATAGGGAGGCAGTATCCCTCGCTGGTGCGCTGGGTACTGGGCACTGCTTGAACAATTGGGTTATTAGACAGACTATAGTGATGGCCTGAATATTTTTCCTCATAAACTTTGCACGCAGCAATATTTTATGTCAGCATTTTTTATTTTTACAGTTCTCGGTTGAATGAAACGGTTCTTTTTACTTTCAACATTACGTATTATTCAAAGAACAACACGATTGTCCGTCTTCCAGCAGAAGTAAGTAATGTGCAGACGTACGGCCGGCACCGCCGGGTGAAGTGTCAGCAGTTATGGGGTTTATTGCCAAACACATGGAGAGAATTGTATCCATAGGAACAGTCAGATTCCAGTTCTTCATTATTCAGAGGATACATACTATGCATTTAGAAATCTGCAGTTGGTAAATAGTTTTGATAAAACTCCACTGATGTGCCTGAATGTACCGATGCTCTCAAAATTATAACATTTGGCGTGACTCCCAGTTATCTTAATGCAACTGCCTACTTTAATGGGTTGTCCATAAGCAACAAGTATCACCTTTGCACAGAATGGGTGAAGCACTCTGGCACCCCCACATCCCAAAGTTCACTGAATGAGAGGAGCGGTAGTGAGCATCTGCGACCACTGCATCATGTGCTGTCTATAGGTGCGCTGGTCGCACATTCTCACTACGGCTCCATTCACATAGGGGACTTCTTTAATCGGTTGGGGGCTCAGCAGCGATCATACATTTATTATCTATCCTGTGCATGGGTTATAAATAATGTTTTATCGGGTTATCCCTTAAGCAACATTCATCACCTAACCACAGGATAGCTGTTGACATTTATAGCTATTAACATTTATCACTTATCCCCTGATCAGATATATGATCTATACTAAGGATGAGCCATCAATGTTAAAATCCCGTACAACCCCTTTAGTTATCTTGTCGATAAGCGACAAATATGAAAATCAGTAGGAGGCAGATGTGCATTATCCGGCTGTGGCCACTATACTGTTGACGGAGCTGAAACTGAATATAGCTGATTGGTGGGGGGGGTGCCGGGTGTCACCCCCCATCAATCAGATATTGATGACAGATCCTAAGGATAGGCCATCAATGTAAAAGTCCCAAGCAGACCCTCTAATAAATGATAGTTTGATTACTGGGGTCTATACACTACAAAGATCAGGGGTCTCAAATCCCTGTGTGGCTGCTGTAGTAACTAGTGCTGCCATATACTACCATGGGTCTATGAAAGTGGTAGAATGCGTGGTGCATGACCACGAGCAGTGAATGGGCGCGCTGGTCACATAGGGAACTTTGGCATCCCGATCTCATGACTGCTGGCACTCTTAACGGCCAAGCCGCTTTAGTTTAGGTCGATCTGTGGAATAAGTTGTCTTTTGTAAGGCTGAAAATTACAGCCAGAAATGTGAACTAAAGAGCACAAAAAGCCTTGTTATATAGGATAGAATAGGAGTGACCAATAAATGGAGCGGCCCCATTCTGGAGGGAGCTCTTCCCGGTGTCGATCTGAGTGTATATATGTGTATATAGTGCAGCATATTCAGTTGGCTCATCCCCTTTACCCAATGTAGTTAATATATTTTTTTTAGTTTGCAAATATGTTAGATATTTGCTAAGCACAGTAAGATAACAGACTGAAACAGGAAGGAAAAAGAGCAACAGTTTATCTTTGTTCTGTTTCTTTATCACATTTGATCTGTGCCGTTTACCCATTAATGGACTTCCTCTAAAGAGCGACATTTAGTGCACCCCCGCCAATACTAGGACCTGGTAGACAATTATTTAGTGCTGTTCGGGGAATTTTCAGGTTCTGATCACAATGGTGTTTGGGGTTTCTGTATATACCGCACCACTGCACACCGATCTGTTTGTCCCACAAGAGGATGGGCAACACGGCGGAAACCTGATGGACCTCGTTATAATGAACGCTGTTGGGGTCCATCACAAGAGGAATCAAGCACGTCAGTAATTTTGTTGTTCTGCTTCATCACGGTAATTACCTAATGCAGGTGTGAGCAGAGCTGAACCTGTGGTGCGAGTATGATGACATCAGGGATTTTCACAAGCTGTATGTGTTGTACCCCTCGTGAAACATTGAAAAAAACAGCAATGCAAGCGAAAGTGCTGAGCATGGAAACTTCCGAGACCGATCACTGATGATGCAGCAATGTGGTCTCTCACTTCTCATTCCTGCATATCCGATAAGTGTTAACACGTTATTCACAAACAAATGTGAGTATATGGAGACATTGTACATAAACTACCAGTGAGATGCTTAGATGATGGCACCTTGAAATGGTAAAGTAGATTCTAGAATTTGTTTCCAGGATTATGTGAGTTTCGTGTTTCCAGACTTATTCACATGTAAGTAACATCACAGATTTGTCAGGACTGCAGTATATGAAACAGGTGTAAGGAACTGTTCACATTACGATGCTACCATCCACCGAGTGACTACACTTAGAAAACGCGAAGCAAATTATTCAAAGGTGAGGCTCGGTGGATCCAGAAGTAGAACAACTGTGCTATCGACCACCTTTATGTAAGAGAAACATTTTTTCTTATTTAGCTTTGTTGCCTTTGATAAAAATGGTGAATCGGAAGCTTAGTTGAAGTACATCATACATACACTTGTATGGAGGACGCACTGTCCAATCGTACACCCCCAACTGTACGGTCCCGTCACTAGACCGTTCGCAGCCTCGCCCTATGCAAGTGTATGGAGAGCAAGCCCGCGCCCAATGGCCGGGAGTATGTATAACTCACACATACCCTCCGGTCCCGGGTCTGAAACAAACAAATCCCCACAGTGCGCACAGCTCACACAGAGGGACCGCAGACTTATCTGTTTGGACCGCCGGAGAACCACTTTAAGATCATAATGTGAACTGGCCTTTGAGGAATGGAAATCTGACCTTAGCTTTCAAAACAGTAGGACTACATTGGATATGTAATGAATGTCTGATCTATGGGGACCCAACTAGTACAGTGATTTGTGAAACTATTCACCCCTTTGCTTTTTACCTATTTTTTTACATTACAACCTTGGTTTAAATATTTTTGTTATCCAATTTGTATGTGATGCATCAGCACTAAATAGTCTAAGTAAGTGAAGTGAGAAAAATATAGGCATAAATTAATTTTATGTGATCAAATAATTAAAAAGTACCATGTGCATATGTATTCACCCCTTTTTACTATGGAGCCCCTAAGAATTTCTGGTGCAAGCAATTCCCTTCATAATTCACATGCTTAGTGACAGGACGTCCACCTGTGTACAATCTAATGTCACACGGTCTGTCAGTATATATACTTTACCTTTTCTGAAAGGCCACAGAGGCTGCAACACCATTAAGCAAGAGGCTCCACTAACCGAACACCATGAAGAACAAGGAGATCTCCAAACAAGGACAAGGTTGTTGAGAAGTACAAGTCAGGGTTGGATTATAAAAAATATCCCAATCTCTAGTGATCCCGGAGCACCATCAAATCTATTATCATCAAATGGAAAGAACATGGTACCACAACAAACCTGCCAAGAGAGGTCCACGTACCAACACTCTCAGCCCGGGCAAGGAGGACATTATTCAGAGAGGAAGCACAGAGACCAAAGGTAACCCTGGAGGAGCTGCAGAGTTCCTAAGCAGAGACTGGAGTATTTGTCATACGACCATAAAGGTGGCCTTAATGGAAGAGTGGGCAGAAAAAAACCTTTACTTACACACAAACATTGTAAGGCTCGTTTTGAGTTTGCCAAAAGACTTGTGAGAGACTCCGCAAATGTGTGGAGGGAGTTCCTTGCACACAAAAATGTACTTTACTGTTTGCTGCAGTTTTAAAACTGTTTTATCTGCTGCAAATCTATCAGTTCTCTCTAATACTGAGGTCTGTACAACCCTATCCACACCACTGATTGGCAGCTTTCTGTGCATAGGCAGAAAGCTGCTAGCCACATTACGCTGCTCTCAGATTAGTTGGAAAAAAACAGGTGAAAAATTCCCTTTAAATGTATGGTCTCCGGAGAGACATTGATAGGATATTGTCAGCATATGCCTTCAATGCCTTACCACTGGTTGATGACAGGGAATTTTGATTTTTCACACACTGTTGTCACTGCTATGATCTCTCTCAAGCAATTCTAATTGCTGTCTGCATAAGTGAAAAGTGCAATAGTAATGTTTAAATGCCAATAAAGAGAAATGGGCCAGATAGCCCTAGCCAGCTCACCGACAGCCACAGGTGCACGGAACTTCGTCTTGACCTGACGAGGATCAATCAGAAAAAAAGGGGGAATGGTAGTTCCAGCTCCTTAAAAAATCCAAAACTTTATTCAAAATATGAACTTATATAGAAAATCCTCATGACACGTGGAGGTAGCTTAGAGGCATAAGAGGTTCCAGCAACGCGTTTCGATCTATAGAAGATCTTTGTCACAGCTAATTTACCTCTGTTCGGATATGAGTCTTATAATACAAGTGAACCAATCACATATAGAGTTCGGAAGATAGATCCAAAAAAGCCGCACAGGTGTTTGGTGGAGAACCCAGTAACACCTCTGATTATATGGATTTTGCAACAAATGTGGCACAGTTAGAGAAATTAACCCTTCAAGAAACCAAAATCTGGGGGACCATACCACGCTGCAAAATTATGTAGCAAAACATATGGTCCCAAGGGGGTTACGAATAAAAAAAAGTGCCGACAACTGTGTATTCATCTGAATTCAAAGAGGAATGGAACCAAATCCTTACAAATTGTTCCACAAGCCTGATGAGTCTTATTATTAAATATGAAGAGTTGAAACTATCATATATTCAAAAAGAAATTGAAGATTTAAATTGATCTATGGACAGATTTAAAACTTTGTCCCAATATGACTCCTCAATTCAAAAAATGAAAGAAAACATAGAGAATATAGAGGAAGACGTCATGAAACGCAAGAAAAGAAAATTTGAATGCGATTTAACTGATTACTCTACGGGAAAAGTGTATGAATGGGGTCAATGGGAAAGAATATCTAAAACTCCCAGATCCATTCTTAAATTTAGCCAGACTCGCTCAAATCCGACAGATACGCCACATGTGACATTTACATGATCGGATCCGGAGTCCTCAGACACCAATCTCAGTGCATCACATACCTCTCTTAACATTACTCCAAATGAAAAGAGGAACTATTTTAAATCATCAAAAAACGTCAAAGGAGGGCTGGGAGGAAATATCGAAGGAATCACAGGAGTGACAACAAGATAAGAAAAGAAAAAAATAAAGATTTAATTTAATGTTGTTAATTTATCCTCTCAAAAATGAACACAGGATCAATTAAATGTCTTATCATTAGGACTGAACTTTGTACCGGACATGGATTTTGATTTATTCTCCACTGTTTTGGACATCAACAAATTTGTCCGCAATTTAACTGTCAAAAAACATTTTTTTTTTTGAAGATGAAGCACTAACTCAACAAATGACTGACAGTGAGGTTAATAAATACCATAATTTAGATTATAAAGAACAGATGGCATTAATAAATTTACAAAGCCTATTGTCACGGGGCAGTTGAAGGAATACAGGGGACGAGGAACCTGGGCCCCTGAACTGCCCCTAAAGCTAAGGGGGGACCTGTCTTTCCTTAACTTGGGGGTACGCTTAAAGGTAGCGAGGCCCAAGTCACCGACCTGTCCCTGTCTCCTGTTTAGCCCTGAGCTAAACCCACCAACCCCCTCCCCAGGAGGTGAGAAAGGGA